>LR738709.1:241034298-241053108 GCA_902687465.1 Secale cereale
CACCACATAAAGGGCTTATAAAGAAAATAAAATAACAGGTATGCCACAGTCGGGCGTCTGAGCGACACCACATAAAGGGCTTATAAGGAAGAATAAATGACAGGTATGCCACAGTCAAGCGTCTGAGCGACACCACATAAAGGGTTTATAAAGAAAATAAAATAACAGGTATGCCACAGTCGGGCGTCTGAGCGACACCACATAAAGGGCTTATAAGGAAAATAAATAGACAGTGAATATCCAGGAGGTAGAACCATCCCAGGGATACTCATTAACTTAAATAACTTAAGGGGTTAGTCCAAAAATAATAATGGCAATAGTAACAGTCATCATAGGTCACAAGTCATGATCCATGTTCTGTTTAGTAGTTCCTCCTCCGAAGACGGACGCTAAGATCGACACTTGACCCATGCCAGACTGTAGTCCTAACCCAGGGACACGGCTATTCGAATAGATTTAATCTCTGCAGAGGGTGTACTCTTTACCCACGAATAACGGATTCCATTAGTCCATCTGGACTAATTCCGTCTACGGTCTTTTAATTTGAAGACACTCCTGACCGCACACACCAGCCTAACTTACCGGTGTCTGGAATCACCCACGACACCCGTCAAGCCAAACTCTAAGTGGGGAGGCTACAACCTCGACTAGCATGGGATCAAAAAATTTATAACGCGCGCAAAACTGGGGAAGCTATCCCCTTCGGATCTAACCGAAAACACCCATGCCCCCGGACCAGGTGGTCTGCCTACCGGATGCAGCCGGTATCATCCACCATGGCCTCTCTGTACGGTGTGTGCTAGAACAGGGGTTGACAATTTACTGAACCGTACCCTGCCTGTAGCAGGGACAAGTGGTAGCACGAAACAAGTATGGGGGTTACTGGAACAAGACTCGATCTACGGTCGACTCAGGAGGTTTCATCATCACTTGTATGATTAGCATAACCGATATATTCCACAACAACAGTCGAAATCACCACTCGTCATGCCTCACCATACTATACCAGGCTCCACCATCCCGACGCGGAGCTAGTGACAAGATCGTGTCTACACAAGACAACGACTTTCACGGCTTTCTTCCGTTAGGCATGGAAGGCATACGAGGGGGACCACCGTCATGCATATTAATTATTCACAGCAAGAGATCTACCTCATGCACTCATGGGTATGATCATATCATCACATGTGAAAGAAAATGAATGCATCCATATCGGGGTGACGTTGTAATTGTATCAACAACACCCACACGCATTAGACCAGGGTTCAAAAGTGCTTGCCTTCAAGTAGTGGGGAGGTAAAGTGCATTCCAAAACTTTTGGATGTTTTCTCCTTCTTCAAACTCCTATTTTTGAAAATATTCAAACAACACATACTTTAAAAATAGTACAAAAAAGTTGTCTGGAAAATCTTCAAATAAATATGAAAATAAACTACACCAAATTTGAGGAACAACAGAAAAAGAATCAAGTCATTTGGATTTGAATTTAAAAAGTTGTAGCGAGTCAAAGTTTAGTCAAACTCTGTTTTTAAAATAAAACGGACAAAGAAAACGTTTCAAATAAGAATACGCTTCCGGGGCAGGGGAGACGTACTTATGAGGTTCACGCCTTCACTTAAAACATGTGGAGGCGGGGCTGTGTCACTGACAGTGGGCCCCTTTGGCCCACTCGTCAGGTTTGACCAGTCGTCTCTCCCTCCTCTTCCTCTGCCCGAGCGAAGGCGGGACTCCGGCGATCGTCGCCGGCGAATGGAGACTCCTTGAGGGCATCCGAGGGCAGGAATGGACCCGCCAGACCGGGGCGGTCCTCCCGATGGTCGTTGGGTCATCGGGGGTGGAGGGAGTCGCCGGCGACGAGCTCCACGACGGATGAGGCTTCGGTGGATTTAGGGGCTCGGTCTGTGGTGGTTCCTGGCTGTGTTTGGGAGGCTGGGCAGCTCCGCGTTCAAGTGGAGTCGAACGGTGGAGTCGGGAGGGCAGGGGAGGCTCTGGATGTGCCGGAATGGACCGGAACGAGGCAGCGTCCGAGCTGACCGGAGATGGAGAAGACGGCTTTCCCCTGGTGATTTCGGGCTGGGGGAGCTCTATGGTGGTGGCCTGAGGCTGCCTGAGGGCTTAGACGAGCTCGGGGGCCTCTTATATAGCACAGCCATGTCGGTTCGCGGCGGCCGTGGATAAGATCGCCGGCGACCACCATTCTGTAGCAGCAAGGGGACGTGGCGGCTACGAACGCTTGCGAACAAGCTTGTGGATGAGTTCGGACTGCTCCAGAGGGCAGCTGGTGCACGCGTGTGTCACACCCTGCATTTTGTAACATGTTATTTGCATCAATGAAGCATGAAAATTTGGACCAGCAAATTTTTTGGCATCATTTGGCTTTTATTTGGAGTTGAGTTTTTCTTCATATGCTTTTTCATGTGCTCATTAAAGTCAACTATTCCCTCTTGTAGAATTCATCTCCATACCCAAAACTTCTGCCCAATGATCATGCCAAGTGTTATGTAACAGTATAGTATTTTCTTACAAAATTAATTTGGCCAAAATGTATTTTATAATATTAGTTTTCCAAAAACCCCTGAATTGAGATTTGCATTACAAGTGCTTGATTTAGGGTGAGAAAATTATTTCAAAAGGTATATTTGAGACCTAGTAGTCATAGGACTCCCAGAAACCACAAGAGTATAATTTTAAAAGTTATTTTCCTATTTTATTTAAAAGCTTTTTCTTAAGGCCAGAAATGGTCTTTAATAGGGAAAAATTATTTAACTATTTCAAAAATATTTGCCAAAATTCAGGGAGACTCAGAGGACATATATTGTCCATATATAAGAGTTTCAACACTTGGTCATGTTCAAAATAATGGGCTAATCCCTCTGAAACCCTTTTTGGACATTTCAAGTTTTTGAAATATTTACAAAGGAAATATTCTCCAAAAATTCCACGGAAATTCTATCATGTCATATATGACATATCTGATGATCTTGCCAAGTCCCATGCCTTGGGAAGCAAGAAAACATCATCAAAACTCTTCATGACCATTCTGTCCATATTTGAAGTTTGAGCAACTTTACATTGCCAAACTTGTCAAAATGATCTCAAACTTGGTGCACATGCTAGAAATGCCTAATAAGGCATCTAGACCAAATGACACAAGATTTGGAATAGAGCAACTTGATCAGAACACTCCAAAACCCTTTCTGTTCAAATGCAAATTTGAACAACTTTACATTACCAACTTTTTACCTGGAGCTTCAAACCTTGTGGGCATGATCAATACCCCAAATGATGAAACTACACCAAGTGGTGCATCAAGGGGAGATGATTATCTTGACTCAAACAAGATAAAGCCATTTCTGTTGATTTCTAGGGTTCACCAAAGTTACATTGGCTAGTTTCTTCAAATGAGCCCAAATTTGGTGAAGCACCCTATTTTCACATGCCATTCAATCCTGTTAAGTGTCATGGCAAGTGGAGATCATTTGCTTGACCAAACACTGATCAAACACCTTCTGCAGAATTACCAAAACCCTCTTCTTGATCACTTTTACCTTTCACCTTGGCCTCAACTTTCTACCACACGTTCATCTGGTTACTAGCTACCTCCAGTAACTTCCCCAAGTTCCCAGCTCCATGATTGAGGGGTAAAAACCCTAGTTCACCCTGCTGGACATCCATTTCTTACCAAGTCACCAGCCTCTCTTCTCTCTCACAGCATCTCCAGAGCATCCAAAGCTACAACCGTAGTGCTTGCATCACCCTGGACCCCCCAGACACGGTGGACGCGTCCAGAGGCCCAATGGCATGCCGTGGCATGCGATAAGGGCGCTCCAGAGCACGCTACAGTGCGCCCACGCACTGTAGCTTCGGCCAATCGTCTGCCCCCGACAGCCTCGGGCTCCCCCCTCGCGCCTCTCAGCGCGCCTCGACGTCCGCAGCCTCCACCGGCGCTGTCCCCCTCCTCCTGCGCCCTCCAGTGGCCGTCGCCACACGCGCACCGGCCGCCCGCGACACCCACTCCTCGGCCTCGCACGCGCGCACGGTCTGGAAGCCTCCCCGCTCCTCCTCTCTCTTCAAATGGACGTAGGGCTCGTCCAGCAACGCCATAGACTCGCTCCCGTCGCCTCCCGTGCGCTGTAGCGTCGAGCAGGAGCTCGCCGGCGCACCGGTCCACGGGACCCGCCGTTCCCCTATAAATAGGACCCCCCGAGCCCTCCTCTCAGCACCAGCAGCTTTACCACATCCTCCTTAGTCCCCCAGCACCACTCGTTCTTCCCCAGAGAGCTTCAGTGCTCGGCATCGATCGGAGCTCCACCGCGTCGGGCCGTCGACGATCTCGCAGTACGGGCCTCCTCCGCCCCTCCTATTGCTCGATCTAGAACCGCCATGCATCACTGATGCGTTCCCCTTCTTTTTCCCCTTCTGCAGCTGCCGGAAACGAGCCCGCCAGCAGCTTCCCGACGTTCCTCCGCCGTCCCACCTCGCCGCCGACGAACCCGACCTCCCCGGCGTGCCGCACCACCACCACTACCTCCGCAACTCGACGCTGAATCTGTTCCTGCGCTCCATTGCCGTCGCCGTGGCCGGAATCATCGCCGGTGAGCTCGCCGTGGCCGTGGCCGTGAGGTTGGAGATGACAGGCGGGCCCCGCCTGTCATCCTCACCCCTCTCTCCCTCCCCTCACAGCCGCTGACCGTCGGGCCCCGCCCGTCAGGTTTGAAAACCTGACGTGCGCGCGCTGGCGCCCGTGCGGCTGGGCTGGATGCCCTGGGCCGTGCACTGTGGCCCCTCTGGCCCAGTTGCACAGGGCATTTTCTTCTTTTCTTTTCTATAATTACTTCAAACATTTTTACAGAAATGAATATTGGTCCAAATAAAATAATTCCAACTCCTAAATTCGTGTAATATTCCAACCTATTTAATGGTGTCACTTTCACACACATCCATGAAACTTTTCTGTTCTGTTCAAATTTAAATTCAAATTTGAGCAATAAAACTCCCGTTCTAAAATCCCTAGATTCCATTCTGTTACTCCAAAACTCCAACTAAGAATTTTCCCCATCTTAGATTTCCCTGTAGTATTTAACAAAAATAAGTTGACATTTTTCTGAGCACTTTGATTTTTCTATTTTATTTGTGGTCTTATTTTTCCGTTGTTATAATGCGACGTATAGATACCGTATTTGACGAAGTTGCTGAAGAAGGAGAAGGAGAAGGATTTGAAGACTTTGAAGACCAAGCCAATCCAGGCAAGCAGCCCTTTGACCATGATACACTTGTTCTTCGGAACCCGTTTGTTTCCGATGCATGATGATAGGGTTACGGTGGTGACCTAGTTGAAACCACCACATGATGCATGCTTTACTCTTGATCTTGCCATGTGCTAGATGCAATGCATATGGTTAGTAGTAATGAATAGTGATGCATGTGTGACATGAACCCTCGTGGTTGAAATCTTTGCATAAAACCCCGTCGGGTGCCATTCATGCCCGAGGGAGATGATGAGTTGGGTAACCACTTGATGACGAAGTGGTGTACCGAGACAAGTGTGTGTGTTTTTCAAACGGATTGGTTTAAGTTGCGACCGTTATTCCAACCATACCTGTGCAACCACACTACCCCTTATGGGACGGGGCCTTATTGATTACTTAGGTCGATACTAGCATGGTGCCCGCATTACTAGTGACGGGTAGACTTGAGGTCTTTCCCGGGACGGGGTCGTGCTTGGATAGACGACCATGACTGTTTTCACAGGGCACCGGACACACCGTTGGTCCCTTCGGATACGCGTGACATTGAAATTAGGGCAAGTCCCGTGATCTATTGTTTGTACCCGAGGGCCGTGTACCAACGAGTGGACTCTATGTTAGTGTCATCTAAGGAAAGATAATGACCGGGTGCTTCCCCCGAGTACTTGAGGTACTGCGGGATCGTGGATGACACGAAAGCTTCCCGGATCTTGTGGGTAAAGTGTACAACCTTTGCAGAGTGTAAAACTATTCGAATAGCCGTGTCCACGGTCAAGGACAGTTGGGTAACCGCTCTTGGGCTACGTCCAATGTTTGTGAAACCATGTGTGTGTATGAGAGTCAAGGTGGAGACTTGACTCGAGGAGTTGAATCATATTCATGTTGATATCGGTAACCTGCCTTCGAGGTTACGCGAGTTTATTGATGCATAAACCTGATGGTAGAATATTTATTCTAGCCCATTGCTAGATTGCTCATTATTGTTCAAATTGCATTGTTACTTTAAACCACATCATGGGTTGCTTGCGAGTACATTCAAAGTACTCATTGGCTTGCCACTGGTTATTTAATTGGCCAGGCATGGAGGAACATGAATATGATGAAGAGTTCTTTGGAGACGAACATGCAAACTAGGACGCTATCCCAGTCAGAATGCCTGTAGGGTTAAGGCAGATGGCATGGGTTCTACCTATTATCGAAGACTTCCGCTATTTGAGTTATTTGCTATTCAGCCCGTGAGGCTTTATCTATGTAAGACTTGGCCATAAAGGCTATAATTTGTGTAAGACGATATGTATGGATGTAAGACTCTTGTTATTCAGCTTCTGTGTGTTCAGTGAGCATTGATCTCTGGGATCACTGTACACGTGCATTCGGTGATCACGACTTATGAGTCGGGGTCCCCACAGCGTGTGGCTTGGGCGGCGCTGTCCGGGGCAGGAGCTCACTGTGGCCAGCCGCTAGCCGCCGTGGCCGACCTGACAGCGGCGCTGTGGAGCTCGAGGGACGGCTTGGAGTATTCTGGTGAGTGGATGAGGCCGGGGTGTGGTTCTGCAGTGAGCTAGGGCCAGGGGCGCGACGCGGCGGCTCGGGCGCACGCACGTGCAAAACGCACGCTCTGGGCGCGCCCAGCGCATGCACGCTACGTGCTCGACGTAATGCCAGGGCGTGCTAGGGGATTAGGATGAGGCTGGGGATTAGCAGGCCTGGATCAGGGTTAGCTAGGAACTTAGTGGACATGCTGGTTAGGCAAAGCAAGCTGGTCCAATGCACAAACCAGAAACTATGTCAAAACAGACCATGCACGCAAGGTGTTTGACAGAATGCCAGGAGCCTCTAGGCATCTCTTGGGGTGGCCAAAAAGTCCAGGTTGGGGTCTCTTTGGATGATAAAGAGGTTGGTAAGGTCGGTTGGCCAAATTTAGAAACTTGTTAGTATAAGTTTTGCAAAACTCCAGTTCTGGACAGAAGGAAAATGGCATAATTGCATGGACCAAAAATTATCCAAATGCTCCAATCTCCTGGACTTAAGGATTTTGTAGGAAGTACTACAAGCAGGAGAAAATTCATGGCTAAAAGAGCAAGTGAAAATAGGGCTGCAGTAGAAAGTGACAATCTGGACCACAGAGCAAAAGAGGATGTTTAGCTCAACTTTCCAAAGAACATCCAAGGGTTTTTGCATAAGAGAGATGTAGGGGCTTCACATGACATCCCCAATTTTTGGTGGAATTTTTGAACAAATCCATCAAAGGGTTGTAGTGCAAATAGAGCTTCAAGACAAATGAAAATCACTTAAATGGATAAAGCTTAGGGAGAAAATAATAATGCAAATGAACCTACTGAGAGAAGAGAAGTTTTTCTTGGCTTGGGCAATCAAGTCCAAATAACATATCTGAAAAAAAGCACTGGGGCAAAAACTCCATAAGTTCAAAAGAAAAAGGGGTTCTGAAATCAAAGAAAATCCAGAGAATGAAAGGTTTAAATTCCTGGTAAAGATTTTGATTTATAAATCAAGGTTAACATTTTTGGGGTGTTACAAATACCAAGTATGTATAAACTGTGCAACCCGAGAAGTCACTTTGATCAATCAAGAAGGGCAAGTTACAAAGTTCTACTCGCGCAAAAGCATACCAAAGAAGGGAATGATATTCACCGCCATGGCTGAGTTGGAATTAATTCCTGTGGTTCGTGAATTTCCTGATGTATTTCCGGAAGAACTGCCAGGCATGCCGCCAGACTAAGAACTTGAGTTTGCAATAGATCTGGTACCCAGAACCGCACCATTATTCAAGAAGTATTACAGGATGCCCTCATCAGAGTTAGTGGAATTAAAGAAGCAACTCGATGAAATGCTCCAGAAAGGGTATATCCGTCCCAGTTCCTCACCATGGGGATCGCCTGCACTCTTTGTAAGCAAAAAGGATGGCAGCCTCCGCATGTGTGTAGATTATCAACAGCTAAATGATGTCACTATCAAAAATAAATAACCGCTACCAAGGATTGATGATTTGTTCGATCAGCTCAGTGGGGCCAATGTATTCTCCAAAATTGACTTACGGACCCGATATCATCAGCTCAAGATTAAAAAGGAGGATATTCCTAAGACCACATTCACCACTCGATACGGTCTTTACGAATATACAGTTATGTCATTTGGTCTCACCAACGCCCCTGCATTCTTCATGCACATGATGAATAAAGTGTTCATGGACTTCCTCAATAAGTTCGTGGTGGTCTTTATCGATGGCATACTTATATATTCAAAAAGTTAAGAGGATCACAAAGGACATCTCCGAGGAGTGTTGCAGCGACTCCGAGACCATCAGCTCTACGCCAAGTTCAGCAAAATGTGAGTTCTGGCTTAAACAAGTCAGATTTCTTGGACACGTGCTATCCACCGAAGGTATAGCCGTAGACCCCAGCAAGGTAAATGATGTGCTAAATTGGTTGCCACCCACAACCGTATCTCAGATCCGGAGCTTCCTTGGACTGGCGGTATATTACCGTCGTTTCATTGAAGGATTCTCCAAGATTGCCAAGCCCATGACCGAATTACTCAAAAAGGACAAGAAGTTTGAATGGACAAAAGACTCTGATCAAAGTTTCAGTGAGCTAAAGAAAGGCTGACCACCGCCCCCGTATTAACTCTCCCAGACATCTATCGCAGTTTTGATGTCTACTGTGATCCAGACAAGGAATTGGCTGCGTACTCATGCAGGACGGCAAGGTGGTGGCATATGCATCCCGACAGTTGCGACCACACGAAGGAAATTACCCTACACATGATCTGGAATTGGCCGCGGTAGTGCATGCTCTCAAAATATGGAGGCATTATCTCATTGGAAAGAAGTGCCAAATTTTTACAGACCACAAAAGTCTCAAGTATATCTTCACTCAGCCCGATTTGAATCTCCGTCAGCGAAGGTGGCTTGAGCTGGTTAAAGATTATGATCTGGGAATAAATTACCACCCGGGTAAAGCCAACGTGGTAGCTGACGCACTCAGTCGTAAGCCGGTCAGTTTAACTGCCATATTAAATTCTTTGGCCGTTGAACTTCAAGAAGAAATTGCTCAACTCCACTTGAACATCATCGAGGCTGGTCTCGCTAACACGTTGGAAGTTACCCCCACACTTGAAGAAGAAATCCGCAAGGCCCAGCCAGATGATCCTATCCTACAAAAGCATGCCCAGAATATGCAGGCAGAGCGTGCACCGGACTTCTCAAGAGATCACCTTGGGACTCTCCGGTTCCGTGGAAGGATTTGTGTACCAAATCAGTCAGACCTAAAAAGGAAAATCTTGTCAGAAGCCCATGAGTCCTCATACTCTATTCACCCTGGGGGAACAAAAATGTATGAAGACCTTCGTCAAATATTCTGGTGGGATGGAATGAAGAAGGATATTGCCTATTTTGTGGCTTGTTGCGACATATGCAACAAGGTAAAGGCAGAGCATCAGAAGCCAGCCAGACTTCTTCAACCGCTGCCAGTTTCACAGTGGAAATGGGATGATGTTTGCATGGATTTCATCACGGGATTACCCAAGACTCAGTGAGGCAATAATGCAATATGGGTCATCGTGGACACTCTGACCAAGGTAGCCCATTTTATTCCGGTTAGGACCACCTATCGAGCAGAACAACTTGCACAACTATATGTGTCCAGAATAGTCAGTCTGCATGGAGTACCTCGAACCATCACTTCTGACCGAGGTTCACTATTTACCTTCGCTTTCTGGACATGTCTTCATCAAGCTTTGGGGACAACCCTAAAATATAGTTCCAACTATCACCCTCAAACAGATGGACAGCAGAGCGGGTGAACCAAATACTGGAAGATATGCTGCGAGCTTGCATCTTGGCCCAAGGATCTAAATGGGAAGATTGTCTACCTTACGCCGATTTTTCCTACAACAACAGCTTCCAAACCAGCCTAAAGATGTCACCATACGAGGCTTTATATGGCCGCAAATGTCGTACCCCGCTAAACTGGTCTCAGACAAGAGATAGCCGTATTTTCGGAATGGACCTCATGATGGAAGCTGAGAAACAAGTCAAGGAAATCAGAGACAGATTACAATTGGCCATGTCTCGACAAAAGAGTTATTACGATGCGAAGCACCGACCGATCAGTTTTGAACCTGGAGAGCACGTATACCTCCGAGTCACTCCTATGAAAGGAGTCAAGAGATTCCAAACTCGCGGGAAGTTGGCACCTAGATTTATTGGCCCCTTCCCAATTATTTCTCGAGTGGTCACTGTTGCTAATCAGTTGGAATTACCCCCGGAATTGTCTGATGTGCACAACGTGTTCCATGTCTCACAGTAGAGGCGATGCAAATCCCCGCCTGAGAAAAAGACTGCCGTAATCGACATAGAATTGGCAGAGGATTTAACGTATGAAGAAAGGACATTCAAAATTATAGATCAGATGGAAAGAGTCACCCGCAGCAAAGTACGAAAGTTTTATAAAGTCCAGTGGGAGCATCACACCGAGTCAGAATCAACATGGGAACAAGATGAGTTCCTACATGCATATTATCCGGAATGGTTTTCCCAAGCAACCAAATCTCGAGGACGAGATTCATTCTAAGTGGGGGAGGTTTGTGACAGCCTGATTTTTACCCTCTTTATTTGCCAAAGCTTTATTTGAATTTAGTTCAAACTTTGAGATTTTTGAATCATTTCATATGGACTTAAAAACATTTGGGTACCCTTGACTTTCACCCAAGTGCCTCCTATCCCTCTCAAACTATCATATACCTCTGGACCACTCCAATATACTTCATGGAATATTTTTATTATTTGAAAAATATTCATTTTACTCCCCAAAACCCTAGCTAAATTCCTTGTGCTCCAAAGCAACCCCTATTTTTCTGGCTCACAAAATTCTGAGGAAATTCCTAAATATTCTTTGGACCCTAAGACACATTCCTGAGTAAAAATATTGCACTAATTTTTGGAATATTTTTGCTACATAAAATCTTTTCTATTCTGGACAGAAATGGTAGTTTCTACAGCAACTACCATTTTACTTGCTCCACTTCTTCTGAAACTCCTTGTGCATCTTCACCTTAGTAACTCTTGACTAGCCTCCAAAGCACAGCCTCCAACTATTCACCATTTTACCTCAATAAGCTCTCAAAGTTTCTGTCCAGAAACTTACCAGGCTAGTTACTTTCATCCTACTGCGTCTGGAAGTAAACCAACCACAGGTAACTCACCTATCTTCCACGAACAACACGCCAGACATGATTTTTGTCACCAAGTCATCCAGCAGGCAGAGTTCGCGCGGTGACCACGCGTGTACACCATGCCATGGCAGTCAGTCGGTGTGCTCTGGATGCCGCCCATCGCTCTGTAGAGCGCGTGCTCGCTTCCGCACCTGCCCAAGCGCGCCAAACCTCGCCACCATCGCCGTCTTCATATCCACAGTCCACCTGGTGCTCGTCGACGCCGGAGCTTGCCGCAGCGAGCACGGGCGCGGTCCGACCAAGGCACAATGCGGTGCGCACTGTGCTCGTCGCCACCTCCAGTGCCCCTGTGCTTGTCCCCGTTCGGCCACAGCTTCCGCGTGACTCCGTCTTCTTCTCCCCCCTCTCACTGATGTCATTTCGTCGCCGGGCGTGGCCGGGTGTCGCCGGTGGAGCATCGTTTCCCCCCCTCTCGCTCGCCTATAAATAGACCCTCTGCCAGCCGCTCTGAGCACCCAACTCCACCCCCACATGACCACATATTGAGTAGAACCCCGTGGCCCGGTCGGGCAGGCCTCAGGCCACCATCCCCGAGCCCGAGCTCACCGGCGATCCCCCTCGGGTCGCTGAGGTAGCTCCAAGCCCTCTCCATCCAAGGCGACCTCACTAGAGCCTCCACCACTCTCTGGTGGAGCCTCTTCACCTAACTCGAGCTGCTGAAGGCGTTGTAGCTCGCCGTCTTCTTCAACTCCGACGAACCCTCCGTTCTGCCTCCGCCTCCGAGCTCCATTCCGACACCGTCCGTCCACCTCTAGCTACCCTACGGGTACGGGCAGGTGCGCCTTGACCTTCTCCGTCGATCTATCCTTTTCGTTTGAGCCAAGGGGCAGCGTCGCCGGCGTGCGCTCCGGCGAAGCGACGTCCGTCTCTGCTCCTCCTCCTCTCTCCCTATCACCTGACTAGCGGGGCCCGCTAGTCAGCCTCTCCATACCCGCGCAAAGTGGTATGAGTGGTGGCGCTCTGGGCTTTTACGCCTTCGACATCACCCCCTATTCTATTTATTTAAATTTCTGAATTTAAATAAATTCCAGAGAACTTCAAACTGCAATAACTTTTTAACCATAAGTCCAAATGAATTGATTCTTTTTGGATTGTGTTCTTTGTAAAGAAATCTTGCAGCACACCAAAAATGAAACCATTTGGTGCCATGTAGATTTTCTGGTGAATTTTCGAATGAATCTTGATAGTTTCTTTTTGAACTTTTATTTATTTTCAGAAGAAGAAACTTGTCTTGAGGATCACCAGGAGGCTTGTGAGCCTCATTTGAACTAAGGCAAGCCAGAACAACATTTTCATGGTGCCAGTTCAATATTTGTGATTTTTTTCAACTTTAACAAATGATTTTATGCATGTTAATTGTTTTGTTAAATAATTTTCTTTTGGTTGCTGTAGTTATTGGTTTCATTCACTTTACAGAAAGTTGGAGTTTTGTTTAAGTTATTAAGATAGTTAAATTAAAGTTGGGATATTGAGAATGATTATGGGCATTATGTGAAGTTACATTCTTTTACATAAATAATTATGATAAAATGTTGCTAAGATAAAATTTTGTTTTGAATTGAAAGTAAAGTATAACGAGAATAATAGTGAAGTTAGAAGTAAAGTTGGCCCAGTTATACTTTTGTATGGCATTGTATTTGTTTATGTGTTGCATTTCAGTTTACTGCATGGCATTGTATGACACCAGTTATTTATTTCTTCTTTAAGTTGAAACTGTTAATAACTCAACTTGAATAAATTGTTGACCGGGTCATGGTGCCACTGAATCGAGTCTTTCCCAGTGCAACCACATTTACCTATATGAGAAGGTCTTGATTCTGTCCATTGACATGCCTCCTGTCGGTACCTCCAGATAGGGAAGGTTATGGGCCTGCAGTACCCTGGCCCGGTAAGCAGACATAACCTTGTGTGCCCGTTGTTAATTTTATGTTACCGAGTTCCCATTTGGGACAATTTTTGTTTGGGCACGACGGTGGTCCGTGTGCCTTTGGTAGGCATAGGGCCACCGAGGACTGTTCCAGTGGGAAATGAGTCAGAGTGGCCGGAGGAGTGTCATGGCAATGGAGGGGTTTCGTCAGAACGCCGTTGGTCCACCCGAATGGGAGAATGCGGCCATGGGTTCCGTGGTGTGGGTACAGTGCACTACCTCTGCAGAGTGTAATTAATCTATCGATAGCCGAGTCCACGGTCACGGACACGCTCGAAAGTAGGTCACACCATGGGTCAATAGATAATAAAATTTTGCTCACTAAGTTCTAAAATTTTGGTGCTATAATAAATTGGTGGGAGAGCCACCGAGATGTTTTGAGACCCAGTATGGACAGGTTTGTGATCACCGGAAAGGTCACAATTTATATCTTGTTGAAATGAATAAGTTTGTAGTTATAACAAATTATCATGAGTAAGATAGACCGAGATTTTATTTATGCAAAGGCATGATCACAACATGTTAGTGAATATCCATTTAAGTTTGTTGCTGCATATTTAATATTGATTAATTATCATGATATTGTTTGTCATTATGATTTTTTTGCTGTAAGCTTGCAAGTACATTCAAAGTACTGACCTTGCGTGTCATGCCAGATTTCAGGAAAGTTCCGCTGGAAAGGAGTGCCGTCCGAGTCTAGTCCGTATCCACATCGGTGTCCCTGTGAGATGGAGTCCCGCTATGACGTCGTTTCGCTACTGCGTAGTTTATGCCCGAGGCCCTTTTATGTTCATTAAACAATGTACATATTGTCTAGCCGCACCGTGTGTGCCGCTCGGCCTCGCTAACTGTTGTAATGTAAAACTATGGTCCGCTAGTATCAATAAAGCGGTTGTTTTCTGTACCAAGATGTTGTGTGTTGCCAGAAGACAAGGTCTCTGGGCTGGCAATGCAAGGTAAACCAGTCGCTCTGATCTGGGGTGCCACACATTACTGGCCTGACGGATATCCAAAGTTGTAGTTGGGGGTCGTATTGAGATGCAACAGATGCTGCCTGCTGAGCTGCAGCTCAAAGACGGGCTGCCTTCGTCATGTTATAACGGGTATTTGCCTCCTCCATAGTTATATTGTGTCTTCCTTTTTCCTGAAAGTTAAACAAAGTAGGGGCAGGAAGAACAATAGGGATGGAATGCTGCCGTCAAAGATTAGTCGATATTTGAGAGTCTGATTATCCCACTCTATAAACCGATGACTAGCCATAGCATTACCGTCTAAATAAGCAGGAGGTAAAGGGTTATCATACGGATGCACAAACACACCAAGATAGCGGGCTATGCGCGTAGCATAGATCCCACCAAATAAATCTCCATTCGAACCATTATGGTGTAGTCTACGTGCAACAATTGCTGCTAAATTATATTGCCTATCACCTAGTACAGCACTCGTGAGAATGCTGAGATCAGGGACACACATGTGACAGGCTTCATATTTACCATTTATGCATCTACCAATAAACAGAGCAAAGTAGTGAATAGCAGGAAAATGTATGCTCCCAGTGGTGGCTTGTGTGACGTCCCTAGATTCTCCCACTGTAATACTAGCTAGGAATTCTCTAAATTCAGATTTACGAGGATCACTCATACTGCCCCACAGTGGGAGCTTGCAGGCTTCATTAAAATCCTCTAAGTCCATGGTATAAGATTTATCATATAGATCAATCAAGACAGTGTGAGAATTACGTGAAGATGAAAATTTAAACCTTCTCACAAAGCTATCAGTCAAGCCACGGTATTGTAGGCACTTATCTTGCATGAAGTCTTCGAGGTCAGCGTTATGCACATATGCGTAAAATTCATCTTTGATACCCGCTTGGCTCATAAATTCATCCAACGACCATTCACAAGGCCGTACATCAACATCCCTCGGTGGTTCATCGTCGGGCTCACGGAACGCAAGCCTCGGTCCTTGCTTCCTTGAAGGACCACCTTGGAAGTTTTTCCTAGAAATTTTTCTGAATTTTTCTGAATTTTTTAGTAACTCACAAATAAAAGTTAACCAAACTCAACAAGATTGATAGCAACAACTCCTATAAGTGCCTAGAACCTATATCATGCATTAGAACTACTTGGGACCAAGAAAAATTATCATGCAAGCTCAAGAACAAGGTCACCACAGCAGCACAAATTTGCAAAGAATAAAGCACTAGAACAAAAACTAATTGGACCAATGGAGGAGTCACATACCAAGGAACAATCTCCACAAACAGTTTGGTGAATGGTGCTTTGAGCAAGGAGATAAAAAATGGCAGCAAAATGAGCTAGAACTCGGGTTTGAGCTGGTTGGGGATTTTTTTGGGAGGAAGAAGAAGAGCATGGGTGAAAGGATAAGTGGAGGGGGGCTACGTGGGGCCCTCGAGGCAGGGGGACGCACCCTGTGCCCTCGAGGCCACGTGCTGGCTCACCTTGCTGTGTGTTCAATGCCATATTTTCTTAAATATTCTTGAAAAAAATCATATTTCATTTTCATGGCATTTGGAGAACTTTTATTTTCGGGATATTTTTTATTGCACGGATAAGTCTGGAAACAGACAGATAATGCTATTTTTCTTTTATTTAACCTAATTAACAGAAAGTAAAAGGAGGGTACAGAAGGTTTGTGCTATCTAGATTCACCTATCCCATGTTCATCAAAAGGAATCCATTAACAAGGTTGATCAGGTCTTGCTAATAAACTCTTTCTGAGTAACATGAAACCAGAGAATTTTCGAATAACACTATGTTACCTCAATGGGGATATGTATGTCCCCGACAATAAGTATGTCATATGCCTTCTTGATAGTTGGAATAGGAAACTCAAAACCTCCAATAATAATAGTTGAAGTTTTTCCAATATAATTGATACTATGAACCTGAGGTTGTTTCCTCGGAAAGTGTACCGTATGCTCATTACCATTGACATGAAAAGTGACATTGCCTTTGTTGCAATCAATAATAGCCCCTGCAATATTCAAAAAAGATCTTCCAAGAATAATAGACATACTATCATCCTCGGGAATATCAAGTATAACAAAGTCTGTTAGAATAGTAACATTTGCAACTACAACAAGCACGTCCTCACAAATACCGACAATTATAGCAGTTGATTTATCAGCCATTTGCAAAGATATTTCAGTAGGTGTCAGCTTACTCAAGTCAAGTCTACGATATAGAGAGAGAGAGGCATAACACTAACACCGGCTCCAAGATCACATAAAGCAGTTTTAACATAGTTTCTCTTAATGGAGCAAGGTATAGTAGGTACTCCTGGATCTCCTAATTTCTTAGGCATTCCACCCTCAAAAGTTTAATTGGCAAGCATGGTGGAAATTTTTACTTGTAGCGACCAGACCTCAAACAGTCTGATCTCTGTGCATTAGTGTCATCCCTGGATCAGTAATGCTGACACACATAGTACTTGAAGGAATTATAACAGAGTGGCAATCACACACTTATTACATCGATAGTCCAACGATGAACTTATTACAATAAAAATGGCTTAAGGCCATCTAACACGATAACAGCGGAAGGCTTGGAAGATAAGTGAGTCCATCAACTCCAACGGCATCACTGAGTATAGAACCACGACCTAAGAGGCACCTTACTCGTCGTCTGAAAAGTCTGCAACATGGACGTTGCAGCCCGAAAACGGGTCAGCACATGGAATATGCTGGCAAAGTAACACATAGAGAGTAACAAAAGTAAAGCTATACTATATGCACTATGGCTGGTGGAAAGCTCTATGGTTACAGTTTTTGCGTAAAGCCAATTTTTCCTTACTGCAAAGGAATAGATTTTAATTAACTATCATGGTAGTTGAAACATCATTGAGAAGATAGACAATATTAGTTAAAGTACCATGATGAGATTCACATGATAATCCAAGTACTAGAAACTCAAGACGTCCGTAACCGGGGACACGGCTAATCATGATCAGTTTGTACACTCTGCAGAGGTTTGTGCATTTTTCCCCACAAGATCCGATCTCCTCTGTTGGAATTCTCGCACTACATGTTCTTTGAGAAACGGATGACCGAGACATAGTCTTTCAGAAGCACTAGCACCTTACGAATGGGTGGACCGTACCAACCTACATCCCCTACATCTGCTAGTCCACCACTGTAAGAATTCACACGACTTAGTCAACTATGCTAGAGCCCATAATAGCTTGTGGCTGCACACGGAAGTTTCTAGTATGAATAATATCATGATCCCTTTGAGCCTGGGTGGCGGTCCATAAAGAAAACAGGCAATCGCTGGAATACCCAGGTGCCTCAATCCACCCAGATGTGTATTTAAGTTGCCACCTTAAGTTGAACCATTAATTAACAATCCCACATCTGTCATGGATACACTCACCCAATCCACGTCTACGAGCATAGCATAACCTATTAGCAAACATAGAAGTAACTCCCAAGGGTTTGAAAGTAATGCAGGTAATAGGTACTACCTCATCTACTTTCCAGTCCCACATGTTATTAGATCCTACTCATGCAGTATGTTTGAGGATAATACTAATGCAATGAAAACTGGGTATTGGAAGTATGATCAAAGTGTTACTTGCCTTGCTGATGATCCGCAAAACCTAGAGATTCAAAGTAGCAGGCGGCACACTCCGGGTACTCTATCGCAAACAAACAAGCACACAATAAGTACTTAACTAATGCACGGGTAAAACTCAAATAAGAGATCTAACCAGAAAGTTCAACTTAAGAACTCCGGTTTGCAAAAGAAACAAACCAAACGAATCAACGAAAGTCAAACGGCGAAAAAAGAAACAACTACCGTACCAATGTGGACCTAAGTCCAAATTTAACAGAGGCAAACACTTGGGTGACTAGGTTAAACGGAAAGAGGGTTTCGAGACGAAACTCCAGGCGCTTGAATCGCCTGATTCCGATAAACGAGCAAAAAGATAAACTAGAACGAAGATCGGATCAGAAAAAAAACTACGAAAAGAAAACTAAAACAGCTTAACGAACGGACGTTCGTCAGCTGAGACTAATCGACGAACTCGTTCATTAAAACAAACGAATGGGTGAACGCTAGGTAAACAACTAAACCGAAAAAAACGATCTAACTAAGAAAAACGAACTAGGGTTCTAAAAAAACCGGGCGGTTTACTACCGAAAACCGGCGGCGGCGCGGCTACCTCGTCGGGTCCGGCGGGAGGGCGTCGGCGGGCGGCGGGGCTGCGGCGACGGCTGCTGCTGCGGCAAGCGGCGGCGACGACGGGGTGGTGCTGCGGCGGCGGGACGGGCTTGCGGCGGCGGCGGCGGTGGTGTTGCGGCGGCGGGGTGCGAGAAGGGGGCGGGGTGCGGCAAGGGGGCGAAGCGGCGACATATATATA
>LR738709.1:241053207-241097372 GCA_902687465.1 Secale cereale
GGCAAGCAACCGGCAGCGGCGGCGGAGTCCGCCTCGGGCACGGGCGCGCAGCGCGGGGAAGGCGGCGCGGCGGCGTGGGCCTGGCTCGGCTAGGCCTTCGGCCCAGTCGGGCTCAGGTCTCCTATTATTTTTTTCTAAACGCCGAAGCTACGAAAAAACCTAGAAAATAAAATAAAAATCTAAAATTGCCAAAACAAATTTTCACCGTCTAAATCGAATATTTGGAACAAGATGAACATTTTTTTGGCACTAAAATGCATTTTTGAAAACATGCAATTTTTCCTAATTCAAATAAAACTCCAAAGAAAACTTATTTGATTTTTTTATTAAATCCTCAGTATTTCTTTATTTTTTTTGGGGGAGTCATTTTACTCCCTATCTCATATTTTCATAATAGAAATACTTGAAGATAAAATAAATAAAATCAAAGATCCTATTTTCAAAATTTGAGAAACCTCAAATATGAAAATATCGAAATCCCCAACTCTCTCCGAGGGTCCTTGAGTTGTGTAGGATTTACTTGGATCCACCAAAAGCGAAAAAATATGATATGCATGATGATCTAATGTATAACATTCCAAATTGGAAATTTTGGATGTTACACTACTTCAGGTATGTTTCTTTTGTTGGTAATAATATATTTCATATACTTGGCATAAGGATTTGTTTTAAGCACATCAGTCAAACGCATACGCAAAAAGATAGGTCTAATCATTTCAGCGAAGCGTTCAAAATCTTCATCATCCTTTTTCTTGGATGGTTTCGGAGGAAAAGGCATGGGTTTGTGAACCCATGGTTCACTTTCCCTACCGTGCTTCATAGCAACAAAGTCTCTCTTATCATAAATTGATTGTTTGATTGTGGGTTATCAAGATCAACAACAGGTTCAATCTCTACATCATTATCATTGCTAGGTTGAGCATCATCATGAACATCATCATTAATATTATCACTAGGCTCATGTTCATTACCAGATTGTGTCTCAACATTGGAAACAAATATATCATTGGGATTCTCAGGTGGGTGAGCTACAGGTTCACTAGAAGCATGCAAATTTCCATCATTTTTCTTTTTCTTCTTCTTAGAAGAGCTAGGTGCATCTAAATTAGCCCTCTGAGAATCTTGCTCAATTCTCTTAGGGTGGCATTCAGGATACAAAGGTTCTTGAGTCATTTTACCACCTCTAGTAGCAACTCTAACAACATAGTCATTGTTCTTACTATTTAATTCATTGAGCAAATCAACTTGAGCTTTAAGTACTTGTTCTATTTGAGTGGTGACCATATAAGCATGTATACTAATGAGTTTCAGTTCATTTTTAGCACTAGACAGATAATCACTCAAGCATTCAATCATATGAGCATTGTGTTGTAATTGTCTACCAACATAAGCATTGAAGTTTTCTTGTTTCATAATAAAATTGTCAAACTCATCTAAACATTGGCTAGCAGACTTATATCGAGGAATATCACCTTCATCAAATCTATAAAGAGAATTTACCTTTACTACCTGTGTCGGGTTATTAAGACCATGTATTTCTTCAATAGGCAGTAAATTCTTAACATCTTCAGCTTTAATACCTTTTTCTTTCATAGATTTCTTTGACTCTTGCATATCTTCCGGACTAAGAAATAGAACACCTCTTGTCTTCGGAGTTGGCTTAGGGGCTGGTTCAGGAAGTGTCCAATTATTTTCATTGGCCAGCATATTATTCAATAGTAATTCAGCTTGTTCCACTGTTCTTTCTCTGAAAACACAACCAGCACAACTATCCAGGTGGTCTCTGGAAGCATCGGTTAGTCCATTATAAAAGACATCAAGTATATCATGCATCTCAAGAGGATGATGAGACAAAGCATCAAGTAACTGGAGAAGCCTCCTCCAAGCTTGTGGGAGACTCTCTTCTTCAGTTTGCACAAAGTTATATATTTCCCGTAAGGCAGCTTGTTTCTTATGAGCGGGAAAATATTTAGCAGAGAAGTAATACATCATATCCTGGGGACTACGCACACAACCAGGATCAAGAGAATTAAACCAAGTCTTAGCATCACCCTTTAACGAGAACGGAAACAACTTAAGGATATAGTAGTAACGAATCTTTTCATCATTGGTAAACAGGGTAGCTATATCATTCAACTTGGTAAGATGTGCCACAACAGTTTCAGACTCATAGCCATGGAAAGGATTAGATTCAACCAAAGTAATTAACTCAGGATCAACAGAGAATTCATAATCCTTATCAATGACACATATAGGTGAAGTAGCAAAAGCAGGGTCATGTTTCATTCTAGCATTCAAGGACTTTTCTTTCAGCTTAGCTAATAACTTCTTAAGATTATATCTATCATTGCAAGCAATAAAGTCTCTAGCAGTTTCTTCATCCATAACATAACCCTCAGGTAGAATGGGCAATTCATAAATATCATCAACATTTGCACTCTCCCTAACCTTAGCAATTTGTTCATATAGAAATTCACCTAGTGGCATAGTATCATGCATAGAGATAGTTTCATCATACATAGCAGAAGTAGCATCATCAAGAACATACGACATATCAGGTTCAATAGCAGGAGTAGGTGTCACAAGTTTACTCATAACAGAAGGAGAATCTAGTGCAGAGCTAGATGTCAGTTCCTTACCTCCCCTCGTAGTTGAGGGTAAGATCTTGGTTTTTGAGTCTTTCAAATTCTTCATAGTGATAAGCAGATATAAATCCCAAGTGACTTAAAGAATAGAGCTATGCTCCCCGACAACGGCGCCAGAAAATAGTCTTGATAACCCACAAGTGTAGGGGATCGCAATAGTTTTCGAGGGTAAAGTATTAAACCCAAATTTGTTGATTCGACACAAGGGGAGCCAAAGAATACTCTTAAGTATTAGCAACTGAGTTGTCAATTCAGCCACACCTGGAAACTTAGTATCTGCAGCAAGATAGTTTAGTAGCACAGTAATATGATAGTGGTGGTAGCAGCAATAAAAAGTAAAGATAATGTTTTTGTAGTTTTTGTGATAGTAGCAACGGAAAAGTAAATAGCAACTAGCAATATAGGTAAAGCTCGTAGGCATTGGATCGGTGATGGGAAATTACGTCGGATGCAATTCATCATGTAGAAGTTATAACCTAGGGTGACACAGAACTAGCTCCAGTTCATCAATGCAATGTAGGCATGTATTCCGAATATAGTCATACGTGCTTATGGAAAAGAACTTGCATGCCATCTTTTGTCCTACCCTCCCGTGGCAGCGGGGTCCTATTGGAAACTAAGGGATATTAAGGCCTCCTTTTAATAGAGTACCGGACCAAAGCATTAACACGTAGTGAATACATGAACTCCTCAAACTATAGTCATCACTGGGAGTGGTCCCGATTATTGTCACTTCGGGGTTGCCGGATCATACCACATAGTAGGTGACTATAGACTTGCAAGATAGGATCAAGAACACACATATATTCATGGTAACATAATAGGTTCAAATCTGAAATCATGGCACTCGGGCCCTAGTGACAAGCATTAAGCATAACAAAGTCATGGCAACATCAATCTCAGAACATAGTGGATACTGAAGGAAATATGCCCTAGAGGCAATAATAAAGTTGTTATTTATATTTCCTTATATCATGATAAATGTTTATTATTCATGCTAGAATTGTATTAACCGGAAACTTAGTACATGTGTGAATACATAGACAAAACAGAGTGTCCCTAGTATGCCTCTACTAGACTAGCTCATTGATCAAAGATGGTTATGTTTCCTAACCATAGACATGAGTTGTCATTTGATCAACGGGATCACATCATTAGGAGAATGATGTGATGGACAAGACCCATCCGTTAGCTTAGCACTATGATCGTTTAGTTTTACTGCTATTGCTTTCTTCATGACTTATACATGTTCCTATGACTATGAGATTATGCAACTCCCGAATACCGTAGGAACACCTTGTGTGCTATCAAACGTCACACCATAACTGGGTGATCATAAAGATGCTCTACAGGTGTCTCCGAAAGTGTTCGTAGTGTTGGCATAGATCAAGACTAGGATTTGTCACTCCGAGTGTCGGAGAGGTATCTCTGGGCCCTCTCGGTAATGCACATCATAATAAGCCTTGCAAACAAAAGACTAATGAGTTAGTCACGAGATGATGTATTACAGAACGAGTAAAGAGACTTGCCGGTAACGAGATTGAACTAGGTATACAGATACCGACGATCGAATCTCGGGCAAGTAACATACCAATGACAAAAGGAACAACATATGTTGTTATGCGGTTTGACCGATAAAGATCTTCGTAGAATATGTAGGAGCCAATATGAGCATCCAGGTTCTGCTATTGGTTATTGACCGGAGATGAGTCTCGGTCATGTCTACATAGTTCTCGAACCCATAGGGTCCGCACGCTTAACGTTTGATGACGATCGGTATTATGAGTTTATGAGTTTTGATGTACCGAAGGAGTTCGGAGTCCCGGATGAGACCGGGGACATGACGAGGAGTCTCGAAATGGTCGAGACGTAAAGATCGATATATTGGACGACTATTTTCGGACATCGGAAAGGTTCCGAGTGATTCGGGTATTTTTCGGAGTATATGGGCCTTATTGGGCCATAACGGAATAAAGGAGAAAGGCCAAAAGGAAGGAGGCGCGCGCCCCCCCTCTGGTCCGAATTGGACAAGGGGTGCATCCCCCTTTTCCTTCTCCCTCTCCACCACTTTCCTTCTCTCCTACTCCGGAAAGGAAAGGGGAATCCTACTAGGACTTGGGAGTCCTAGTAGGACTCCCCACACTTGGCGCGCCCCCTCTAGGGCCGGCCTCTCCCTTGCTCCTTTATATACGGGGGCAGGGGGCACCCTAGGACACACAAGTTGAATTGTTTTAGCCGTGTGTGGTGCCCCCCTCCACAGAAACACACATCGGTCATACCATTGCAGTGCTTAGGTGAAGCCCTGCGCCGATAGATACATCATATCTGTCACCACGCCGTCGTGCTGACGAAACTCTCCCGTGAAGCTCAACTGGATCTAGAGCTCATGGGACGTCATCAAGCTGAACGTGTGCTGAACACGGAGGTGCCATACGTTCGGTGCTTGATCGGTTGGATCGCGAAGAAGTTCGACTACATCAACCGCGTCACTTGATGCTTCCGCTTCCGGTCTACGAGGGTACGTAGACACACTCTTCCCTCTCGTTGCTATGCATCTGGTAGACAGATCTTGCGTGATCGTAGGAAAAGTTTAAAATACTACGTTCCCCAATAGTGGCATCATGATCCAGGTTAATGCGTAGATGATATGCACGAGTAGAACACAATGAGTTGTGGGCGATACTAGTCATACTTCTTACCAGCATGTCATACTTTGCTTCGGCGGTATTGTGAGATGAATCGGCCCGTACCGACATTACGCGTACGCTTTCGCGAGACTGGTTTCACCGTTATGAGCACTCGTTGCTTAAAGGTGATCGGCGGGTGTCTATCTCTCTCACTTTAGCTAAATAAAGTGTGGCTACGCCCGGTCCTTGTGAAGGTTAGAACAGCACATACTTAACGAAACATCGTTGTGGTTTTGTATGCGTAGGTAAGAACGGTTCTTGCTAAGCCCGTAGCAGCCACGTAAAACTTGCAACAACAAAGTAGAGGACGTCTAACTTGTTTTTGCAGGGCATGTTGTGATGTGATATGGTCAAGACATGATGAGATATACGGTTTTGTATGAGATGATCATGTTTTGTAAAGTTATCGGCAACTGGCAGGAGCCATATGGTTGTCGCTTTATTGTATGAAATGCAATCGCCATGTAATTGCTTTACTTTATCACTAAGCGGTAGCGATAGTCATAGAAGCAATAGTTGGCGATACAACAATGATGCTACGATGGAGATCAAGGTGTCGCGCCGATGACGAAGGTGATCATGACGGTGCTTTGGAGATGGAGATCAAAAGCACAAGATGATGATGGCCATATCAAGTCACATATTTTGATTTGCATGTGATGTTTATCTTCTTATGCTTCTTATTTTGCTTAGAACGACGATAGCATTATAAGATGATCCCTTACAAAATTTCAAGGTATAAGTGTTCTCCCTGAGTATGCACCGTTGCGAAAGTTCTTCGTGCTGAGACACCACGTGATGATCGGGTGTGATAGGCTCTACGTTCAAATTCAACGGGTGTAAGATAGTTTTGCACACGCAGAATACTCGGGTTAAACTTGACGAGCCTAGCATATGCAGATATGGCCTCGGAACACTGGAGACCGAAAGGTCGAGCGTGAATCATATAGTAGATATGATCAACATAAGATGTTCACCATTGAAACTACTCCATCTCACGTGATGATCGGACATGGTTTAGTTGATTTGGATCACGTGATCATTTAGATGACTAGAGGGATGTCTATCTAAGTGGGAGTTCTTAAGTAATATAATTAAATTGAACTTTAATTTATCATGAACTTAGTCCTGGTATTATTAGCATATCTATGTTGTAGATCAATAGCTCGCGATGTTGCTCCACGTTTATTTATTTTTATATGTTCCTAGAGAAAACTAAGTTGAAAGATGTTAGTAGCAATGATGCAGAATTGTTCCGTGATCTGAGGATTATCCTCATTGCTGCACAGAAGAATTATGTCCTTGATGCACCGCTAGGTGACAGACCTATTGCAGGAGCAGATGCAGACGTTATGAACGTTTTGACAAAAGCTCGGTATGATGACTACTTGATAGTTTAAGTGCACCATGCTTTACGGCTTAGAACCGGGACTTCAAAAAACGTTTTGAACGCCACGGAGCATATAAGATGTTCCAAGAGTTGAAATTAGTATTTCATACTCATGCCCGTGTCGAGAGGTATAAGACCTGTGACAGTACTTTGCCTACAAGATGGAGGAGAATAGCTCAACCAGTGAGCATGTGCTCAGATTGTCTGGGTACTACAATTACTTGAATCAAGTGGGAGTTATTCTTCCAGATAAGATAGTAATTGACAAAGGTCTCTAGTCACTATCACCAAGTTAGTAGAAGTTTGTGATGAACCATAATATGCAAAGGATGACGAAAGTAATTCCCGAACTCTTCGCGATGCTAAAATCGGCAAAGGTAGATATCAAGAAAGAGCATCAAGTGTTGATGGTTCACAAGACCACTTGTTTCAAGTAAAGGGCAAAGGGATAGAAGGGGAACTTCAAGAAGAATGACAAGCAAGTTGTCACTCCCATGAAGAAACCCAAAGCTAAACTCAAGCCTGAAACTAAGTGCTTCTACTGCAAAGGAAATGGTCACTGGAAGTGGAACTGCCCTAGATACTTGGCGGATAAGAAGGATGGAAAAATGAATAAAGGTATATTTTGATATACAGATTATTGATGTGTACTAGTGTTCATAGCAACCCTCGGGTATTTGATACCGGTTCAGTTGCTAAAATTAGTAACTCGAAACAAGAATTGCAGAATGAACAGAGACTAGTTAAAGGTGAAGTGACGATGTGTGTTGGAAGTGGTTCCAAGATTGATATGATCATCATCGCACACTCCCTATACTTTCGGGATTAGTGTAAAACCTAAATAAATGCTATTTGTCATTTGCGTTGAGCATGAATATGATTTGATCATATTTGTTGCGATATGGTTATTCATTTAAAGTCATAGAATAATTGTTATTTTGTTTACATGAATAAAACCTTCGATGGTCATATACCCAATGAAAATAGTTTGTTGGATCTCGATCGTGGTGATACACATATTCATAATATTGAAGCCAAAAGATGCAAGGTTAATAATGATAGTGCAACTTATTTGTGGCACTACCGTTTAGGTCATAATGGTGTAAAGCGCATGAAGAAACTCCATAGTGATGGACTTTTGGAATCACTTGATTATGAATCACTTGGTGCTTGCGAACCATGCCTCATGGGAAAGATGACTAAAACTCCGTTCTCCGGAACAATGGAGCGAGCAACAGATTTGTTGGAGATCATACATACAGATGTATGTGGACCAATGAGTGTTGAAGCTCGCGGCGGGTATCGTTATTTTCTGACCTTCACTGATGATTTGAGCAGATATGGGTATATCTACTTAATGAAACACAAGTCTGAAACATTTGAAAAGTTCAAAGAATTTAAGAGTGAAGTGGAGAATCATCGTAACAAGAAAATAAGTGTTTCTACGATATGATCGTAGAGGTAAAATATTTGAGTTAGCGAGTTTGGCCTTCAGTAAAAACAATGTGAAATAGTTTCACTACTCACGCCACCTGGAACACCACAATGTAATGGTGTGTCCGAATGTCATAACCTTACTTTATTAGATATGGTGCGATCGATGATGTCTCTTACCGATCTACCACTATCGCTTTTGGGGTTATGCATTAGAGACAACTACATTCACGTTAAATAGGGCACCATCTAAATCCGTGGAGATGACACCGTATGAACTGTGGGTTGACGAGAAACCTAAGCTGTCATTTCTTTAAGTTTGGGACTGCGATGCTTATGTGAAAAAGTTTCAACATGATGAGCTCGAACCCAAATCGGAGAAGTAAATCTTCATAGGATACCCAAAAGAAACTGTTGGGTACACCTTCTATCACAGATCCGAAGGCAAGGTCTTTGTTGCTAAGAGTGGATCCTTTCTAGAGAAGGAGTTTCTCTCGAAAGAAGTGAGTGGGAGGAAAGTAGAACTTGATGAGGTAATTGTACCTTCTCCCGAATTGGAAAGTGGAACATCATAGAAACTAGTTCCAGTGATTCCTACACCAATTAGTGAGGAAGCTAATGATGATGATCATGAAACTTCAGATCAAGTTTCTACTGAACTTCGTAGATCAACCAGAGTTCGTTCCGCATCAGAGTGGTATGGCAACCCGGTTCTGGAAGTCATGTTACTCGACCATGATGAACCTACGAACTATGAGGAAGCGATGATGAGCCCAGATTCCGCAAAATGGCTTGAGGCCATGAAATCTGAGATGGGATCCATGTATGAGAACAAAGTGTGGACTTTGGTTGACTTGCCCGATGATCGGCAAGCCATCGAAAATAAATGGATCTTCAAGAGGAAGACTGACGCTGACGGTAATGTTACTGTTTACAAAGCTCGACTTGTTGCGAAAGTTTTTCAACAAGTTCAAGGAGTTGACTACGATGAGACTTTCTCACCCGTAGCAATGCTTAAGTCTGTCCGAATCATGTTAGCAATTGCCGCATTTTATGAAATCTGGCAAATGGATAACAAAACTGCATTCTTTAATGGATTTATTAAAGAAGACTTGTATATGATGCAACTAGAAGGTTTTGTCAATCCTAAAGGTGCTAACAAAATGTGCAAGCTCCAGCGATCCATCTATGGACTGGTGCAAGCATCTCGGAGTTGGAATATACGCTTTGATAAGTTGATCAAAGCATATAGATTTATACAGACTTGCGGTGAAGCCTATATTTACAAGAAGTGAGTGGGAGCACTACAACCTTTCTGATAAGTATATGTGAATGACATATTGTCGATCGGAAATGATGTAGAATTTTCTGGAAATCATAAAGGAGTGTTTGAAAGGAGTTTTTCAAAGAAAGACCTTGGTGAAGCTGCTTACATATTGGGCATCAAGATCTATAGAGATAGATCAAGACGCTTGATAAGACTTTCGATGAGTACATACCTTGATAAGATTTTGAAGTAGTTCAAAATGGATCAGTCAAAGAAGGAGTTCTTGCCTGACTTGTAAGGTGTGAAGTTGAGTAAGACTCAAAGCTAGACCACGGCAGAAAAATATAGAGAGAATGAAAGTCATTCCCTATGCCTCAGCCATAGGTTCTATAAAGTATGCCATGCTGTGTACCAAACATGTTGTGTACCTTGCCACGAGTTTGTCAAGGGGGTACAATAGTGATCCAGGAGTAGATCACTGCACAACGGTCAAAATTATCCTTAGTAACTGGATGACTAAGGAAATGTTTCTCGATTATGGAGGTGATAAAGAGTTCGTCGTAAAGGGTTACGCCGATGCAAGCTTTGACACTAAATCCAGATGACTCTAAGTATCAATCTGGATGCGTATTGAAAGTGGGAGCAATTAGCTAGAGTAGCTCTATGCAGAGCATTGTAGACATAGAAATTTGCAAAATACATACGGATCTGAATGTGACAGACCCGTTGACTAAACTTCTCTCACAAGCAAAACATGATCACACCTTATTACTCTTGGGTATTAATAACATAGCGATGTGAACTAGATTATTGACTCTAGCAAACCCTTTGGGTGTTAGTCACATGGCGATGTGAACTATGGGTGTTATTCACATAACGATGTGAACTATCGGTATTAAATCACATGGCGATGTGAGCTAGATTATTGACTCTAGTGCAAGTGGGAGACCGAAGGAAATATGCCCTAGAGACAATCATAAAGTTGTTATTTATATTTCCTTATATCATGATAAATGTTTATTATTCATGCTAGAATTGTATTAACCGGAAACTTAGTACATGTGTGAATACATAGACAAAACAGAGTGTCCCTAGTATGCCTCTACTAGACTAGCTCATTGATCAAAGATGGTTATGTTTCCTAACCATAGACATGAGTTTTCATTTGATCAACGGGATCACATCATTAGGAGAATGATGTGATGGACAAGACCCATCCCTTAGCTTAGCACTATGATCATTTAGTTTTACTGCTATTGCTTTCTTCATGACTTATACATGTTCCTATGACTATGAGATTATGCAACTCCCGAATACCGTAGGAACACCTTGTGTGCTATCAAACGTCACAACGTAACTGGGTGATCATAAAGATGCTCTACAGGTGTCTCCGAAGGTGTTCGTAGTGTTGGCATAGATCAAGACTAGGATTTGTCACTCCGAGTGTCGGAGAGGTATCGCTGGGCCCTCTCGGTAATGCACATCATAATAAGCCTTGCAAGCAAAAGACTAATGAGTTAGTCACGAGATGATGTATTACGGAACGAGTAAAGAGACTTGACGGTAACGAGATTGAACTAGGTATGGAGATACCGACGATCGAATCTCGGGCAAGTAACATACCAATGACAAAAGGAACAACATATGTTGTTATGCGGTTTGACCGATAAAGATCTTCGTAGAATATGTAGGAGCCAATATGAGCATCTAGGTTCTGCTATTGGTTATTGACCGGAGATGAGTCTCGGTCATGTCTACATAGTTCTCGAACCCGTAGGGTCCGCACGCTTAACGTTTGATGGCGATCGGTATTATGAGTTTATGAGTTTTGATGTACCGAAGGAGTTCGGAGTCCCGGATGAGACCGGGGACATGACGAGGAGTCTCGAAATGATCGAGACGTAAAGATCGATATATTGGACGACTATATTCGGACATCGGAAAGGTTCCGAGTGATTTGGGTATTTTTCGGAGTATATGGGCCTTATTGGGCCATAACGGAATAAAGGAGAAAGGCCAAAAGGAAGGAGGCGCGCGCCCCCCCTCTGGTCCGAATTGGACAAGGGGTGCATCCCCCTTTTCCTTCTCCCTCTCCACCACTTTCCTTCTCTCCAACTCTGGAAAGGAAAGGGGAATCCTACTAGGACTTGGGAGTCCTAGTAGGACTCCCCACACTTGGCGCGCCCCCTCTAGGGCCGGCCTCTCCCTTGCTCCTTTATATACGGGGGCAGGGGGGCACCCTAGGACACACAGGTTGAATTGTTTTAGCCGTGTGTGGTGCCCCCCTCCACAGAAACACACCTCGGTCATACCATTGCAGTGCTTAGGAGAAGCCCTGCGCCGGTAGATACATCATATCTGTCACCACGCCGTCGTGCTGACGAAACTCTCCGGTGAAGCTCAACTGGATCAAGAGCTCGTGGGACGTCATCAAGCTGAACGTGTGCTGAACACGGAGGTGCCATACATTTGGTGCTTGATCGGTTGGATCGCGAAGAAGTTCGACTACATCAACCGCGTCACTTGATGCTTCCGCTTCCTGTCTACGAGGTTACGTAGACACACTCTTCCCTCTCGTTGCTATGCATCTGGTAGACAGATCTTGCGTGATCGTAGGAAAATTTTAAAATACTACGTTCCCCAACAGATACTAGGGATCAAACCCTAACAAAACTAACTCGATTACATGATATATCCCATCCAACCCATCACCGTCCAGCAAGCCTACGATGGAATTACTCGCACACGGTGGTGAGCATCATGGAATTGGTGATGGAGGAAGGTTGACGATGACGATGGCGACGATCTCCACTCTCCCGAGCCCCGAACGGACTCCAGATCAACCCTCCCGAGAGAGATTAGGGCTTGGCGGCGGCTCCGTCTCGTAAAACGCGATAATTATTTCTCCTTTTTTTCTCTCCACAAAACGGAATATATAGGACCTGGGGATACGTCGGTGGGGCATCGGGGTGCCCTCGAGGCAGGGGGGCGCGCCCTGGGAAGGGGGGGTGCGCCCCCACCCTCGAGGACAGCCCGTGGGCCCCCACTGTGGATCTTCTTGCAGGTATTTTTTATATTTTCTGAAATAAATCTCCGTTGATTTTCAGGCGATTCCGAGAACTTTTTATTTCTGCACAAAAACAACACCATGGCAGTTCTGCTGAAAACAGCGTCAGTCCGGGTTAGTTCCATTCAAATCATGCAAGTTAGAGTTCAAAACAAGGGCAAAAGTGTTTGGAAAAGTAGATACGTTGGAGACATATCAGTGCCGCGGAGGCTTGGTCGACTGGTATGTGATGTGTTTACAAGGGGTGCAAACCCTTCTGCCTGAGGGGAGGGGTGGCTTATATAGAGTGCGCCGGACCCTCCCAGTCATCAGTTACACAAGGGTTCAATGCGAGTTATGTCCTAGACGTTACTGATAACGCCTGCATTAAATGATCTTTATGACTACAGAGTGATTGCCTGACCGTTGCCATCCAGATGTGGCTTTCGGTATTCTGTCCGTCGAGTGAGTTCTTGTGACGTCGAGTGAAGATGAGCTATCCGAGTGACTCTTCCTGTCGAGTGGCTTTTGCTTCCAAGTGTTCCAGGTGGTACTTTCTGTGGAGTCCTTCCAGGTCCTCGTATGATGTCCTTGGGTAGGTCGTATAGGTCAGGCCTAAGACCCTACCCCAGGTATATGTCTTCGTCACTGACCACACTAATAAATCGAGCATGCCCTTAGGGCAACTCCAACGCGCCGACACAAACGGACATGGATTTGGTTTGTTTTTCATCTGTTTGAGTCGGCCATAGGGGCGGCGTCCGGCCCCATCCGCGTTTTGCTGGTCAGTGCGCCCAACTGGCCGATGCATTTCGTCCACGCGACCGATATGCGACCATATTTATATACAACTTTTGCATACAAATTTAACATTACCCAGTGTTTGAAAAAATTGATATAGTTTATTACTACCAAATAAAAATATTGTAGTTTACAAACCAAATTAAATTTGAATTGTCACAAATACATTGAAAAGAAAAGGAGTCGATACATCTATTGGTTGCGAAGGTGAGTCCACATATGCTCAACCAAATTATTTTGGAGTTGAATATGACTTGTCCAATGACGTATTTCATGATAAAATTGGGTGAACTATGCAAACATTGTCGGTCCTCCATGCTCAGGCACAACGTTTTCACCCTAAAATCAAAACCCTTGGTTGAAGATTTTGTCCTCATGCTTATCCTCTCTGATCATGTTGTGCATGATTACACAAGCAATCATCACCTTCCATAACTTATTGGTGCTCCAATTTATAGCAGGATACTGAACGACGGTCCGTCGAGATTGAAGCACATCAAAAACACGCTCCACATCCTTCCTGGCACTCTCTTGTGCTTGAGTAAACCTAGGCCTCTTCTATCCTACGAGATTGGAGATTTTTGATACGTCTCCACCGTATCTATAAATTTTTATTGTTGCATGCCAATGTTCTATAACTTTCGTATACGATTGGCAACATTTATATTATTTTCGGGACTAACATATTGATCCAGTGCCCAGTGCCAGTTCTTATTTGTTGCATGTTTTTTTTGCATAATATCCATGTCAAACGAAGTCCATACACGATAAAATTTTACAGAGAATTATTTTTGAATATATGTCATTTTTGGGAAGAAGAATCAACGCGAGACGACATCGAGGGGGCACAAGCCCGGAAGGCACTCCCCTACCCAAGGTGCGCCTGGCAGGCTTGTGGGTCCCCTATATGGTAGTTGGGGCTCTTCTTTGGCTGCAAGGAATATAATATCCGAAAGAAAATCCCCTAAATATTTTAGCCCAAACGGAGTTACGGATCTCCGAGAATTTAAGAAACGATTTTCGGCCGGAAAACGAGAACGCAAAATAGAAGAGAACATATAGAGATATCAAATCTCGGAGGTGCTCCTGCCCTCCGGGAGCCATGGAAACCAAGGACCAGAGTGGGGAATCCTCATCTCATCTAGGGGGAGGCCAAGGAAGAAGAAGAACGAGGGGGACTCTCTCCCCCTCTCTCCCGGTGGCGCCAGAACGCCTCCAGAGCAATCATCGTGTGACGATGATCTGCACCAACAACTCCATCATCTTCATCAACACCTCCATCACCTTCCCCCATCTATATTCAGCGGTCCACTCTCTCGCACCGTGTTGTACCCCCTACTTGAACATGGTGATTTATGCTTCGTATTATAATCCAATGATGTGTTGCCATCCTATGATGTTCGAGTAGATTGTTGTTGTCCTTTGGGGTAATTGGTGAATTGCTATGATTGGCTTAATTTGCTTGTGGTTATGTTGTTGTCATTTGGTGCATATCATATTAGCGTGTGTATGGATCACACCTTATGGTTAGTTGTATGTTGACAGGACCATGCATTGGAGGGCAAGAGTGACGAAAGCTTCTTCCTACAATATAAATTGATTCATACGGGATCGGGGGGAACAATATATCTTAATGCTATGGTTGGGTTTTACCTTAATGAGCTTTAGTAGTTGCGGATGCGTGCTAATAGTTCCAATCGTAAGTGCATAGAACTCCAAGCAAGGGATGACATGGTAGCAGTGGCCTCTCCTACATAAAAACTTGCTATCTGTCTAGTAACTTAGCCAATTGCTTAGAGACAATTCCGCAAATCCTACCAGCACTTCTCCACACTCGCTATACCAACTTAATTGTACTTTTATTAAAACAAAACCAAAATTTTATTTTCACATTCTTTATTATCTTGCTCCCTTATCACTTACAAAGTACTCCTAGTTTTATCACTTGTTTCTAGGTAAAGCAAATGTTGGTGTGCGTAGAGTTGTATCGGTGGTCCATAGAAGTATTTGTTCTACCTTTAGCTCGTCATTGGGTCTGACACTCTTACTTATCGAAAAAGTCTATAAACGGTCCCTTATACCCGTGGGTTATCAAGGCCTTTTTCTGGCACAATTGCCAGGGAGCAATAGCGTGGGGCGAATATTCTCGTGTGTGCTTGTCTGCTTTATCACTAAGTAGATTTTTTTGTTCTAAGTTGTTTATATCTTTAGTTATGAATATAGAACACGAAATACCAAAAAAATAGTTGTGTTTGCTACTCATGGAGACGGGGAACCTCCTAAAACCCTCGATGCTTGTTGTGTGGAAAACATCAAATACTACTTTGATAATCCTGACAAATCTCCATTCAACACGATAACGGGAGATACTTTGGATCAGTGGGAATACTTTAGGGATCATTGCTTGTCTCGAAAAGGGAAACACTTATGAGATCAAATTAAAATGTTGCAATGGTATGCTTGGAATTTATGCTTGAGATATGATTATACCTGTTGCTCCAAGATGAAGGATCCACACCTTCCCTTTCCATGTGAATTTAATGATAATGAAACCTTGGCTTTTTATGCTAATGCTATATATGATTATTGTGATGTGGAACGAATAGAAGAATGTGTCGCTTTAAGGGTGCTTATGAAATTGAATCTTTGTTTGAAAAGTTTGAAAATGGCGGTGATGCTGTTTAAAGATCTAAAAATAATGTTATGCTTAAATATTTCTATGAGAATTATAAATACAATGTCGATATTGATGAATTTATTGAAAAAGTCTCCGCTGTCCAAGAAGAAACTAATATTTTGAAGGAATCTATGGAAGAATAAATTGATGACATTGTAAGCTCATTGGATGAAAAAGATGACGAAGAGAGCAAAGAACAAAAGGGGGAAGAGCGGATTAGCTATCCGTGCCCACCTTATAATGAGAGAAACACTTCAACTCATACATTGTTTAATTTCACTACGTGCTTACAGAAGGACGAATGCTATGATCCATTTGATTCGTTTAAAATATACCTTTGTATTAATTTTATGCTTGCCATGCTTGTGGCCATGATGCCAATATGATGATGCTTATGGAGATGAACTTGCTATAATTCCTTATGTTAAACATGAAACTATTGTTATTGCACTAACACATGATAGTCCTATTATCCTTTTGAATCCTCCCCACTACACTATATCAGAGAAGTTTGCGCTTATTAAGGATTATATTGATGGGTTGCATTTCACTACTACACATGATGATTTTGATGAATATAATATGCATGTGCTTCTTGCTCCTACTTGCAACTATTACGAGAGAGGAACTACATCTCCGGAAGTTTGAATTCAAATTTGAGAAAATTCAAATTTAAACAGTGCAAACATGTGGATTTGGTTATGCAGTATTCTCCTAGTCACTACGAGTACACAGGAAAAAGAATAGTCTAAATTGGAGTTATAGGCTAAAAGATATACCGAAATGAAAATATGATATGGAATGTGAAAGAAAAATTATGCGAGGACAAAGTTCCTGGAAGAACTGTCGCGCTGCTGCGACGTTGCCATGTGGCATGTTTCTATTAGCCCTGGAGTGTTCACTGCGATGGCTAATGAGCGGATGGCCGCAACTTAAGGAATAACGGTTCGACAAAAAAATGTATGATCTAATCTGGGACGTTTAAAGCAGTTCAGACAGTTTGTCATTTGCTCATCGGAGAAACAGAGCAGGGTCGTCGCCGGACTTGAAGAAGACGGTGCACGGTGAGGCTCCGAACGACGGTGGCGATCGCTACGGCGGTCTCCAGACTCCACTGGGCAGTGTACGGGATGCAGTTCTATTATGCGGTCTCAAAAACATCCTCACCCGCGTCGGTGGTGAGCAGGGATGGCGGCAGAGGGTAGCTGCAACTCGACAATGGGGTGTTCGTCGGGGCTAGCTCGTTGGTGTCGCCCTAGTGTTCCCCTGTATGGAATAGAAGATGAGGGAGAGAGAGGAGACCAAGGGGAAGGGAACAGAGGGGAAGAGAGGTGCTGGGAACCCATGCGAGCGATGAACTTGACCGGCAACAGAAGCTTCAGGCAGCGGACTCCGGCGAGATGGCGACGACTCTCTAGGAAACGGGAGAGCTCCGTTTTGCAAAAAAATGGAAGAGTCGGAGATGGAGATTATTTATAAGGGGGGCGAAGTGCGAGAGGGACGAGATCCTTGCCGAATCCATGGATGATTTGGATCGGGATTGGTCTCCAGGATGAACACGGGTGGGGGAAAGAGATGACAGGTGGGACCCGCCCATCAACGGAAGAGATGAAAAAAAGAAAAGAACTGGCGGGGTGGCTGCTTGCCGGGCTGCTCGCTGCTGTTGCTCGGCCAATCTTCTGGCTAAGTGCGCGCGCGGTTGAGGAAAGGCTGGGCCACGGTGCAGGCTGTCTACACAGTGCGACCGTTTTTTTTAAATCTAGCTACATGAAGTAAATAAAGATAAAAAATTGGAAATTGAATCCTATAAAAATACCAGAACATACAATAAAACATTACTGCTATTTTACAAAATAGTGAACATTTTTGTCAGACCAAAATACAGAATATAATCCACATAATATTTTTATAAATTTTATTTTGGGGTAGATAAATACTCCCTAATTGATTTTCAAATCCACAGAAGTATCAAGATAATATTTAAACAATTCCAACTTAATTTCTTTTGAAGGAGTCATATTACCTTCTCTCATAATCTTATTTGTTGAGTTTGATTTGTTTCGAATTATAAAATCAAATTAAATCCAATATGAACATTTGGGAAAGTCCTTTTATTCCCTCTCATTTGAATATTCAATAAACTACAAAAGTTTTAAATCAAAGTAGAATTTAGCTAAATCAATCCACACAAGAAAGTTTTGAATTACTCCTATTTAATTAATTAACATTCCAAAATTCAAAATTTTGGGATGTGATACGTCTTCGTCGTATCTATAACTTTGGATTGTTCCATGCCAATATTATACAACTTACATATACTTTTGGCAACTTTTTATACTATTTTTGGGACTAACATATTGATCCAGTGCCCAGTGCCAGTTCCTATTTGTTGCATGTTTTTTGTTTCGCAGAATATCCATATCAAACGGAGGCCAAATGGGATAAAAACGGACAGATATTTTTTTGGAATATTTATGAATTTTGGGAAGTGGAATCAACGTGAGACGATGCCCGAGTGGCCCACGTGGGTGAGGGGCGCGCCCCAAGGGGTCAGGTCCGCCCTGGGCCCTCGTGGCCACTCCGTAAGGCGGTTGGTGCCCTTATTTCGCCGCAAGAAAGCTAATATCCGGATAAAAATCGTGTCAAAAATTCAGCCCAATCGGAGTTATGGATCTCATGGAATATAAGAAACGGTGAAAGGCCAGAATCTGGGAACGCAGAAACAGAGAGAGACAGAGAGACAGATCCAATCTCGGAGGGGCTCTCGCCCCTCCCATGCCATGGAGGCCATGGACCAGAGGGGAAACCCTTTTCCCATCTAGGGAGAAGGTCAAGGAAGAAGGAGAGGAGGGGAGCTCTCCCCCTCGCTTCCGGTGGCACCGGAGTGCCACCGGGGCCATCATCATGCGTCGACGATCCACACCAACACCTCCGTCATCTTCACCAACATCTTCATCACCTTCCCCCATCTATCTATAGTGGTCCACTCTCCCGCAACCCGCTGTACCCTCTACTTGAACATGGTGCTTTATGCTTCATATTATTATCCAATGATGTGTTGCCATCCTATGATGTCTGCGTAGATTTTCGCTGTCCTATCGGTAATTGGTGGATTGCTATGATTCGTTTAAATTGCTTGTGGTTATATTGCTGTCCTTTGGTGCACATCATATGAGCGCGCACGTGGATCACACCATTGGGTTAGTTGTATGTTGATAGGACTATGTATTGAAGGGCAAGAGTGACAGAAGCTTCAACCTAGCATAGAAATTGATGCATACGGGATTGAAGGGGTACCAATATATATCTTAATGCTATGGTTGGGTTTTACCTTAATGAACGTTAGTAGTTGCGGATGCTTGCTAATAGTTCCAATCATAAGTGCATAGAATTCCAAGTCAGGGATGACATGCTAGCAATGGCCTCTCCCACATAAAACTTGCTATCGGTCTAGTAACGTAGTCCATTGCTTAGGGACAATTTCACAACTCCTACCATCACTTTTCCACACTCACTATACTAACTTTATTGCTTCTTTACCTAAGCAGCCCCTAGTTTATATTTACGTGCTCTTTATATTCTTGCAAACCTATCCCGCAACACCTACAAAGTACTTCTAGTTTTATACTTGTTCTAGGTAAAGCGAACGTCAAGCGTGCATAGAGTTGTATCGGTGGTCGATAGAACTTGAGGGAATATTTGTTCTACCTTTAGCTCCTCGTTGGGTTTGACACTCTTACTTATCGAAAGAGGCTACAATTGATCCCCTATACTTGTGGGTTATCAAGACCTTTTTCTGGCGCCGTTGCCCGGGAGCAATAGCGTGGGGTGAATATTCTCGTGTGTGCTTGTTTGCTTTATCACTAAGTAGATTTTATTTGGTGTTTTAAGTTGTTATCTATCTTTAGTTATGGATATGGAACACAAAATACCAAAAAATAGGTGTACTTGCTACTCATGGAGATGGGGAACCTCCTAAAACCCTCGATGCTCAGTATGTGAAAGATATTATGTACTACTTTAAATATCCTGAGAAAATCCCATTCAACTATATAATGGGAGTAGCGTTGGATCAACATGAATACTTTAGGGATTATCGCTTGACACAAAAAGGGAAACTATTATGGGATCAAATTTTTGTTGCATTGGTATGATCGGCAACTATGCTTGAGATATGATTATACTTGTTGCTCTAGGATGAAGGCTCCACACCTTCCCTTTTCATGCGAATTTAATGATGATGAAACCTTAGCTTCTTATGCTAACGGTATATATGATTACTATGATGTTGAACAAGTAGAATAATTTGTTGCTTTTAAGGGTGCTTATGAAATTGAATCTGTGTTTAAAAATTATGATGCCTTTGATGATGATGTTTATAGGCCTGAAAATCTTGCTATATTGAAACATTGCTATTTGAATTACGAATACAATGCCAATATTGATGTGTTTATTGATAAGGTCTCTGCTGTCCAAGAAGAGACTAATATTTTGCAAGAGTCTATGGAAGAAGAAATTAATGACATTGTGAGCTCATTGGATGAAAAAGATGAGGAGGAGAGGGAAGAACAAAAGGAGGAAGAGCGGATTGATCACCCATGCTCACCTTCTAATGAGAGTAACTCTTTATCTCATACATTGTTTAATTTCCCTTCGTGCTTACCGAAGGATGACTGCTACAATGATTATTATGATCCCTTTGATTCTTTTGATATATCCCTTTTTTGATGATGCTTGCTATGCTTGTGGTCAAGATGCCAATATGAATTATGCTTATGGAGATGAACTTGACATAGGTCCTTATGTTAAACATGAGATAGTTGCTATTGCACCCACACATGATAGTCCTATTGTCTTTTTGAATTCTCCAAACTACACTATATCAGAGAAGTTTGCGCTTATTAAGGATTATATTGATGGGTTGCCTTTTTCTGTTGCACATGATGTTTTTGATGAATATAATATGCATGTGCTTGCTGCTACTACTTGCAATTATTATGAGAGAGGAACTATATCTCTGCCTCTCTATGTTTCCAACACGATAAAATTACAAGAAACTGCTTATACTATGCATTGGCCTTTACTTGATGTGCATGAATTGTTCTTGTATGACATGCCTATGCATAGGAAGAGAGTTAGACTTCGTTTTTGCATGACACATATCATTTTGTGCTCACTACTAAATGCCAAATCATTGCTAATTAAAATTGGCTTTGATATACCTTGGGATCCGGGTGGATCCATTAGTTGAGCACTATAGGCCTAGCTTAAGGCTACTTCCAATGCATTGGTGCTAACATGAGGTGCTAAGCACATTAAAAACTTTAGCAACTAAAGCCCCCAATGCATAGGTGCTTAACTTGTTGGTGCTAAGCATGCTTCATTTAATGATTTTGCAACTAAAGTTCTTCATGCATTGGTGGGATTCTTCCATTTAAGTCTTTTGTCTAGGTTCTCGCGCTTAGCATTGTTACTTCCTGGGGTCACCACACTCATCTCTCTCCTCTTAATTACCTTGCCACATTAGACTTTTTGCCTACATGGCAGCCTTAGCACCTGTACAAGGTGGAGCATTGGGAGGGGCCTAATGGCTTTAAAAAAAGCGCTACTAGGGAGACAACCTGGAAGTTTTAGAGAGTCATTTATTTCTGTTGTGTGCTTTTATAAAGTTTTAAAACAAAAAATAAAGAGGGGAACCTAAAACTTTTTCAAAAAGAAAAGTAAATGTAAGAAGGACGAGCACCCTTGAAATGGGGGAGCTCCTTGAACTTTGTTCATGCCCATGGAAACTTTAAAATCTTGAATTACAGAAACTTTTCAACAAAAATAATTATCCCCTTGTGCAATTCCATTGTATTATAAAAATAATGTGCCAAGAGTTTCCTTTGGGATGATTAAACCGCTTGTTGGTTTGTGCGGTGCAAAAAACATAAACTTTGGCTGTAGTGCGCGATTTTACATTTTTTACTGGAACGTCGAAAGGATCTGAAACTTTTTGTAAAGTCTTGCTATACAAATTTTTGATTTTTCCTAATTGTTCCAGAATGTTTTGGCTTACAAAAGTATGGTTAATATTCAGATTACTACAGACTGTCTTGTTTTCACAGATTGCTGTTATAGCTTCATTATTTGCATATGTTTGAATTCTTGTTGAAGCCTCCTTGACTTGGGGCCATAGAATTGTGATAGCATACAGTAGGTAATGTTTGTTTATAATTATACAATAATTTTAGAGCAGTACATGATGGGATTTCATTGATCATATGCACTAACCCCGCCACTAAAAGTTCGGTTAAGTTTTGTGTGGATGAAGTGTTTGAAGATCGAGGAGGTATCGATGTGAGAAGAAGGAGGAGAGGCAAGAGCTCAAGCTTGGGGATGCCCAAGGCACCCCAAGTAAATATTCTAGGAGACTCAAGCGTCTAAGCTTGGGGATGCCCCAGAAGGCATCCCATCTTTCTTCAACAAGTATCGGTATGTTTTCGGATTCGTTTCATTCACATGATATGCGTAAACTCTTGGAGTGTCATGTGCTTTTTATTTTTATTTTAATAAGTGCACCATGCTGGTATGAGATAGTCCTTGGATGATTTATAGAATACTCTTTGCACTTCACTTATATCTTTTGAGTATGGCTTTATAGAATGCTTCATGTGCTTCACTTATATCATTTGAAGTTTGGATTGCCTGTTTCTCCTCACATAGAAAACCGCCATTTGTAGAATTCTCTTTTGCTTCACTTATATTTGTTCGAGTGTGGGCATATATTTTGTAGAAATAATTAAAACTCTCTTGCTTCACTTATATCTATTTAGAGAGTTGACTGGAATTGGTCATTCACATGGGTAGTCATGAAATCCTACATAAAACTTGTAGATCGCTGAATATGATATGTTTGATTCCTTGCAATAGTTTTGCGATATAGAGATGCTAATATGTGGGAGGTACTAGTGAATGATTGTGGTTTAGTAAAATATTGGTGTTAAGGTTTGTGATACCCGAAGCATGCACGTATGGTCTCCTAACTATGTAACCAAATTGGCGTGCATTGTATTTTGATTGTTTATCTTTGCGTGAAGGTCGGGGGCGCGCGATGGTTAACTCCTACCAACCTCCCCCTAGGAGCATGCTTCGTAGTATTTTGCTTCGAGGGCTAATAGATTTTTCGCAATAAGTATGTGAATTCTTTATGACTAATGTTGAGTCCATGGATTATACGCACTCTCACCCTTCCACCTTGCTAGCCACTCTAGTACCGCGTAATTTTCGCCGGTGCATCAAACCACCTTATAACCTTCCTCAAAACAGCCACCATACCTACCTATTATGGCATTTCCATAGCCATTCCGAGATATATTGCCATGTGACTCAAACGTTCCGTTTATTATGACACGCACCGTCATTGTCATATTGCCTTGCCTGATCGTAAGATAGCTAGCATGGTGTTTTCATGGCTTGTCCATTTTTGATGTCATTGCAATGCTAGATCATTGCACATCCCGGTACACTGCCGGAGGCATTCATATAGAGTCATACTTTGTTCTAGTATCGAGTTGTAATATCGAGTTGTAAGTAAATAAAAGTGTGATAATCATCATTATTAGAGCATTGTCCCAAAAAGAAAAAAAAAGGTCAAATAAAAAAAAGGCGAAATTAAAAAAACGCAAAAAAGGGAGGCCAAAAAAAGAAAAAAAGAGGGACAGTGCTACTATCTTTTTTCCACACTTGTGCTTTAAAGTAGCACCATGATCTTCATGATAGAGAGTCTCCTATGTTGTCACTTCCATATACTAGTGGGAATTTTAATTATAGAACTTGACTTGTATATTCCAACGATGGGCTTCCTGAAATGCCCTAGGTCTTCATGAGCAAGCAAGTTGATGCACACCCCACTAGTTTTCTTTTGAGCTTTCATACACTTATAGCTCTAGTGCATCCGTTACATGGCAATCCCTACTCACTCACATTGATATCTATTGATGGGCATCTCCATAGCCCATTGATACGCCTAGTCGATGTGAGACTTTCTCCCTACTTTTGTCTACTATCACCTTCTATTCCACCCATAATGCTATGTCCATGGCTCATGCTCATGTATTGCGTGAAGAGTTGAAAAAGTTCGAAAAAGTAAAGTATGAAAACAATTTCTTGGCTGACACCGGGATGGGCATGAGGGGTATCTTGTGTTAAGAAAAGGGAGCATAAAAGACTATATGATTTTGTAGGGATAACGTTCTTTAGCATTGATATTTTGAAAGACTTGATTGTTTGTTGGGATGCCCGAGTATTAAATTCTTTTATGTCAAATGATAGACTATTGCTTTGAATCACTCGTGTCTTAATATTCATGCCATGATTAGATTACATGATCAAGATTATGCTAGGTAGCATTCCACATCAAAAATTATCTTTTTTATTATAAACCTAATTGAGGACGAGCATGAATTAAGTTTGGGGATGCTGATACGTCTCCATCGTATCTATAATTTTTTATTGTTCCATGCCAATATTATACAACTTTCATATACTTTTGGCAACTTTTTATACTATTTTTGGGACTAACATATTGATCCAGTGCCTAGTGCCAGTTCCTGTTTGTTGCATGTTTTTTGTTTCGCAGAATATCCATATCAAACGGAGTCCAAACGGGATAAAAACGGATGGATAATTTTTCTGGAATATTTATGTATTTTGGGAAGTGGAATCAATGTGAGACGATGCCCGAGTGGCTCACGAGGGTGAGGGGCGCGCCCTAAGGGGTCAGGGCGCCCTAGGCCCTCGTGGCCACTCCGTAAGGCAGTTGGTGCCCTTCTTTCGTCGCAAGAAAGCTAATATGTGGATAAAAATTGTGTCAAAAATTCAGCCCAATCGGAGTTACGGATCTCCGAGAATATAAGAAACGGTGAAAGGCCAGAATTTGGGAACACAGAAATAGAGAGACAGATCCAATCTTGGAGGGGCTCTTGCCCCTCCCATGCCATGGAGGCCATCGACCAGAGGGGAAACCCTTCTCCCATCTAGGGAGAAGGTCAAGGAAGAAGGAGAAGGAGGGGGGCTCTCCCCCCTCGCTTCCGGTGGCGCCGGAGTGCCACCGGGGCCATCATCATGCGACGACGATCTACACCAACACCTCCGTCATCTTCACCAACATATTCATCACCTTCCCCCATCTATCTACAGCGGTCCACTCTCCCACAACCCGTTGTACCCTCTACTTGAACATGGTACTTTATCCTTCATATTATTATCCAATGATGTGTTGCCATCCTATGATGTCTTAGTAGATTTTCGTTGTCCTGTCGGTTATTGGTGGATTGCTATGATTCGTTTAAACTGCTTGTGGTTATGTTGCTGTCCTTTGGTGCCCATCATATGAGCGTGCGCGTGGATCACACCATTGGGTTAGTTCTATGTTGATAGGATTATGTATTGGAGGGCACGAGTGACAAAAGCTTCAACCTAGCATAGAAATTGATGCATACGGGATTGAAGGGGGACCAATATATATATTAATGCTATGGTTGGGTTTTACCTTAATGAACGTTAGTAGTTGTGGATGCTTGCTAATAGTTCCAATCATAAGTGCATAGAATTCCAAGTCAGGGATGACATGCTAGCAGTGGCCTCTCCCACATAAAACTTGCTATCGGTCTAGTAACGTAGTCAATTGCTTAGGGAAAATTTTGCAATTCCTACCACCACTTTTCCACACTCGCTATACTAACTTTATTCCTTCTTTACCTAAATAGCCCCTAGTTTATATTTACGTGCTCTTTATATTCTTGCAAACCTATCCCGCAACACCTACAAAGTATTTCTAGTTTTACACTTGTTCTAGGTAAAGCGAACATCAAGCGTGCATAGAGTTGTATTGGTGGTCGATAGAACTTGAGGGAATATTTGTTCTACCTTTAGCTCCTCGTTGGGTTCGACACTCTTACTTATCGAAAGAGGCTACAATTGATCCCCTATACATGTGGGTTATTAGGATGTTACAAATCTACCACCCTTAAAATGAATCTCGTCCACAAGATTCGCGTTGGGTAGAAAGAAAATGTTTGGTTCATGACTCTTCTTGAATTTTCAGCAATCATCCGAGAGTGTGGGTGCTACCACCCTTATAATTAGAGTCACCTGGTCTTTGAGAATCTTGCTCCTTCGATAATACCATTCATGTGTATGCACAACACTCCTTTGAGATCTTGAATTCCATATCAAAAGAGTGGTCTTCCATTAACTCAGCCAATATCGATACTCTCATGGTGGTCATCAAGAATGGTTCCTGTAGAAAAGAGCCTGAGTTTATTCTCAGCGTATAACCTACTATTGGCAACGACTGCCTTCTACAAGGGTCAAACGTCATACCATTCTAAGATTCAGGCTTAACAACGACGTCTCTCTACTATAGGTAAGTCACTCTAGATTAACCATCCCACATAGCAAGAGCGAATAATAGGAGTAAGTCGGCATGGTGATCAATCCATTACACACCCAAATCATTACCTTGTATATGGTTTAGAAAATCTCGCATTCTAACACCCGGGCATCCTCACAAGCATTGCAAAATTTTCTCTTGTTCATGAACTGGGTTCGGATAAATCCATTGGTTCTGCATGCCAAACAAAACATCTATCTTTCCTTTCAACTCTCGGCTTTGCGTCAACTACTATAAAACATCTACTAAAGAATTATTGCTTCTCTAGGGTTCTTCCTTCAGCAAGATTGTGCTTGCTTCATTGTCAGATCTTGGCGCATGTGGTTAAACTTGAACTCATCACTGGGTTGCAGCAGAGATTACGATATGGACAGAATAAAGACCTAAGGGATAACACTACCCATATGTTCATGCTAGCAACAAAAACTCCAACTAAATCCAAACACTAAATTCACACAAGTCACACAAGTCACACCACACAAGAAAAACCTACATGTAAGGTCATACCCACAAGAGATATGATCTCCTCATACTACCACAAATCGTTTATCAGACACAAATTAGTAATGGTGGTCAGTCAACTAAAACTTCTTAAATGACACTAATATAATTCCAGGGGTCATCTATATTTGAAAAGAAAGGACATGAATGCAAGAGTATGAACTAACAAATAGACAACAAGTTGTAAAGTAAGTTTTTCACTCCTATGGCTTATCTAATCCATTTTCTAGGGTCACGACCTACAATCAACACACTGCTCTAATACCATCTGTAGTGAGCCAAATCTGATAAGATTCGATGTCTCTGTGCTCACTGTGCTAGTCCCTGGATCGACTCGCTAGCACACACGGTACACATGAATATCAAATAACAAGTGCATCATTTACTACAACGTATGTTCCAGATTTTATAAAGCATTACAAATTGAGTAGTACATAGCTAACTTCAATCAATAATAACAGTGGAAATGTAGCATGATAAACGATGAGTCCCGTCAATGCCGACTGGCAAAAATGTTGAGTGAAGACTCGCAACCCTACTATATCTCACTGATCACCTGAATATCCTGCAACATAATAAGTTGCATCCACAAGGGTCAATACATTGAATGTATTGGAAAATCACATAATATGATATAACAAACCTACATCCACAAGCAAAGTATGACAAAAAAAACACCCAAGTTAGCTTGGAGAAGAATGTCTTCACCTACCTCCACTAACTGAATTTACAATCGCCTCTAATTTTATTCGACCAAGATAACCTAAAGATTCTAAGTAAACATGACAAGAACTTCAGAAGTGTCTCAAGTGCGCTCTGTGAGTGACAGATTCTCTAGGAAAAATAAAGCGCTCTGCCAAGGACGCATCGACCTGATGTAAGTTCTGAGAACTATACCTCGCCTCAAGTGCGCTCTGTCACTGGTGCATTCTCTAGGGACAATAGAGCGCTCTGCCAGTGACACATTCACATGGTTAATTATCCCGAGTCTACGGCTATAAACACTCACCACTTTCATTGATCACTCGACACATGCTCGCGTCTACCATAGCAAGTTGATCACACCATCACATACCACAATCAACAACGAAACATGGCAACACAGGATACACATATCGAGCCAAACATTTATCATAGCATAAAAACCACACATGCACAACAGAATATAGGATAATAAATATCAAAAGTGCAAACTTACCTTGAACGATCACTGGTAGAGCAAGGTGCTATAGAAATGGTTTTAACCCCTTTCCGCGACGGCTTTCTGAACCGTCGCCTAGCGAGTGACTGCAATAGGGGGTCTTTCCCACACGACCCAGAAATCGTCGTGGACAGGGAGCCTTGATGCATACAACTGTCCCTATGTAACCATTTATGATATCTCAAATATTCCAAACATTTCATCCTTGCTACTCGTTTGTGCTCGCATTGCCATCGCAGTCAGAGTTTTGTGGTTTTACCTAAACCAGACACATTTTAGGCAGGGGAGTTTTCCAGGCACGTACCAAGCTGGCTCTACGTTTACGATGCTTGGCACATCACAAACAGTTCATGATTGTAAACTGTGTACGATAGGTAGACAATCACACATATTTAGTTTTCCTGCATCGTTTGTGATAGTGTTTGACATCACACACACTTTGCAAACGGGAACTGTGTGCATTGTTACACACGTTTCCTCTCCGTGAACCGTGTCGGATTATGATGTATATCGCACATGTTGTGCTTTATAGACCGTGTGTGCCGTAATGACCTGCACAACGTAATTTCACCCTAATTTAATTGCTGCTATTTAAAATTGTACCTAATTTGAACTTGAAAGTAGGCTATAGCTTTATTCATATCCATCAGGTTCAAACAACCAATGCATTATTCGATTCACAGGAACATATGTTCAAGAATTACATAAGCACCAAATAAAGAATGATGAACCAGGGTTCTATACTTGTACTATTACAGATGGTAAAGAAAGAGGCGAGAGACATTGTGGTTGCTAAAGTGAAGCGGAATGGCCCTATTGCGCTCTGCTGGATGCAGAAGGCATGCACGACTCTAGTCCAACCCCTCGTGATGGCCGGCCGCCAATCATGTAGTTTGAGAGGTAATCTTGAGTAAACTGCTTCTGGATCCATTGCGAAGGAAAAAAGATTCAAACATTGTCATCTAAGACAACTCATTACGGGCAGTAAAAAGAAGGCTACATAGTTCTTACTTACCATCATGCGGTTCACAGTTGTTTTTCATAAAGTGTAAACAAATAGTTTGATTGACATCTTTTGACCCATTTTAATAACAATCTCTATCAGTTTCCTCACTTGATATTGGTTCATGAATATCTCATTGCCCCATACGCATAAAGGGTCGAAGTGTGGATCTTTGGCAATGACATATGTACCTAAAAGCACCAAGTTAATATTAGAAGCTAAACAACAATTGCAAAATGATGTAGTACAACACTCCCTCCATATCATTGTATAAGATTTTATTACATGTATATCTAGACATCATCAGAACATTAAGGCACTCTTCCTTGTTGCTATGTATCCTGGTATTGCATATTTAGTCATTCAGTATAATGCATGTTGCTATGTAGCCTCAGATATATTAAATATGGCCCTAGTTAACCTACTGATAAATGGGTTACATATATATTCAGTGAAATGTACGATTCGACGATTAATCCCTTATCAGTCCCCTGGCAATATGGTACCAGCAACCGATATCCTGAATAGTGAGTACATATAAGCAATGCGATGAAACTAACCTCGATGGAAAACAACCATGTTCCTGATATTGTCCTGTATGAGTACATATAAAGGCATGTTAAGAACAACGTGCTAAACATCAACCAAATATATCCATGGTAGACAATATAATCTACAAATGATAGCTCCAGTGTGCGGGTTTAACCACGCTAGTTAAGCAAAACAAGAAGTGGAAAGGTGTGTTAACTGCATCAGGCATAACATTTAAAACAAGCAAATGGTCATTCAAACTGGTATTGAGCAGGTCTAAAGTACACTAGTTATTGTTAAAAAATGAAAAGGCATGTTAACTGCAACATCCTTAACAACAACCAAATATCGTAATTCATAGTGGTATTGTTGAAACTGTTATTGATGAAATTGAACTGCACGACAAATAGTTGCACATATAAAGCATCTCATTATGAAGAACTGAAATAAACAAGGCATAAGTCCATCTCTAGCTGATCCTTTAAATCTTTACAGATTAAAACCCTTAGTGGATATATATATATACTCCAGATTTTTTGGCCATTTCTAGTCGATCCCCTAAACCTAACGTTGTAAACTTCAATGTGATCAAGTTCAAAGTAGGTTCAACTGAAAGTAGCATGCATTCAAACATAAACATAGATAGTTTTGCATAACCGAACATAAAACATAAATTTAAACTAAGCTAAACTACTTTTGGTCAAAGAGGAGGTCCAACTAATCCTTCCTTGTCAAGTATGGTGTGCCGCGAGCCGGGTCCGGGCCGGTCTTGTCACCGGGGTCGTTAGGGAAGACACACTCCTCCACTCGTCGATGACGATCTCCTCGTCCTCGCCGCCCACCTCGACACCCTCCGCGTCGCCGTCCTCACAGCCATCGACCTCATCATTGGAGGAGAGTATGATAACCTCGTCGCCCTCCGCACTGGCAAAGAGCACCCGCTCCGCCTCCACGAGCTCCGGGTGCTGCCGGCGGAGCTCTTGCATGTAGGCCTCGTCGATGGCCTTGGCCTCGAGGCGCTCCCATGCCCCGCGGTCCTCCCGCACCATAGACGAGCTCGCCACCCCTGGCTCCGACGGAATGAGGTCGACCAGATGTGGGCAGAAGGGGAAATTGAGCCTAGCCACCACGCCGTGGTAGTGGACCTGCCAGCGGTTGTACTCCATGGCCGCAAGCTCGGCCGTGTGGAAGCTATTGAGCCATCGGCGAGTGTGGGTCTCCCGATCCGTAATCTCGACGACCCATGTCCCCCACCGCCGCTGTCGGACCCCAAGGTAGGACCACCCGAGGGAGTACAAGGAAGTCCTTGAAACAGCGTTGGGGCGCGGTGGCGGGCGGATCGGGCGACCGGCGATGGAGGATCGATAAAGAGCCCACGAAGGACGGGGGGGACACCTTGGCGGCCACCTCGCCGGCGTTGGGCAAAGAGGCCACGATAAACCTCTTATTTGCCATTGGCTCCTCGAGCTCCCCAGCACACAGGCAGAGGTTGAGGATGGAGGCGGCGGCGACCTACCAATTGTTTCGAGCGAGGGAGGGGTGGTGTGCGTCTGTGTGAGCAGAGGTTTTGGGGAGTGTGTGGTGTGTGTGGAGGGTAGGGGCAAGGTGGTGTTTGAGGAAATACTGCGGCAACTAAAATTTTTACTAGGCGGGAGTAAAATGGCGAGCTACTGAAAATTTGGCGAGGAGATATTTTTGAGATTGCAAGGGATGGAGAGGCGGTAGTAAAATGTCGAGGCAACTGCAAATTTGAATCAAGGGTGAGCAGATATTTTTGAGACCGCGAGGGATGCAAAGGCGGGAGTAACAAGGCGGGGCTACTGAAAATTTGAATCAAGAGTGAGCAGATATTTTTTAGATTGCGAGGGATGCAGGGGAGGGAGTAAAATGCCGGGGCTACAGAAAATTTGAATCAAGGGATTGAAGCAGAGCGAGAGTAACAGACATCGCACACGGTCCGCACATACTAATCGTGTGCTATCAAACATAAAAATCTTCGAGGCGGTAGATATTTTTGAGATTACGAGGCAGTAGATATTTCCGAGACCGGGAGGCAAGCCTTGTGGATCCCAATCTATTTTGCTAATGTGAGTGACTGCGGGGCACGGGCGTGGCACACGGGTAGTCTGACCGAACCGTGTCTGATGCGTACCCGATCGCAGATGGTTTCTACATCCAACTCGTGTGCTGTTTATAAATTTGGTAAAAATAATAATGCGGGAGAGGGTCTGAACACGAACACACTTGCATGTGGACCAAATATATGTATGAAAAGGGTGGTTTCATGTTCGAATCCCCAATGCACAACTTTGATGTGGCACCTGTCGCACAAAAGCACGGTATTGCTAGTCAGCCACCCCCTACGAACCCCACTTCGTGTCAGTGGTAAGAGAATCGTAGCTATGAATGCATGCCCCCAAATAGCTACGTGTGAAATCTCATACTACCATAACACAAAACCTATAGGAGATAATGGGATATACTATGGATCACCGGGAATACTTTAGGGATCATTGCTTGTCTCGAAAAGGGATACACTTATGGGATCAAATTAAAATGTTGCAATGGTATGCTTGGAAATTATGCTGGAGATATGATTATACCTGTTGCTCCAATATGAAGGCTCCACACCTTCCCTTTTCATGTGAATTTAATGATAATGAAACCTTAGCTTCTTATGCTAATGGTATATATGACTATTGTGATGTGGAACGAATAGAAGAATTTTTCGCTTTAAGGGTGCTTATGAAATTGAATCTTTGTTTGAAAAGTTTGAAAATTGTGGTGATGTTGTTTAAAGATCTCAAAATAATGTTATGCTTAAATATTTCTATGAGAATTATAAATACAATGTCTATATTGATGAATTTATTGAAAAAATCTTCGCTGTCCAAGAAGAAACTAATATTTTGCAGGAATCTATGGAAGAAGAAATTAATGACATTGTAAGCTCATTGGATGAAAAAGATGACGAAGAGAGGAATGAACTAAAGGAGGAAGAGCGGATTAGCTACCCGTGCCCACCTGCTAATGAGAGAAACACTTCAACTCATACATTATTTAAATTTCCTACGTGCTTACAGAAGGGCGAATGCTATGATCCACTTGATTCCTTTAAAGTATCCCTTTTTGATTAAATTGAAGCTTGCTATGCTTGTGGCCATGATGGCAATATGATGATGCTTATGGAGATGAACTTGCTATAATTCCTTATGTTAAACATGAAACTATTGTTATTGCACCCACACATGATAGTCCTATTATCCTTTTGAATTCTCCCAACTACACTATCAAAGAAGTTTGCGCTTATTAAGGACTATATTGATGGTTCGTGTTTCACCACTACACATGATGATTTTGATGAATATAATATGCATGTGGTTGTTGCTCCTACTTGCAACTATTACGAGAGAGGAACTACATCTCCGCCTCTATATGTTTCAAACACAATAAAATTGCAAGAAATTTTTTATGTTGTGTATCGGCCTTTATTATGTGTGCATGAATTGTTCTTTTGTGACATGCCGATGCATAGGAATAGAATTAGACTTCGTCATTATGTCATATATGTTGCTTTGTGCTCACTACTAAATTACAAATCATTGTTAATTAAAATTGCCTTTGATATACCTTGGGATCCGGTTGGATCAATTACTTGAGCACGTTATGCCAACCTTAATGGCTTTAAAGAAAGCGCTGCCTGGGAGACAACCCGGAAGTTTCAGAGAGTCATGTATTTATGTTGTATGCTTTTTTAAACTATAAGAACAAAAAAATAGAGGGGAACCTAAAAAAATCAAAAAGAAAAGTGAAAGTGAGACGGTAGAGCAATGTGGAAGTTGGGGCTAGCCTTGAACTTTGTTCATGCCCATGGAAACTCTGTAAACCTTGATTACAGAAAAAAAATTCAAAAATTGAATAAATATCCCCTTTATACAGATCCATTGTATTGTGAAAATAATGTGCCAAGATGTGCCTTTAGGGTGTTTAGATTGCTTGTTTGGTATGCGCACTGAAAAAAAAACTTTGGCTGTAGTGGGTGAATTTTCATTTTCTTAGTGGGTCAATTTTTACACATTATTGCTATGCAATTTCTATTTTGTCCTAATTTTTCAGAACCTTTTGAGTTATAGAAGTATATGGACCATCTGCATATTTACAAATTATCATGTTTTCATAGATTGTTGTTATAGTTTCGTTATTTGCGTATGTTTGAAATCTTGTTGAGCCCCGTTGACTTGGGAGTCATAGAATTGTGATAGCATATGGTGGGTAATGTTTGATTATAATTATACAATAATGTTACAATAGGACATGATGGGATTCGACATTATATGTACTAACCCCCAACAATGGATCTAGCCCAATGGGCCATGGTGGGCCAACAGCAGAACTGTTCATAAAAAATATTCTTTCGTAATATCTTAACTTGTTTTTGCATTATATAAACTATTGAAAAATCTCAGAGTGGGCTGTCCACCCTCTACCTCCGCCACTGCTAACCCCTCTAATAAAAAGTTATGTTAGGTTTTGTGTGGATGAAGTGTTCGAAGATCGAGGAGGTATCGATATGAGGAGAATAAGTGACGAGGACATCACTAACAAAGTTACACCCACAACCCTACTAATACATATACAAGACCAATTACTAGAGCTCGCGCTTGACAATTAAATTATGAGGTACTTTCGTTTCTTGGTAATGATTATAATGTTCATGAAATATGATGTTGCCTAAATTGGATACATTTGTTTTGCTTATAAATGAAGGGCCAAGCATGGACAAGAAGGATGAACTTTGGAGCATGATGTAACGACCCGAATCTGATAAGATTCAACGTCTATGTGCTCACTGTGCTAGTCCCTGGATCGACTCGCTAGCACACAAAGTACACATGAATAACAAATAACAAGTGCATCATTTACTACAACGTATGATCTAGAATTTATAAAGCATCACAAACTGAGTAGCACATAGCTAACTTTTTTCAATAATAACGGCGGAAAGGTAGCATAATAAACGATGAGTCCCGTCAATGCCCACTGGCGAAAATGTTGGGTGAAGACTCACAAGCCTACTGTATCTCACTGATCACCTGGATATCCTGCAACATATAAGTTGCAGCCACAAGGGTCAATACATTGAATGTATTGGCAACTCACACAATATGATATAGCAAACCTACATCCACAAGCAAAGTATGACAAACAATACACTCAAGTTAGTTTGGAGAAGAATGTCTTCACCTACCTCCACTAACTGAATTTACAATCGCCTCTATTTTTATTTGCCCAAGATAACCCAAAGATTCTAAGTAAACATGACAAGAACTTTAGAAGTGTCTCAAGTGCGCTCTGTCAGTGGCGCATTCTCTAGGAACAATAGAGTGCTTTGCCAAGGACGCATCCACCTGATTTATGTTTCAAAAAACATACCTCGCCTCAAGTGCACCCTGTCAGTGATGCATTCTCTAGGGAAAATAGAGCGCTTTGCCATAGACGCATTCACCTGGTTAATTATTTCAAGGTTATGGCTATAAACACTTACCACTTTCATGGATCACTCGACACATGCCCGCGTTTACCATAGCAAGTTGATCACACCATCGCATAGCACACTCAACAACAAAACATGGCAACACGAGATACACATATGAAGCAAAACATTTATCATAGCATAAAACCACACATGCACAACAGAATATAGGATTAGCTAATCAAAAGTGCAAACTTGCCTTAAACGACGTTGAAGTACTCCAACGATCAATTCCTATCTGCTTGGCAGTCTGGACAATCTATACGATTAACGAAGGCACCGATAAATAAAACGTACTCACATAACACCACAATAAAGCCAACAACAAATAATTCAAATAATACTTAAATAACATAACATATCAGTAGGTATCTATTATCTACATGCTAGTAGGATCATAATACAAAAAGAATCAATTAATTTGGATCAATGGTTTGAAAGATATGTCCTCCGGAGGTTTGAATTCAAATTTGAGCAAATTCAAATTTAAACAGTGCGAACATGTGAAATTTTGATTCTACAGCATTCTCCTGGTCAATACGAGTACGCAGGAAAAAGAATCATCTAAATTGGAGTTATAGGCTAAAAGATATACCTAAATGAAAATTATGCTAGGAGAAAGTTTCTCAAAGAGCTGCCGTGCTGCTGCGACGTTGCCACGTGGCGTGTTTCTATTGGCTCAGGAGTGTTCACTGCGATGGCTAAAGAGCGGATGGTCACAACTTAAGTAATAATGGTTCAGCAGAAAAAATAATGTATGATCTAATCTGGGTCGTTTAAAGCAGATCAGACGGTTGTCATTTGCTCACCAGAGAAATAGGGCAGGGTGGTCGTCGGACTTGAAGAAGACGGCGCACGATGAGGCTCTGGACGATGGTGGAGATGGCTACGGCGGTCTCCAGATTCCGCTGGGCAGCGTACGGGATGTGATTCTCTGTTGGCGGTCTCAAAAACATCCTCACCCGCGTCGGTGGCGAGCAGGGATGGCGGCAGAGGGCGGCTGGAGCTCAGCGATGGAGTGTTCGTTAGGGCGAGCTCGTTGGTGTCGCCCTAGTGCTCCCCTGCATGGAATAAAAGATGAGCGAGATAGAGAAGACCAAGGGGAAGGGGACAGAGGGGAAGAGAGGTGCTGGGAACCCACGAAAGTGACGAACTTGACCGGCCAAAGAAGCTTCACGCGGCGGACTCCGGCGAGATGGCGACGACTCTCTATGTCACAGGAGAGCTCCGTTTTGCGAATAATCAGAAGAGTCGGAGGTGGAGATTATTTATAAGGGGGTGGAAGTGCGAGAGGGACAAGATCCGAGCCGAATCCATTGATGATTTGGATCAGGATTGGTCTCCAGGACGAACACGGGTGGGGAAAGAGATGACAGGTGGGACCCGCCCGTGAGTGGAAGAGAAGAGAAAAAACAAAAGAGCCGGCGGGTTGGCTGCTCGCTTTTGTTGCTTGGCCGATCTTCTAGCTGAGCGCGCGTGCGGCTGAGGAAAGGCTGGGCCACTGTGCAGGCTGTCTGCAAAGTGCGACTGTTTTTTTTAAACCTAGCTACATTAAGTAAATAAAGATAAATAAATAGGAAATTAAATCCTATAAAAATACCAGAACATGCAATAAAACATTTCTGCTATTTTACAAAATAGTGAACATTTTTGTTAGACCAATATATGCAATAAAATACACATAATATTTTTATAATTTTATTTTGGGGTAGTTAAATACTCCCTATTTGTTTTTCAAATCCAGAGAAGTATCAAAATAGTTTTTAAACATTTCCAACTTAATTTATTTTGAAGGAGTCATGTTACCTTCTCTCATAATCTTATTTTTTGAGTTGGATTTGTTTCGAATTATCAAATCAAATGAAATCCAATATGAACTTTCGGGAAAGTCATTTTATTCCCTCTCATTTGAATATTCAATAAACTCCAAAAGTTTTAAATCATAGTAGAATTTAGCTAAGATCAATCCACACAAGAAAGTGTTGAATTACTCCTATTTAAGTAATTAACATTCCAAATTTCAAAATTTGCGGATGTTACACATGATCAAGTATGGAGATGAAGGCATGCGCAAGGGGAATAAGAACATAGTTTCTGGTGGATATTTCGGCACTTTCGAGCCACCATGATGACGTACAAGGACATGGACGAAATATTCAAGATGCCCTCTCATAGAATTCGTCCATAGCCTAATATAGGTGCCGCGCCACCTTATTTTTAGGCCAGGCCCATGTAATTTTGAAATACTTCAGTATGGGCTGTTTTTAGAGTCCGTATGTGTGGGGAAGCAAAGTTAGGGTTGGTTTTGGACCCCTCCTCCAAGGGGCCACGAAATTCCCCCCTCTTCCTCCATATATACACCCCTTAGGGCATCGTTTAGACCTTGGGTTTTGTTTAGATTAAAGTTAGCCATAGCTACAACTTCGCATACTTCGTTTGTGTTCAATGACCAGACAAAGATGTCATAGAACCCCACTTTCATCAATAAAGCTTTCCTATTAAATTCGTAATATCCATATTGCAATCTTAGCTTCTTGCTTGTTCTTCGTTTGCTTGGAGGAAATAGACCCTCGTGGTCAGGTTGATCGTGCTCCGGCGTGGTCAATGACCTCTCGGAGTTGGCTTAGCGATTGCTAAGGCGTGATGTCCTCGCACACTCGTAGTCGGATCGTCTAAGTCTACTCCACTGAAAATGATAACCACCATCTCATCGAAAGACGGGACACCTTTGCCTCTATCAATAAGGAGAGGCAAGAGTTGAAGCTTGGGGATGACCAAGACACCCCAAGTAAATATTCAAGGAGACTCAAGCGTCTAATCTTGTGGATTCCCCGAAAGGCATCCTATCCTTCTTCGACACTTATCGGTATGTTTTAGTTTTTGTTTTGTTCTCATGATATGCGTAAATTCTTGGAGCGTCTTTTGTATTTGTTTTTCACTTTTCTTTTATGCACCATGCTGGAACGAGATAGTCCTTGGTTGATTTATATAATGCTCTTTGCACTTCACTTATATCTTTTGAGTATGGCTTTATAGAATGCTTCATTTGCAATGGGATTTTACCCTACTGTTTATAGTAAAAAAAGAATGCTTCATGTGCTTCACTTATATCATTTGAAGTTTGGGTGCCTGTTTCTCTACACATAGGAAAACCGTTATTTGTATAATGCTCTTTTGCTTCACTTATATTTTTTGAGTGTGGAAACTCATTTGTAGAGAGAATTAAAATCTCATGCTTCACTTATATCTATTTAAAAAACCAACATGAATTGGTCATTTACATGGTTAGTCATAAAATTTTGCATAAAACTTGTAGATCACTGTATATGATATGTTTATTCCTTGCAATAGTTTTGCGATATAGAGATGGCAATATGTGGGAGATACTAGTGAATGATTGTGGTTTAGTAAGATATTGGTGTTAAGGTTTGTGATTACCGAAGCATGCATGTATAGTCTGTCGTTATGCTAAGAAGTTGGAGCATGATTTATTATTGAGTGTCTTCCTTTGCGTGGAGGTCGGATTAGCGATGGTTAACACCTACCAACCTCTCCCTAGGGGCACATCTTGGTACACTGCTAGATGCATTCATATAGAGTCATATGTTTTAGTTTTATCGAGTTGTGATATCGAGTTGTAAGTAAATAGAAGTGTGATGAGCATTGTCCCAGTGAGGAAAAATAAAATAAAAAGAGACCAAAAAGAGCCCAATAAAAAATGTCCAAAAAGAGCCCAACAAAAAAAGAAAAAAGAGAAAAAAGGAGAGAAGGGTAATGTTGCTATCCTTTTTCACACTTGTGTTTCAGAGTAGCGCCATGTTTTTCATATAGAGAGTCCCATATATTGTGACTTTCATATACTAGTGGGATTTTTTCATTATAGAACTTGGCTTGTATATTCTGATGATGTGATTCCTCAAATGCGTGAGGTCTTCTAGAGAAAACAAGTTGGATGCACAACCACTTAGTTTTTAGTTTGAGCTTTCATACACTTATAGCTCTTAGTGCATATGTTGCATGGCAATCCCTACTCCTCGCATTGATATTGATTGATGGGCATCTCCCTAGCCCATTGATCCGCCTTGTTGACGTGATACTTTCTCCCTTTTTGTATTCTCCATATTAATCTCTACCACCGCATTCTATTCCACCCACAGTGTTATATCCATGGCTTACACTCATGTATTGCGTGGGGGTTGAAAAAGCAGAGGTGCATTAAAAAGTATGAACCAATTGCTTGGCTGACATCAGGGTTGTGCATGATTTATACTTTCTGTTAAGAAGATGAAGCATGACAAGGCTATATGCCTTTATAGAGATATAATTCTTTAGCTTTTTTATTCAGAAAGGCATGATTGTTTGTTGGTATGCGTGCGTATTGATGTATGTATGTATGTCGAATTATGGAGTATTACTTTGAATCACTCGCATCATAATATTCATGCCAAGATTAGATTACGTGTTCAAGACTATGCTAGTTAGCATTCCACATGATTTTTTTATCATTTACCTACTCAAGGATGAGTAGGAATCACTACTGCAGGATGGTCCCAACGTGACACTACAATTAGAGTCCCTTCAACGAAACTGTGTGTGATGCATTAATCACAAACAATGGTGTAAGAAAACCGTAAAATATAATATGAACTATTTGCGATGGTGCAGACATCATACACAATTCAGATCATAGCTGCGTGTGCGATGCGTGGCATACGGTTAATCCATACGAACTATTTGCGATGAGCCAGAACAATAGGAATGGTCAGCCATATGAGGGTGTGTGCAATATACGGCATACAGTTCACTGGGATGAACTGTGTGTGATTAGGCAACACGACAGAAATGGTTAGCGAGATCAAGGTGTGTGTGATGGAGGGCATATAGTTCACTCAGATGAACTGTTTGCGATGAGCCAAGACAACAAAAAATGTTCAACTGAATAAGATGTGTGTGATACGCGGCAAACAGGTCCGTAATCAGAAATGTGTGTGAAGATCGATAATAACACATACAATTTCTATTAATAAGTTGCGTGATTTGCTCTGTCTACAGAAGAACATCATATATATAACTAAAATAAACATCCAATTACATAAGTGACTATACAAATCATTCACACACACCTGAATAAACAATTGCATGCATTCTAAACTAGGAGAAATGATCATCTAGTCATCTACTTCTTGTGATGTTCCCACCGCTGCTCTATGGCTCGATCCCTCGTCTCGGGAAGGACGAAGACACTTCCTCATGTCAACGATCCGCCTGTACATCTCATAGCTTGTGTATGCGTCCTTGGCCACGTGCTTGACGTGTTCTTCATCCAGTCTCTGATCCCAGGCACTGTGCTAGGCGTTCTTGTCCTTCTTGCTCTCATCCTTCATCTTCATATAGTAGGGGTCGATGATGGCCGTGGCGAGGTCAACCATGGAGTTCTATTTGTTCTTGGTGTTGCCCCATACCTTGTAGTGGTCACGCATGTTGACGAGATTCTGACAGGTCAAGCGTGAAACATCGAGCGCTTTTAGATCGTTGGTGGTGTCCACCATAGTGAAACTGTAGTCTGTGTTGTTGATAAACCTGGCGAAATGCTTGCAAGGCCTTCTGGCCAGGTGGTAGTGGTGGACGAGGACGTCATGTTGCATGCACAACTGGGCGACGACAACCTTCTCATCTTTCCCAGCACGACCGCTGGTGAACTCAAGGTCGAAGCCGTCCACTTGGTACTTGTCCTCAGTAGGCAACTGCTCCATAGTTTGGATGAAGCTCTCCACCGAGACTGGCTCATTCGTGTAAACCACCGAGAGGTCCTTCCCCCTCACATGGGTGTCCACTACGTGATGCGTGGTGAACTGCCCCAGTTGTCATCGGTGGCCGCTGGTAGTGCCATTAGAGCCACGGGGAGCGCCATTGGAACCGCTAGATCTACTCTTTGTATGCGTTGTCATGGGTGTGCTTACTGTGTCATGTGGTGCGAGAGATGAAGGTAAATGGCCGTGGGAATAAATGGGGGCTAGGCGGCCTGGATTTTTGGCACGTCTGCATGGCAGTTTTTGCAGCGGGTAACTGCATCGTGGCGCCGCACTCGGTGCAACCACATGCATAATGGTAGCACAAACGTACATGATCATGCACAACCCCAAACATTGGCAGCGAGAGTGGTGGGACGCATGCAGAGCATGCATCGGGATGTGAGAGCAGAGCGCGCGCGGCGGGACGCGAGCAGAGCGCACCGCGGCCGCCTCAATCGCGAACAACCACACACATAGAGTAGTTGAACACGCATGGAGTGGTCGTCTACAAGCCGACTAACAGTTGCGAGCCAACGGCATGATGTGAAACTACGTTGCGTTCCACATCACACGATGGTCGAACAATCATCCGCGACTCTGCGTAGAGAGCGGTCGTGTGCTACTACCTCCGTCTTGGTATATTAGTCCCCTTTATTATTTTGACCTTAAATTTAACTAACAAAATGTTAATGCATGCTATAAAACTAATATAATCGGAAAATATGTTCAAATACGAATCCAATGATATAATCTTTGGCGACATGCATTCATATTTTATTAGTTAAATCTCTAGTAAAAATTTGGCACAAAAATAGAAAGATGACTTATAAACCAGGACGGGGGTAGTAGGTAATTAAATCACAAACGTTTTCTTATTAACCGTGTGTGTACGTATCGTTTCGTCCTCCTCTCACATGTCTTGTCACCCCGCCGCCGCAGATGGCTTCGAGCGCAAGCTTGAGCAGCACGCAGGGGCGTTCTTTTGGCCAAATAGTGGCTCGAAGTGACGCTGATGAATCATCGATGAGCCCGTTCCTGCACAACCGTGTAGGTTCCCGCGCTAGCTTGCCGCTCGACTCGGCGAAACCCCCCAAAATCCCAATCCTTACCAGCCTGCTATATAAACCCTCATGTCCGACGAGTCCTGCGTCGCATTTCCCCTCCCTCCCTGTAGCTTATCTCGTCTGCTTCTCCTACAATTGCCAATGGCACCAATACATCATCATTGGTTAGGCACTCTGCCTTCATCAGAGGATAGCTCCAGTTGGGAGGCTACACCATGACGGCGGTGCAGTCCCCGGCATAGTGTAGTGCGCATGGCATCCTGTTGGGTATGCTCGTAACACCCACCAAACGCTCTGCCACTGCTGCCCGTCGGCAACTGTTGCCGCCACCCCACTATCTACCGCCGTGGCCGCCACACCATCATCGGAAGCTAGGGCCGTCACCTGCTCACCACTGCAGCCCAAAGGCGGGAGGTGTCCATCGTGGCCGCCACCCCACTGTCGGCCACCGTGGCCATTACCCTCTCCGGCACCATGGACCGGAGGCGGGAGGTGGCGGTCATGCCCGCCACCCCACCATCGATCATCGTGTCCGCCAACACACCGTTGATCTCCGAGGTCATTACCCTCTTCGCCACCGCTGTCCGAATGCGGGAGGTGGAGGTGGATCCCCGACGTGCATCGACGACCTTGCGCGCTACACCGAGTTCCTGCGGAGGAGGAGGAGCGCCTCGTCGAGCATGCAAAGATTCTTATCGCCATTTAGCACACACCACCACAGATGCGAGGAATGAGGATATCTATGAGGAGTACCGCCGCTTCGAGAAGGGTCGTCTGGAGCGGCAGAGGGCATTCGAGGTGAGAGTCGCTAAAGGTGCATCAGTGGCAGGCACCGGATTCAGTTGTCCAACTCATCAGTAGGCTCCTCCTCCTCTGCCCCTTACTGAGCATGCTCGGGAGAGGAGAGGCTGCAGGAAGTAGTACAAGGCCCCTCCGTAGTAGTAGTATTCAGGGGCTATTTTGTTCAGTTCATCTGAGTGTAGATGTGGTTGAACTACAACGCACCTGAAATTTGCTAGTATATATAGTTGGGCTAGCTATTTCAGTACGTGGTCGGCAACAATTAGGGAAAAGTTTGGTCGGCTCAGCTGTCGAGTTGAACTGTTTGTATAAAGAATGATTGCTTAATCCATGATTAAAATCTATGCTTACTGAATTTTAGTTGCAAAAATTAGAGAGTGCTATTGATTTTTAGCTGCAAATTTTGACAAATGGCAATGTTACAAGGTTGACAAAGGGCAATGTTACTAGATCAACAAATGTCAATCTTTCCAGTTTGACAAATGACAATATACCCAATATGACAGATGCAAATCTTACCAAATTATCTATACATGGTTGCACACAAGTTGTCCGAAAAAACCCATTTGTGTTGAAGGGATGTACAAATCATGCGTGCCAGATTTTCTCTTGGCTTAGTGGTGAAGAAGCCATAGCTCTTGCTTTGCATACCGTCTTCAATCTGAACTGTTTGTGATGAACATATGCACAAATCCCGCGCGACGAATTTTCCCTTGGCTTACTGGGGAAGACCATAGCTCTCGCTTGCATACGAATGTTCTATCTAAAACGTTTGCAATGAAGAGCCGCACAAATCCTGCTTGACACATTTCCCTTGGCTTATTGGGGAAGCTGTCGGTTTGCATGTGGGTGTTCTGTATAAAATGTTTGCAATGAGTGTTTTAAAATTTAAAAACCATTGACATTTAAAAAAAATCGTTTGATAAGTCTGCACATTCAGAGTGAAAAACGCAAGTTTGTTCAAACCATATCTTTCATTCAGTCACACTGTGACTTTATATTCTTATGACCGAGATACAACACTAAACCCAAAAAACTAATTCCGGCGACAGAGGCAGTGTGCCGCGCTGGCGCTGTCGTTGTCGTCCTCTCGGACGCATTTGTTAAAGTCTTCAAAGCAGCACATACTGTTCTTCACTTGGAAATCAAACATCTCATTTCCGCGTGATCAACGGGAGGGGCGCGGGAGCACGACAACTTGCGGCACTACGAGGTAGCAGTCGACGGCGGTGTCCCATGACGCTAGGGGGCGGGGGCGCACGAGCACGGGCGTGGCGGGTGCAGGCAAACACATGGGGACCAGCACCGTGGTGAGTGCGGGGGCGCGCACGGGCGCTCGCATGTACACGAGCTCGCG
>LR738709.1:241097460-241118837 GCA_902687465.1 Secale cereale
GGGGCAGCAACCACCGCGGCCAGCTCATTCAGGGCCATGTCCATGAGGCCCCATTACTCCTTATTTTCTATCTTGTATGGCTCGGAGTCGACTTCACCAAACTGGAGGACTAGTGGTGGATGATCCTTTTGCATCATGGTGTTGGTGGAGGTCCGCGGGAGGGGAACGGGAGGCGGACAGTAAGGTCGCCCAGAGTGAACAGCGGCTTGGGCGCCATTAATGGAGAGGATGTGAGCAAGGCGGTCGACCATCAAGTCAAAGGGCTCGCTTCCCAGTGAGCATGTGCAACGTACAACTCGCACGCCTCTCAGTGAGCCTGCGCATTGGAGGACAACTTGCACACCTCCTAGTCAGCCTACACAGTGGACTGCGTTCGCACGCCTCCCGTCTACTCAAGCAGCTATCGGCACGGCACCCCGTAGCCATTAAAGGTGGGATGCGTGGTGTCACGTGAATGGTTAACAGAACGCCCATGATTCAAATAATGCAAACGTTTGAGATGATAAGGTGGCAGCTATTTGTTTCAAAATGCCTTTGTTAGTTGTTGATTCAAGTGCGCCTTCTCTCAAATTGGACACAAAAAATACCATGGCATGTTGGGTGCCATTTCATGATAGCATGCCAAGTTTCATGAATTTTAGATGAGTTTTGGATATACTAGAACTGAACAACAAAGTATGTCAATGTTTTGCTTGCAAGCAACAGTGCCCTCATGTTTGAAATTCATTCCTATTTCTTGCATGGGACCTAAGCATGCATCCAAGGACACACATTTGATTTTTCAACCCATTTTTCTGCACACGAGTATGTTTCTGTAGTTCAAATTTGAATTGTGCACATAAAATGCATAGAAAACTCAGTTAATGTATAAAATTGTCCAAATGAACCCCAAAATTATGAAATTTAACATGACACTCCTCTTACTCTATGTTGCCTCTAGGAAAAAAATTGAAAACAATAAGAGGCAATGAATACCATTTCATCCACGCACGAGGCATATTCCCTACCGGAACCATGAGGTTTGTTGTGAGAAGCTCTGGTTTGTGAGAAGCTTATACCCAAACCTGCCCTAAATGGACAATTTTTTATCACAACATGTTGATGCCGTTCCATGATAGCATGCCAAGTTTCATGAATTTTAGGCCAGTTTTGGATTTACTAGAATTTAAAAATCATGTATCTCAATGTTTGTGGCCGAGCTATGGTGGCAAGGTGTTTGACATTCATTCCCATTTCTTGCATGGTACCTAAGCATGCAACCAAGGACACACATTTGATTTTCCAACCCATTTATATGCACTGGAGCATGTGAATGTAGTTCAAATTTGAATTATGCCCATAAATGCATAGAAAACTCAATTAATGTATAAAAATGTCCAAACGAACCCCAAAAAATCCCAAAATTTAACACAACACTCCTATCGTTCTATGTTGACACTAGACAAAAATTGAAAGCAAGAAGAGGCAACAAATATCGTTTCGTCCACAAAGGTGACACGTTCCGTACTGGAACCATGAGGCTTGTTGTGAGAAGCTGCTGGTTTGTGGGAAGCTTAACCCAAACCTGCCCCAGATGGGAGAATATTTTTACCATGGCATGTTAATGCCATTCCATGATAGCATGCCATTTTCATGAATTTCAGACATGTTTTGGATTCACTAGAATTTCAAAACCATATATCTCAATGTTTGCGGCCAAGCGACGGTGCTGAGGTGTTTGAAATTCAGCCCCATTTCTTGCATGGAACCTAAGCATGCAACCAAGGACACACATTTGTTTTTTCAACCCTTTTCATGCATTGGAGAATGTGCATGTAGTTCAATTTTGAATTATGCAAATAAATGCCTAGAAAACTCAGTTAACGTATAAAAATGTCTAAACGAACCCTGAATAATTCCAATTTTTTTGACGACACACCTGTAGTTGCATGTTAACTGCAGATAAAAGTTCTAGCAATTCAAACACCCTCCTTGACCGTTGTGACCCCATTATATATTTCAAATCAAGATGAAAAATCAAGTAGATCGTGATGGAAATATGCCCTAGAGGCGATAATAAAATGGTTATTTTTATATTTCCTTAATCATGATAAAGGTTTATTATTCATGCTAGAATTGTATTGACCGTAAACCTAAATACATGTGTGAATACATAAACAAATACCATGTCCTTAGTAAGCCTCTACTAGAGCTCGTTAGTCAAAGATGGTTAAGGTTTCCTAACCATGTACATGGGTTGTCATTTGATAACGAGATCACATAATTATGAGAATGATGAGATGGACAGTACCCACCCGTTAGCTTAGCATTTGATCGTACAATTAATTGCTACTGCTTTCATGTATGTCAATTACAAATCCCTTTGACTAAGAGATCATGCAACTCTCGGATACTGGAGGAATGCCTTGTGTGCTATCAAACATCACAACATAACTGGGTGGTTATAAAGATGCTCCATAGGTATCTCCGAAGGTGTTTTGTTGGGTTGGCGTGAATCGAGATTAGGATTTGTCACTCCGAGTATCGGAGAGGTATCTCTGGGCCCTCTCGGTAATACACATCACAATAAGCCTTGCGAGAAAATGACTAAAGAGTTAGTCATGAGATGATGTATTACAGAACGAGCAAAGAGACTTTCCGGTAACAAGATTGAACTAGGTATAGAGATACCCACGATCGAATCTCGGGCAAGTAACATACCTCTGGACAAAGGGAACTGTGTATGTTGTCATAACAGTTCAAGCGATAAAGATCTTCGTAGAATATGTAGGAGCCAATATGGGCATCCAGATTCCGCTATTGGTTATTGACCAGAGAGGTGTCTTGGTCATGTCTACATGGTTCTCGAACCCGTAGGGTCCGCACGCTTAACGTTCGTTGACAATATAATATTATATGGGTTATGTGATTTGGTGACCGGATGTTGTTCGGAGTCCTGGATGAGATCACGGACATGACAAGAAGTCTCGAAATGGTCGAGAGGTACAGATTGACATATAGGACGGTGGTATTCGGACACCGGAAGTGTTCGGGAGGGTATCAGGTACTTATCGGGTCACCTGAAGGAGTTCCGGGCACCCCCGGCAAAAGATATGGGCCTTATGGGACAAGAGGGAAAACACACCAGCCACAAGGGGCTAGTGCACCCCCTATATGGGTTAGCCAAGTTGGAGAAGGAAAGAGGAATAAGGAAAGGAAATAAAGGGAATATGATTCCCCTTCCTTTCCCCCTCCCCCTCTTTCCTTCCCCCTCCGACAAACATGGCCGGGGGGCAAGGAGGACCCCAGGTAGGATTCAGCCTACTTGGGGCACCCCATGGCTACCTCCCCTCTCCCTCCCACCTATATATGTGTGGGGGGCGCCCTAGCACACCCCAGACAATTGGTTAGTCGTGTGCGGCGCCCTCTCCACCGTTTACACCTCGGTCATATTTTCATAGTGCTTAGGTGAAGCCCTGCGGAGATCGCTTCACCATCACCGTCACCACGCCATCGTGCTGACGAAACTCATCTACTACCTCGACGTCTTGCTGGATTAAGAAGGCAAGGGACGTCACCGAGCTGAACATGTGCAGAATGCGGAGGTGCCGTGCGTTTGGTACTTGATCGGTTGAAGCGCGAAGAAGTTCGACTACATCAATCACATTGTGAAACGCTTCCGCTTACGGTCTATGAGGGTACGTAGACACACTCACCCCCTCGTTGCTATGCATCTCCATGGATAGTTCATTGCGTGTGCGTAGATTTTTTTTGTTTTCCATGCAACGGTCCCCTACAGTGGCATCATGAGCCAGGTCTATGCGTAGATGATATGCATGAGTAGAGCACAAAGAGTTGTGGGCGGTGATCGTGATACTACTTACCACCAACGTTTTATTTTGATTCGGCGGCATTGTAAGATGAAGTGGCCCAGACCAACATTACATGTCCATGTACATGAGACCGGTTCCACCGTCACGTGCAAATTGTTTTGCATAAAGGTGGCTGATGGGTGTCTGTTTCTCCTACTTTAGTTAAATTGAATTTGACCGCGGCCGGTCCTTGTTGAAGGTTAAAACAACAAACTTGATAAATCACTATTGTGGTTTTGTGCCGTAGATAAGAACAGTTCTTGCTAGAAGCCCGTAGCAGCCACGTAAAACTTGCAACAACAAAGTAGAGGGCATCTAACTTGTTTTTGCAGGGCATGTTGTGATGTGATATGATGAGTTATACATTATTGTATGAGATGATCATGTTTTGTAAATTATCGGCAACCGGCAGGAGCCTTATGGTTGTCTCTTTATTGTATGAAATGCAAGTGCCATGTAATTGCTTTACTTTATCGCTATGAGTTAGCAATAATCGTAGAAGTAATAGTTGGCGAGATGACCACGATGCTACGATCGAGATCAAGGTGTCAAGCCGGTGACGATGGAGATCATGATGATGCTTTGGAGATGGAGATCAAAAGCACAAGATGATGATGGCCATATCATGTCACATATTTTGATTACATGTGATGTTTATCCTTTATGCATCTTATTTTGCTTAGAACGACGGTAGCATTATAAGATGACCCCTTCACTAAATTTCAAGATAATAGTGTTCTCCCCGAGTATGCACCATTGCTACAATTCGTTGTTTCGAGACACCATGTGATGACCGGGTGTGATAGACTCTACATTCACATACAACGGGTGTAAGATAGTTTTACACATGCGTAATACTTGGGTTAAACCTGACGAGCCTAGCATGTACAGACATGGCCTCGGAACACTGGAGACCAAAAGGTCAAACATGAGTCATATGGTAGATATGATCAACATAGATATGTTCACCATTGATAACTATTCCATCTCACGTGATGATCAGACATGGTTTAGTTGATTTGGATCATGTATCACTTAGATAAACCCGAGGGATGTTAATTTAAGTGGGAGTTCATTAGTAATTTGATTATTTGAAAAATATATCATGAACTTAGTCAAAATGTATTTGCACGTTATGTTGTAGATCAATAGCTCACAATGTAGCTCCCCTGTTTGTTAATATGTTCCTAGAGAAAACTAAGTTGAAAGATGTTAGTAGCAATGATGCAGACTGGGTCCGTGATCTGAGGATTATCCTCATTCCTACACAAAGGAATTATGTCCTTGATGCACCGCTAGGTAACAGACCTATTGAAGGAGTAGATGTAGACGTTATGAACGTTTGGCAAGGTCGATATGATGGCTACTTAATAGTTTAGTGAGCCATGCTTTACGACTTAGAACCGAGACTTCAAAAACATTTTGAATGCCACAGAGCATATGATATGTTTCAAGAGCTAATATCGATGTTTTAGACTCAGGCCCATGTCGAGAGGTATGAGACCTCTGACAAGTACTTTGCCTACAAGATGGAGGAGAATAGCGCAGCTAGTGAGCATGTGCTCAGAATGTCTGGGTACTACAATCACTTGAATCAAGTGGGAGTTAATCTTCCAGATAAGATAGTGATTGATAGAGTTCTCTAGACACTATCACCAAGCTACTAGAACTTCGTTATAAATTATAATATGTAAAACGATCCCCGAGCTCTTCGCGATGTTGAAATCGGTGAAGGTAGAAATCAAGATAGAGAATCAAGTGTTGATGGTTAACAAGACCACTAGTTTGAAGAAAAAATGCAAGGGAAAGAAAGGGAACTTTAGGAAGAACAGCAAGCAAGTTGCCACTCCCGAGAAGAAGCACAAAGCTAGACCCAAGCCTGAAACTGAGTGCTTCTACTACAAAGGAAATTGTCACTAGAAGGAGAACTACCCCAAATATTTGGCGGATAAGAAGGATGGCAAAGTGAACAAAGGTATATTTGATATACATGTTATTGATATGTACCTTACTAGTGCTCATAGTAGCCCGTGGGTATTTGATACATGTTCAGTTGCTAAGATTAGTAACTTGAAACATGAGTTGCAAAATAATCAGAGACTAGTTAAGGGTGAGGTGATGATGTGTGTTGGAAGTGGTTCCAAGATTGATATGGTCATCATCGCACACTCCCTATACTTTCGGGATTAGTGTTGAACCTAAATAAATATTATTTGGTGTTTGCGTTGAGCATGAACAAGATTGGATCGTGTTTATTGCAATATGATTATTCATTTAAATCAGAGAATAATTGTTGTTCTATTTATATGAATAAAACCTTCTATGGTCATACACCCAATGTAAATGGTTTATTAAATCTCGATCATAGTGATACACATATTTATAATAATGATGCCAAAAGATACAAAGTTGATAATGATAGTGCAACATACTTGTGGCACTGCCGTTTAGGACATATTGGTGTAAAGCGCATGAAGAAACTCCATGCTGATAAACTTTTGGAATCACTTGATTATAAATCATTTGATACTTGCGAACCATGCCTCATGGGCAAGATGACTAAAACTATGTTCTCCGGAACAATGGAGCAAGCTAATGACTTATTGGAAATAATACATACCGATGAATGCGGTCCAATGAGTGTTGAAGCACGCGGCTGGTATCGTTATTTTCTCACCTTCACAGATGATTTGAGTAGATATGGGTATATCTACTTAATGAAACAAAAGTCTGAAACATTTGAAAAGTTCAAAGAATTTCAGAGTGAAGTAGAGAATCATCATAATAAGAAAATAAAGTTTCTATGATCCGATCGCGGAGGCGAATATTTGAGTTACGATTTGGTCTACATTTGAAAAAACGTGGAATAGTTTCACAGCTCACGCCACCACAACGTAATGGTGTGTTCGAACGTCGTAACCATACTCTATTGGATATAGTGCGTTATATGATGTCTCTTACCGATTTGCCTTTATCATTTTTGGGTTATGCATTAGAGACAGTTGCATTCACGTTAAATAGGGCACTGTTTAAACCCATTGAGATGACACCGTATGAACTATGGTTTGGTAAGAAACCAAATCCGTCGTTTATTAAAGTTTGGGGTTGCGATGCTTATGTGAAAAAGCTTCATCCTGATAAGATCGAACCCAAATCGGAGAAGTGCGTCTTCATAGGATACCCAAAATAAATTATTGAGTACACCTTCTACCACATATCAGAAGGCAAGATCTTTGTTGCTAAGAATGGATCCTTTCTAGAGAATGAGTTTCTCTCGAAAGAAGTGAGTGGGAGGAAAGTAGAACTTGATGAGGTAATTTTACCTTCGCTAGAATTGGAAATTAGATCATCAGAGAAAATCGTTCCCGTGATGCCTACACCAACTAGAGAAGAAACTGATGAAAATGATCATGAAACTTTGGGTCAAGTTACCACCAAACCTTGAAGGTCAATCAAAACACGTACCGCACCAGAGTGGTACGATAACCCTGTCCTAGAAGTCATGTTGTTTGACAACGGTGAACCTTCGAACTATGAAGAAGCTATGATGTACCCAGATTCCGATAAATGGCTTGAGGCCGTGAAATCCGAGATAAGATCCATGTAGAGAACAAAGTCTGGACTTTGGTGGACTTGCGCGATGATCGGTAAGCCACTGAGAATAAATGGATCTTCAAGAAGAAGACTGACGCTGATGGTAATGTTACTTTCTAGAAAGCTCGACTTGTCGCAAAGGGTTTCCGACAAGTTCAAGGGGTTGACTACGATGAGACTTTCTCACTGTCACACCTGACATTTTGTTACATGTCATTTGCATTAATAAAGCATGAAAATTTGGACCAACAAAAACTTTTGCATTATTTGGCTTTTTATTTGAGTTGGATTTCTATCTGTGATTTCAAGTGCTCTTTAAAGTCAACATAGCCCCACCTTCTATACTTCATCTCCTTGCTCCAAACTTCTGCCCAATGATCATGCCATGTGTATAGTACAATATAGTATTTTCTTACAAAAATAATTTGGCCAAAATGCATTTTCTAAATTAAGTTCTCGAAAACCCCTTGAATTGAAGCTTGCACTAAAAGTACTTAATGTGGGGTATGCAAAATCTTTCAAAGAGTATATATGACTCTATTAGGTATAGGAATCCCATAAACCACAAAAATATAATTTTAAAAGCTATTTTCCTATTTTATTTAAAGGCTTTTCTTAAGGCCAGAAATGGTCTTTAATAGGTTAAAATTATTTAACTGTTTCAAAAATATTTGAGAAAATTTAGGGAACTCATTGGACATATATTTGGCATATATATGAGTTTCAACACATGGTCATGTTCAAAATTTTGGACAAAACCTTCCAAAACCATTTCTGTCCATTTCAAATATTTGAGATATTTCTATAAGAAATATTTTCAAATAAATCCAGGAAATTTGTAGCAAGTCACATATGCATAATATGACCTTGCAAAGTTTCAACTCAATCAAAATAGTTTTGGTTCACAAAAGTGCCCCAAAACCCTCTCTATCCAGATCCAAGTTTGAACAACTTTACATTGCCAACTTTCCCCAATTGACCCCAAACTTTGTGGACATGCTCAAGTACGTGAATAATGACACTACACCAAGTGGTGCGTCAAGGGGAAGAGGTTAGCTTAGCTAGATCTAAGCAAGTCCATTTCTGTTGATTTCTAGGGTTTACAAAAGTTGCATTGGCAACTTTATCCAAATAAGCTCAAATTTCTACCACAATGCCATTTTGCCATGCACAACACCCTCATTAAGTGGCATAAGGAGGAGATGAGTGCAAGTGGTCCAAGCTTGCATCAAACACCTTTTGCCATATTTCAAAAATCACCATTTGGACCTCTTCCACTAATCTCCATGGGCTCAAATTTTTACCACAACTACTCCTAGTCACCTTCTAACTCTAGCAAGTCTTGCCAGCCCTCAGCTCAACGATTCAGGGGTAAACCCCCCCCCCATTTACCTATCTGGACAACAACTTCCTCCCTCTTTCTCACCTCCCTCCTCACTCCAGTGCCCCTCCATGGCATCCAATGCCCTCCCCACTTCTTTACTACTCCCTAGCAGCTACCAGGCATGAGTGGGCACACCCCTGCCCTTAAACAATGCCATTACATGCCATCTGCACACTCCAGAGTGCGCTACAGTGTGGCCAAGCACTGTAGCCGCCCTCTGCCAAGCGCCCTCGGCCGTCTCGGGCCTCCCTGCACGACCGACGATGTGCCTTGACGTCCGTGACACGGCTGCTGGTCGGCCCCCTCATCCTTCTCCCTCCTCCTGCTCCCCTCGCACGTGTGCCATGGTCGCCCGAGAGCCCAATGCCCGAGATCACACGCACGACACCTTTGGCCCTCCCCTGCTCCCTCTCTTCCTTCCCCTGGCACTGGACCAACCCCACGAACACCCCGACCCACCTCTGCAAGCCCCCGTGACCCATGGCAACGACAATAAGCTCGTCGACGCATGAGTCCACGGTGGACCATCGCCCGGCTATATAAGGCTGCCCCGTACCCTCCTCTCCTCACAACTCACCCTATACAACGCCGAATCAACCCCTGCACCCCCAGTTCATCTCCAGAGGGGCCCGAGCTCGAGATCGAGCTCGAGCTCCGCCGCTTCGGCTTGCCGTCGCTCGCATGGTACAGACCTCCTTCGCCACTCCTTTTCCTTGATCTGGAACCGCCGTAGCCCACTAACCTTTTCCCCTCTCCCCCCCGCTTCTTTTGGAGCCAGAAACGGCTAAAACCACTGATGCCCAATGCTCCTCCGCCGCGTGACCTCGTCGTCGGCGAACCAGGCCACTCCGGCGACCGCGACCACCACCACCCGAACGGTGACACAACACTGTGTCCAGCCGTGCCCTCGCTCGACCTCGCCTCTCCTCCCCCTCACTCCCCTCTCTCTCTAACACCAGGCCCCGCCCGTCAGGTTTAAAACCTGGCGCGCGCACCGCTATGGCTCGTTCGGGCCGTTTCTCTTTTGGGCCTGTTGCAATGTGGCCTTTCTGGCCGAGGAGCACAATGCCTTTTCTCTTTTTCCTTTTCTTTCTGATTTCAAAATATTCCACATGATTAAATATTTATTCAAATGCAATAATTCCAACTCCTAAATTCTTGTAATAATCCCACCTATTTAATGGTACAACTTTCATACAAATCCATCACACTTCTCTGTACTGTTCAAATTCAAATTCAAATTTGAGCATTTAAATTCCTCTCTGAAAATCCATTCCTCTATTTCTTCAGTCCCAAATCCAAAACTAAGAATTCCCCCCTTCGTAGTATTCATCCTAGTATTTAACAAAAATAAGTTGACATTTTTCTAAGCACTTTGTTTTTTCTGTTTTTGCTATTGCCTTATTTTCCTGTTGTTTCTTTGCGACGAATAGATCCCGTATTTGATGAAGTAGCTGGAGAAGAAGAAGGAGAAGGACCTGATGACTTTGAAGACCAAGCCAACCAAGGCAAGAAGCCCTTTGACCATGTCAATGAAACCCCTTTTTATGCATATCATATAGCACCTTATTATCAATGCATCAAAATCGTGTTGAGGTGGTGACCACTTTGGTTGGTTGCTTTTGTTACTTTCCTATTGAAACTTGCATAGAGCATGACCCAACCTTCCTATGAGGGTTATGCGGGTGGGAGTAGGTAGGATGCTAAAGTAGTGGCTACACAAATGGGAAGGGAATATGCATAGTGATGGAGACAAGGGTATTTTCATAAGACTTTTCGAAAACCCCATCGGGTGCCACTAATGCACGAGGGAGAATATGAGCTAAGTGAACCACTTGATGACGAAGTGGTGTACCAAGGCAATTGAATGTGTTGTTTTTCGAAAACGGATTGGTTTAAGATGCGACCGTTACTCTAACCTTACATGTACAACCACTCTACCCCTTATGGGACGAGGCATTATTAATTACCTAGGACAATACTAGCATGGTGCCCACATTAATTGTGACAGGGGTGACATGAGGTCACTCTCAGGATAGGCAGCCATGACTGTTTTCATAGGGCACCGGACACACCGTTGGTCCCTTCGTGTATGTATGATAATGTGAAGGGCAGAGTCCCATGATCTTATGATTATACATGAGGGCCGTGTAGCAACGAGTGGACCCTATGTTAGTGTCGTCCTAGGAAAGATAATGATCGGGTGCTTCCCCCGAGTACTTGAGGTACCACGGGATCGTGGGTGACACTAAAGCTTCCCAAATCTTGTGGGTAAAGTGTGCAACCTCTGTAGAGTGTAAAACTATTCGAATAGTCGTGTCCACGATCAAGGACAGTTGGGTAACCGCTCTTGGGCTACGTCCAATGTTTGCGAAACCGTGCGTGCGTGCGTGCGTGCGTGCGTGCGTGCGTGCGTGCGTGCGTGCGTGCGTGCGTGCGTGCGTGCGTGCGTGAAGAAAGCTGTTTGAGTCAAGACAAATGACTCGACGTGTTGACTAAGTTGGAGATGATCTAAACTTGGTTTATATTGACATCTGTAACATGTTCATATGGATAACTGGATTCTTATGATGCATGCTAGTACATGACATTGCACTCAAAATTAGCTTTCTGCAAACTTTATCCTATTTAGTGCTATATCATGCCTTGTCATACTTGTTCCAAAACATGGGTTGCTTGCAAGTACATTCAAAGTACTCATTGGCTTGCCACTTGTTATTTAATTGGCCATGCATGGAAGAGCAGGAATACGAGGAAGAGTACTTCGATGGCGAACATGCGAACTCGGACGCTTCCCTAGTCAGAATGCCTGTAGGGTTAAGGCAGATGGCATGGGTTCTACTTATCAACAAAGATTTCCGCTGCTTGTGTTTTATTTGATGATCAGCCCTTGAGGCTCTATCTATGTAAGACTTGACCATAATGGTCATAATTTGTATAAGACGATATGTATGGACGTAAGACTGTTGTTATTCATCTTCTGTGTTTTCAGTGAGCATTGATCTCTAGGATCACTATACATGTGCATTCGGTGATCTTGACTTCATAAGTCGGGGTCCCCATAGAGTTTGTATCAGAGCCATCCTGACTATAGGAAGCCTTAGTTAGCATGGCGTTAGTTGGGATAAGACCATAAACCATCTAAACTTCTCTTCTTTTCTGAGGCTTACCAAACCTAAGATATAATCAGCTTATTGACCTCTCCCATTCAACCTTTGTAGATGGCCGCTGTACCCGAAGAACTCCTGACCACCGGATTCCCCTTGCTTCTCGGAGATAGCCTCTAGAAGAGCCAGAATACGAGACTGAGCATTCCACCACTTAGGCATCATTCACAATTCGGATATGCCAGTTCGTAATCCCTACGGTAGGATAGGTCGTGTAACCCTTATGAGAAGTCGAGTCCTTGTAATGGTACAAATGAAACCATTTACAGTTGTGTTTGCTTTTGATGTGTTTTTGATGTAAGTCATGTCTTCCCTTCGGGGACATGTAAACGACTACATAACCTATTTGGATTTTAATGAATGTGTTTGGCCCTTTTGGCCCTTACATCAAAACAACTTGTGTCACACCAACCCCCTTACTAGGCACCCATCTATATTGCTTTCCCTCATCTTTCCCAGTCATGAGACCTTGACCGCTCCAACATGATGCCTGTTGTAACTCGTACTGGTACCTCCACCCAGCAGCCAGAAGCCGGAGCATCCGCCCAAGCAAAAGCCAGCCAGGACCAAACCCACGGACAAGCTCCACCACCACCACCTCCCCCGAACATGGACATGGCTCAGCTTCTCCAAGCCTTCCGAGAGGAACGCCAAGCCAACACTACAACCCTCCAGATGACTGATCAATCTGTCACCAACAACCGCCAGCCGGCGGGGAACGTCAATGGACGTTCCACATTGGCCGAGTTCAAGAAGCATGCACCGCCAACCTTCATCGAGACTGTTGAACCCCTGGATGCAGACGACAAGGTCCGCACCATTGAGGATATGTTGGAACTAGTCGGCTACACGAGCTTGGTGGGATGGATTCAAGGTCATGCATGCTGGGCAAGCCATCACTTGGAATGAATTCAAAGCAGAATTCCGCAAGGCCCATATTGCTTCCGGAATCATGGCTAGCAAGAAGCATGAATTTCGAGTACTGAAGCAAGGAAGTGGCACTGTCAAGGAGTACATGTAGAAGTTCAATGTTCTGTCAAGGTATGCCCCTGAATATGTCAGCACCGATGCTGCCAAAAGGGAGCATTTCATGGAAGGCCTCAATCAGACTCTGCAGTACTCGCTTGTTGTGTATGACTGCCCAACCTTTCCTGACCTGGTGAACAAGGAACTCATGCTTGAAAACAAGCGACGTGCTTTGGAGGACACTCGCTAGCGCAAGCTGGTCATCAAGGGAAGTTCCAGTAACCAGAAGCCTCACCCGTGGCAGCCAGCCCAGGTCAGGCTAACCTACCAGCAGCCAAGAGCTCCCGCACCCTGCACCAACTATCAGCCTCAGCAGTATGCCAACCCCAAGTCAGCTTTCAACAACCCCAATAATAGTGGTGGCAACAAGACCAACAACTCAAACCAAATCACTTGCTTTGGATGTGGTCAGCCAGGACACATCTCAAGGGTGTGCCCCTACAAGAAGCCCGATGCTCCGCGCCCCAATGCGTAGAACCCAGGACAAGGCCGCGGTATGCCACCAAGCAACCAAGCTCCCCGCAACCCGCCCAACAATGGCAAGGGGCGTGTGAATCACGTCACTGCAGAAGAAGCTCAGGAAGACCCGGACGTCGTGCTGGGTACGTTCCTTGTCAACTCAGCACCTGCAACTGTCTTGTTTGATTCTGGAGCCACACATTCATTTGTCACCCAAAAGTTTGCATTAAAAACTGGCATGACCCCTACACCCCTGAATAAGCCCATGGTGGTACAAACCCCTGGAGGAGAGATGAGAGCCAAGATAGGCTGTAAAGGATTCCAAATCTTCATTAACAGGGTAGAGTTCCTAGCAGACCTTATCATCTTAAGATCACAAGGCTTGGATATGATCTTAGGAATGGATTGGCTCATCAAGCACCAAGGCTTGTTAGATTGTGCCAATCGGACTGTCACAGTGACCAATGCCCAAGGAATCGAAGTCAAGTTTACCCCCAACCCCTCCTCTGGTCAAGTCACCCAAGTCAAATGTTTGTGTGAAGTTGGATTGGTGCAAGTTCCAGTAGTATGTGAGTACCCCGATGTCTTTGTGACGCCCCCGATTAGACCATACACTAATCATGCACGCAAATGTGTACGACCAAGATCAGGGACTCACGGCATGATATCACAACACAACTCTAGACACAAATTAAAATAATACAAGCTTCATATTACAAGCCAGGGCCCTCGAGGGCTCGAATACATAAGCTCGAAAGCAAAAGAGTCAGCGGAAGCAACAATATCTGAGTACAAACATAAGTTAAACAAGTTTTGCCTTAAGAAGGCTAGCACAAACATCAACGATCGAAGAGGCAAGGCCTCCTACCTAGGACCTCCTAACTACTCCTGGTCGTCGGCGGTCTCCACGTAGTAGTAGGCACCGTCTGGGTAGTAGTAGTAGTCGACTGGGGTGGCATCTAGCTCCTGGGATCCGCCATCTGGTTGCAACAACCAGAAAGAAGAAGAAAGGGGAAATGGGGTAGCAAAGCAACCATGAGTACGTATCCAAAGTAGTCGCAAGCATTAGATCTAGACTAAGTATGCATCAATATCAAAGGAATGAGCTGTATATGTGGACTGAACTACAAAATGCCAGAATAGAGGGAAAGGCCTAGCCTATTGAAGACTAGCATCTTCAAGCATCTTTTGGAAACCACTATCTTGCAGTAGTAGAAGGGAGAAAAGAATAGCATTTTATAATTAACAAGCATGTTGTATCAATATCCATCACATATCTCAAGTAACCATTTCTACTTGTAATAGATCAGGATATTGACGAATCGACGGCAATAGCTGGCGAGACCGAGAAAACTTCTGACTTGCGTGACGTTCTTTGGGGGAGTCCAATCGAGAATGGCCTGAACTCACTTGGGGTTGACGGCAATACCATCCTTGGAGATGACATGACCAAGGTAGGTTACTTCAGGAAGCCAGAATTTGCACTTGGAATATTTAGCATAAAGTTGATTCTCTCAAAGCTTTTCCATTACAAGGCGAAGATGTTCAGCATGCTCTTCCTTATTCTTGGAAAATACAAGGACATCATCCAGATAAACCACGACGAATTTGTCGAGGTATTCCATTAATATATAATTCATCAGGCGAGAGAAGGTGGCTGGAGCATTTGTCAAGCCGAATGACATGATGGTGTACTCGAATGAACCATATCAAGTTACAAAGCGGTCTTTGGAATATCCTCTTCACGAACACGGATCTGGTGGTAACCCAACCTCAAGTCTAGTTTAGAGAACACTGATGAACCATCCAGTTGATCATACAGATCATTGATCCAAGGAAGGGGATATTTGTTCTAAATAGTTGCTTGGTTAATAGGATGGTAATCCTGGACCAATCGGTTTGTCCCATCCTTCTTCCTGACAATGAGGGAAGGTGCTCCCCAAGGAGAGTAACTCAGGTGAATGAAACCACTAGCAAGAGATTTGTCGATTTCCTCCTTAAGCTCGATGAGTTCATGAGGCGGCATCTTGTAGGGTTGTTTTGCTATAGGAGTGGTGCCTGGTTTGAAGTTGATGATGAACTCGACAACGCTAGCAGGGGGAATCCCTGGAAGTTCTTCAGGAAAGACGTCTTGGAAGTTGCGAACGACGGGAATGTTCTCAATGCCCTCGAGTGGTGCAGCATTCAACGCATTCAATGCATAAAGACGTGGCTCGACATTTTGAACTAGATGAGTGTTGTAGCATACTATTTCATTGGAAGGGTGTAACAGATGGACTATCTTTGTGGCACAAACTATAGAAGCAGTATGCACTCTTAGCCAATCCGTTCCCAGAATGAGGTCGATGTTGGACGACTTCAGGATAATGGGAGAGGCATAGAACTCAAACCCTTCGATTTCAATGGGAACATTGTGACAACCCATAAAGGTTTGACATTGGCCGGCATGGGTTTTTACCACTACCGAAGTGTTCATTTCTTCACATCTAATATCATGCTTATATGCAAAATCTTCTGACATGAATGAATGCGATGCTCCTGAATCAAATAAAACAGATGCAGGTACTGAATTAACAAGGAGAGTACCCATCACAGTAGCAGGTTGGTCTTGAGCTTCATTGAGATCAGCGTGGTTGGCTTGAGCACGACCATAAGGCTTGGCATTGTTGTTGCAGGGCTCATTGATCCCACGACCAGCTGCAGGTAGTGCAAGCTGGTTCTGATTCTGGAAGCAGTTCATGGCAAGGTGCCCTGGCTGACCACACTTGTAGTAGAGACCGTCGTTGGGGCGGAAGCAGGAGCTGGGAGTGGTGCAGCTGGAAGTCTTGGCTGCCTAGGTGGTGGAGGCACACGAGGTGCATCATAGGACTGCCTTGGAGCAGGTGCAGCTGGAAGGTACACACTATTGGGAATCCAGACCCTACGCTTCTGTGAGGGAGGGCCCAAGGATGAGCCCGATTCACGGTTGTGCCTGAGAGAGCCCTGGTGTTCCTGCAGACCAGTTTCAACCTAGATGACCTTGTTCACCAAGGTGGCGAAATCTTCAAAGTCATGCACAAGGAGTGCGAGCTTGATGTCAGCCTGAAGTCCGTTGGGGAACTTTTCCTGTCTGCGAGCATCAGTGGCAATGTGTTCTTCAGCATAGCGGGATAAGTCCAGAAACTCCCGCTGATAAGCATCCACATTCTTGTTTCCCTGGGTGAGGTTGCGGAACTCACACTTCTTCCTATCCATGATTCCCCAAGGAATGAAGCGGGCACGGAAGGCAGATTGGAATTCCGGACAAGTGATGATTGTTCCAGCAGGCAATGTACGCCTATGGTTGTCCCACCATTGAGCAGTGGGACCCTTCAGATAGTATGCCTCAAAGGTGACATAGTTGGCAGGGGCTACTCCGACAGACTCCAGCTCAAAAGCGATGTCGCAGATCTAGTCATCAACATCAAGTGGCTGAGTTGAGCTGCGGTAGACGGATGGGTTGAGACGAGCAAAGTCATTCAGTGTCACTGCACCAGGCTGCTGATTCATGTTGGGGCGAGGAAACTGAGCCATGACAGTCTCCATGAACTGGCGATTCATCTCAAACTATTGGATCATACCGGCCATGTATTCAGGCGGTGGTGGGGCGTTGCCACCACGACCACGGCCAGCTGGTCTAACCATCCTGCTATTATATAACAGGGGTAGTTCAACATTGAGAAATTTGCAAAGACAAGAATCATTCATGAATGAAACATGCATAATGAAAGGAGCATGTAAAATACCACATAGTAGTCGGCATATATTACAAAAGGGGTCATGGATAGAGTTCAGTACATAGACTAAGGACATCATAAGCGGCACGCAGGCTCGCGGCGAATGTAACTAATACTAATAAGTAAGACTACATCAGTCCCACGCGGAACTGTGGAGGTAGATGTACCCTGACAGCTAGTAGCGCTGCGACGGGAAGTCCTCCACACCAGCAACCTGGGGGCCGTGGATACTCCGGTGCAGAACCCGACGTCCAGGTGGCAACAGAGGACCAAGTGTGGGAGGGTAGCCTCCCAACTCTGGCCAACCGACACCAGGAGGCATCACTGTCCTAGCCGGGTAGATCGCAGTAGGCGGCAGCTCTCCAGATAGGACAAAGGGGTGCAACAGCGTCAAGGCACGGTAAAGGTGCCGACTGGTGGTGTACAACTAGTGGCAAAGAGCTCGGTTAGCTCGATCCAGCCCATCAACATGCAAAACAAGGTTCTGATGATGGAAGGTGTCTCGGGTGGCAGTGGAGTAGGAAGCAGTGTAGTATCCCTCCGCTCCATCGCCGGAGGCGATAGCAATGTGCTTGAAAGGGGAAGTGTCCAACGGCAGATACTCTCCATGAAGACGTGTCAGAGCAGCGTAAGCAACATCGTGAACTGCCATATCGATGGTCACTCCAACACCATGAGCGGTGTGCAACACAGTAGAGGAGTCCTCTTCATGAGAGTAGAGGTGGACGATCACGATACTGCTCCTGTTTAAAGTCATGTACTGCTCGTACATGGTATACTCAGGGTGCCAGTGATAACCCAGATAGGTCATCATCTCAGCTAGCACAGCAGGTGATCCCGAGGCTCCAATGGCCCGCGTGTGGCGCACGGCCTGCCTCGTGGGTTCCATCTGAAAACAAAGATGTTTCAAAGGAGTCAAATGACAGTGCAGGGATTATTCAAAATACTATTCTAAGAATTAACTATGGCTTATCCAACTTTGGGGTGAGTGTGGTCTCGGGATCCTAATGTTAGAGTCAGTAAATTCGTTTAACCCGAATAGGAGAGAGTTCAGAGTCCCGGAGTAAAGATCGAGGAGTAAAAGAACCTAATACCACCCAAATGGTGACGTGGGCCCATAAGCCACACAACCATGTTAGTAAAAGTTTTGCAATGTCTAGACTCGACTTCGGCCAAGGAGTGTGGAAGGGGGATTCCTACAGGCAGTCGGCTCTGATACCAACTTTTGACGCCCCTGATTTGACCATACACTAATCATGCACACAAATGTGTACGACCAAGATCAGGGACTCACTAGAAGATATCACAACACAACTCTAAAAGTAAAATTAGTCATACAAGCTTCATATTACAAGCCAGGGGCCTCGAGGCTCGAATACAAGTGTTCGGTCATAGACGAGTCAGCGGAAGCAACAAATATCTGAGTACAGACATAAAGTTAAACAAGTTGCCATAAGATGGCTAGCACAAACTGGGATACAAATCGAAAGAGGAGCGGGCCTCCTACCTGGGATCCTCCTAAACTACTCCTGGTCGTCGTCGGCAGACTACACGTAGTAGTGGGCACCTCCGGTGTAGTAGTAGTCGTCGTAGGTGGCGTCTGGCTCCTGGGCTCCACCATCTGGTTGCATCATCCGAGAAGAAGGAACAGAAGGGGAAAAGAGGGAGCAAAGCAACCGTGAGTACTCATCCAAAGTACTCGTAAGCAAGGATATATACTACATATGCAATGGTAAAAATGATATGGGTAGTATCTATGGACTGAACTACATAATACCAGAATAAGAGGGAGATAGCTAGTCCTATCGAAGACTACGCTTCTGGCAGCCTCCATCTTGCAGCAGTAGAAGAGAGTAGATGGTAAGTTCACCAAGTAACATCGTATAGCATAATCCTACCTGACGATCCTCCCCTCGTCACCCTTGGGAAAGCGATCATCGGGTTATCTCTGGACCTTATCTGGGTGTATTTTATTAAGTATCCAATTCTAGTTATCATGAGGTCGGAGTACAACTATGGGTCGTCCTTTTACCGAAGGACACAGCTATTCGAATAGATTAAATTCCCTGCAGGGGTGCACCACATAACCCAGCACACTCGATCCCCTTTGGCCGGACACACTTTCCTGGGTCATGCCCGGCCTCGAAAGATCAACATGTCGTAGCCTTACCTAAGCACAACAGAGAGGTCAGCACGCTGGTCTAAACCCTAAGCGATCAGGGGTCTGGGACCATCGCCCATTGCACACCTGCACGTTGCGTACGCGGCCGGTGAGCAGACCTAGCAACCTTAATTTCAAAGGAAGTTACGTTACGCGGTCCAACCCGGCGCGCGCCGCTAAGTCGCTGACGTCAAGAAAGCTTTGGCTGATACCACAATGTCGAGATCCCATATCAATTCCCATGTAGCTGGTTAGTGCGTATAGGCCAGAGGCCAGACTCAGATCAAATATCCAAACTCGTTAAGCGTGTTATTATGAAATAACCGCAGACAACGACCAGGGCCAGGCCCACCAGTCTCCTAGGTGGTAGTGACGTGCCCTGTCGCTCCGCCACAAAGATCCACACAGAGGGCCGTCAGGAAAGTATGTCCTATCAGCCCCCAATCTGTGAATCAACCACGGGTACTCAACGACCCGACCCGACTTTAGTCACAACATGTATCAGGTATAATATGTATGTAGTATATACCCGTGATCACACCCAAAGCGATCACGTCCCGATAGAATAGCAGGGTGGACAGACAAGGGTGTAGGGCCTCTGATCGAATACTAGCATTCTATACTAAGCATTTAGTATTGCATGTAAAGGTATCAACAGTTGTAGCAACAATGACATGCTATGCAGTAGAATAGGATTAATCGGAAGTAGTAACATGCTACACTACTCTAATACAAGCAGTAGAGAGAGGAATAGGCGATATCAGGTTGATCAGGGGGGGCTTGCCTGGAAGCTCGACAGCGAAGGAGGGGTAGTCAACACCATAGTCGATCGGGGCAACATCAACGTTGGTCTCGTAGTCTACTGGAGAGAAGAGGGGGAAGAAACAATGAATACAATACAAACAGATGCATGAAGTGACATATATCGGTGTTAGGTGTGCCCTAACGCAGTACCGAGTGCTACTGGCGAAGGGGGGAAACATTCGGGAAAGTATTCCTGGTGTTTCGTGTTTTCGGACAAATGGATCGGATAGGGAAAGTTGCATGTTCGCTATTCCAGGGACGTGTAGCTCACGAATGGTCTACATATTCGGATTCGTCTCGAAATTCCGAGCAACTTTCATGTACAAAGTATTTTCATCCAAGTTACAGATTATTTTATACTAATTTTTAAAGTTTTAAAATCATTTCCTAAATTATTATTATTAAATTAATTTGAAAATATTAATAATGCATTAGCATGACGTCAGCGGGAAACAGAGGTGTTGACTGGGTCAAGCTGACGTGTGGGTCCCGCATGTCATTGTCTAATTAATTGCTAGTTAATTAATTAGGCTAAACAGTAATTAGGTTAATCTAATTAAGTTTATTAAGTTAATTAATTCTTTAATTAATTAAAATATTTATTTATTTTTATTCTTTTTTTTAATTCTTTTTTATAAAACGTTCTCTGGGTGGGCCCCGGCTGTCATTGGGCCAGGGCCCCTAGCAGGGCGGGCGTGCGGGTTAACGAGTGAGGTTGCCGGGGCAGAGCCCGTGAGCACCCGAGCGAGCAGGCTAGCTAGGCGAACGGGAGGGGGGGGTGTGCGAGGCGAGCGCGAGACGGGTGCTGAGCGGCGAGGGGCAAGCGCCGGCGGACGGCAGCAGCAGCAGCAGCGGGCAGAAGCGGACATCGCGACGGCGGGAGTGCTAGGCGCGACGCGCGCCTGCCGAGCAGGCGGCACCGGCGGGCGGCCGTGGCGGCGCGACCAAAACGTGGCGGAGGCGGGGAGCGGTGCGAGGGCCGGCGAGATCCACAAGGGAGGCCGGGGCGAGCGATGGCTACTGCAAGGCAGCGCGAGGGGAGGAGGAGAGAGCGTGGCCGCGACGGGGTGGATGGCCCTGGGCCGCGGTGGGCGCCGCCGGCGTAGGGGAGGCGGGCGCGTGCGCGCCCGTCGACGTGCCGTGCGGGAGGGAGACATGAGGAGGAAGGAGAGGGAG
>LR738709.1:241120061-241199281 GCA_902687465.1 Secale cereale
CAACGCGCTGTGGCGAGGAGGAGAAGACCCAGCGAGCAGTTCGACGAGGAGGTCCGGGTGGTGGTGGTGGTGCTCTGGTGACGGTGGGGTCCGACAGGCGGCGGCGGGCAGCATCTGTCGACCCCGATCCAGATCGGATTGGGGGAGGGAGAAGGAGAGCGTAGTGGGGGGGTGGGGTAGTGGTGGTTCGATCTAGGGTTTTCCTAGACAGGGGGGGATATGTGAGTGAGGTGGGCTGGCCTAGTTGGCCCGATTGGCCAGCTGGGCCACGGTTGGCCTGGGGGGGTTGCTTTTCTTTTTATTTTGTTTATTGATTAGTAGTTCCTTTTTTTACTTTATCTATTTTATTTATTTTAGAGCATTTAAGTATTTCGTAAAAAAATGTTTTCTCCACCATAATTACTTATGCAATTTTTGGCACTAACCGAACATTTTGTTTTTAACTTTTGAAAACTTTGGGTGTTTGTCACAAATTCAAATTCGAATTCAGAGCATTTTGAACTAACATGCGAATATCAACAGTAAACGGGATGACGTGGCATCATTAGCAAACTTTTACTGTAGCCTAATTATCCGGGCGTTACAATATGTGGACTGAACTGCAGACTGCCAGAATAGAGGGAAATCCCTAGCCTATTGAAGACTAGCATCTTCAAGCATCTTCTGGAAACCACCATCTTCAGTAGTAGAAGGGAGTAAAGAATAGAATTTTATAATTAACAAGCATGTTGTATGAATATCCATCACATATCTCAAGTAACCATTTCTAGTTGTAATAGATCAGGATATATGACTGAACGTCCGTTACCCTGGACACGGCTATTCGAACAGATAACTTCCCTGTAGGGGTGCACCACATTACCCTCATGCTAGATCATCTCTGGCCGGACACACTATTCTGGGTCAATGCCCGGCCTCGGAAGATCAACACGTCGCAGCCCTACCTAGGCTCAATAGAGAGGTACCCGCCGGTCTACATCCTAAGCACCTCGAGGTCTTGGGCCATCTCCCGTTGCACTCAGGGTTGTTACGTGCAGGGCGGGTCCAGGCTCCAACACTACAGGAAGGTGCCAGCCCAGCCGTGCCACAATGCTAAACTGGTCGTTTGACAAAGCTTCGGCTGATACCACGACGCCGAGGCCCATAACTATTCTCACATGGTGGTTAGTGCATAAAGGCCAGAGGCCAACTCATATCAAATACCCAAACCTAAGTGTATTAGGAGCTCGGGGAGACAAGCAGAGACTCACGATAATGTGACCCCATCGGCCCGTCTCAGGGAAATACGACAAGGGCTAGCCCAACCCACTCGGGCACGGCCTGCCTGCCCGGCCGTGACTCGTAAGTATCTCGCGGGTGCTCTACGGGCCCGCCCAACTTTCACGTCAACTTGCGGGTACCCCTCAGGGCCAACCCGATTTCAACAATGGTCTCAAGTAAATTCAAGGTAACCGTGTGTTCAAACATCAAGGGGGAAAACCCGAGGAATCACCCTCAGTGAATTCCACTCGATGTAATCATCAAGGTGAACGTAGGAGGAATCACCCTCAAGGTTCACACTTCAGGGGCTGCACGACAGGGTCATATCGGGAGTGGTGAAGGACGAATCACCCTCGATGACCATGACCGAATAGCTACACGGCGGAGTTATCATCAGGAGTGCGTTACGAGGTATCACCCTGGGTACTCGATAGTAACAATGCAGAGTCGTACAACTAAGGGGGGGGGGTGAAGTGATGTGAGGTGTCGGGCTCTAGTCATCAATCACGTTGATCGAGTCATCGATGATGAAGCAGGGGCAACAAGGGCAAGGTGGGGGTCACTGAAGGATCACTATCGAACCTATACTAAGCAGTTTAGGATAAACAAGTAGGTAACAATAGCAGGTACAAAAGCAGGCTATGCATCAGAATAGGAGCAATCAATTACAATAGCAAAATCTAATGCAAGCAAGAGAGAGAATGGAATGGGCGATATCGGGATGATCAAAGGGGGGGCTTGCCTTGAAGATCCGCTGAAAAGGTCTGGTCGTCAGAGGCGTAGTCGTTCACTACAGCATCAACATCGGTCTCGTGGTCTACCAAAGAGAAGAGGGGGGAAGAAACAGTAAATACAAGCAAACATATGCATGTCAGGCTACAAACAGAGCAAGGGGTGTTCTAACGTGGTGTTACACGATACCGGCAAAGTGGGTAAACATCCGGGAAATTTTTCCTGAAGTTTGGTATGTCAGACAGATGAAACAGAGGGGGAAGTTGCATGTTCGCTGTGATAGGGACCTGTGGCGGACAAATGGACCGTGTATCTGGATTTGTCTCGTCGTTCTGAGCAACTTTCATGTATAAAAGCTTTTCATCCAAGTTCCATATTATTTTATATGATTTTCTAAAGTTTTAACAATATTCTAAAATTATTATTGAACATAAAAGGAGTTATTGCATCAGCATGACGTCATCACGACATCAGCAGTCAACAGCGCAGTTGGCTGGTCAATCTAACAGCTGGGGCCCGTCTGTCATAGGCATAGATTAATTAAACAGTTTTAATTAGCTAACCTAGTTAGATAGGGTAATTATCCAGAGTTAATTAGTTATTTATTTATTTATTTATTTATTTTTATTGCCCTTTTTTATTAAAATGGGGGCAGTCCCCACTATTATAGGCCCAAGTCGCCTAGCGGGCGGGCTATCAGGCGGGTGGCCGTGGAAGCCAGACCCCGACACCCGGGCATGCATAGCACCAGGGGGCTCGAGCGCCGCGGCGAGGCCACCGGCGGGCGCATAGTGGAAGGGGGGGGGGGTGGAAGGCACGGCCAGCGGCAGGAGGCCGGGACACCGGGGAGCGGAGATGTCAGAGGCGGAGCGGGGGTGAAGGAGGCGCGCTGGCCACGGCGAGGCAGTGCGTAGCCGCAGCGGGGGCATCAGACAACGCAGGGGCCAGCGAGGCTGCAGGGGGCATGGGCTATGGCAACGCCAGCACAGGGAGAGGGTCCGGAGGCGGGCGGTGTGTAGGTGGCAGTGGGGCCGCGCGGACGAGCCAGGGCGAGTGGGGGAGGTAGGGCGGTGGCTAGCGCGGCGAGGCAGCACAACAGCAGTGGGGGCGAGCGCGGGGTGCAGGGCAGCAGGCAACCACGGGCGTGGGCTGGCGCTGACAAGGTGTGGCGGGCGCACATGCGAGAGTGCGAGTGTGCGGGCGCGCTGCGAGGTAGGGGCGCAACCATGGCCCATGACAAGCACGAGCTCACAGAGATCTCGGCCATGGCGGGGCGGTCGTCCTACGGCGATGGCGAGGAGGGGAGAAGGGGGAAACGGGAGTGGCTCACCCCGGGGTGGTCAGGGGCGTGCCTTAGGGAGGCTGGTCGGGGAGGAGTCGGGGACGCGACGGCGGGTGACGGGGAGGCGGGACGATGCGGTGGTCATGGCGTTGGCCAACGCGGAGGATCGGCGTTGATCTGTTGGTGGGGGGCTCCGTAGCGTCGTGCTGGTGGGCGGGACCGGCGAGTGACGGCGTGGTGGAGCTCCCGGTCACGTTAGCGTGGAGAGGGAGGGGGCCGAGGGCATGGGAACGGCAATGACGTAGCCGTGGTGGCGCTCGGGTGAGGGCGAGATTGGGAGGGGGAGAGGAGAGTGATCGAGGGAGAGAGGGAAATATCTGCCGGGGGGGGGTGGGGGAAGTTGACGAGGCGGGAGGGGAGGGGCTTGGCCTTATCTCCTCGGGGTATCGCTGACGAGGTAATCCGGCAGGGTCTTGCCCCTGTAGCGACGGGGTCGGAGGCACAGTGAGGGGAGGGGATCGACCGCGGGTGCGGGGGTTGGGCTGGGCCGACTCTAGTGGGCCAGGGAATAGGGGGCTCTCTCCTTTACCTTTTATTTCCCTTTTCCCTTTTCTTTCTACTTATTTTAAATTTGAATTTGGAACCGACTTTGAATCAACACGAGCTTAACAACAGTAAAAATCGATGACATGGCACCATTAGCATGATTAATGTTACATAATTATCCAGGCGTTACAATTCTCCTCCAGTACAAGAAATCTCGTCCCGAGATTTAGGAGGTAGAAGGAAATAATTCGGGGTATTCATCACGCAGGCGATCCTCGCGTTCCCAAGTGGGTTCGTCTTCAGAATGATGTGACCATTGGACTTTGAGGAACTTGATCGCCTTCTGGCAGGTGCGACTTTTAGCTTGGTCGAGAATGCGGACCGAATGCTCTTTATAGGAGAGGTCCTATTGCAAGTTGAGCAGTTCATGATCCACTGCTCGGATTGGGTCTTTATAGCAGCGGCAGAGTTGTGACATGTGGAACACATCGTGAACCTGAGAAAGGTTCGGCGGAAGCTCCAACTGGTATGCCACTTTTCCACGCCTCTCGAGAATAGTGAATGGACCAATATAGGGAGGAGCTACCTTGAACTTGACCCCGAAGCGGTGAGCACCTTTCGTTGGCGTGACTCGAAGATAAGCCTTTTCGCCAGGTTGATAGACCATGTCTTTGTGATGACGGTCATACTGACTTTTCTGACGTGACTGAGCAGTCTTGAGATTCTCGCGAATTATGCGGACTTGTTCTCCGGCGTGTTGGATAATATCCAGACTGAAGAGTGGACGTTCCCCAGTTTTTGACTAGTTCAGGGGGGTTCGGCACTTTCGTCCATATAACACTTCGAAGGGGGCCATCTTCAGACTAGCCTGATAGCTATTATTGTATGAGAACTCAGCATACGAGAGAGATTCCTCCCATTTCTTGCCGAAGGAAATAACACAAGCTCGAAGCATGTCTTCAAGAATTTGATTGATGCGTTGAACTTGTCCGTGAGACTGAGGGTGGAATTGTCACATCCCCAATTTCACCTTGCCCTAAGATAGCAATTGCCTGTTGCATCATGTTTCAATTTCTCAGAAACCTGAAATGGGGATGCTCAAACCCTAGCACTAAATGAATTTAACTAGGGTCAAATTAAAATCTTTTTCAATAAACCCAAAATGCCCCTTGGAAAAGTTCATCATTTTTTGGATTGATTAAAACCTCTGCCAAAAATGTTGCACCTATTTCTAGGACCATTCTGAATTTTTTGAATAACCCATATTGTATTTAAATTGGGGCATTTAAATATTTTTTAATATCTTTAAATGCTCCAACAATTCTGAAAATAGTTAAGGGCCTCTGTAATAATTCTTTTAATGCCCACAATTATTTTCAGGAGTTATTAAAATGATTTGGGCTATAAACTATATCAAAACAAAGTAACAAAAATAGAAAACAGAAACAATTTAAAGAAAGAGCAAGACAGAGACTAACCTGGCCTTACCTACAGCCGGCCCAGCTCTCTGGCCCAGCCCACCACCACACACCCCCCCTCTGTCGTCTTCTCCCCCTCGCCCCGAAGCAGCTGCGTGCCCGGCATGCCGCAGCCGCGCCACCACCTCCTCCCTGCCTGTCTGCCTCTCCCCAGCCCCTCTAGCGACGCCCAGAGATGCCCCAGAGCCACCTCGACCTATCCCCTCACTCGCTGCTCTCTCCTCCCTCCTCTGTCCCTCTCGCACGCGGCGACCGAACGGAGCCGTCGCCGCCGCTCGTCACCACCGCGGCCACCATCGCCCCCTCGCTGCAGCGCCATGCCCGAGAGCTCCGCCGCGTCCTCCTGGTCCTCTCCACCGAGCTACGGGACGCCGGGAGGCTCTGCCTCGCCGTCACCGCGTTCGTCCTCAACCTTCGGCCATCGACGGCCTCGCCGTCGATTCGGCACCACCAGGACCTCCCCGGGCTCGATGACCCCCTCTTCGACATCGCTGTGAGCTTCCGTGTCCAACCCCTACTTCTCCCTCTCTCGTTGCACTCGCTAGCCCCGATCCCAACCACGACCGTGAGCTCGCCGCCGCCGTCCATGGCGCCGCCGTGGCCAAAGCTGCTGCCATGCTTCTTCGAGGACACGAGCGAGCTCAGCGCACCCCCAGGAGCACGCCGCACCCATCAGCTCATCTCCCCGCAGCGCCTAACCCAACGGAGCCCGAACTCCGGCGCCGCCGCGAGCTCGTTTCCGACGAGCTCCGGCCACCCCAGCTCCTCACGATGGCATAAATGGATGCGCGAGCTCCCCAGCTACGCGTAGCACCAAGCCGCCGTCCAAATGGTCGCCGGAGGGCGATTTCTGAGGACCGCCGCCACGTTTGGCCTCGCCGGCGTCGAGCCGCCGGTGGTTTTGACCACGTTTGACTCCGGCTGGACCCCCCCTGTGCCCATGACATGTGGGGCCGACCGTTGTTTAGTTTTAGTTTAGGATTAATTAAGTCCTAACCTCTGTGCTTAGCTCTATGAGTCACTGACACGTGGGGCCAACCCCTGTTAGATTAGTTTAGTTTAAAACTAAACTTATTTAGGCCCTGTAGACTGACATGTGGGCCCAGGCCCCACCAACAGTTTAGTTAGTGTTAGTTTAAAAACTAACTAACCCTATTAGTTAGTGGGTCACTGACCAGTGGGCCCCACTGGTCAGGTTTGACCCGAACAACCCCTGTTGACTTGCTGACGTCACACAGACGTCATGCTGATGCAATAAAGCCTTTTCTGGAATTTTATATAAATCTAAATGATTTATTTATTTCAGAAAATAGCCAAAACTTGTAAAAATCATATAAAATCAACCGTAGCTCAGATGAAAATAATTTATATATGAAAAATGATCAGAAAAATTCAAGGAATCTGTTTATGGCACTTTCATGCATGTTTGAACAAGTTAAACCTGCTGATCAGGTCAAATCAATTAAATGGCATTTAAATAATCACATATGAAGTTTGAATTTGAACCTTTGGTTCAAACCAACTTCATTTAATTATGTTGCTAGTTGCATTAGCTCAATCAACAGCATATTGCCATGTCATGATCATGCATCATATTGTCGCATTGCATTGATTGTGTTCTCTCTTGTTTGCCGGTGCTTGCCCCCTTTCAGTAGACGTGTTCCGACGATGTGATCGATGACACCGATGAAGACTCAATGTTATCTTCAGAAGTGCCAGGCAAGGTAAACCCCATTGAGCATTCCGATACAATCCCACTCTCTCGCTCTTGCTCTCTTTTACCGCATTAGGACAACAACGCTTCAATTGTTACCTGCTGCGGTAGTTGAACCCCTTTCCACTGCATGACCCGTCATTGCCACAGTAAATAGTTGAAACCCACTGGTATGAGTAGGAGTTGTTTGAGCCATGTTGTGCATACTCATTGATGCTTTCTGGTTATGCCTGCTATTGCTTAGAGTTGTGTCAGGTCTGATTAATCGGGGATGAATTGGAATGTGAAGAACATGTCCTACTGTGTGTGAGCTAAGTGTGTGAACACGATTTGGTAAAGGTAGCGATGAGAGGCCATGTAGGAGTACATGGTGGGTTGTCTCATTGCAGCCGTCCTCAGGAACTGAGTTCTGTGTTGGTTGGTCCATGAAATAGCTACTACCACACATTGGGATCCTTAATTGACTCTCTCGACTTATTAATCAGCATGATCTCTGTCCAGGAGTTGCAACTAGTTTCTGGTGTTTGTAGTTTACTGGAGGTCGTGCGCAGCGTTGACCCTCGGGGTGGGCTGTGACGCGGCAGGTACGTGGCACGGTGTACCGATTGCCCGTTTGGTGATGCGGGAACCCTGTACACATCGTTTGGGGCCGTGAGCGACACCCCGGCTGGATCTCCCCACGGATGGAACCCAAATAGGCGATAAACCTGGACGAGAGACTTGTGTGGTTAGTCAGGTCGTGGCCGACACCCTCGCTGGGCCTTTGCTTGAAGGTTGCCGAGTACATGTCATGTAGACGGCGGTAAGTGGTGAGAGCGTGTGTGAAGAAGTACACCCCTGCAGGGTTTTATATATAATCTATTCGAATAGCCGTGTCCGCGGAAATGGACTTCTGGGTTACCTCTATAGTTCATAGACAACTGAAAGTGGATACTCTAAAAACACGCAAGATAAGCGTGAGTGCTATGGATGGCCTTCTCGTAGGGAGACGGGAGCGGATCCATAGTGGTGTATTGATTGGTGAATATGTGGACTCGTGTGCGCCACCTCAAAAGAGTTACTTGCAGTCGTAGTTCAGGATAGCCTCCGAGTCAAAGCTGGCTTGCTGCAGTCAAACTCCACCACCCCTTTATTGATACCGATGCATATGTAGCTAGTTCTGATGTAAGTCTTGCTGAGTACCTTTGTACTCACGTTTGCTTAATTTATGTTTTGCAGAGAGACTCCAGTCTCGCTAGTGGTTCCGCGTGGACTTCGATGTTTAGCTTGTTACCTCAGCTACGGTCTTGTACCCTTGTAGGATCTTGTAGATAGTCAGGCTTCTCAGCCTTTTTCATTTGTAGTTGTCTGTACTCAGACATGTTATGCTTCCGTTGCATGTATGCTCTGTATGTTGGGTCATGTGACCTCTGATTGTAATAAACGCTATGATGGCTCTTCTAGGCCTTTATCTATATGAGTTGTTGAGTTATGTTGTGATGCCATGTTGTACAACACATACTTGCATGTTATGCGTACGTGTAATGTGTATTGTTATGTGTGGGATCCGACACCTAGTTGTTTACCTTTGGTAGCCTATCTTACAGGGAAATGTCTCCTAGTGCTTCCACTGAGCCTTGGTAGCTTGCTACTGCTCCGGAACACTTAGGCTGGCCGGCATGTGTCCTTCTTCGTTCCTGTGTCTGTCCCTTAGGGAAAATTTCACGCGTTGTTCCTTTAAGTCCTTGTAGCTCGCTACGACTTGGGTTCATACGTTGATGACCGACACGTTCGTTGTTGGTTCATGTATGCCTGTCTCTGTAATTTAGTGCCACTTTTGGTTTATAACTGGTCATGTCGGCCCGGGTTCTCTGTCATATGGATGCTAGCGACACTATCATATACGTGTGCCAAAATGCGCAAACGGTCCCGGGCCAGGTAAGGTGGCACCCGTGGGGATACCGTGCGTGAGGCCGCAAAGTGATATGATGTGTTACAGGCTAGACCTGTGTGACTTAGGATCGGGGTCCCGACAGCTTTGGTATCAGAGCCTGACTGCCTGTAGGATTAGTAAGCCAAACTGGTCGAAGTCGTGTCTAGAAATTCTTTAGTTATATAAGGGAATTGATTGTGGAAGGGAACGTAAGGCTCTTTTTACTCCTTTACCTTATAACCTTATGATCTGAGTCACCTTCTTCTTTCTACGGGGATTAAGAACTAGGATTCTCATTCTATTTATCTGGATCACGTTATTGTGGATTCAACCCTTAGTTCAGTTTCTACTATTTCTGTTGTTCAACTGTTGGTCTCAGAACATTGACATTATGATGTTAAGTGGATATGCTATCCTTTCGCTTGAATCTCAAAAGTATTTTTCGAGCATTTACAGCCGTTATGCTGTCCGAGTCATCCCAGGTTTCTAAATAGTCTGATGTATTTGCAAACCATTCCTATCTGTTCTTAATGTCCTTTTAGGCCAGATTAACCACACTAGTCGTTGTGTTGAGGTACTCTGCTGCCTCGACATATATGTTGGACTTATCATTATGACCCTAGCTGTCTTAGAAGATCACCCAGTAATCTAGCAATGCTTCATATTCTCAGTGTGATGATTCTGGCCATTATTCTCGAAAGCATCCCGTGATGCCATTTAGTTGGTAGGCAATCTATTCCTGGGTTCTTGAACCCAAGCTTCACCCTACTTACTTCATGCTGATAGTATTTGCTCGTTCCTTTAGGATATTAGTAACCTTGTGATAGTCCTCGAGGTCCGTGGTTATCGTTCTTCTAATACCATGAACCATCTTGGCAGAAGTTCTCCCGAACCAAAAGATCACAACCAGAGTGCTCCTGAGTGGTACTCCATTCATATTGTGACTCTGCCAGTCCTACTTTTCTGCATGGGTTATCCGGAAGAAATATGTGGAACTCGTTCGACATACTAACCTATGCATCCACAACTCAGAAAGATATATGTTCCTTTGAGTTGTCCCTTTTCAGTTGTTTTATGACCTTCGTCTATCGGTTGATAGTCAGGAGTAGTCGTGCACTTGTGTTCATCGATGCCTTTTACTCTTGTGGTCCGTCAAGCCATTCTATTCTGGAATGACTAGGAGAAACAAACTCCAGTACCTTATCCATATCCAGGATTGGGTGAAAGAAGTTGTACTTCACAGATGAAGAACGCTAATCCAGCTTCTAAACTGTTCTATCCTGGAGTATTACCATCTTTATGTCAAGAATGTCATGGGAATTGCTCCACCTCCTATGAACCTTTGATAAGGTGATACTTCTCGCCATCATCGTTTATTTCTCGGCCTCCGTGTTATTATAACCAGAATGCTGACAAGTGGATTGTGATGTGTGAAATCAATACTCCTAGCAACTTCGTTGCTTGGTAGTTAAAGGACAACAATTTCATTCTTAGCGTGATGATTACTGAATCACCATTCTAAGATTGATTGTGCTACCTAGTCCACTTTCCTAGTGCACTCCTTGATTGATGAGTTAGGATTTTGTTAAGTCCTTGCTCATTTGGTCATATCGTCTTGCCCTGAAAAGCAAGATTGTTCTCGAGCTTAGTAACATATCGATGGTTCGTGATTTTCCGAATATCTTCTCGGAAGTATTTCCAGGTTGTCCCCTGACCGCTATGTTGAGCTCGTGATCAAGTTGGTTTCTTGTAACCAATCCTTCTCCAGGAATCTATATTGCATACCCTTGAGCTAGTTGGTTAAGCTAAACGAAAACTTGGAGAGTTGGAAGATAAAAGCTTGCCTGACTTAGTTCCTTCCAAGGGATATCTTTTGTGTGTGTATTGAAGATAAATGATATCTTCTCCAATTGATCCCCGTGATCATTTGTGGATCTATTGTCTTGTCCAAACTTTGATTTGAGTATGGGTTATCGTCAAGTCAAATCAGAACCAACGATATTCGTAATGTTGACTTACTCATGGTCGTTCCCTTGAGCATACACCATTATATCTTTTGGGTCTGACCAATGCTATCACTTTGTTCACATTGTCATGGAATTCCATCTATATGGAAACCTGGATGAATTGTTGTTGAGCCCATCAGCAACATTGTTATCTTCTCCATGATCTATGTTGAACATCCAGCTAGTATTGGAAACTTTTATAAGCATTATCTTCATGACCCGTTCGTGAAGCATATGTACGGAAGAAAGAAGTGACTTCCTCTAATTCATGTGCATTTGATGCAAGTTGCCGCCGTGAATTCGAGAAAGCATGTTTTTACCTCCTCTGGAGTCATCCCAAGTCAGTCATGCATACGTGCGAAGTATTCTATGGTCTGATAGACTGATCATCTTCATTCTGTATGTATCCCTAGCACACCAAGCCACTGATTGATTTGTTCAAAGAAAAGAAGTTCAAATGCTATTCCCGAAGGGCCCGGACGGACATGCACAAGAATTCGTTATCTCCAATGATGATTCCTAACCTGAAACTCGGTAGTATTTTATCATAAGACTACTATGTGGTCATGCTTGTCTGGGACAACGTGTTCACAGGTTTTGTAGCAGAACCCGCTCATGTTTTGGAGCTGCTATCGTAGTTCATTCCTGAGAATCTCGCAACGCCGTCTCGTCGATTTGTGTTGTAAAATTTCTTTTTCTTCCTAGACTCGATGAGTCTGGAATATCCTGACACCAACCAGAACTGAATCTCAGGCAGATATGTTGGTTGGAGCATTTTCCCAAGATCTATGATATTGGTCTCTCGATAACCGGTAAAGTGGATGTCGTGGCCAACACACCCAGCCGGAAGGCCTATTATTGTAGTTTTTTGGTTGAAGAAGTTGACCACCTCCCCATAAGGACTTCGTAGGAATTACTCCCTAGTTGTTCCTTATGGATTTTTGTGCTCCTGAAGTCCGACCTTTTACTCGATGTTCTAGGTACCAAACCATTTTAATAAATGGGTTGCTCTAGCACATCAAGGAGAACATTAGAAGTGGAGTGCTAAATGTCTCTCGGTTGATCATCCAGATTTCGTCCCCTTGGCCTCGCCAAGGTGAAATCCGAGAAGGTGTTGTCTTCCTTTGCATCTGCATCATCCATCATTATTCATCATGGTAGTATGTGATGTTGCCAGGATCCTTGACACGGATATTGGTAAAACCTTGATGAATACGGGAATGCTCAAGTTCTTGAGAGCACGCACAAGCACTAGGTGTTATCCTCGACACTAACCGGGATTGCTCCCAGTGTTCTTGGTTATGTTGTAACCTCTCAAAGAGCAATTTACTCTCTACTATTGGGTTTCTTCCCAGTTACTAGAATCATTCCCCGCATTTGCATTTTGTTCCCAACCTGCACCACCAATGTGCCATTTTACCATGGATCCCATCCATTTCCGGTGATATGAAAAATCAACCTTGGCTTTGTCCTTTACAAGGTAGTCCACATCATCCATTCTGGCCGAGAATGTCATTCCTTCGGACTCCGTCAAATGATTGATTGTGTTTGCCTTAGGCTGGTATAGAGAGTTCCAATGATCTCTATATAAAAAGTAATTCTTTTTGCCACTTAAAGGAATAACTCTACAAGTCACCTTCTCTAAGGTGCCCCGTCTGGTTGTATCAATCACCATCTTCTTAGGTGTGGAATTATAGCCACTAGGTGAACCTTCATCGTTTGTCTCACTCCATCCCCCTGGAGGTGTACTTCGTGTCTCATCTCAAGAGATGTTTCAATGTCTCACTCCAAGAGCTGATCTTGAGTTGCCCGATCTTTCACAAGATCAACTATTGCGGAGTTTATTTCGTCGTCACCGTGTTGGACAAAGACCTCAAAAAGCAAGGGTTTCAAGATCTACATGATGCAACGAATCAACAATTTCGAGGAGGAAAACTGGATCAAGAAGATTGTGTTAGATAGTTTCCCCTCTGATTTCTTATCTCACGTCTTGAATCTCGGGACGAGATTCTAGTTTAGTGGGGGTGAGTTGTCACATCCCCAATTTCACCTTGCCCTAAGATAGCATTTGCCTGTTGCATCATGTTTCAATTTCTCAGAAACCTGAAATGGGGATGCTCAAACCCTAGCACTAAATAAATTTAACTAGGGTCAAATTAAAATCTTTTTCAATAAACCCAAAATGCCCCTTGGAAAAGTTCATCATTTTTTGGATTGATTAAAACCTCTGCCAAAAATGTTGCACCTATTTCTAGGACCATTCTGGATTTTTTGAATAACCCATATTGTATTTAAATTGGGGCATTTAAATATTTTTTAATATCTTTAAATGCTCCAACAATTCTGAAAATAGTTGAGGGCCTCTGTAATAATTCTTTTAATGCCCACAATTATTTTCAGGAGTTATTAAAATGATTTGGGCTATAAACTAAATCAAAACAAAGTAACAAAAACAGAAAACAGAAACAATTTAAAGAAAGAGCAAGACAGAGACTAACCTGGCCTTACCTGCAGCCGGCCCAGCTCTCTGGCCCAGCCCACCACCACACAACCCCCCTCTGTCGTCTTCTCCCCCTCGCCCCAAAGCAGCTGCGTGCCCGGCATGCCGCAGTCGCGCCACCACCTCCTCCCTGCCTGTCTGCCTCTCCCCGGCCCCTCTAGCGACGCCCAGAGATGCCCTAGAGCCACCTCGACCTATCCCCTCACTCGCTGCTCTCTCCTCCCTCCTCTGTCCCTCTCGCACGCGGCGACCGAACGGAGCCGTCGCCGCCGCTCGTCACCACCGCGGCCACCATCGCCCCCTCGCTGCAGCGCCATGCCCGAGAGCTCCGCCGGGTCCTCCTGGTCCTCTCCACCGAGCTACGGGACGCCGGGAGGCTCTGCCTCGCCGTCACCGCGTTCGTCCTCAACCTTCGGCCATCGACGGCCTCGTCGTCGATTCGGCACCACCAGGACCTCCCCGGGCTCGATGACCCCCTCTTCGGCATCGCTGTGAGCTTCCGCGTCCAACCCCTACTTCTCCCTCTCTCGTTGCACTCGCTAGCCCCGATCCCAACCACGGCCGTGAGCTCGCCGCCGCCGTCCATGGCGCCGCCGTGGCCAGAGCTGCTGCCACGCTTCTTCGAGGACACGAGCGAGCTCAGCGCACCCCCAGGAGCACGCCGCACCCATCAGCTCATCTCCCCGTGCCCCGCAGCGCCTAACCCGACGGAGCCCAAACTCCGGCGCCGCCGCGAGCTCGTTTCCGACGAGCTCCGGCCACCCCAGCTCCTCACGATGGCATAAATGGATGCGCGAGCTCCCCAGCTACGCGTAGCACCAAGCCGCCATCCAAATGGTCGCCGGAGGGCGATTTCCGAGCACCGCCGCCACGTTTGGCCTCGCCGGCGTCGAGCCGCCGGTGGTTTTGACCACGTTTGACTCCGGCTGGACCCCCCCTGTGCCCATGACATGTGGGGCCAGCTGTTGTTTAGTTTTAGTTTAGGTTTAATTAAGTCCTAACCTCTGTGCTTAGCTCTATGAGTCACTGACACGTGGGGCCAACCCGTGTTAGATTAGTTTAGTTTAAAACTAAACTTATTTAGGCCCTGTAGACTGACATGTGGGCCCAGGCCCCACCAATAGTTTAGTTAGTGTTAGTTTAAAAACTAACTAACCCTGTTAGTTAGTGGGTCACTGACCAGTGGGCCCCACTGGTCAGGTTTGACCCGAACAGCCCCTGTTGACTTGCTGACGTCACACAGACGTCATGCTGATGCAATAAAGCCTTTTTTGGAATTTTATATAAATCTAAATGATTTATTTATTTCAGAAAATAGCCAAAACTTGTAAAAATCGTATAAAATCAACCGTAGCTCAGATGAAAATAATTTATATATGAAAAATGATCAGAAAAATTCAAGGAATCTGTTTATGGCGTTTTCATGCATGTTTGAACAAGTTAAACCTGCTGATCAGGTCAAATCAATTAAATGGCATTTAAATAATCACATATGAAATTTGAATTTGAACCTTTGGTTCAAACCAACTTCATTTAATTGTGTTGCTAGTTGCATTAGCTCAATTAACAGCATATTGCCATGTCATGATCATGCATCATATTATCGGATTGTATTGATTGTGTTCTCTCTTGTTTGCCGGTGCTTGCCCCCTTTCAGTAGACGTGTTCCGACGATGTGATCGATGACACCGATGAAGACTCAATGTTATCTTCAGAAGTGAAAGGCAAGCAAAACCCCATTGAGCATTCCGATACAATCCCACTCTCTCGCTCTTGCTCTCTTTTACTGCATTAGGACAACAACGCTTCAATTGTTACCTGCTGCGGTAGTTGAACCCCTTTCCACTGCATGACCCGTCATTGCCACAGTAAATAGTTGAAACCCACTAGTATGAGTAGGAGTTGTTTAAGCCATGTTGTGCCTACTCATTGATGCTTTCTGGTTATGCCTGCTATTGCTTAGAGTTGTGTCAGGTCTGATTCATCGGGGATGAATTGGAATGTGATGAACATGTCCTACTGTGTGTGAGCTAAGTGTGTGAACATGATTTGGTAAAGGTAGCGATGAGAGGCCATGTAGGAGTACATGGTGGGTTGTCTCATTGCAAGCATCCTCAGGAACAGAGTTCTGTGTTGGGTGGTCCATGAAATAGCTACTACCACACATTGGGATCCTTAATTGACTCTCTCGACTTATTAATCAGCATGATCTCTGTCCAGGAGTTGCAACTAGTTTCTGGTGTTTGTAGTTTACTGGAGGTCGTGCGCAGCGCTGACCCTCGGGGTGGGCTGTGACGCGGCAGGTACGTGGCACGGTGTACCGATTGCCCGTTTGGTGATGCGGGAACCCTGTACACATTGTTTGGGGCCGTGAGCGACACCCCGGCCGGATCTCCCCACGGATGGAACCCAAATAGGCGATAAACCTGGACGAGAGACTTGTGTGGTTAGTCAAGTCGTGGCCGACACCCTCGCTGGGCCTCCGCTTGAAGGTTGCCGAGTACATGTCGTGTAGACGGCGGTAAGTGGTGAGAGCGTGTGTGAAGAAGTACACCCCTGCAGGGTTTTATATATAATCTATTCGAATAGCCGTGTCCGCGGAAATGGACTTCTGGGTTACCTCTACAGTTCATAGACAAGTGAAAGTGGATACTCTAAAAACACGCAAGATAAGTGTGAGTGCTATGGATGGCCTTCTCGTAGGGAGACGGGAGCGGATCCATAGTGGTGTATTGATTAGTGAATATGTGGACTCGTGTGCGCCACCTCAAAAGAGTTACTTGCAGTCGTAGTTCAGGATAGCCTCCGAGTCAAAGCTGGCTTGCTGCAGTCAAACTCCACCACCCCTTTATTGATACCGATGCATATGTAGCTAGTTCTGATGTAAGTCTTGCTGAGTACCTTTGTACTCACGTTTGCTTAATTTATGTTTTGCAGAGAGACTTCAGTCTCGCTAGTGGTTCCGCGTGGACTTCGACGTTTAGCTTGTTACCTCAGCTACGGTCTTGTACCCTTGTAGGATCTTGTAGATAGTCAGGCTTCTCAGCCTTTTTCATTTGTAGTTGTCTGTACTCGGACATGTTATGCTTCCGTTGCCTGTATGCTCTTTATGTTGGGTCATGTGACCTCTGATTGTAATAAATGCTATGATGGCTCTTCTGGGCCTTTATCTATATGAGTTGTTGAGTTATGTTGTGATGCCATGTTGTACAACACATACTTGCATGTTATGCGTACGTGTAATGTGTATTGTTATGTGTGGGATCCGACACCTAGTTGTTTACCTTTGGTAGCCTATCTTACAGGGAAATGTCTCCTAGTGCTTCCACTGAGCCTTGGTAGCTTGCTACTGCTCCGGAACACTTAGGCTGGCCGGCATGTGTCCTTCTTCGTTCCTGTGTCTGTCCCTTAGGGGAAATTTCACGCGTTGTTCCTTTAAGTCCTTGTAGCTCGCTACGACTTGGGTTCATACGTTGATGACCGACACGTTCGTTGCTGGGTCATGTATGCCTGTCTCTGTAATTTAGTGCCACTTTTGGTTTATAACTGGTCATGTCGGCCCGGGTTCTCTGTCACATGGATGCTAGCGACACCATCATATAGGTGTGCCAAAATGCGCAAACGGTCCCGGGCCAGGTAAGGTGGCACCCGTGGGGATACCGTGCGTGAGGCCGCAAAGTGATATGATGTGTTACAGGCTAGACCTGTGTGACTTAGGATCGGGGTCCCGACAGGAATGCAGTGCTGAAAGATAGATGAGTTCCCATTGCTTCTTGGAAATTAGCCCAGAATCTTGAAGTCAATAAGCTGCCACGGTCTGAGCTAATTACCAACCTAATACCGTGGAGGGAAGCAATCCTGGACATATAGGTAGTTGCCAGCTGAATACCAGTGATTGTTTCTTTGACTTCCAGGAAGTGTGCAACTTTAGAAAGCCGGTCAATGACGACAAGTATATTATCATTACCTTTCTGCGATTTGGGAAACCCAGTAACGAAGTCCATTTCAACATGGTCCCATTGAAGGAAATATGCCCTAGAGGCAATAATAAAGTTATTATTGATTTCCTTATATCATGATAAATGTTTATTATTCATGCTAGAATTGTATTAACCGGAAACTTAGTACATGTGTGAATACATAGACAAAACAAGGTGTCCCTAGTATGCCTCTACTAGACTAGCTCATTGATCAAAGATGGTTATGTTTCCTAACCATAGACATGAGTTGTCATTTGATCAACGAGATCACATCATTAGGAGAATGATGTGATGAACTAGACCCATCCGTTAGCTCAGCACTATGATCGTTTAGTTTTACTGCTATTGCTTTCTTCATGACTTATACATGTTCCTATGACTATGAGATTATGCAACTCCCGAATACCGGAGGAACATCTTGTGTGCTATCAAACTTCACAACATAACTGGGTGATTATAAAGATGTTCTATGGGTGTCTCCGAAAGTGTTTGTGGTGTTGGCATAGATAAAGAATATGATTTGTCACTCTGAGTGTCGGAGAGGTATTTCTGGGCCCTCTCGGTAATGCACATCATAATAAGCCTTGCAAGCAAATGACTAATGAGTTAGTCACGAGATGATGTATTACGGAACGAGTAAAGAGACTTGCCGGTATCGAGATCAAACTAGGTATTGAGTTACCGACGATCGAATCTCGGGCAAGTAACATACCGATGACAAAGGGAACAACGCATGTTGTTATGTGGTTTGACCGATAAAGATCTTCGTAGAATATGTAGGAGAAAATATGAGCATCCAGGTTCCTCTATTGGTTATTGACTGGAGACGAGTCTCGGTCATGTCTACATAGTTCTCGAACCCGTAGGGTCCGCACGCTTAATGTTTGATGACGATCGTTATTATGAGTTTTGATGTACCGAAGGTAGTTCGGAGTCCCGGATGAGACCACGGACATGACGAGGAGTCTCAGAATGTCCGAGACGTAAAGATCGATATATTGGAAGGCTATATTCGGACATCGGAAAGGTTCTGAGTGGTTCGGGCATTTTTTTGGAGTACTGGGGGCTACCGGAACCCCCCGGGAGAAGTTATGGGCCTTATGGGCCATAAGAAGGAAGCACACCAGCCCACAAGGGGCTGGTGTGCCCCCCTTGGGCAGGAGGCTGAATTGGAAAAGGTTTGGGGAGTGGCGCCCCTCCTTTCCTTCTCTCCTATTCCTCCTTCCCTTCCTCTCCTACTCCAACTAGGGAAAGGGGGGAATGCTACTCCCGGTGGGAGTAGGACTCCTCCTAGGCGCACCATAGAGGGCTGGCCTCTCCCCCTCGACCACTCCTTTATATACGGGGGTGGGGGCACCCCATAGACACACAAGTTGATCAGTTGATCTCTCCCAACCGTGTGCGGTGCCCCTCTCCACAGAAACACACCTCGGTCATATCGTTGCAGTGCTTAGGCGAAGCCCTGTGCCGGTAGCTTGATCATCTCCGTCACCATGCCGCCGTGCTGACGAAACTCTCCCGCGAAGTTCTACTGGATCAAGAGCTCGTGGGACATCATCAAGCTGAACGTGTGCTGAACGAGGAGGCTCCGTACGTTCGGTGCTTCATCGGTTGGATCGCGAAGAAGTTCGACTACATCAACCGCGTCACTAGATGCTTCCGCTCCCGGTCTACGAGGGTACATAGACACACTCTCCCCTCTCGTTGCTATGCATCTAGTAGATAGATCTTGCATGATCGTAGGATTTTTATGATATACGACGTTCTCTAACACTATCACCAAGTTAGTAGAACTGTGACGCTCGGGTAATCAAGCTACAGTAACCCTCTGGTAATGATGCCACGTCACCACGATTAATGTTGCGAAACTCGCGTTAGTTCGAAACTGATTCAAAATCCAAATTCAAAAACAATTCAAACAATTAAAGTTTTCAAAAGTCAAAACTAAAATGTTCTTAATGTGACAAATAAATCATGGATAATATTTGTGGAGAAACAACATCTTTATACAACAATTAAATACTCTAAAGTGATTAAAACAGCAGCAAAAACAATTAATTATACACCTAGTGTATTTTATAAAATACTAAACTATTTTATCTAGGTGTCAAAGTTATTGTGGCACTGGTATAATTAATGTTACTATTTTAGGTGCTAATTGAATATTTTACAAAACTAAAACAATTTGGGAAATAAAATTTAAATAGAAAAGAAATAAAAGAATAGTGGAAATAGAAAACAGGAAATAAAACAAAAAGGGGAGTAAGGGTGTCATGCGCTTGGGCTCTAGTGCTACAGAACAAAGGCCCAGCCCATCTCTCCCTTATCCTCTCATCCACGTACAAGAGGCAGAGAGAACATGTGCGTGGAGCACATCCACGCCGCCGTGGCCGTTCTTGCCGCCGTGTCGACCATCCGGTGCACCCCCAACGAGGATAAGAGCGCTCTCGACCCTGTAGACAAACCCTAGCCCTCACTTATCCTCTCGCTCGTCCTCTCCCTCTCGGTTTAGCTCGCTCCCGAGTTGACGTCGACGCGCCGTCGCCATCCTCGCGGCCCCCGGCCTCCCCGGCGATCGGGAGGTTGTCCAGGAGCTGCGCCATCATCGACTCCTTCGCCTACCTCCGCTGAATCAAACTAAGAGGCACCGTACGCACGGGACCGAGATCGTTTCCGCCATGGCCGTCACATCACGCTTTTGAGCTTGACACATCTGGCCACCCCCGCAACAACCGACCTCGTCCACAAGCTCCGCGGTGAGCTACTTGGACGATTTCCCCCCTTTCCCCCTTGATTCGTCATAGTTTGCCGTCCTCCCCAAGCTCGTACGTCGTCTTCCATGGCCGCGATCCTGCTTCAGTGTATGCGTACGTGCCGTAGCCGCGCACATGCCCGTGGTCGCCCGCCCTGCGCCTGTCGTCGTCTGGGCACTGCGCCTGCTTCCGCATCGCCCCTGCACGACCGCCGCGTCACCGCCGCCTTGGTCCGCCGCGTCGCCGCCGCCCTGGTCCGCCGCGCCTGCTACGGCTTCTCGCTAGCCTGCCCGCGCGCCGCTGCTGCTACGACGCCCCGCTTCCTCTTGGCCGGCACCCCACCGCGCCCAACAGCCTCGCCCCGCGGCCTAGGCCGCGTGCCTCCCGCCACCGTCGTCTGCAGCTGCTGCTGCCCCGCCACGGCCTCCCCGGCGCGACTGCCCGCGCGGCTACTCCGCGCACCGAAGCCCCCCCTCCTCCGGCGCCGGAGCCGCCCCCCTCCTCCGGCGCCAGGCCCGCCACCGCCTGGGGCCGCAGGTCGCCACCGTTGGCGCTGCCAGCGCCCCGCCATGCGCCCCGCCGTGGCTGTGGCTTGGGTCCGCCCCGAACCCAGCGCCCGCTAACCCGCCCCCTTTACCCCGGGCCACTGAACCAGGGGCCCCACGCCCCTGCCCTTTTTTTTATTTTTATTTAAATAAATTAATAAAAATAATTAATTAATCAAATAATTAATTAGTCAATAATTAATTATTTAGCTTAGTTAACTCCGTTTAACTTTCCTAATTAATTGGGTCAGCTAATTAGTTATGTTTAGTTAAGTAGGGTCAATGACAGGTGGACCCCAGTCAAACCTTTTGACTGGTCAACAGTTGACTGTTGACTGCTGACTCAGCAGTCAACAGGGCCCACTGCCAGCCTCTCTACAGCTCTGCTGTGTATACTTTGTGTGTGCACGTAGCATTTTTAGTATTATTTTATAAATTAATAATAATTTCTGAATATTGTCTAAAACTTCGAAAAATCATATAAAATAATCTGTAACTCGGATGAAGATGTTTTATATATGAAAATCTCTCAGAACGACGAGACGAATACGAATACGCAGTCCGTTCGTTCAACACACATCTCTATCATATCGAACACGCAACTTTCCCCCTCCGTTTCATCTGCCCGAAAACGCGAAACACCGGGAATACTTTCCCGGATGTTTTTCATCCTCTCCAGTATCACCTCCCACCGCGTTAGGTCACACGTAGCACCGCGTTTTGCCATCTTATGCTTTGTGTTACAATTGTTTGCTTTATATTTATTGTTTCTTCCCCCTCTTCTCTCCGATAGACATCGAGACTGAGACCATTGATGCTTCAGTGTTCGACTACGGCTACGATTCCGAGGATTCCTTTCGTCTGCAGAGCTTCCAGGAAAGCCCCCCCTTGATCAACCTGATATCGCCTACTCTTCTCTCTACTGCTTGCATTAGAGTAGTGTAGCATGTTACTGCTTTCGATAATCCTATTCTGCTGCATAGCCTGTCATTGTTGCTACAACTGTTGATACATTTACCTGCTATCCTAATGCTTAGTATAGGATGCTAGTATTCCATCAGTGGCCCTACACCCTTGTCCGTCTGCCCTGCTATTCTATCGGGCCGTGATCACTTTGGGTGTGATCACGGGTATATACTACATACACTTATACATGACACATGATGTGACTAAAGTCGGGTCGGATCTTTGAGTACCCGCAAGTGATTCAATGTGGGGGCTGAAAGGACAGGTGGTTCCATCCAGGTAGTGATGGGCCTGAGTTCCTGACGGCCCCCCGAGTGGATCTTTGTGGCGGAGCGACATGGCAGGTTGAGACATCCAGTGGAGAGGTGGCCTGGCCCTGGTCGTTGTCCGCGGTTATTTCAGAATAACACACTTAACGAGTTTGGATATTTGATCTGAGTATGGCCGTTGGCCTATACACACTAACCAGCTACGTGGGAATAGTTATGGGCACTCAACGTCGTGGTATCAGCCAAAGCCTTCTTGACGTCAGCGACTGAGCGGCACGCGCCGGGTTGGACCGCGTAACGCAACTTCCTTAGTAATGGCGGTTGCTAGGTCTGCTCACCGGCCGCGTACGCAACGTGCAGGTGTGCATTGGGCGATGGGCTCGGACCCCTGCGCGCCTAGGACTTAGACCGGGGTGCTGACCTCTCTGTTGTGCTTAGGTAGGGCTGCGACGTGTTGATCTTACAAGGCCGGGCATCACCCTGGAAAGTGTGTCCGGCCAAATGGGATCAAGCGTGCTGGGTTATGTGGTGCACCCCTATAGGGAAGTTAATCTAATCGAATAGCCATGTCCCTCGGTAAAAGGACGACCCGGAGTTGTATTCCGACCTCATGACAACTAGAACCGGATACTTAATAAAACACACCCTTACCAGTGCCAGATACTACTCGGTGGTTGCTCTCTCACAGGGTGATGTGCGGGAGGATTGCCGGGTAGGATTATGCTATACGATGTTACTTGGTGAACTTACCATCTAGTCCCTTCTACTGCTGCAAGACGGAGGCTGCGAGAAGCGAGGATACTTGTTACTTTCCAGCTGCCCTCATCTTCTGCTGCAAGATGGAGGTTATGAGAAGCGTAGTCTTCAATTGGATTAACTATCCCCCTCTTATTCTGCTTTCTGCAGTTCAGTCCACATATAATACCCCTTTACACAGATACCATTGCATATGTAGTGTAGATCCTTGCTTGCGAGTACTTTGGATGAGTACTCACGGTTGCTTTGTTCCCCCTTTTCCCCCTTTCTCCTTTCTTCTCGGTTGGTGAAACCAGATGGTGGAGTCCAGGACCCAGAGGATCCCGAGGATGTTTCTACGTGGAGTTCGGCTTCGAGAAGTAGTTAGGAGGTCCCAGGCAGGATGCCTTGCCTCTTCGATCGTTGAAGTTTGTGCTAGCCTTCTTAAGGCAAACTTGTTTAACTTATGTCTGTACTCAGATATTATTGCTTCCGCTAACTCTTGTATATTCGAGCTTATGTATTTGAGCCCTCGAGGCCCCTGGCTTGTAATATAAAGCTTGTATTATTTTAATTTGTGTCTAGAGTTGTGTTGTGATATCTTCCAGTGGGTCCCTGATCTTGGTCGTACACATTTGCGTGCATGATTAGTGTACAGTCAAATCGGGGGCGTCACAAGTTGGTATCAGAGTCGACTGCCTGTAGGAATCCCCCTTTCCAACTCCTTGGCCGAAGTTGAGTCTAGTCTTTGAAAAACAAATTTACTAACTTGTTGTGTGGCTTACGGGCCCACAGCACCAATGGGTGGTGTTAGCATCTTTTATTCCTCTCCTATGCTCTGGGACTCTGAGCTCTCTTCTATTCAGGTTAAAAGATTTTACTAACTCCAACTCTAGGTTCTCGTAACTATTTCTCCCGGAGAGCCCTCATTCTGAAAGATCACCTGCTTCGTCAGAAGATTCTGAGGATATCCCTCTATATTTTCCCGAGACCATTGTGCTCATCGCCTTTGCAATTCACTGCCATCGATATATCCCTATGGATATCTGCATGCAATTGTCATTCTCATGATCATTCCTCACCGCTCTTGTTGTTACAAGATGCCTCGAAATATTCTACGTTGTCCCGAGAATCCTTTGAGTTTACTGCCTTGCAGTTTTATTTCATACGAAAACCCTTATGGTTATTTCCTCACATTTATCGAGGATCCATTCTTCTCAATTGTTCATATGTCTCACAAAATTCTTCGGAATACTTTTCGATCTTTCGAAAATCTGTTGCAGCCTGTTACTCTTGAAATTCTTGCATGCTGACATTATGGTTAATTTCATATGACTAGTAGTCTTCGTTAACATCCCTTGTCTTAGCCATTTTGAGCCTATTGATTCAATGTGTGCGTATGCACGCAATCATCAGGTTATCCTTTTTTAAATTATCTTTCCGACTCAGACGTCATTCCGGACATGAGTTGGTTCTCGACATTTGAAACCTTTTTGATTGTCCAACTAAGTGTTTTCAACTTATCCGTCCTTGATCAGAGCATCTGCTTTTGATCCTTCATTTTGGAAACCATAATTTCTTTCTATTCAAGTATCAGGCTAATCAGGTGATTCTTGAATCTGATGCCTCTGCATTCTTTCTTCCTCTAAGTGAGTAACGATACTCACATTAGCTCCGTTTTGGATCGTCTGATCCATTGTTGGATTGTTATCCGACATTATCCTTCATATTCAATCACCTTGTGAGTTCTTCCCCTGATACATAATGCCTTTGGTAAATTGTATCCTCTGCTTTGACAAACATGCTCTACTTTTGAGCTGTGATATTTACTTTTGAAACTTGTGGTATATGTTACTAAGATGCCCGATGGATTGAACCTATGCCTTCCCCTAATCCGTGAAAACCCGAAAGTTTTCACAAGTCATACTCTTCCGGTGTTCTACCAGTAAAAATTCCAACACTACATTTTTATTAAAGCGAGAGGTGAATGAAATGATATGCATTAAAGAAGTGGGAGTCGACCTTGAACTTTGTGTTCATGACCATGGAAACGATGTAGACCGTCTCGGGAGCTTCTTGCAAAATGATTTTACATCTAAATAATTCTTTCGGTGTCAATAAATTTGATCCCTTGCAGTTATGGTTCCGACCATGTTGTCCTTATTCAATATATCTAGATTAAATCCATTCCAGTGCCTCGTCTAATTTTTGGCAAGGTTAAAGCATCTACTGTCATAGGTTGATGACCCGGTTCTACTTCTATCATGTTCTACCTTCGAGTATTACCCCCTGGTATCTCGAACATGTCTTGCCATTGCACCACTTCTTACTAACTTCGTTGAAGTAATGTATTTCCTGGTTCGTAATCACTCTACGGGTTCTGGGTTGTTGTCAACCGAGGACACCGACTAGTGAAATTATTCCGCACCACAAATAAAATACCCCTAGTATTTTTACTGGGAAGTTCTGAACACCCTGGTCTTGCTATCTTTGACTGTACTACCTCATCCTTCTCTGGTGCACGAACTCTTTAGTGTGTGAGCACGACTTACGTCGAGCTTTCGACATCATGTTGCTTGTCTTGAAAGGCAAGTTCCGAGCTTGCATCTTATATATTGATCTTATAACTTGCCACTTCGTCATTCCCTTGTTTGTTGCAATTGTTGTTTGATTGCATCCTCTTGAAACCTCCCAATAAATGTGTCGGGTCACCTTCAACACTTGGACTTCTTCCGAGATGTCAATTGTGTTCATGTTGACAAATACCCTCCTTGCCCACGATGATTTTTTATTATCATTGACAACACCCTTGACTCCCTTTCATTGCGAACTTGTCTACATTATGATCACAACTTGCTCTCCAACTAGTGTTGTGTTCCGCCTTGAAGTATTACTATCTTTTATGTCAAGAATGTTGTGGGGATTGCCCCACCACTTATAAATTCTCGGTATGAAGATACATCTCATCATCACCATTCTTCCTTGGTCCCCATGTTGTTTTCAACCGGGATTCCAATATGCTAAAGATGTCGCTTGAGTTCTGCATTTCTAGCAACCCTATTGCTTTGAAGTTAACAATCGACAGTTCGTTCTTAGACTATTGGTTATTGAATCATCACTCTAACATTGATCTTGCTGCCTAAGGTCATATTTCGGGCACACCTTTCAGCTAATGAATAATGGTGTTTGTTTTCCTTGAGCATACAACATTATATCATTTGAATTAACATGTGTCATCTTCTGGTTCACATTATTGTGGAAATCCATCTGTTTGGAATTCTCAATGAATTGTCACTGAGCCCATCAGCCACCTCCTCATCATGTCCTTGGTTTAATGATGAACTATTGTTTCGGGAACCCGCTCCCATAGTTCATTTTCCGAGAATCTTGCAATGTCATTTCGTCGATTGGTGTTGCACCTTTTCTTCTCAAACATCCCGAGTTTGAGGTATCATGACACCAATCAGATCTGAATCCCGGTCAGATATGATGGTTGGGGCAACTTCCAGGAGTTATAATGTTGGTCCTTTGATGACCCGATAATATGATGTCATGCCCAACACCCCTGGCTGGAGGACCCATCATTATAATTTCTTTTGCAAGGATAGCCATTCTTCCAGGAGGAGATTGTAACACTTGTTCTATAAGTTGCTTCTGATGGATCATTTGTGTATCCAAGGTCTGTCCCTTGATTGAAACACCATATCATTGTTACCTCGAAGAATGGCTATGATACCCTGCTCATCAACAAGAACATTGGAGGCGCGATGCTAAATGTTTCTTGGTCAGTTATCCAAACACCGTTGTATGGGTACCATCTTGATTAATCCTTGCCTCTTTATCTGAATGGTTGGGTACTTGCTCTCCTAACCCGTATGCCATGTTCTGCTTGTCCATGGGAAGGAAATACTCCTATTAATTGTGTGTAATCACAATTTCCTTTCCATTTGTTTGTTTAACCTTTCATTGATCTACATATAATCTAAGCAGTAATAATTCTCTACTTATGTAAACACCTTGTTGTACGACTCTGTCAGTAAGACCTTGATTCTATTGTTGATAACATTCCAGTACTGCCGGTGGACGAGAACCTTACCTATTGGTCCGCCTCGTTCTAACGAGCGGGGAAATGGTTCTCTTCGTTCCCCGTCCTTGGTACCGACATTGTTGCCGACATAGCTGACAAACTATCCACTAACATGACTCCCTGTCGTGGCTGTGCAAGATGTCACCCCCTACCTATTTTCAACCCACATGGTGGGCCCATAACCCATAGGTCCACTGGATCGAAACCTGACTACTCTATACAACCCGGATTCTAAAGTATCCTTCGCACCTGGCTTCGTATGTGATTCACGAGCTAAATTCTATACCATTATTCACCCTGGAATCAAACACCATGTTATTCACGTTCTTCAAGCCCCATTCCAGCTTCTGTCTAGGCATCGAATGATTGCCTACCCATTTGAAACTTTGGTACCATCATATAGTGCACTCAATGAATTCACCGAAATACTACTCGTAGGGTACTTCATGTATCACTTTCTGAATTCGCCGTCAGATGCACAGACTTCGTGGAGGCATGCTCCTCCAGAGTTTCCCCCTTGTCGTGTTCGTAGGACGATGAAGATCCCGAAGAAAGGATGACGACTTGATCACGATGACTTGAAGCAGAGAAATAAAGACATCAACGAAAGAGGATCAACTACTTCAGGAAGAGCAACCAAGACCGAGAAGATCCGTTAGAATTGCGTAACCAACTCTTCCCCCCTTACTCCACCGCTTAAATCTCGGGACGAGATTTCTTGTAGTGGAGGAGAATTGTGACGCCCGGGTAATCAAGCTACAGTAACCCTCTGGTAATGATGCCACGTCACCACGATTAATGTTGCTAAACTCGCGTTAGTTCGAAACTAATTCAAAATCCAAATTCAAAAACAATTCAAAGAATTAAAGTTTTCAAAAGTCAAAACTAAAATGTTCTTAATGTGACAAATAAATCATGGATAATATTTGTGGAGAGACAACATCTTTATACAACAATTAAATACCCTAAAGTGATTAAAACAACAGTAAAAACAATTAATTATACACCTAGTGTATTTTATAAAATACTAAACTATTTTATCTAGGTGTCAAAGTTATTGCGGCAGTGGTATAATTAATGTTACTATTTTAGGTGCTAATTGAATATTTTACAAAACTAAAACAATTTGGGAAATAAAATTTAAACAGAAAAGAAATAAAAGAATAGTGGAAATAGAAAACAGGAAATAAAACAAAAAGGGGAGTAAGGGTGTCATGCGCTTGGGCTCTAGTGCTACAGAACAAAGGCCCAGCCCATCTCTCCCTTATCCTCTCATCTACGTACAGGAGGCAGAGAGAACATGTGCGTGGAGCACATCCACGCCGCCGTGGCCGTTGTTGCCGCCGTGTCGACCATCCGGTGCACCCCCAACGAGGATAAGAACGCTCTCGACCCTGTAGACAAACCCTAGCCCTCACTTATCCTCTCGCTCGTCCTCTCCCTCTTGGTTTAGCTCGCTCCCGAGTTGACGTTGACGCGCCGTCGCCATCCTCGCGGCCCCCGGCCTCCCCGGCGATCGGGAGGTTGTCCAGGAGCTGCGCCATCATCGACTCCTTCGCCTACCTTAGCTGAATCAAGCTAAGAGGCACCGTACGCACGGGATCAAGATCGTTTCCGCCACGGCCGTCGCATCTCGCTTTTGAGCTTGACACATTCGGCCACCCCCGCAACTCCCGACCTCGTCCACAAGCTCCGCGGTGAGCTACTTGAACGATTTCCCCCCTTTCCCCCTTGATTCGTCGTAGTTTGCCGTCCTCCCCAAGCTCGTACGTCGTCTTCCATGGCCGCGATCCTGCTTCAGTGTATGCGTACGCGCCGTAGCCGCGCGCATGCCCGTGGTCGCACGCCCTGTGCCTGTCGTCGTCTGGGCACTGCGCCTGCTTCCGCATAGCCCCTGCACGACCGCCGCGTCGCCGCCGCCCTGTTCCGCCGCGTCGCCGCCGCCCTGGTCCGCCGCGCCCGCTACGGCTTCCCGCTAGCCTGCTCGCGCGCCGCTGCTGCTACGACGCCCCGCTTCCTCCTGGCCGGCACCCCGCCACGCCCAACAGCCTCGCCCCGCGGCCCAGGCCGCGTGCCTCCCGCCACCGTCGTCTGCAGCTGCTGCTGCCCCGCAACGGCCTCCCCGGCACGACTGCCCGCGCGGCTGCTCCGCACACCGAAGCCGCCGCCTCCTCCTGCGCCGGAGCCGCCCCCCTCCTCCGGCGCCGTCCTCCGCCGGCGCCAGGCCCGCCACCGCCTGGGGCCGCAGCTCGCCACCGTTGGCGATGCCAGCGCCCCGGCATGCGCCCCGCCGTGGCCGTGGCTTGGGTCCGCCCCGGCGGGCACCCACGCCCGAACCCAGCGCCCGCTAACCCGCCCCCTTTACCCCGGGCCACTAAACCAGGGGCCCCACGCCCTGCCCTTTTTTTAAAAAAAAGTTTTAAAAATAAATTAATAAAAATAATTAATTAATCAAATAATTAATTAGTCAGTAATGAATTATTTAGCTTAATTAACTCCGTTTAACTTTACTAATTAATTGGGTCAGCTAATTAGTTATGTTTAGTTAAGTAGGGTCAATGACAGGTGGACCCGAGTCAAACCTTTTGACTGGACAACAGTTGACTGTTGACTGCTGACTCAGCAGTCAACAGGGCCCACTGCCAGCCTCTCTACAGTTCTGCTGTGTACACTTTCTGTGTGCACGTAGCATTTTTAGTATTATTTTCGAAATAATATTAATTTCAGAATATTGTCTAAAACTTCGAAAAATCATATAAAATAATCTGTAACTCGGATGAAGATGTTTTATATATGAAAATCGCTCAGAACGACGAGACGAATCCGAATACGCAGTCCGTTCGTTCACCACACATCTCTATCATATCGAACACACAACTTTCCCCCTCCATTTCATCTGCCCGAAAACGCGAAACACAGGGAATACTTTCCCGGATGTTTTTCATCCTCTCCAGTATCACCTCCCACCGCGTTAGGTCACACGTAGCACCGCGTTTTGCCATGTTATGCTTTGTGTTACAATTGTTTGCTTTATATTTATTATTTCTTCCCCCTCTTCTCTCCGATAGACATCGGGACTGAGACCATTGATGCTTCGGTGTTCGACTACGGCTACGATTCCAAAGATTCCTTTCGTCTGCAGAGCTTCCAGGCAAGCCCCCCCCCCCTTGATCAACCTGATATCGCCTACTCTTCTTTCTACTGCTTGCATTAGAGTAGTGTAGCATGTTACTGCTTTCGATAATCCTATTCTGCTGCATAACCTGTCATTGTTGCTACAACTATTGATACCTTTACCTGCTATCCTAATGCTTAGTATAGGATGCTAGTATTCCATCAGTGGCCCTACACCCTTATCCGTCTGCCCTGCTATTCTATCGGGCCATGATCACTTTGGGTGTGATCACGGGTATATACTACATACACTAATACATGACACATGATGTGACTAAAGTCGGGTCGGCTCTTTGAGTACCCGCAAGTGATTCGATGTGGGGGCTGAAAGGACAGGTGGCTCCATCCAGGTAGTGATGGGCCTGAGTTCCTGACGGCCCCCCGAGTGGATCTTTGTGGCGGAGCGACAGGGCAGGTTGAGACATCTAGTGGAGAGGTGGCCTGGCCCTGGTCGTTGTCCGCGGTTATTTCATAATAACACGCTTAACGAGTTTGGATATTTGATCTGAGTCTGGCCGTTGGCCTATACGCACTAACCAGCTACGTGGGAATAGTTATGGGCACTCGACGTCGTGGTATCAGCCGAAGCCTTCTTGACGTCAGCGACTGAGCGGCGCGCGTCGGGTTGGACCGCGTAACGCAACTTCCTTAGTAATGGAGGTTGCTAGGTCTGCTCACCGGCCGCGTACGCAACATGCAGGTGTGCGTTGGGCGATGGGCCCGGACCCCTGCGCGCCTAGGACTTAGACCGGCGTGCTGACCTCTTTGTTGTGCTTAGGTAGGGCTGCGATGTGTTGATCTTCCGAGGCCGGGCATGACCCTGGAAAGTGTGTCCGGCCAAATGGGATCAAGCATGCTGGGTTATGTGGTGCACCCCTGCAGGGAAGTTAATCTATTCGAATAGCCATGTCCCTTGGTAAAAGGACGACCCGGCGTTGTATTCCGACCTCATGACAACTAGAACCGGATACTTAATAAAACACACCCTTACCAGTGCCAGATACAACTCGGTGGTTGCTCTCTCACAGGGTGTGTTGGAGATATGCCCTAGAGGCAATAATAAAAGCATTATTATTATATCTCCTTGTTCATGATAATTGTCTGTTGTTCATGCTTGAATTGTATTGTACGGAAACAGCGATACATGTGTGAATACATAGACCACAATGAGTCCCTGGCAGGCCTCTAGTTACCAGCTCGTTGATCAACAGATGGTTATGGTTTCCTGACCATGGACATGGGATGTCGGTGATAACGGGATCACATCATTAGGAGAATGATGTGATGGACAAGACCCAAAGTTGAGCATAACACGAGATCGTATAGTTCGTAATGCATAAGCTTTTCGGTGTCAAATATTTATTCCTTAGACCATGAGGTTGTACAACTCTTGGATACCGTAGGAATACTTTGGGTGTGCCAACCGTCACAACGTAACTGGGTGGCTATAAAGGTACGCATCAGGTATCTCCGAAAGTGTCTGTTGAGTTGGTACGAACCGAGACTGGGATGTTGTCACTCCGTATGACGGAGAGGTACCTCTGGGCCCACTCGATAAGACATCATCATAATGTGCTCAATGTGACTAAGTAGTTAGTCACGGGATGATGGATTACGGATCGAGTAAAGAGACTTGCCATGACGAGATTGAACAAGGTATCGGAAATACCGACGATCGAATCTCGGGCAAGTACCGTACCGATGGACAAAGGGAATAACATACGGGATTGAGTGAATCCTTGACACGGTGGTTCATCCGATGAAGATCATCGAGGAACACGTGGGAACCAACATGGGTATCCAGATCCCGCTGTTGGTTATTGACCGGAGAGTGGTCTCGGTCATGTCTACGTGTCTCCCGAACCCGTAGGGTCTACACACTTAAGGTTCGGTAACGCTAGGGTCGTAGAGATAAATGCACGTGGAAACCCGAAAGTTGTTCGGAGTCCCGGATGAGATCCCAGATGTCACGAGGAGTTCCGGAATGGTCCGGAGGTAAAGTTTGATATATAGGAAGTCCAGTTTCGGCCATCGGGTGATCTCCGAGGGTCACCGGGAGCGTCCCGGGACCACCGGAGGGGCCCCGGGGGTCCACCGGGTGGGGCCACCCATCCCGGTGGGGCCCCTAGGCCGCAAGGGGAAGTGTCCAGCCCTAATGGGCTGGCGCGCCACTAGGGTCCCACCTCCCCACGCTCCTAGGGTTAAAACCCTAAGGGGGAGGGGGGCTCCACTTGCCTTGGGGGGCAAGGAACCCCCCCCCTGGCCGCCGCCCCCCTGCAGATTGGATCTGCAGGGGCCCTGGCGCACCCCCTGGCCCCTATATATATGTGGGAGGGGAGAGGGCTGCCGCACCCTTGCCCTGGCGCCTCTCCCCCTCCCGTCACACCTCCATACTCCAACGCAGGGCGCCCGGCGAAGCCCTGCTGCGATCTCCACTGCATCCGTCATCACGCCGTCGTGCTGCCGGATCTCTGACGACTTCTCCTCCCCCCTTGCTGGATCAAGAAGGAGGTGACGTTGCTGCACTGTACGTGTGTTGAACGCGGAGGTGCCGTCCGTTCGGCGCTAGATCATCGGTGACGAAGAACGCGAAGAGTACGACTACTTCATCCACGCTTCTTCGAAAGCTTCCGCACGCGATCTACATAACGGTATGTAGATGCACTCTTACTTGCTCGTTGCTAGATGTCTCCATAGTTGGATATTGGTGAAGGCGTAGATTTTTTTTGAATTATGCTACGTTCCCCAACAGTGGCATCTGAGCTAGGTTTTATGCGTAGCATCTTGCACGAGTAGAACACAAAGCAGTTGTGGGCATTTGGTTTTGTTCAACTTTCTTACCGTTACTAGTCAATCTTGATTCGGCGGTATTGTGGGATGAAGCGGCCCGGACCGACTTTACACGTACGCTTACGTGAGACTGGTTCCACCGACAGACATGCACTAGATGCATAAGGTGGCTGGCGGGTGTCTGTCTCTCCTACTTTAGTCGGATCGGATTCGATGAAAAGGGTCCTTATGAAGGGTAAATATAAGTTGACAAATCACGTTGTGGTTTTGGCGTAGGTAAGAAACGTTCTTGCTAGAAATTCTATAGAAGCCACGTAAAACTTGCAACAACAATTAGAGGACGTCTAACTTGTTTTTGCAGCATGTGTTTTGTGACGTGGTATGGCCAAGAACGAAGATGTGATGAATGACATATGTGATGTATGAGATTGATCATGTTTTTGTAATAGGGAATCACGACTTGCATGTCGATGAACTTGACAACCGGCAGGAGCCATAGGAGTTGTCTTAATTATTGTATGACCTGCGTGTCACTGAATAACGCCATGTAATTACTTTACTTCATTGCTAAACGTTAGCTATAGTAGTAGAAGTAATAGTTGGCGTGACGACTTCTTCAAGACACGATGATGGAGATCATGATGATGAAGATCATGGTGTCGAGCCGGTGACAAGATGATCATGGTGCCCCGAAGATGGAGATCCAAGGAGCAAGATGATATTGGCCATATCATGTCACTTTAATTGATTGCATGTGATGTTTATCATGTTTATGCATCTTAATTACTTAGAACGACGGTAGTAAATAAGATGATCTCTCACTAAAAAATTTCAAGTATTGTGTTTCCCCTAATTGTGCACCGTTGCTAAAGTTCGTTGCTCCGAAGCTCCACGTGATGATCGGGTGTGATAGGTTCTAACGTTCGCATACAACGGGTGTAAGACAGATTTACACACGCGATACACTTAGGGTTCACTTGACGAGCCTAGCATGTACAGACATGGCCTCGGAACACGGAAGACCGAAAGGTCGAACACGAGTCGTATAGAAGATACGATCAACATGAAGATGTTCACCGTTGATGACTAGTCCGTCTCACGTGATGATCGGACACGGACTACTCGATTCGGATCGTGTATCACTTAGATGACTAGAGAGATGTCATTCTGAGTGGGAGTTCATTAAAATTTGATTGAGATGAACTTAATTATCATGAACTTAGTCTAAATTCTTTACAATATCTCTTCTAGATCAAATGGCCCACGCTCAGGTTTCCCTCAACTTCAACGCGTTCCTAGAGAAAACCAAGCTGAAAGACGATGGTAGCAACTATACGGATTGGGTCCGTAACCTAAGGATTATCCTCATAGCTGCCAAGAGATCGTATGTCCTAGAAGCACCGCTAGGTGATGCACCTGCTCCCGATGCGGCCCAAGACGTTTTGAACGTCTGACAGTCGCGAAGTGATGATTACTCCCTGGTTCAGTGCGGCATGCTTTACAGTTTAGAATCGGGTCTCCAAAAATGTTTTGAGCACCACGGAGCATATGAGATGTTCGAAGAGCTGAAAATGGTTTTCCAAGCTCATGCCCGAGTCGAGAGATATGATGTCTCCGACGCATTCTACAGCTGTAAGATGGAGGAGAACAGTTCTGTCAGTGAGCACATCCTCAAGATTTCAGGATTGCACAACCGCTTGTCTCAGCTGGGAATGAATCTTCCAGATGAAGCGGTCGTTGACAGAATCCTCCAGTCGCTCCCACCAAGCTTCAAGAGCTTCGTGTTGAACATCAATATGCAGGGGATGGAGAAGTCCATTCCCGAGGTGTATTCGATGCTGAAATCAGCGGAGGTGGACATCAAGAAAGAACATCAAGTGTTGATGGTCAATAAAACCACTAAGTTCAAGAAAGGCAAGGGTAAGAAGAACTTCAAGAAGGACGGCAAGGGAGTTGCCGCGCCTGGCAAGCCTGTTGCCGGGAAGAAGCCAAAGTATGGACCCAAGCCTGAGACAGAGTGCTTTTATTGCAAGGGAACGGGTCACTGGAAGCGGAACTGCCCCAAATACTTAGCAGACAAGAAGGCTGGCAACGTCAAAGGTATATATGATATACATGTTATTGATGTGTACCTTACCAGCACTCGTAGTAGCTCCTGGGTATTCGATACCGGTGCAGTTGCTCATATTTGTAACTCAAAACAGGAGCTTCGGAATAAACGGAGACTGGCAAAGGATGAGGTGACGATGCGCGTCGGGAATGGTTCCAAGGTCGATGTGATCGCCGTCGGCACGCTACCTCTACATCTACCCTCGGGATTAGTTTTAAAACTTAATAATTGTTATTTAGTACCAGCTTTGAGCATGAACATTGTTTCTGGATCTCGTCTTATGCGAGATGGCTACTCTTTCAAATCAGAGAATAATGGTTGTTCTATTTATTTGAGAGATATGTTTTATGGTCATGCCCCGCTGGTCAATGGTTTATTTTTGATGGATCTCGAACATAGTGATACAAATATTCATAGTGTAGATGCCAAAAGATGTAAAGTTGATAATGATAGTCCCACATACTTGTGGCATTACCGCCTTGGTCATATTGGTGTCAAACATATGAAGAAGCTCCATTTAGATGGACTTCTAGAGTCTCTTGATTATGAATCATTTGACACGTGCGAACCATGCCTCTTGGGCAAGATGACCAAGACTCCGTTCTCCGGAACAATGGAGCGAGCAACCAACTTATTGGAAATCATACATACCGATGTGTGCGGTCCAATGAGTGTTGAGGCTCGCGGAGGCTACCGTTATGTTCTCACCCTCACGGATGACTTGAGTAGATACGGGTATATCTATTTGATGAAACACAAGTCTGAGACCTTTGAAAAGTTCAAGGAATTTCAGAATGAGGTTGAGAATCAACGTGACAGAAAAATAAAGTTCTTGCGATCGGATCGTGGGGGGTGAATATTTAAGTCATGAATTTGGCACACACCTTAGGAGCTGTGGAATTGTTTCACAATTGACACCGCCCGGAACACCTCAACGTAACGGTGTGTCAGAACGTCGAAATCGTACTCTGTTGGACATGGTGCGATCTATGATGTCCCTCACCGATTTACCGCTATCTTTTTGGGGTTATGCTTTAGAGACTGCCGCATTCACTTTAAATAGGGCTCTGTCGAAATCCGTTGAGACGACTCCGTATGAACTTTGGTTTGGCAAGAAACCAAAGCTGTCGTTTCTGAAAGTTTGGGGTTGCGATGCTTATGTGAAGAAACTTCAACCTGAAAAGCTCGAACCCAAATCAGAAAAATGCGTATTCATAGGATACCCAAAGGAAACAATTGGGTACACCTTCTACCACAGATCCGAAGGCAAAGTCTTTGTTGCCAAGAATGGATGCTTTCTGGAGAAAGAGTTTCTCTCAAAAGAAGTGAGTGGGAGGAAAGTAGAACTTGATGAGGTGACAGTCACCCCTCCTGGACCGGAAAGTAGCGCAGCGCAGGAAACTGTTCCTGAGGTGCCTGCACCGACAAGGGAGGAAGTTGATGATGATGATCATGAAGAAACAGATCAAGTTACTACTGAACTTCGAAGGTCCACAAGGGCACGTTCCGCACCAGAGTGGTACGGCAACCCTGTCCTAGAAATCATGTTGTTAGACAACGGTGAACCTTTGAACTATGAAGAAGCGATGGCGGGCCCAGATTCCAATAAATGGCTTGGAGCCATGAAATCCGAGATAGAATCCATGTATGAAAACAAAGTATGGACTTTGGTGGACTTGCCTGATGATAGGCACACCATAGAAAACAAATGGATATTTAAGAAGAAGACATATGCGGATGGTAATGTGACCATCTATAAGGCTCGGCTTGTCGCTAAGGGTTATCGACAAGTTCAAGGGATTGACTACGACGAGACTTTCTCTCCCGTAGCGATGCTGAAGTCAGTCAGAATCATGTTAGCTATTGCCGCATTCTATGATTATGAGATATGGCAAATGGACGTCAAAACAGCATTCCTTAATGGCTTCCTCAAGGAAGAGTTGTATATGATACAACCGGAAGGTTTTGTCGATCCAGAGAACGCTAACAAGGTATGCAAGCTCCAGCGCTCGATTTACGGGCTGGTGCAAGCATCTCGGAGTTGGAATATTCGCTTTGATGAGGTGATCAAAGCGTTTGGCTTTATACAGACTTATGGAGAAGCCTGTATTTACAAGAAAGTGAGTGGGAGCTCTGTGGCATTTCTCATATTATATGTGGATGACATATTGCTGATGGGAAATGATATAGAATTCCTGGAAAATGTAAAGGCCTACTTGAATAAAAGTTTTTCAATGAAGGACCTTGGAGAAGCTGCTTACATATTAGGCATCAAAATCTATAGAGATAGATCGAGACGCCTCATTGGTCTTTCACAAAGTACATACCTTGACAAAATATTGAAGAAGTTCAATATGGATCAGTCAAAGAAAGGATTCTTGCCTGTTTTGCAAGGTATGAGATTGAGCAAGGCTCAGTCGCCGACCACGGCAGAAGATAGAGAAAAGATGAGTGTCATTCCATATGCCTCGGCCATAGGTTCTATCATGTATGCCATGCTGTGTACCAGACCTGATGTGAACCTTGCCATAAGTTTGGTAGCGAGGTACCAAAGTGATCCCGGTATGGAACACTGGACAGCGGTCAAGAACATCCTGAAGTACCTGAAAAGGACTAAGGATATGTTTCTCGTTTATGGAGGTGACGAAGAGCTCGTCGTAAAGGGTTACGTCAATGCTAGCTTCGACACAGATCTGGATGACTCTAAGTCTCAAACCGAATACGTGTACATTTTGAACGGAGGGGCAGTCAGCTGGTGCAGTTGCAAACAGAGCGTGGTGGCAGCGTCTACATGTGAAGCGGAGTACATAGCTGCTTCCGAAGCAGCGCAGGAAGGAGTCTGGATGAAGGAGTTCATCACCGACCTAGGAGGCATTCCAAGCATGTCAAGCCAGATGACTCTCTTCTGTGACAACACTGGTGCTATTGCTATTACCAAGGAGCCCAGGTTTCACAAGAAGACCAAGCACATCAAGCGCCGTTTCAACTCCACCCGGAATTATGTTCAGGATGGAGACATAGATATTTGTAAAGTGCATCCGGATCTGAATGTAGCAGACCCGTTGACTAAACCTCTTTCACGAGCAAAACATGATCAACACCAGAACACTATGGGTGTTCGATTCATCATAATGTAACTAGATTATTGACTCTAGTGCAAGTGGGAGACTGTTGGAGATATGCCCTAGAGGCAATAATAAAAGCATTATTATTATATCTCCTTGTTCATGATAATTGTCTGTTGTTCATGCTTGAATTGTATTGTACGGAAACGGCGATACATGTGTGAATACATAGACCACAATGAGTCCCTGGTAGGCCTCTAGTTACCAGCTCGTTGATCAACAGATGGTTACGGTTTCCTGACCATGGACATGGGATGTCGGTGATAACGGGATCACATCATTAGGAGAATGATGTGATGGACAAGACCCAAACTTGAGCATAACACGAGATCGTATAGTTCGTAATGCATAAGCTTTTCGGTGTCAAGTATTTATTCCTTAGACCATGAGGTTGTACAACTCCTGGATACCGTAGGAATACTTTGGGTGTGCCAACCGTCACAACATAACTGGGTGGCTATAAAGGTACGCATCGGGTATCTCCGAAAGTGTCTGTTGAGTTGGTACGAACCGAGACTGGGATGTTGTCACTCCGTATGACGGAGAGGTACCTCTCGGCCCACTCGGTAAGACATCATCATAATGAGCTCAATGTGACTAAGTAGTTAGTCACGGGATGATGGATTACGGATCGAGTAAAGAGACTTGCCATGACGAGATTGAACAAGGTATCGGAAATACCGACGATCGAATCTCGGTCAAGTACCGTACCGATGGACAAAGGGAATAACATACGGGATTGAGTGAATCCTTGACACGATGGTTCATCCAATGAAGATCATCGAGGAACACGTGGGAACCAACATGGGTATCCAGATCCCGCTGTTGGTTATTGACCGGAGAGTGGTCTTGGTCATGTCTACGTGTCTCCCGAACCCGTAGGGTCTACACACTTAAGGATCGGTAACGCTAGGGTCGTAGAGATAAATGCACGTGGAAACCCGAAAGTTGTTCGGAGTCCCGGATGAGATCCCGGACGTCACGAGGAGTTCCGGAATGGTCCGGAGGTAAAGATTGATATATAGGAAGTCCAGTTTCGGCCACCGGGTGATCTCCGGGGGTCACCAGGAGCGTCCCGGGACCACCGGAGGGGCCCCGGGGGTCCACCGGGTGGGGCCACCCATCCCGGTGGGGCCCCTAGGCCGCAAGGGGAAGTGTCCAGCCCTAATGGGCTGGCGCGCCACTAGGGTCCCACCTCCCCATGCGCCTAGGGTTAAAACCCTAAGGGGGAGGGGGGCTCCACTTGCCTTGGGGGGCAAGGAACCCCCCTGGCCGCCGCCCCCCCTGCAGATTGGATCTGCAGGGGCCCTGGCGCACCCCCCTGGCCCCTATATATATGTGGGAGGGGAGAGGGCTGCTGCACCCTTGCCCTGGCGCCTCTCCCCCTCCCGTCACACCTCCATACTCCAACGCAGGGCGCCCGGCGAAGCCCTGCTGCAATCTCCACTACATCCGTCATCACGCCGTCATGCTACCGTATCTCTGACGACTTCTCCTCCCCCCTTGCAGGATCAAGAAGGAGGTGACGTTGCTGCACCGTACGTGTGTTGAACGCGGAGGTGCCGTCCGTTCGGCGCTAGATCATCGGTGACGAAGAACGCGAAGAGTACGACTACTTCATCCACGCTTCTTCGAAAGCTTCCGCACGCGATCTACATAACGGTATGTAGATGCACTCTTACTTGCTCATTGCTAGATGTCTCCATAGTTGGATCTTGGTGAAGGCGTAGAATTTTTGTGAATTATGCTAGGTTCCCCAACAGGGTGATGTGCGGGAGGATTGCCGGGTAGGATTATGCTATACGATGTTACTTGGTGAACTTACCATCTACTCCCTTCTACTGCTGCAAGACGGAGGCTGCGAGAAGCGAGGATACTTGTTACTTTCCAGCTACCCTCATCTTCTGCTGCAAGATGGAGGTTACGAGAAGCGTAGTCTTCGATTGGATTAGCTATCCCCCTCTTATTCTGCTTTCTGCAGTTCAGTCCACATATATTACCCCTTTACACAGATACCATTGCATATGTAGTGTAGATCCTTGCTTGCGAGTACTTTGGATGAGTACTCACGGTTGCTTTGTTCCCCCTTTTCCCCCTTTCTCCTTTCTTTTCGGTTGGTGCAACCAGATGGTGGAGTCCAGGACCCAGAGGATCCCGAGGATGTTTCCACGTGGAGTTCGGCTTCGAGAAGTAGTTAGGAGGTCCCAGGCAGGAGGCCTTGCCTCTTCGATCGTTGAAGTTTGTGCTAGCCTTCTTAAGGCAAACTTGTTTAACTTATGTATGTACTCAGATATTATTGCTTCCGCTAACTCTTGTGTATTCGAGCTTATGTATTTGAGCCCTCGAGGCCCCTCGCTTGTAATGTAAAGCTTGTATTATTTTAATTTGTGTCTAGAGTTGTGTTGTGATATCTTCCAGTGAGTCCCTGATCTTGGTCGTACACATTTGCGTGCATGATTAGTGTACAGTCAAATCGGGGGCGTCACAAGAACTTTGTGATGAACTATAATATGCAAGGGATGACGAAAGTAATTCCCGAGCTCTTCGCGATGCTGAAATCGGCGAAGGTAGAAATCAAAAAAGAGCATCAAGTGTTGATGGTTAACAAGACCACTTGTTTCAAGTAAAGGGCAAAGGGATAGAAGGGGAACTTCAAGAAGAATGACAAGCAAGTTGTCACTCCCGTGAAGAAACCCAAAGCTAAACTCAAGCCTGAAACTAAGTGCTTCTACTACAAAGGAAATGGTCACTAGAAGTGGAACTGCCCTAGATACTTGGCGGATAAGAAGGATGGCAAAGTGAACAGAGGTATATTTGATATACATATTATTGATGTGTACTTTACTAGTGTTCATAGCAACCCCTGGGTCTTTGATACTGGTTTAGTTGCTAAATTTAGTAACTCGAAACGAGAGTTGCAGAATGAACAGAGACTAGTTAAAGGTGAAGTGACAATGTGTATTGGAAGTGGTTCCAAGATTGATATGATCATCATCGCACACTCCCTATACTTTCGGGGTTACTGTAGAACCTAAATAAATGTTATTTGGCATTTGCGTTGAGCATGAATATGATTTGATCATGTTTGTTGCAATACAGTTATTCACTTAAAGTCATAGAATAGTTGTTATTCTGTTTACATGAATAAAGCCTTCAATGATCATACACCCAATGAAAATAGTTTGTCGGATCTCGATCGTAGTGATACACATATTCATAATATTGAAGCCAAAAGATGCAAGGTTAATAATGATAGTGCAACTTATTTGTGGCACTGCCGTTTAGGTCATATTGGTGTAAAGCGCATGAAGAAACTCCATAGTGATGGACTTTTGAAATCACTTGATTATGAATCACTTGGTGCTTGCGAACCATGCCTCATGGGCAAGATGACTAAAACTCAGTTCTCCGAAACAATGGAGCGAGCAACAGATTTGTTGGAAATAATTCATACTGATGTATGTGGACCGATGAATGTTGAAGCTCGCGGCGGGTATCGTTATTTTTTGACCTTCACTGATGATTTGAGCAGATATGGGTATATCTACTTGATGAAGCACAAGTCTGAAAGGTTTTCGACAAGTTCAAGGAATTTCAGAGTGAAGTAGAGAATCATCGTAACAAGAAAATAAAGTTTCTATGATCTGATCGTGGAGGTAAATATTTGAGTTACGAGTTTGGTCTTCATTTGAAACAATGTGGAATAGTTTCACAACTCACGCCACCCGGAACACCACAGCGTAATGGTGTGTCTGAACGTCGTAACCGTACTTTATTAGATATGGTACGGTCTAGATGTCTCTTACCGATTTACCACTATCGTTTTGGGTTATACATCAGAGACAGGTGCATTCACGTTAAATAGGGAAACATCTAAATCTGTTGAGATGACGCCTTATGAACTGTGGTTTGGCAAGAAACCAAAGTTGTCGTTTCTTAAAGTTTGGGGCTGTGTTGCTTATGTGAAAAAAAAACTTCAACCTGATAAGCTCGAACCAAGTCAGAGAAATGTGTCTTCATAGGATTCCCAAAGGAGACTGTTGGGTACACCTTCTATCACAGATCCGAAGGCAAGATATTTGTTGCTAAGAATGGATCCTTTCTAGAGAAGGAGTTTCTCTCGAAAGAATTGAGTGGGAGGAAAGTGGAACTTGATGAGGTAATTGTACCTTCTCCCGAATTGGAAAGTAGTACATCACATAAACTGGTTCCGGTGATTCCTACACCAATTAGTGAGGAAGCTAATGATGATGATCATGAAACTTCGGATCAAGTTACTACTGAACTTCGTAGATCAACCAGAGTACATTCTGCACCAGAGTGGTACGGCAACCCAGTTCTAGAAGTCATGTTACTAGACCATGATGAACCTATGAACTATGAGGAAGCCATGATGAGCCCAGATTCCGCAAAATGTCTTGAGGCCGTGAAATCTGAGATAAGATGCATGTATGAGAACAAAGTGTGGACTTTGGTTGACTTGCCCGATGATCGGCAAGCCATCAAAAATAAATGGATCTTCAAGAGGAAGACCGACGCTGACGGTAATGTTACTGTTTACAAAGCTCGATTTGTTGCGAAGGTTTTCGACAAGTTCAAAGAGTTGACTACGATGAGACTTTCTCACCCGTAGCAATGCTTAAGTCTGTCCAAATCATGTTAGCAATTGCTGCTTTTTATGATTATGAAATCAGGCAAATGGATGTCAAAACTGCATTCTTGAATGGATATCTTAAAGAAGAGTTGTATATGATGTAACCAAAAGGTTTTGTCGATCCTAAAGGTGCTAACAAAGTGTGCAAGCTCCAGCGATCCATCTATGGACTGGTGCAAGCATCTCGGAGTTGGACTATGCGCTTTGATGAGGTGATCAAAGCATATGGTTTTATACAAACTTTTGGAGAAGCCTGTATTTACAAGATAGTGAGTGGGAGCACTACATCCTTTCTGATAAGTATATGTGAATGACATATTGTCGATCGGAAATGATGTAGAATTTTCTGGAAAGCATAAACGAGTGTTTGAAAGGAGTTTTTTCAAAGAAAGACCTCGGTGAAGCTGCTTACGTGTTGAGCATCAAGATCTATAGAGATAGATCGAGCCGCTTGATAAGTTTTTTCAATGAGTACATACCTTGAATTTTTTTTGAACTAGTTCAAAATGGATCAGTCAGAGAAGGAGTTCTTGCCTGAGTTAAAACGTATGAAGTTGAGTAAGACTGAAAACCCGACCTCGGCAGAAGATAGAGAAAGAATGAAAGTCATTCCCTATGCCTCAGCCATAGGTTCTATAAAGTATGCCATGTTGTGTACCAAACCTGTTGTGTACCTTACCATGAGTTTGGCAAGGAGGTACAAAAGTGATCCAGGAGTAGATCACTGGACAGCGGTCAAAATTATCCTTAGTTACTGGATGACTAAGGAAATGTTTCTCGATTATGGAGGTGATAAAGAGTTCATCGTAAATAGTTACACCGATGCAAGCTTTAGACTAATGCAGATGACTCTAAGTATCAATCTGGATGCATATTGGAAGTGGGAGCAATTAGCTCGAGTAGCTCCATGAAGAGCATTGTAGACATAGAAATTTGCGAAATACATACGGATCTGAATGTGACAGACCTGTTGACTAAACTTCTCTCACAAGCAAAACAAGATCACACCTTATTACTCTTCGGTGTTAATCACATAGCGATGTGAACTAGATTATTGACTCTAGTAAACCCTTTGGGTGTTGGTCACATGGCGATGTGAACTATGGGTGTTATTCACATAACGATGTGAACTATTGGTGTTAATCACATGGAGATGTGATCTAGATTATTGACTCTACTACAAGTGGGAGACTGAAGGAAATATGCCCTAGAGGAAATAATAATGTTATTATTTATTTCCTTATATCATGATAAATGTTTATTATTCATGCTAGAATTGTATTAACTGGAAACTTAGTACATGTGTGAATACATAGACAAAACAGAGTGTCCCTAGTATCCCTCTACTAGACTAGCTCATTGATCAAAGATGGTTATGTTTCCTAACCATAGACATGAGTTGTCATTTGATCAATGGGATTACATCAATAGGAGAATGATGTGATGGACTAGACCCTTCCGTTAGCTTAGCACTATGATCGTTTAGTTTTACTGCTATTGCTTTCTTCATGACTTATACATGTTCCTATGACTATGAGATTATGCAACTCCCGAATACTGGAGGAACACCTTGTGTGCTATCAAACGTCACAACGTAACTGGGTGATTATAAAGATGCTCAACAGGTGTCTCCGAAAGTGTTCGTGGTGTTGGCATAGATCAAGAATAGGATTTGTCACTCCGAGTGTCGGAGAGGTATCTCTGGGCCCTCTCGGTAATGCACATCATAATAATCCTTGCAAGAAAATGACTAATGAGTTAGTCACGAGATGATGTATTATGGAACGAGTAAAGAGACTTGCCGGTAACGAGATTGAAGTAGGTATTGAGATACCGACGATCGAATCTCGGGCAAGTAACATACTGATGACAAAGGGAACAACGTATGTTGTTATGCAGTTTGACCGATAAAGATCTTCGTAGAATATGTAGGAGCCAATATGAGCATCCAGGTTCCACTATTGGTTATTGACCGGAGATGAGTCTGGATCATGTCTACATAGTTCTCGAACCCGTAGGGTCCGCACGCTTAACGTTTGATGACAATCGGTATTATGAGTTTATGAGTTTTGATGTACCGAAGGTAGTTCGGAGTCCTGGATGAGATCACAGATGTGACGAGGAGTCTCGGAATGTCTGAGACGTAAAGATCGATATATTGTAAGGCTATATTTGGACATCAGAAAGGTTTCGAGTGGTTCGGGCATTTTTTCGGAGTACAGGGGGGCTACCGGAACCCCCCCCCCGGGAGAAGTTATGGGCCTTATGGGCCATAAGAAGGAAGCACACCAGCCCACAAGGGGCTGGTGCACCCCCCTTGGGCAGGAGGCCAAATTGGAAAAGGTTTGGGGGGTGGGGCCCCCCTTTCCTTCACTCCTACTCCTCCTTCCCTTCCTCTCCTACTCCAACTAGGGAAAGGGGGGAATCCTACTCCCGGGGGGAGTAGGACTCCTCCTAGGCGCGCCATAGAGGGCCGGCCTGTCCCCCTCCTCCACTCCTTTATATACGGGGGTGGGGGGCACCCCATAGGCACACAAATTGACCAGTTGATCTCTCCCAACCGTGTGTGGTGCCCCTCTCCACAGAAGCACACCTCGGTCATATCGTTGCCGTGCTTAGGCGAAGCCCTGTGCCGGTAGGTTCATCATCCCCATCACCACGCCATCTTGCTGACGGAACTCTCCCACGAAGTTCTACTAGATCAAGAGCTCGTGGGACGTCATCAAGCTGAACGTGTGCTGAACATGGAGGATCCGTAAGTTCGGTGCTTGATCGGTTGGATCGCGGAGAAGTTCAACTACATCAACCGCGTCACTAGACGCTTCCGCTCCCGGTCTACGATGGTACGTAGACACTCTCCCCTCTCGTTGCTATGCATCTAGTAGATAGATCTTTCGTGATCGCAGGAATTGGTTTGATATACTACGTTCCCCAACACCCATTTCCATTCAGGAATAGAGATAGGTTGTAGAGTTCCTCCATGCCTTTGATGTTCTGCTTTGATACGACGGCAAATGCCACATTCAGCAACATAACGAGCAATGTATTGCTTCCTATTTGACCACCAGAATCTCTGACGAATGTCTTGGTACATCTTGGTGCTACCGGGACGAATAGACATCAAAGTGTCATGTGCTTCCTTCATAACTTTCAGGGTCATATCCAGGTTGTCTTGTGAAGGAACCACTAGGCGACCTTTAAAGAGGAAGGTGCCATCATCTTCAAAAGTGAAGAACGTGGGCCTTCCTTCTGCGAGGTAGCACTTAATCTTCACAACTTGAGAGTCATATTTCTGCAGCCTCTTGATGCTGTCCACGAGATCTTGTTCGACAACCAGGGTATTGAGGGAACCCTGGGGAACAACATGGAGGTTCATCTTGCGGAATTATGGGGGAGGAGGAGCGAGTGCACCAGGAGGAACAATATGGAGGTTCAACTTTCTCAATTCTTCAACAAGCGAGGGCTGAACTTTACAAACCTGGAGGTGGTTACTATAAGACTTGTGGCTCAAGGCATCAGCCATTACATTAGCCTTGCCCGGTGTATAAGAAATACCCAAGTAAAAATTAGCTACAGTCTCCATCCATCTGTGCTGACGGACGTTCAAATCTGGCTGAGTAAACAGATACTTCAGACTTTGGTTGCCGGTGAAGATCTTGCAATGATTACCGAGAAGGTAATGTCGCCACTGTTTCAGTGCATATATGACAACAACAAGCTCGAGGTCATGAACTGGATAATTCTCTTCGTGAAGGCACAATTGACGAGAGCCATAATCAATCACCCTACGCTCTTGCATTAGGACACAGCCTAATCCTTGACGTGAAGCGTCGCAGTAAATGACGAAATCCCTTTTAGTAACTGGAGGAGCAAGCACTGGGGTAGAAGTCAGCTTGTCCTTGAGTGCGTGGAAACTTTCCTGACACTTTTCTGTCCATTCGAACTTGACGCCTTTGTGAAGCAGACTAGTTAGGGGCTTGACGATCTTAGAGAAGTTCTTGACAAATCGACGGCAATAGCTGGCGAGTCCGAGAAAACTTCTGACTTGTTTGACATTCTTCGGAGGAGTCCAGTTGAGAATAGCCTGAACTCGCTCTAGGTTGAAGGCAATACCATCCTTGGAGATAACATGTCCAAGGTAGGTTACTTCAGGAAGCCAGAATTCATACTTGGAATACTTAGCATATTGTTGATGTTCTCGAAGCTTTTCCAAAACAAGACAAAGATGTTCAACATGTTCTTCTTTGTTCTTGGAGTATACAAGGATATCAGCCAGATAAACCATGATGAACTTGTCGAGGTATTCCATGAATATATAGTTCAGCAGACAAGAGAAAGTTGCTGGAGCATTGGTCAAGCCAAAAGACATAACGGTGTACTCGTATGAACCATAACGAGTCACGAAAGCAGTCTTGGGAATATCCTCTTCACGAACCCGAATCTAGTGGCAACCCCACCTCAAATCAAGTTTAGAGAATACCGAGGAGCTAGCAAGTTGATCATACAGATCATTGATTCTGGGAAGCAGATACTTGTTCTAAATTGTTGCCTGGTTGATAGGTCGGTAATCTTGGACCAAATGGTTTGTTCCATCCTTCTTTTTGACAAAGAGAGATGGTGCTCCCCAAGCAGAGGAACTTGGACGAATAAAACCCTGATGAAGTGAACTGTCGATGTCCTCTTTAAGCTCAGGGAGTTCATGCGGCGGCATCTTGTATGGCCACTTGGCTATAGGAGTAGTGCCAGGCTTCAAGTCTATGACGAATTCGACTGCTCTAGCAGGGGGTATTCCTAGAAGTTCTTTTGGAAAGACATCTTCGAAATCACAAACGACTGGAATGTTCTCTATTCCTTCTAGAGGTGAAGCATTCAATGCATTCAGAACATATATCTCGTTCTCGATATCCTGGGTCCTCTGAGTTGAGTAGTTGATCAACTGGCTAGAAGATTGAGTGAGCTAGACTGTCTTGGCGGCACAATCGATCTTAGCATTATGGGCAATCAACCAGTCCATACCAAGAATGATTTCTATGTTGGAAGGTCCGAGTACAATGAGAGAAGCCGAAAAAAGTAAGCCTCTAATTTCAATATGGTTGTGAGGGCTTACCATTGTGGTTTGCCACTTGGATCTCGGAGATTGAACCGCTAAAGGAGTTGGTAAAATTTCCACGTATAACTGATGGGACTGAGCAAATTGTTGGGACACAAAAGCGTGAGATGCTCCTAAATCAAACAGAACAGAAGCTGGCACTGAATTAACGTGAAGGGTACCCATCACGATTTTTGGGGACTGATGTCTACTACACAACCTTCTTCTTGTAGACGTTGTTGGGCCTCCAAGTGCAGAGGTTTGTAGGACAGTAGCAAATTTCCCTCAAGTCGATGACCTAAGGTTTATCAATCCGTAGGAGGCGTAGGATGAAGATGGTCTCTCCCAAGCAACCCAGCAACCAAATAACAAAGAGTCTCTTGTGTCCCCAACACATCCAATACAATGGTAAATTGTATTAGTGCACTAGTTCGGCGAAGAATGCAATATGGATGGTAGATATAGGTTTTTGTAATCTGAAAATATAAAAACAGCAAGGTAACTAAAGGTAAAAGTGAGCATAAACGGTGTTGCAATACTTTGAAACAAGGCCTAGGGTTCATACTTTCACTAGTGCAAGTTCTCTCAACAATAATAACCTAACTGGATCATATAACTATCCCTCAACATGCAACAAAGAGTCACTCCAAAGTCACTAATAGTGGAGAACAAACGAAGAGATTATGGTAGGGTACGAAACCACCTCAAAGTTATTATTTCTGCTCGATCTATTCAAGAGTCCCTAGTAAAATAGCACGAAGCTATTCTTTCCATTCGATCTATCATAGAGTTCATACTAGAATAACACCTTAAGATACAAATCAACCAAAACCCTAATGTCACCTAGATACTCCATTGTCACCTCGAGTATCCGTGGGCATGATTATACGATATGCATCACACAATCTCAGATTCATCTATTCAACCAACACAAAGTACTTCAAAGAGTGCCCCAAAGTTTCTATCGGATAGTCAAGACGAAAACGTGTGCCAACCCCTATGCATAGATTCCCAAGGTCACGTAACCCGCAAGTTGATCATCAAAACATACATCAACTGAATCAATATAATACCCCATTGTCACGAGAGGTATCCCACGCAAGACATACATCAAGTGTTCTCAAATCCTTAAAGACTCAATCCGATAAGATAACTTCAAAGGGAAAACTCAATCCATTACAAAAGAGTAGAGGGGGAGAAACATCATAAGATCCAACTATAATAGCAAAGCTCGTGATACATCAAGATCGTGCCATCACAAGAACACGAGAGAGAGAGAGAGAGAGAGAGAGAGAGAGATCAAACACATAGCTACTAGTACATACCCTCAGCCCTGAGGGTGGACTACTCCCTCCTCGTCATGGAGAGCGCCAGGATGACGAAGATGGCCACCAGAGAGGGATTCCCCCTCCGACAGGGTGCCGGAACAGGGTCTAGATTGGTTTTCAATGGCAACAGAGGCTTTCGGTGGCGGAACTCCCGATCTAGGTTATTTTCCGGAGGTTTCTGTATTTATATGACTTTTTGGCGTAGGGCACAAGTCAGGGGGGGTCTCCGGGCTGTCCGCGAGATAGGGGGGCGCCACCACTTGCGGTGGGCGCACCCCCCACCCTCGTGGGCAGCCCGTGACTCTCCTGGCCCAACTCTTTTACTTCAGGGGCTTCTTTTGGTCCAGAAAAAATCATCAAAAATTGGCTCGTCAATTGGACTCCGTTTGGTATTCCTTTTCTATAAAACTCAAAAACAAGGAAAAAACAGAAACTGGCACTGGGCTATAGGTTAATAGGTTAGTCCCAAAAATCACATAAAAATTAATATAAAAGCCCATAAAACATCCTAGAAGGATAATATAATAGCATGGAACAATAAAAAAATATAGATACGTTGGATACGTATCAAGCATCCCCAAGCTTAATTCCTGCTCGTCCTCGAGTAGGTAAATGATAAAAACAGAATTTTTGATGTGGAATGCTACCTAACATAATTCTCAATGTAATTTTCTTTATTGTGGCATGAATGTTCAGATTCGAAAGATTCAAGATAAAAGTCTATATTGACATAAGAATAATAATACTTCAAGCATACTAATAAAGCAATCATGTCTTCTCAAAATAACATGGCAAAAGAAAGTTATCCCTACAAAATCATATAGTCTGGCTATGCTCCCTCTTCATCACACAAAATATTCATATCATGCGCAACCCCGGTTTCAACCAAGCAATTGTTTTCATACTCAAGTTTTTTCAAACCTTTCAACTTTCACGCAATACATGAGCGTGAGCCATGTATATAGCACTATAGGTGGAATAGAATGGTGGTTGTGGAGAAGACAAAAGAGGAAGATAGTCTCACATCAACTGGGCATATCAATGGGCTATGGAGATGCCCATCAATAGATATCAATGTGAGTGAGTAGGGATTGCCATGCAACGAATGCACTAGAGCTATAAGTGTATGAAAGCTCAACAATAGAAACTAAGTGGGTGTGCATCCAACTTGCTTGCTCACGAAGACCTAGGGCATTTGAGGAAGCCCATCGTTGCAATATACAAGCCAAGTTCTATAATGAAAATTCCACTAGTATATGAAAGTGACATAACAAGAGACTCTCTATCATGAAGATTATGGTGCTACTTTGAAGCACAAGTGTGGAAAAGGATAGTAGCATTGTCCCTTCTCTCTTTTCTCTCATTTTTTGGGAGGGACTCCTCTCTTTTTTTAGCCCCTCTCTATTTTTTTGGGCCATCTCTTATTTTTTGGCCTTTATCTTTTTGTTTTGTTTCCTCACACGGGACAATGCTCTAATAATGAAGATCATCAAACTTTTATTTACTTACAACTCAAAGATTACAATTCGAAGCTAGAAAAAGATATGACTCTATGTGAATGCCTCCGGTGGTGTACTGGGATGTGCAATGAATCAAGAGTGACATGTATGAATGAATTGTGAATGGTGGCCTTGCCACAAATACGATGTCAACTACATGATCATGCATGGCAATATGACAATATAAAGCGTGTCATATGAACGGAACGGTGGAAAGTTGCATGGCAATATATCTCGGAATGGCTATGGAAATGCCATGATAGGTAGGTATGGTGGCTGTTTTGAGGAAGGTATATGGTGGGTATATGGTACTGGCGAGAGTTGCGCGGTACAAGAGAGGCTAGCAATGGTGGAAGGGTGAGAGTGCGTATAATCCATGGACTAAACATTAGTCATAAAGAACTCATATACTTATTGCAAAAATCAAAGAGTCATCAAAACAAAGTATTCGACGCATGCTCCTAGGGGAAGGGTTAGTAGGAGCTAACCATCGCGCGATCCCGACCTCCACACAAAGGATGACAATCAATAAATACCTCATGCTCTAACTTCATCACCTAGCGGTTCACCATACGTGCATGCTACGAGAATCACAAACTTTAACACATGTATTTGTTGAATTCATAATTACCCCACTAGCATAACTCTAATATCACCATCCTCATATCTCAAAACAATCTTCAAGTATCAAACTTCTCCTACCATTCAAGGCACTTTATGTGAAAGTTTTTACTATACCCATCTTGGATGCCTATCATATTAGGACTAGTTTCATAACCAAAGCACATTACCATTCTGTTCTAAAGGACTCTCAAAATAATATAAGTTAAGCATGAGAGTTCATCTATTTCTTCAAAATAAAACCACCGCCGTGCTCTAAAAAGATATAAGCGAAGCACTAGAGCAAATTACAAACTACTCCAAAAGATATAAGTGAAGATCAATGAGTAGTTGAATAATTGTGTAACTATGTGAAGACTCTCTAACATTTAAGAATTTCAGATCTTGGGATATTATTCAAACATCAAGCAAAACAAAATAAAACAAAATGATGCTCCAAGCAAAACACATATCATGTGGTGAATAAAAATATAGCATCGAGTAAACTTACCGATGAAGGAAGACGAAAGAGGGGATGCCATCCGGGGCATCCCCAAGCTTAGGCTCTTGGTTGTCCTTGAATATTACCTTGGGGTGCCTTGGGCATCCCCAAGCTCAGGATTGTGCCCTCCTTATTCCATAGTCCATCGAATCTTTACCCAAAACTTGAAAACTTCACAACACAAAACTCAACATAAAACTCGTAAGCTCAGTTAGTATAAGAAAATAAAACCACCACTTAGGTACTGTTGTGAATTCATTCTAAATTCATATTGGTGTAATATCTACTGTATTCCAACTTATCCATGGTTCATAACCTCCAATACTACTCATAGATTCATCAAAATAAGCAAACAACACAATGAAAACATAAATTGTCAAAAATAGAAATAGTCTGTAGTAATCTGTAACTTTCGAATACTTTTTTAACTCTAAAAATTCTCAAATAAATTGGTGGACGTGAGGAATTTGTCTATTGATCATCTGCAAAAAGAATCAACTAAAAAGCACTCTGCAGTAAAAAATGGTAGCTAATCTCGCGAGCGCTAAATTTTTTGTTTTTTACAACATGATCGCATAAACTTCACACAAGTCTTCCCAAAGGTTCTACTTGGCACAAACACTAATTAAAACACAAAACCACATCTAAACAGAAGCTAGATGCAATATTTATTCCTAAATAGAAGCAAAAACAAAGAAAATAAAATTGGGTTGCCTCCCAACAAGCGCTATCGTTTAATGCCCCTAGCTAGGCACAATGATTTCAATGATGCTCGCATAAAAGATAAGGATTGAAACATATAGGGAGCATCATGAAGAATATGACTAGCACATTTAAGGTCTAACCCAGTTCCTATGCATAGGGATTTTGTGATCAAACAACTTATGTGAACAATAATCAACTATCATAGGAAGGAAAAACAAGCATAACTTCAAAACTTTAAACACATAGAGAGGAAACCTGATATTATCGCAATTCCTACAAGCATATGATCCTCTCTCATAATAATTTTCAGTAGCATCATGAATGAATTCAACAATATAACTATCACATAAAGCATTCTTGTCATGATCCCCAAGAATATAAATTTTATTACTCTCCGCATAAGCAAAATTCTTCTCATTCGGAATAGTGGGAGCAAACTCAACAAAATAACTATCATGTGAAGCAAAATCCAATTGAAAATTAAAATCATGATGACAAGTCTCATGGTTATCATTAATCTTAATAGCATATAAGTCATGACAATAATCATCATAGATAGCAACTTTGTTCTCATAATCAATTGGAACCTCTTCCGAAATAGTGGATTCATCACAAAATAAAGTCATGACCTCTCCAAATCCACTTTCATAAATATAATCATCATAAATAGGAGGCATGCTTTCATCATAATAAATTTGCTCATCAAAACTTGGGGGACTAAAAATATCATCTTCATCAAACATAGCTTCCCCAAGCTTGTGGCTTTGCATATCATTAGCATCATGGGTACTCAAAGAATTCATACTAACAACATTGCAATCATGCTCATCATTCACATATTTTATGCCAAGCATTCTATGTAGTTCTTCTTCTAGTACTTGAGCACAATTTTCCTTCCCATTATTTTCACAAAAGATATTAAAAAGGTGAAGCATATGAGGTAACCTTAATTCCATTTTTTGTAGTTTTCTTTTATAGACCAAACTAGTGATAAAACAAGAAACTAAAAGATTCGATTGCAAGATCTAAAGATATACCTTCAAGAACTAACCTCCCCGGCAACAGCGCCAGAAAAGAGCTTGATGTCTACTACACAACCTTCTTCTTGTAGACGTTGTTGGGCCTCCAAGTGCAGAGGTTTGTATGACAGTAGAAAATTTCCCTCAAGTGGATGACCTAAGGTTTATCAATCCGTAGGAGGCATAGGGTGAAGATGGTCTCTCTCAAGCAACCCTGCACCCAAATAACAAAGAGTCTCTTGTGTCCCCAACACACCCGATACGATGGTACATTGTATAGGTGCACTAGTTCGGTGAAGAGATGGTGATACAAGTGCAATATGGATGGTAGATATAGGTTTTTGTAATCTGAAAATATAAAAACAGCAAGGTCACTAAAGGTAAAAGTGAGAATAAACGGTGTTTCAATACTTTGAAACAAGGCCTAGGGTTCATACTTTCACTAGTGCAAGTTCTCTCAACAATAATAACATAACTGGATCATATAACTATCCCTCAACATGCAACAAAGAGTCACTCCAAAGTCACTAATAGCGGAGAACAAACGAAGAGATTATGGTAGTGTATGAAACCACCTCAAATTTATTCTTTCTAATCGATCTATTCAAGAGTCCGTAGTAAAATAGCACGAAGCTATTCTTTCCGTTCGATCCATCATAGAGTTCGTACTAGAATAACACCTTAATATACAAATCAACCAAAACCCCAATGTCACCTAGATACTCCATTGTCACCTCGAGTATCCGTGGGCATGATTATACGATATGCATCACACAATCTCAGATTCATCTATTCAACCAACACAAAGTACTTCAAAGAGTGCCCCAAAGTTTCTATCGGAGAGTCAAGACAAAAACATGTGCCAACCCCTATGCATAGATTCCCAAGGTCACGGAACCCGCAAGTTGATCACCAAAACATACCTCAAGTGAATCAATAGAGTACCCCATTGTCACCACAGGTATCCCACGCAAGACATACATCAAGTGTTCCCAAATCCTTAAAGACTCAATCCGATAAGATAACTTCAAAGGGAAAACTCAATCCATTACAAGAGAGTAGAGGGGGAGAAACATCATAAGATCCAACTATAATAGCAAAGCTCGCGATACATCAAGATCGTGCCATTTCAAGAACACGAGAGAGAGAGAGAGAGAGAGAGAGAGAGAGAGAGATAGAGAGAGAGATCAAACACATAGCTACTGGTACATACCCTCAGCCCCGAGGGTGGACTACTCCCTTCTCGTCATGGAGAGTGCCGGGATGATGAAGATGGCCACTGGAGAGGGATTCCCCCTCCGGCAGGGTGCCGGAACAAGATCTAGATTGGTTTTCGGTGGCAACAGAGGCTTTTGGCGGCGGAACTCCCGATCTAGGTTATTTTCTGGAGGTTTCTGTATTTATAGGATTGTTTGGCGTAGGGCACAAGTCAGGGGGGTCTCCGAGCTGTCCACGAGATAGGGGGCGCCACCACTTGTGTTGGGCGTGCCCCCACCCTCGTGGGCAGCCCATGACTCTCCTGGCCCAACTCTTTTACTTCGGGGCTTCTTTTGGTCCAGAAAAATCATCGAAAATTGGCTCGTCAATTGGACTCCGTTTGGTATTCCTTTTCTGTAAAACTCAAAAACAAGGAAAAACATAAACTGGCATTGGGCTCTAGGTTAATAGGTTAGTCCCAAAAATCACATAGAAGTGTATATAAAAGCCCATAAAACATCCTAGAAGGATAATATAATAGCATGGAACAATATAAAATTATATATATGTTGGAGACGTATGAGGGACTCACGAGCTTCTTCAATCTTGACATGGGTGACTTGACCACCAGTCACCGTAGGCGACGTGGTACTACAACTACTGGTATGATGGTTTTGACGGCCCTTCTTATGGTCAACAGGACGACGTGATGAATTCTATGGCTGACCCTAACGACAGTTGAAAGCACAGTGCCCTGGCTGTCCGCACTTGCGGCATAAGCCATCATTGTGGGGAGGAGCCGCAACATTGGACTGTCGACCCTAAATAGTTAGTTGTCTCAGCGGCGGGGGCAGACGAGGTGCAACATAAGATGGCCTTGGTGTTGGAGCAGGTCGATGATGAACATTGTGTGGGATCCAGACTCGACATTTTTGAGCAGGCTGACTCGAGGATGTGCAAACATCTCGAGTACACTTTAGCGACTTCTGGTACTCAGTCACACCAGTTTCAATTTGGAAAGCTTGGCTGACAAGCATCACAAAGTCTGTGCAATCATGAGCAACAAGTGCGAGCTTTATATCGGGATGCAGTCCTTCCCATAATTTCTCCTGCTTGCGAGCGTCAGTGCAGACATCATCCTCAGCATAGCGGGATAATTCAAGGAATTTCCTCTAATATTCGTCCATAGTCATTGTGCCTAGTGAGAGTTTGTGGAACTCCTTCTTCTTCTGGTCCATCAGACCTTGAGGAATGTGCCGCACATAGAAGGCTAACTGAAATTTGAAGGAAATACGCCCTAGAGGCAATAATAAAGATGTTATTTGTATTTCCTTATATCATGATAAATGTCTTTTATTCATGCTAGAATTGTATTAACGGAAACTTAGAGGCTGGCCGGCGCCCCATAGAGGCTGGCCGGCGCCCCACCTAGGGATCCTAGTTGGACTAGGATTGGGGGGGCGCCACCTCTCCCTCTTTTCTTTTCCCTCTCTTCCTTCTTGGTGGACTCCTACTAGGAATAGGATTGCAATCCTATTCCTAGTAGGATTGCCCTAGCCGCACCATAGGAGGCCGGCCGGCCCTCCCCTCTTGCTCCTTTATATACGGGGGCAGGGGGGCACCCAAACACACACAAGTTGAATTGTTCCAGCCGTGTGCGGTGCCCCCCTCCACTGAAACACACCTCGGTCATACCGTCGCAGTGCTAAGGCGAAGCCCTGCGCCGGTGAATACATCATATCCGTCACCACGCCGTCGTGCTGATGAAACTCTCCCGTGAAGCTCAACTGGATCAAGAGCTCGTGGGACGTCATCAAGCTGAACGTGTGCTGAACGCGGAGGTGCCGTACGTTCTGTGCTTGATCGGTTGAATCGCGAAGAAGTTCGACTACATCAACCGCGTCACTTGACGCTTCCGCTTCCGGTCTACGAGGGTACGTAGACACACTCTTCCCTCTCGTTGCTATGCATCTGGTAGATAGATCTTGCGTTATCGTAGGAAAATTTTAAAATACTACGTTCCCCAACAGTGGCATCATGAGCCAGGTCTATGCGTAGATGATATGCACGAGTAGAACACAATGAGTTGTGGGCGATACTAGTCATACTGCTTACCAGCATGTCATACTTTGCTTCGACGGTATTGTGAGATGAAGTGGCCCGGACCGGCATTACGCGTACGCTTACGCGAGACTGGTTTCACCGTTATGAGCACTCGTTGCTTAAAGGTGACTGGCGGGTGTCAGTCTCTCTCACTTTAGCTGAATCAAGTGTGGCTACGCCTGGTCCTTGTGAAGGTTAAAACAGCACATACTTGACGAAACATCGTTGTGGTTTTGTATGCGTAGGTAAGAACGGTTCTTGCTAAGCCCGTAGCAGCCACGTAAAACTTGCAACAACAAAGTAGAGGACGTCTAACTTGTTTTTGCAGGGCATGTTGTGATGTGATATGGTCAAGACATGATGAGTTATACGTAAACCTGAGAATGGTTATTAAAAAACTGGGTGAAACGGTTCGGTTTTTACTTTGGGTTTGATTGGTTCAGGTTTTATTGGGTTGAATGTTTTTTAGTTTGGTTTTGGTTTGGGTATGTGAAGAAACCAATTTGGGTATAGTTGGTTATGGGTTTAAACAGTTTGGTTATTAACGGTTATAAACTATGGGTTCAAACCGGTTTCTAGGCATTGGTTATGTGCAATAAGCAATAATGCATCGACAATGAGTATCTTTGATCCGCGTATATGCTGCGATGCACTATGTAATTATGTATTATGGGGAAACACATGCAAATCGAATGTGTTTGCTTTTGCTTTAGCTAAGCAATTGGTTTTAATACACTTGTCAGTGAGCTTTTCGGTCGTGGGCACTGTCTTTTTGACTCTTGCTGTGTGTTGACAGTATCTAAACGATAACTTTGTTCTCAAACTGTTGTAGATGCACTTATGCCTTTTCTATGTCATTTGCTTCTTAACATGTCGATTTGTCCAATCATATATACATTGAAGCTAACCCATAGTTATGTATTGGGTTTAAACCCACGGTTATGTATTGGGTTTAAATTGGTTTGGGTGGAAAAATAGATGGTTTAGTTTTGGTTGGGCTGAAAATGACACTAAACGGGTATGGTTCAAGTATGGTTTTGAGAGATACATGTACGGGTATGGTTCAAGTATGGTTTAAGTATGAAACCATTCTCAGATTTAGTTATACGGTTTTGTATGAGATGATCATGTTTTGTAATGTTATCGGCAACTGGCAGGAGCCATATGGTTGTCGCTTTATTGTATGAAATGCAATCGCCATGTAATTGCTTTACTTTATCACTAAGCGGTAGCGATAGTCGTAGAAGCAATAGTTGGTGAGACGACAACGATGCTACGATGGAGATCAAGGTGTCGCGCCGGTGACGAAGGTGATCATGACGGTGCTTTGGAGATGGAGATCAAAAGCATAAAACGATGATGGCCATATCATGTCACATATTCTGATTGCATGTGATGTTTATCTTATTATGCTTCTTATTTTGCTTAGAACGACGGTAGCATTATAAGATGATCCCTTACTAAAATTTCAAGGTATAAGTGTTCTCCCTAAGTATGCACCGTTGCGAAAGTTCGTCGTGCCGAGACACCACGTGATGATCTGGTGTGATAAGCTCTACGTTCAAATACAACGGGTGTAAGCCAGTTTTGCACATGCAGAATACTCGGGTTAAACTTGACGAGCCTAGCATATGCAGATATGGCCTCGGAACACTGGAGACCAAAAGGTCGAGCGTGAATCATATAGTAGATATGATCAACATAAGATGTTCACCATTGAAACTACTCCATCTCACGTGATGATCGGACATGGTTTAGTTGATTTGGATCATGTGATCATTTAGATGACCGGAGGGATGTCTATCTAAGTGGGAGTTCTTTAATTAATATGATTAAATTGAACTTTAATTTATCATGAACTTAGTCCTCGTAGTATTAGCATATCTATGTTGTAGATCAATAGCTCACGATGTTGCTCCCCGTTTATTTTTTATATGTTCCTAGAGAAAACTAAGTTGAAAGATGTTAGTAGCAATGATGCGGAATTGTTCCGTGATCCGAGGATTATCCTCATTACTGCACAGAAGAATAATGTCCTTGATGCACCACTAGGTGACAGACCTATTGCAGGAGCAGATGTAGACGTTATGAACATTTTGACAAAAGCTCGGTATGATGACTACTTGATAGTTTAAGTGCACCATGCTTTACGGCTTAGAACCGGGACTTCAAAAACGTTTTGAACGCCACATAGCATATAAGATGTTCCAAGAGTTGAAATTAGTATTTTATACTCATGCCCGTGTCGAGAGGTATAAGACTTCTGACAGTACTTTGCCTACAAGATGGAGGAGAATAGCTCAACCAGTGAGCATGTGCTCAGATTGTCTGGGTACTACAATTACTTGAATCAAGTGGAAGTTGATCTTCCAGATAAGATAGTAATTGACAAAGTTCTCTAGTCACTATCACCAAGTTGGTAGAACTTCGTGATGAACTATAATATGCAAGGGATGACGAAGGTAATTCCCGAGCTCTTCGCGATCCTGAAATCGGCGAAGGTAGAAATCAAGAAAGAGCATCAAGTGTTGATGGTTAATAAGACCACTTGTTTCAAGTAAAGGGCAAAGGGATAGAAGGGGAACTTCAAGAAGAATGACAAGCAAGTTGTCACTCCCATGAAGAAACCCAAAGCTAAACTCAAGCCTGAAACTAAGTGTTTCTACTGCAAAGGAAATGGTCACTGGAAGTGGAACTGCCCTAGATACTTGGCGGATAAGAAGGATGGCAAAGTGAACAAAGGTATATTTGATATACAGATTATTGATGTGTATTTTACTAGTGTTCATAGCAACCCCTCGGTATTTGATACTGGTTCAGTTGCTAAAGAGTAGTAACTCGAAATGGGAGTTGCATAATGAACAGAGACTAGTTAAAGGTGAAGTGACAATGTGTGTTGGAAGTGGTTCCAAGATTGATATGATCATCATCGCACACTCCCTATACTTTCGGGATTAGTGTAAAACCTAAATAAATGTTATTTGGCATTTGCGTTGAGCATGAATATGATTTGATCATATTTGTTGCAATATGGTTATTCATTTAAAGTCATAGAATAATTATTATTCTGTTTACATGAATAAAACCTTCGATGGTCATACACCCAATGAAAATAGTTTGTTGGATCTCGATCGTGGTGATACACATATTCATAATATTGAAGCCAAAAGATGCAAGGTTAATAATGATAGTGCAACTTATTCGTGGCACTTCCGTTTAGGTCATAATGGTGTCAAGCGCATGAAGAAACTCCATAGTGATGGACTTTTGGAATCACTTGATTATGAATCACTTGGTGCTTGCGAACCATGCCTCATGGACAAGATGACTAAAACTCCGTTCTCCGGAACAATGGAGCGAGCAACAGATTTGTTGGAGATCATACATACAGATGTATGTGGACCAATGAGTGTTGAAGCTCGCGGCAGGTATCGTTATTTTCTGACCTTCACTGTTGATTTGAGCAGATATGTGTATATCTACTTAATGAAGCACAAGTCTGAAACATTTGAGAAGTTCAAAGAATTTCAGAGTGAAGTGGAGAATCATCGTAACAAGAAAATAAGAGTTTCTACGATATGATCGTAGAGGTAAAATATTTGAGTTAGCGAGTTTGGCCTTCAGTAAAAACAATGTGAAATAGTTTCACTACTCACGCCACCTAGAACACCACAGTGTAATGGTGTGTCCGAACGTCATAACCGTACTTTATTAGATATGGTGCGATCGATGATGTCTCTTGCCGATCTACCACTATCGCTGTTGGGGTTATGCATTAGAGACAGCTACATTCACGTTAAATAGGGCACCATCTAAATCCGTGGAGATGACACCTTATGAACTGTGGTTTGACGAGAAACCTAAGCTGTCATTTCTTTAAGTTTGGGACTGCGATGCTTATGTGAAAAAGTTTCAACATGATAAGCTCGAACCCAAATCGGAGAAGTAAATCTTCGTAGGATACCCAAAAGAAACTATTGGGTACACCTTCTATCACAGATCCGAAGGCAAGGTCTTTATTGCTAAGAGTGGATCCTTTCCAGAGAAGGAGTTTCTCTCGAAAGAAGTGAGTGGGAGGAAAGTAGAACTTGATGAGGTAATTGTACCTTCTCCCGAATTGGAAAATGGAACATCACAGAAACTAGTTCCAGTGATTCCTACACCAATTAGTGAGGAAGCTAATGATGATGATCATGAAACTTCAGATCAAGTTTCTGCTGAACGTCGTAGATCAACCAGAGTACGTTCTGCACCAGAGTGGTACGGCAACCCAGTTCTGGAAGTCATGTTACTAGACCATGGTGAACCTGAGAATTATGAGGAAGCGATGACGAGCCCAGATTCCGCAAAATGGCTTGAGGCCATGAAATCTAAGATGGGATCCATGTATGAGAACAAAGTGTGGACTTTGGTTGACTTTCCCGATGACCGGCAAGCCATTGAAAATAAATGGATCTTTAAGAGGAAGACTGACGCTGACGGTAATGTTACTGTTTACAAAACTCGACTTGTTGCGAAAGGTTTTCAACAAGTTCAAGGAGTTGACTACGATGAGACTTTCTCACCCGTAGCGATGCTTAAGTCTGTCCGAATCATGTTAGCAATTGCCGCATTTTATGAAATCTGGCAAATGGATAACAAAACTGCATTCTTTAATGGATTTAATAAAGAAAAATTGTATATGATGCAACCCGAAGGTTTTGTCAATCCTAAAGGTGCTAACAAAATGTGCAAGCTCCAGCGATCCATCTATGGACTGGTGCAAGCATCTCGGTGTTGGAATATACGCTTTGATAAGTTGATCAAAGCATATAGATTTATACAGACTTACGGTGAAGCCTGTATTTACAAGAAGTGAGTGGGAGCACTACAACCTTTCTGATAAGTATATGTGAATGACATATTGTCGATCGGAAATGATGTAGAATTTTCTGGAAAGCATAAAGGAGTGTTTGAAAGGAGTTTTTCAAAGAAAGACCTTGGTGAAGCTGCTTACATATTGGGCATCAAGATCTATAGAGACAGATCAAGACGCTTGATAAGACTTTCGATAAGTACATACCTTGATAAGATTTTGAAGTAGTTCAAAATGGATCAGTCAAAGAAGGAGTTCTTGCCTAACTTGTAAGGTGTGAAGTTGAGTAAGACTCAAAGCCAGACCACGGCAGAAAAATATAGAGAGAATGAAAGTCATTCCCTATGCCTCAGCCATAGGTTCTATAAAGTATGCCATGCTGTGTACCAAACATGTTGTGTACCTTGCCATGAGTTTGTCAAGGGGGTACAATAGTGATCCAGGAGTAGATCATTGTACAGCGATCAAAATTATCCTTAGTAACTGGATGACTAAGGAAATATTTCTCGATTATGGAGGTGATAAAGAGTTCGTCGTAAAGGGTTACGCTGATGCAAGCTTTGACACTAAATCCAGATGACTCTAAGTATCAATCTGGATGCGTATTGAAAGTGGGAGCAATTATCTAGAGTAGCTCTATGCAGAGCATTGTAGACATAGAAATTTGCAAAATACATACGGATCTGAATGTGAAAGACCCGTTGACTAAACTTCTCTCACAAGCAAAACATGATCACACCTTATTACTCTTGGGTATTAATCACATAGCGATGTGAACTAGATTATTGACTCTAGTAAACCCTTTGGGTGTTGGTCACATGGCGATGTGAACTATGGGTGTCATTCACATAACGATGTGAACTATCGGTATTAAATCACATGGCGATGTGAGCTAGATTATTGACTCTAGTGCAAGTGGGAGACTGAAGGAAATATGCCCTAGAGGCAATAATAAAGATGTTATTTGTATTTCCTTATATCATGATAAATGTCTTTTATTCATGCTAGAATTGTATTAACCGGAAGCTTGATACATGTGTGAATACATAGACAAAATAGTATGTCCCTAGTATGCCTCTACTAGACTAGCTCATTGATCAAAGATGGCTATGTTTCCTAGCCATAGACATGAGTTGTCATTTGATCAACGGGGTCACATCATTAGGAGAATGATGTGATGGACTAGACCCATCCGTTAGCATAGCACTATGATCGTTTAGTTTTACTGCTATTGCTTTCTTCATGACTTATACATGTTCCTATGACTATGAGATTATGCAACTCCCGAATACCGTAGGAACACCATGTGTGCTATCAAACGTCACAACGTAACTGGGTGATCATAAAGATGCTCTACAGGTGTCTCCGAAAGTATTCGTGGTGTTGGCATAGATCAAGATTAGGATTTGTCACTCCAAATGTCGGAGAGGTATCTCTGGGCCCTCTCGGTAACACACATCACAATAAGCCTTGCAAGCAAAAGACTAATGAGTTAGTCACGAGATGATGTGTTACGGAACGAGTAAAAAGACTTGCCGGTAACGAGATTGAACTAGGTATAGAGATACCGACGATCGAATCTCGGGCAAGTAACATACCGATGACAAAAGGAACAACGTATGTTGTTATGCGGTTTGACCGATAAAGATCTTTGTAGAATATGTAGGAGCCAATATGAGCATCCAGGTTCCGCTATTGGTTATTGGCCGGAGATGAGTCTCGGTCATGTCTACATAGTTCTCGAACCCGTAGGGTTCGCACGCTTAACGTTTGATGACGATCGGTATTATGAGTTTATGAGTTTTGATGTACCGAAGGTAGTTCGGAGTCCCGGATGAGATCACAGACATGACGAGGAGTCTCGGAATGTCCGAGAGATAAAGATTGATATATTGGACGACTATATTCGGACACCGGAAGTGTTCCGGAAAAGTTTCGGATTTAACTGGATTGCCGAAGGGGGTTACCGGAACCCCCTACGAGGGGGGATGGTCCATAGTGGGCCTTGAGGAAAGGAGAGAGGCAGCCCATAGAGGCTGGCCGGCGCCCCACCTAGGGATCCTAGTTGGACTAGGAGTGGGGGGGGCACCTCTCCCTCTTTTCTTTTCCCTCTCTTCCTTCTTGGTGGACTCCTACTAGGAATAGGATTACAATCCTATTCCTAGTAGGATTGCCCTAGCCGCACCATAGGAGGCCGGCCGACCCTCCCCTCTTGCTCCTTTATATACGGGGGCAGGGGGGCACCCAAACACACACAAGTTGAATTGTTCCAGCCGTGTGCGGTGCCCCCCTCCACAGAAACACACCTCGGTCATACCGTCGCAGTGCTTAGGCGAAGCCCTGCGCCGGTGAATACATCATATCCGTCACCACACCGTCGTGCTGACGAAACTCTCCCGTGAAGCTCAACTGGATCAAGAGCTCGTGGGACGTCATCAAGCTGAACGTGTGCTGAACACGGAGGTGCCGTACGTTCGGTGCTTGATCGGTTGAATCGTGAAGAAGTTGGACTACATCAACCGCGTCACTTGACGCTTCCGCTTCCGGTCTACGAGGGTACGTAGACACACTCTTCCCTCTCGTTGCTATGCATCTGGTAGATAGATCTTGCGTGATCGTAGGAAAATTTTAAAATACTACGTTCCCCAACAAAATTCCCACAAAGTGGATAAGTTCCACCTGGGAGCATACCCTTGTGTCTTTCCCACCATTGAGCAGTTGGACCCTTCAAGTGAAATATCGCAAAGGTGACGTAACTGGCAGGGGCAACATTAGCTGACTCCATCTCGAACTGGATGTCACGAAGCTAATCATCAACATCCATTGGATTGGTGGAGTTACGGATAATGGACGGGTTGAGGCACAGGAATTCTGGCAGTGTTACTGGGGCAGGCTGTTGATGAGCATTCTGGTTTGGAAACAGAGCCATTACTCCTGTCATAAACTGATGATTCAGCTCAAACTGCTGCATCATTGCGGCAATATAGGGTGGAGGTGGAGGATTGTCAGCCATCCTACTAAAATGTAACAAAGGGTAGTTTAGCATTGAGCAATTGCTAAGACTAGGGACCGTTCATGACGAAACTTGCATAGTGAAAGAAACACTATGAATGCATCATAGTAGTCAACATGACATAGTGTGTACTATTCAAAACTACTATTCTAAGGAAAAAATGGTTTTATCCAACTTTGGGGTGAATGTGGTCACATGATCCTAATGTTAGAGTTAGTAAATCTGTTTAACCCTAATAGAAGAGAGATCAGAGTCCCATAGTATAGACAAGGAGTAAAAGATCCTATTACCACCCAATGGTGACGTGGGCCCATAAGCCACACATCCATGTTAGAAAAACCATTTTTCAAAGACTAGACTCAACTTCGGCCAAGGAGTTGGAAAGGGGGTTCCTATAGGGAGTCGACTCTGATACCAACTTGTGACGCCCCCGATTTGACCGTACACTAATCATGCACGCAAATGTGTACGACCAAGATTAGGGACTCACGAGATGATATTACAACGCAACTCTAGACACAAATTAAAATAATACAAGCTTCATATTACAAGCCAAGGGCCTCGAGGGCTCGAATACATAAGCTCGAAAGCAAAAGAGTCAGCGGAAGAAACAATATCTGAGTACAGACATAAGTTAAACAAGTTTTGCCTTAAGAAGGCTAGCACAAACATCAACGATTGAAGAGGCAAGGCCTCCTGCCTGGGACCTTCTAACTACTCCTGGTCGTTGGCGGTCTCCACGTAGTAGTAGGCACCGTCTGGGTAGTAGTAGTACTTGACTGAGGTGGCATCTAGCTCCTGGGATCCACCATCTGGTTGCAACAACCAGAAAGAAAAAAGAAGGGAGAAAAGGGGTAGCAAAGCAACCGTGAGTACTCATCTAAAGTACTCGCAAGCATCAGATCTAGACTAAGTATGCATCAGTATCAAAGGAATGAGCTGTATGTGGACTGAACTGCAGAATGCTAGAATAGAGGGAAAGGCCTAGCCTATCGAATACTAGCATCTTCAAGCATCTTCTAGAAACCATCATCTTGCAGCAGTAGAAGGGAGTAAAGAATAGCATTTTATAATTAACAAGCATGTTGTATCAATATCCATCACAAATCTCAAGTAACCATTTCTAGTTGTAATAGATCAGGGTATAAGACTGAACGTCCGTTACCATGGGCACGGCTATTCGAATAGATAACTTCCCTGCAGGGGTGCACCACATTACCCTCACACTAGATCATCTCTGGCCGGACACACTTTTCCGGGTCAATACCCGGCCTCGGAAGATCAACACGTCGCAACCCTACCTAGGCTCAGCAAAGAGGTCCCCGCCGGTCTACATCCTAAGCACCCCGGGGTCTTTGACATCGCCCGTTGCACTCCGGGTCATTACGTGCAGGGCGGGTCCAGGCTCCAACACTACAAGAAGGTGCCGGCCCAACCGTGCCGGAATGCTGCCCTGGACGTCTGACAAAGCTTCGGCTGATACCACGACGCTGAGGCCCATAACTATTCTCACGTGGCCGTTAGTGCGTAAAGGCCAAAGGCTAACTTAGATCAAATACCCAAACCTTAATGTATTAGGAGCTTGCGGAGACGAGCAGAGACTCGGGATAATGTGACCCCATCGCCCCATCTCGAGGAAATACGACAAGGGATAGCCCAGCCCACTCGGGGGCGTGTAGGATCGAAAGTATGTCTAGAGGGTGGGGGGTGATTAGACTACTTGACCAAATAAAAATCTAGTCTTTTCCCAATTTTATTTCTTGGAAGATTTTAGCAACTTAGCACAAGTCAAGCAATCAACCTACACATGCAATTCTAAGAGTATAGCAGCGGAATGTAAATCATTGCACATGAAGGTAAGGGGAGGGGTTTTGAGATTGCAAATGCAAGTGTAGACATGAATGTTTTTGCTGTGGTTCCGATAGGTGGTGCTATCGTACATCCACGTTGATGGAGACTTCAACCCACGAAGGGTAACGGCTACACGAGTCGACGGAAGGCTCCACCCACGAAGGGTCCACGAAGAAGCAACCTTGTCTATCCCACCATGGCCATCGCCCACGAAGGACTTGCCTCACTAGGGTAGATCTTCATGAAGTAGGCGATCTTCTTGCCCTTACAAACTCATTTGTTCAACTCCACAATCTTGTCGGAGGCTCCCAAGTGACACCTAACCAATCTAGGAGACACCACCCTCCAAAAGGTAATAGACGGTGTGTTGATAACGAACTCCTTGCTCAAATGCTTCAAATGATAGTATCCCCAACACTCAAACAGCTCTTCACACATTTGGATATGGTGGAAGAAGAGATTGTTTGAAAAGCAACTTGGGGAAGGCTAGAGAACAAGATTTATGTGGTAGGAATGGAATATCTTGATCTCAACACTCGAGTAGGTGGTTCTCTTAGATCTGGATGGGTGAAAGTGTAGGCACGATCTGATGGCTCTCTCCACGAATGAAGAGGGGGTGGAGGGGTATGTATAGCTGCCACAAAAAAACCAAAGTTTACACACATTTTGGCCAACTTGGTGGGACCGATTCAGTGAACTCGGTCTGACCGAAAGGTTCAAATATGTGAACATTAGGAAACTCGGTGGGACCGACTGGGACATCTCGGTGGGACCAAAAGACTAGGGTTAAGTCATCAGAGAGTTAGCAAGGTGAACTCGGTGTGACCGATTAATGAACTCGGTATTATCGAAATTAATTAACCTATAATAGATAGTTTACAGAACCATCTCAGTGCGACCAAATGCCTATATCAGTGAGACCGAAATGCTAGGGTTTGTGGATCTGTCTAAGTCAAAGAAACTTGGTGGGACTGGATAGGAAATATCGGTGAGTCCGAGTTTGACATATTGGTTTTGACTTGTTTGGAGTGGAGAGATTGTGTGAGAGTTTTGGAGCATATCATCAAGCATTGTGAGCAACCAATTTGTTAAGCAACACCTCATCCCCTTTTAATAGTATTGGATTTCCTAAGGACTCAATGTGATCTTAGATCACTAAAAGTAAAAAGGTAGAGTCTTGAGCTTTTGCCAAACTTGCTTCCGTAGCTTTTGAGGGGTCCACATCTGCACAATAGCCTTGCCATTCATTGAACTTTCGTGAAATATTTAACTTGATGAATCATTAGTTCAATGAGCTATATGTTGTTATAAATTACCAAAACCACCCAAGGATTAGTTGCACTTTCAGGGTGGCCTGCCTGCCCGGCCTTGCCTCGTAATTATCTCGCGGGTGCTCTACGAGCCCGCCTGACTTTTTCATCAACTTGCGGGTACCCCTCAGGGCCGACCCGACTTCAACAATGGTCTCAAGTAAAGTTAAGGTAACCATGTGTACAAATATCAAGGGGGAAAACCCGAGGAATCACCCTCGATGAATTCCACTCGATGTAATATCAAGGTGAATGTAGGAGGAATCACCCTTGAGGTTCACACTTGACGGGCTGCACGACAGAGTTATATCGGGAGTGGTGAAGGAGGAATCACCCTCAATGACCACGACTGAATAGCTACACTACAGAGTTATCATCAGGAGTGCGTTACGAGGTATCACCCCGGCACTCAATAGTAACTATGGAGAGGCGTACAACTAAGGGGGGGGGGTGAAGTGATGTGAGGTGTAGGGCTCTAGTCGTCGATCACGTTGATCGAGTCGTCGATGATAAGCAGGGCAACAAGGACAAGGTGGGGGCCATTGATGGATCACTATCCAACCTATACTAAGTAGTTTAGGATAAACAGGTAGGTAACAATAGCAGGTACAAAAGCAGGCTATGCATCATAATAGGAGCAACAAATTACAGTAGCAAAATCTAATGCAAGCAAGAGAAAGAATGGAATGGGTGATATCGGGATGATGAAAGGGGGGGCTTGCCTAGAAGCTCCGTTGAAAAGGTCTGGTTTTCAGAGGCGTAGTCATTCACAGTGGCATTAACATCGGTCTCGTGGTCTACCGGAGAGAAGAGGGGGAAGAAACAGTAAATACAAGCAAACAGATGCATGTCAGGACTATAGACATAACTAGGGGTGTTCTAACGCGGTGAAAGCACATTTGCTCCCTGGGTGGTTTTGGTAATTAATGACAACATACTTTGTGGTTGGACTAATGCTTTTATCAAGTATGTTTCAGGAAATCCAATCACATTGGCTATGGAAATGACTGAAGAAGTGGACCCCTCAAAATGCTAAGGCAAGCATTGGCAAAAGCTCAAGACTCCATTTTTGGTTTAGTGATCCAAGATCACATTGAGTCCATAGGAAAAGCCAATACTATTAAAAGGGGATGAGGTTGTGTTGATGATCTGGTTGCTCAAGTGCTTAGTGATTTAGCTCCTTCAACTATCAGCAACTTTCACTACTAAACACACTCATAAGTAATCTCGGACAAACCGATTCTTCCAACTCAGTCCCACCGAGATGAACCACCTCAGCTATTCTCCAAACCCTAGAAAAATCGGTCATTCCGAGTTTGAGATCGGTCTCACCGAAATATGGACAGCCAACCTTCTGTAACCATTTGACATCTTATCGGAATATCCGAGATTGCATTTTCGGTCTCACCGAAATTGACAAGCACCTGTCTTGGCTCAAATCGGTCTCACCGAGATTGCATTTTCGGTCCCACCAAAACTGGCATGTTCCTGTCTTTTCTCAAATCGGTCTAACCAAGTTTTCTTTCTCGGTCCCACCGAAAATCCCAACGTTCATATCATTTGCACTTTCGGTCTCACCGAGATGGTATTTTCGGTCCCACCGAAAACCCCAACGTTCACTATATTTGAACTTTCGGTCTGACCGAGTTTTCACTTCGGTCTCACCGAGATTGTTCAATTATGTGTGTAACGGTTGGATTTTGTGTGGAGGCTATATATACCCCTCCACCCCCTCTTCATTCGTGGAGAGAGCCATCAGAAAGTACCACCACTTCTACCTTACACTTTCTGAGAAGAGAACCACCTACCCTTGTGTTGAGATCAAGCTATTCCATTCCTACCATATGAAACTTGATTTCTAGCCTTCCCAAGTTGCTTTCCACTCAATCCTTTCTTCCACCACAGCCATATCAGTGAGGAGAGTTGAGTGTTGGGGAGATTATCATTTGAAGCACAAGAGCAAGGAGTTCATCATCATCAACCACATCTATTACCTTTTGGAGGGTGGTGCCTCCTAGATTGGTTAGGTGTCGCTTGGGAGCCTCCGTCTTCGTGATGTGGAGTTGAACCAAGAAGTTTGTAAGGGCAAGGAGATCGCCTACTTCGTGAAGATCTACCCCGAGTAATGCTAGTCCTCCGTTGGCGTAGGCCATGATGGAATAGACAAGGTTGCTTCTTCGTGGACCCTTCGTGGGTGGAGCCCTCCGTGGACTCGCGCAGCCGTTACCCTCCGTGGGTTGAAGTCTCCATCAACGTGGATGTACGATAGCACCACCTATCGGAACCACGACAAAAATCTTCGTGTCTCCAAATTGCGTTTGATCTTCTCCACCTCTCTTTACTACTTGTGCAATTTACTTTCCGCTGCCCATACTCTAGAATTGCATGTGTAGTATGCTACTTGACTTGTGTGTTATGCAAAATCTGCCAAAATCTGTTCTTGATAAAAGACAGAAGTTTTATCTTGTCGAGTAGTCTAATCACCCCCCCTCTAGACACTCTCACCTTCTTCGATCCTACAATTGGTATCAGAGCATTGGTCTCCATTGCTTTGGTTTACACACCATTGGAGGAAGATGGACATGTCTACGTTTGGGAGTGTTAGCCATAGAGTGCCTGTTCTTAATGGAAGGTTCTATAACTCATGGAGGTCTGAAATGCTTAGTATCTTTAAGAAGTACAATTTGTGCAAATATGTTGAGACCCCCTATGTGCCTCCTTTTGACCCCTTGCACCCTACCATGGATGAAGAGCTTGATTTGCTTCATAACCTTAGAACTGTAAATCTTATCATTAGAGGGTTACCCGATGATTTGCTTAAGCTTGTTACAAACTTTGAGTGTGCCTATGCTATATGGAAATTCTTGGAAGAACTTTATCCGGACTACTCTTTGAAAAGTCTTGATGAAATTCTACACAAGACTATTGAATTTGATAAGTTGCACCCCAATGATCCCAACTTTGATAAATGCTTCTTTGAGCTTCGTGATCTTATGAAAAAGAAGGGTGATCCCGGTCTTATCAATATCATAATTAGAAATGCTCTTGCATTGCATTCCGAAGATTATTGTCACATTGACCAAACTAATGCAAGTACTTATTAAATTGACCTAGGTGTTGATGATGAACAATCTATGGGTCAATATGATGATGAGCATGAGCAAGATGATGATTGCTCCGATTCGGACACCGAGCTAGACAAGATCATGAAGAGTCTCAATCTCATGGCAAATCTGAGAGACTACATGTCCGGCGGAAAAGAGTGGATTCTTGATAGTGGATGCACCGATCACATGACCGGAGACAAAGACATGTTTCGAGAGCTTGCATAGAACGATGGTCCACGCAAGTATGTGACTTTTGGAGACAACTCCAAGGGTAAGGTACTTGGCCTTGGTAAGGTGGCCATATCTCATGATAGCTCTATTCAAAATGTCATGCTTGTAGAATCTCTTGGATACAATTTACTTTCCGTGTCTAGATTAGCTGACTTTGGATTCAATGTGCTATTCACCAAAGTAGATTGCCAAGTCTTTCGTCGTGATAATCAAAACATGGCTTTTACTGGTATCCGTAGAGGTGATCTATATATTGTTGATTTCAGTAAGAAAGCACAACCTAGAGCTTGTTTCATTGCTAAATCCTCTAAAGGTTGGTTATGGCATAGAAGGCTAGGACATGTTGGTATGCGTAATCTAGACAAGCTAATCAAAGGTGATCATATTCTTGGTGTTAAAGATGTTCTCTTTGAAAAAGATAGACTTTGTAGTGCCTGTCAAGCAGGAAAACAAGTTGGTGGAAGTCATCCCGTGAAGAACATCATGACCACAAGGAGACCGCTTGAGCTTCTTCATATGGATCTCTTCGGTCCCAATGCTTACAAAAGCCTTGGTGGTAACTCCTTTGGTCTAGTTATAGTTGATGATTATTCCAGATTTACGTGGGTATTTTTCCTTGATGATAAATCGCAGGTTCAGAGGATCTTCAAGACCTTTGCCAGAAAGGCCCAAAATCAATTTGAGGTGAAGATCAAGAAAGTTCGGAGTGACAATGGAACGGAGTTCAAGAACGCCAATGTAGACTCTTTTCTCGATGAGGAAGGAATTCTACATGAGTTCTCGGCTACGTACACTCCTCAACAAAATGGAGTTGTTGAGAGGAAGAACCGAACGCTCATAGAGATGGCAAGAACGATGCTTGATGAATACAAGACACCGAAGCATTTTTGGGGAGAAGCGGTCGAGACAGCTTGTCATGCTATCAACAGGCTTTATCTTCATAAGCTTCTCGGCAAGACATCATACGAGCTTCTCACCGGTAACAAACCCCAAGTGGGATACTTTCGTGTCTTTGGTTCAAAATGCTATATCCTTGATAAGCATCGTCGGTCTAAATTTGCTCCTAAATCTCATGAAGGCTTTCTCCTTGGTTATGGATCAAACTCCCACACCTACCGTGTCTACAACAATTTCACCCGAAAGGTTGAAGAGACGGTAGACGTGAAGTTTGATGAATCTAATGGCTCGCAAGTAGAGCAAATGCCTATTGATGTAGGAGACAAGGACCCATCTGAAGCTATCCAAGATTTATCTATTGGAAAGATCCGTCCCATGGAAGTGAAGGAGATTACCTCATCTACATATGTGGAGCCACCTACCTCACGGAGAGATGAACCTCAAGGCAACATGGAGGCCTCCACAAGTGGAACTCACCAAGATGAGGAAGTGCAACAAGAAGATCCACCACAACCTCCTTCTCCACCGCCTCAAGACAACACCAACAACAATGAAGAAGAATAAGAGGAAGATGAAGATGATGAGGAAGCTCAGCCACAACATCAACAAAAGCTATCCCGAGTTCGAGCAAGAGTCAAGAAGAATCATCCCGTGGAACAAATGATGAACGACATCAACTCTGGGAGAATTACTCACTCTAAAACTCGCTTAGCTAACTTTTGTGAGCATTACTCATTTATCTCTAGTATTGAACCTATGAAGGTAGAAGAAGCACTTGAAGACCCGGATTGGGTGAACGCTATGCACGAAGAACTACACAACTTCGAGAGGAACAAGGTGTGGACTTTGGTAGAGAAGCCCAAGGTTGATCAAAACATCATTGGAACCAAATGGGTGTTTCGGAACAAGCAAGATGAAGATGGACAAGTCATCCGCAACAAGGCTCGTCTCGTAGCTCAAGGTTACACACAAGTCGAAGGTATGGACTATGGTGAGACCTATGCCCCCGTTGCTAGACTTGAATCCATTCACATTCTTCTTGCTTATGCCAATCACCATGATATTACTCTCTATCAAATGGATATCAAAAGTGCTTTCCTAAATGGTGAAATTGAGGAGGAAGTATTTGTGAAACAACCTCCCGGGTTTGTGAATCCCAAAAAGCCTAATCATGTTTACAAGTTGCACAAAGCTCTTTATGGTCTTAAACAAGCTCCTAGAGCTTGGTACAAATGCTTAACTAGCTTTCTTCTTGAAAAAGGCTTTGAAATTGGAAAGATAGACTCAACGCTATTCACGAAAAGGGTTAATGGTGAACTATTTGTGTACCAAATATATGTTGATGATATTATCTTTGGTTCAGCTAACCCCCATTTTAGCAAGAAGTTTGGACAGCTCATGTCGGAGAAGTATGAGATGTCCATGATGTGTGAACTCAAATTCTTCCTTGGGTTGCAAATCAAGCAATCTAAGGAGGGTACCTTTGTCTCACAAACAAAGTACACCAAGGACCTCTTCAAGAAGTTCAACATGCAAGAAAGCAAAGGTATGAGTACCCCCATGCCTACAAGTGGACACAATGACTTGACAAAAGATGGAGAACCCATTGATCAAAGGGTTTACCGTTCTATGATTGGTTCTCTACTATATCTTTGTGCTTCTCGTCCTGACATAATGTTGAGTGTATGCATGTGTGCACGATATCAAGCAGCCCCTAAAGAATGTCATCTTAATGCTGTTAAAAGGATAGTGAAATACCTGATACACACACCAAACTTTGGCATTTGGTATCCTAAGAGAGCCTCTTTCGATCTTGTTGGCTATTCCGACTCGGACTATGCCGGTGACAAGGTTGATAGAAAGTCAACTTCGGGTACATGTCAATTCCTTAGTCGATCCCTTGTATCTTGGTCCTCCAAGAAACAAAATTCCGTATCTTTATCCACTGCTGAAGCGGAATATATTGCTGCTGGTTCGTGTTGTGCTCAATTGCTATGGATGACACAAACGCTTAAGGATTATGGGATACATGTGAGACGTGTTCCCTTGCTTTGTGACCATGAGAGTGCAATTAAAATTGGACACAATCCAGTGCAACACTCTCGAACAAAGCATATTGAAGTTCGTCACCATTTTATTCGTGTTCATATTGCCAAGGGTGACATTAATCTTAAGCATGTTCGTACTGACAAACAACTTGCTGATATCTTTACAAAACCTCTTGATGAGAAAGTGTTTTGTCGCTTAAGGAGTGAGTTGAACATCATTGATGCTTCAAACTTGGAGTGATAACTTCATTGATGCATGCAAGGCATGAGCCCTCTTGACTAATCCTTGATATGTCTCTTATGATGATTATCATATGTCTTGGACACATTTGCCTCCTTGTATTGCATCTAACTCTTTGCAGGTACTTGGATGATCTAAATTCCACAAGATTACCACACACTCAATTCATGAGTAATCTTGTCATTGACCAAGTATCTAGCCCTTTGGGATGTTGGGTTCAAGGAACAAAATTCCACATATCCTTTTTGACATCTTATACATCTAGTATTTCACTCTTGTCATCTTGGATATTCTTGAGTATTTCCTTGCTTGCCTAACCCATGTAGGAAGATGAACTACACAAGTAGAAATGGCGCTCCAACTTCACATTCAATGAGCACCTACATCGAGCTTACCTACATGAGTAAAGCAACAACAAGCCCAAGGTATGTTCTTCACATCTTTAAGAAGCTTTGCTCAAAGTCATGAGTACAAGCAGCTTCATAAGATGTGATCACATCAAATGCTTAATCGAAAAATGGCAACCCCATTTTGAGCTTAAATGATGAGTATGACCTATGATCAAATGTCTTCATTTGATTCCTAAGTCAATATACTCAAACATAGGTGATCTTGTCGCCGACCTTTATCTAGATGAAGTACATATGTTTTGGAGTCTTTCTGTTTTCTCTTATGTTCTCTCATTGAGTTTTCTTTAAACAAAAAAAACTTCATCTAGGAATCTTTTTCATTTTTTTTCCTTATGTTTCTTTGAATATCCTTCTGGCTCTGATCAATTCCCCGAAAATCCTTTACAAATTCATTGCAATTTTTTTTAAACATTCCTCGCAAAGTGAGCTGAATTATTTTTATATTCCTTGGAATTAAACTCGGCATCACCGACTTATTCATTTCGGTCTAACCGAAAAGGGTCTACCCTAACTCAATTCGGTGTCACTGATTTATCTTCCAGGATATCATCTTCTGCAGCTCTACTCAATGAATCTCTATGCATGTTCTTATTTGCCTGTTGTGATTCTTAAGGATCCCACTTCTTTCTTTCTTCACACTTTTCCTGCCCTACCTAGTTGCTCCTTTTCGGCACTTGATGTCAAAGGGGGAGAAGACTTAGGGGGAGTAGGGGAAGAAGAGAAGACTCAGGGGGAGAAGAAAAGCAATCCTATCTTAAGGGGGAGAGAATCACATCAAAGCTGTTTTACTTTGGACATCATTCTCAATTGGCATCATTCTTTTGATTTTGCTCTTTCCATCAAACCCCTTGTTCTGAGAGAACTCAAAGGGAGAGAAATCTTCACATTTGATATCTTATGGAAAGCAAAATCCCTCGGAATTCATTGAAAATCTTTTAGTTTCGGAGACATGTTTGCTGATTCAAGCTTGTGCTCAATATGAGACACTCTCTATACATGTCCTCCCTGGCTTGGTACTCTTGATGTTCTTGCAGTTGGTTGAAGGAATACTCTTGTGTTATCTAACCTTGTTTTCCCAAGCTTATCCCTTCAGGTACAATGCCAAGGAACCTCAAGGTAAGTATATGCATCTTGCAGAATGTGCATGATGGTGACTTGCTTGTGAATACTTGTTTGCAAGAAATCACCATGCACATATGCATTATCACTCACTTCCCTTTCATCTGCTCTGATGCATATAGCCAAGCTGCATGTAGCACATCTTGCTTATCTCTCTTGTGTGCTTGTGGTAGTCCAAAACCAAAACTTATGAAAATCTTGCACACTTGTAGGGGGAGCCTGTGTACTACATGCTTGTCAAAGCTTTCATGATAATTCTGTCCTTCTTTCAATAAGCTTTGATGTCTTGTTTAGTGTGATTTTAGTGTGTTGCCATCAATTACCAAAAAGGGGGAGATTGAAAGCACATTTGCTCCCTGGGTGGTTTTGGTAATTAATGACAACATACTTTGTGGTTGGACTAATGCTTTTATCAAGTATGTTTCAGGAAATCCAATCACATTGGCTATGGAAATGACTGAAGAAGTGTACCCCTCAAAATGCTAAGGCAAGCATTGGCAAAAGCTCAAGACTCCATTTTTGGTTTAGTGATCCAAGATCACATTGAGTCCATAGGAAAAGCCAATACTATTAAAAGGGGATGAGGTTGTGTTGATGATCTGGTTGCTCAAGTGCTTAGTGATTTAGCTCCTTCAACTATCAGCAACTTTCACTACTAAACACACTCATAAGTAATCTCGGACAAACCGATTCTTCCAACTCAGTCCCACCGAGATGAACCACCTCAGCTATTCTCCAAACCCTAGAAAAATCGGTCATTCCGAGTTTGAGATCGGTCTCACCGAAATATGGACTGCCAACCTTCTGTAACCATTTGACATCTTATCGGAATATCCGAGATTGCATTTTCGGTCTCACCGAAATTGACAAGCACCTGTCTTGGCTCAAATCGGTCTCACCGAGATTGCATTTTCGGTCCCACCGAAACTGGCATGTTCCTGTCTTTTCTCAAATCGGTCTAACCAAGTTTTCTTTCTCGGTCCCACCGAAAATCCCAACGTTCATATCATTTGCACTTTCGGTCTCACCGAGATGGTATTTTCGGTCCCACCGAAAACCCCAACGTTCACTATATTTGAACTTTCGGTCTGACCGAGTTTTCACTTCGGTCTCACCGAGATTGTTCAATTATGTGTGTAACGGTTGGATTTTGTGTGGAGGCTATATATACCCCTCCACCCCCTCTTCATTCGTGGAGAGAGCCATCAGAAAGTACCACCACTTCTACCTTACACTTTCTGAGAAGAGAACCACCTACCCTTGTGTTGAGATCAAGCTATTCCATTCCTACCATATGAAACTTGATTTCTAGCCTTCCCAAGTTGCTTTCCACTCAATCCTTTCTTCCACCACAGCCATATCAGTGAGGAGAGTTGAGTGTTGGGGAGATTATCATTTGAAGCACAAGAGCAAGGAGTTCATCATCATCAACCACATCTATTACCTTTTGGAGGGTGGTGCCTCCTAGATTGGTTAGGTGTCGCTTGGGAGCCTCCGTCTTCGTGATGTGGAGTTGAACCAAGAAGTTTGTAAGGGCAAGGAGATCGCCTACTTCGTGAAGATCTACCCCGAGTAATGCTAGTCCTCCGTGGGCGTAGGCCATGATGGAATAGACAAGGTTGCTTCTTCGTGGACCCTTCGTGGGTGGAGCCCTCCGTGGACTCACGCAGCCGTTACCCTCCGTGGGTTGAAGTCTCCATCAACGTGGATGTACGATAGCACCACCTATCGGAACCACGACAAAAATCTTCGTGTCTCCAAATTGCGTTTGATCTTCTCCACCTCTCTTTACTACTTGTGCAATTTACTTTCCGCTGCCCATACTCTAGAATTGCATGTGTAGTATGCTACTTGACTTGTGTGTTATGCAAAATCTGCCAAAATCTGTTCTTGATAAAAGACAGAATTTTTATCTTGTCGAGTAGTCTAATCACCCCCCCTCTAGACACTCTCACCTTCTTCGATCCTACACGTGGTGTTACACGATACCGCCGAAGTGGGTAAACATCAGGGAAAGTTTTTCCGAAGTTTGGCATTTCGGATAGATGAAACAGAGGGGAAGGTTGCATGTTCAATATGATAGGGACGTGTGGCGGACGAACGGACCACGTATCCGGATTCGTCTCGTCGTTCTGAGCAACTTTCGTGTATAAAACCTTTTCATCCGCGTTGCATAATATTTTATATGATTTTCTAAAGTATTAACAATATTCTGAAATCATTATTAAACCTAATAGGAGTTATTGCATCAGCATGATGTCATCACGACATCAGCAGTCAACAACGTAGTTGACTAGTCAACCTGACACTTGGGCCCGTCTGTCATAGGCATAGATTAATTAAACATTTTTAATTAGCTAACCTAGTTAGATAGGGTAATTAACCAAAGTTCGATTAATTAATTAGTTAATAAATTAATTGTTTTTGTTAATGCATTTTTAATCCTCTTTTTTTATTAAATGGGGGCGGGCCCCACTGTCATAGGCCTAAGTGGCCTAGTGGGCGTGCTATCGGGCGGCTGCCCGTGGAGGCCAGACCAGGGCAGCCGGGCATACATGACACAAGGGGGCTCAGGTCACGCGGCCCGGCACGGCCTCCGGCGAGGCCACCGGCGGGCGAAGAGTGGAGGGAGGGCCAGCGACTGGAGGCCGAGACGCCGGGGAGCGGAGAGGCCAGAGGCGGAGCGAGGGCGGAGGAGGCACCCTGGCCGCGGCAAGGCAGCGCGCAGCCGTGGCGGGGGCGGTGGACGACGCAGGGGCCAGCGAGGCTGCAGGCGGCGCGGGCTGTGGCAGCGCTGACACAGGATGAGGAGGCTGGAGGCGTACGGTGTGCAGGCGGTAGCGGGGCCGCGCAGACGAGCCGGGGCGAGTGGGGGAGGTAAGGCGGTGGCCAGTGCGGCGAGGCATCACGACATCAGCGGGGGCAAGCGCGGGGTGCAGGGCAGCAGGCAACCACGGGAATGGGCTGGCGCGGCCAAGGTTCAGCAGGTGCACACGCGGGAGTACGAGCGTGCGGACGTGCTGCGAGGTAGGGGCGCAGCCATGGCCCGCGGTGAGCACGAGCTCACAGAGAGCTCGACCATGGCAGGGCGGTCGTCCTACGACGATGGTGAGGAGGGGAGAAGGGGGAAACGGGAGTGGCTCACCCCGGGAAGGTCGGGGGCGCACCTTGGGGAGGCCGGTCGGAGAGGAGTCGGGGACACGACGACGGGCGACAGGGAGGCGGGACGAAGCGCTGGTCATGGCGTTGGCCAACGCGGAGGAGCGGCGTTGATCCGTCGGTGGGGGGCTCCGCGACCTTGTGCTGGTTGGCGGGACCGGCGAGCGACGGCGCGGCGAAGCTCCCGGTCACGTCGGCGTGGCGAGGGAGGGGGCTAAGGGCATGACAATGGCGACGATGTAGCCGTGGTGGCGCTCGGCTGCGGACGAGATTGCGAGGGGGAGAGGTGAGTGAGTGAGGAGAGAGGGAAATATCTGCG
>LR738709.1:241199377-241235798 GCA_902687465.1 Secale cereale
AGCAGACGAGGCCGGAGGGGGCTCGGCCTTATACCAGTGGGGCGTCGCTGGCGAGGTGATCCGGCGAGGTCTTTCCCCTGTAGCAATGGGTTCGGAGGCAGAGTGAGGTGAGGGGATCGACCGCATGTGTTAGGGTTGGGCTGGGCCGGCTCTAGTGGGCCAGGAAATAAGGGGGCTCTCACCTTTACCTTTTATTTCCCTTTTGCCTTTTCTTTCTAATTATTTTAAATTTTAATTTGGAACCGACTTTGAGTCAACGCGAGCTTAACAACAGTTTAAATCGATGGCATGGAATGCCTCTTGTTACATAATTACGTGTTCACTATCTGGGCCCTCTCGATAATGCCTCCTGGGCCGGCTGTAATTAGCATGATTACTGTTACATAATTATCCGAGCGATACAGTCTTTCCTGATGAGCTACCGGGAATACCTCCTGACCATGACATTGAGTTCATCATCGAGCTCATGCCCGGAGCAGGACCCATCTATAAGAAGCCTTATAAAATGGGATCAGAAGATTTGGCAGAGTTGAAGGAGCAACTGACAAAGCAGTTGAGGAATGGATTCATCCGCCCTAGTGCCTCCCCTTGGGGATCGCCTCTCCTGTTTGTGGCAATGAGGGACGGTACCATCTGATTATGTGTTCACTATCGTTCCCTTAACGAAGTCACAATCACGAACAAGTATCCACTTCCCAAGATTGAAGATATGTTTGATCAAATCAATGGGGCCAAGGTGTTCTCCAAGATCGACCTCAGGTGTGGGTACTATCAGCTGAAGATCAGACCCCAAGATATTCCAAAGACGACATGTGTAACCACATATGGATTGTACGAGTACACGGTCATGTCCTTTGGATTGACCAATGCCCCAGCCTACTTCATGTACCTCATGAATAAGGTCTTCATGGAATATTTGGACAAGTTTGTTGTCGTCTTCATTGATGACATTCTTGTCTACTCGAAGATGGAAGAAGAGCACGAGCAACACTTGAGGATGGTCCTAGAGAAGCTTCGAGAGCACCAACTGTATGCCAAATTCAGCAAGTGTGAGTTTTGGTTACACAAGGTTAGATTCTTGGGTCATGTCTTGACCGAGGAAGGATTGTCGGTAGATCCTGCAAAGATTGAAGCTATGACCCAATGGCAATCCCCAACTACCGTCAAGGAAGTTAGAAGCTTCCTCGGACTTGCGGGATATTATTGCAAATTCATGGAAGGATTCTCCAGTATTTCTCGACCAATCACTCAGCTTTTGAAGAAGGACAAGAAGTTCCAATGGACACCAAAGTGCAAAGAAAGCTTCCAAGAGCTCAAGAAGAGATAGACCACCGCCCAAATTCTAGCAACACCTGACATTCACAAGGAGTTTGTGATATATTGTGATGCCTCTCGAACCGGATTGGGAAGCGTTCTGATGCAAGAATGCCGAGTCATAGCTTACCTTTCAAGGCATCTATGACCTCATGAAGAGAACTACGCTACTCATGATCTTGAGTTGGCAGCAGTGGTTCATGCCCTGAAGACATGACGACATTACCTCCTAAGGAAACGATGTGAGATATACACAAATCACAAGAGTCTGAAGTATATTTTCACTAAAAAGGAATTGAACATGAGGCAAGGAAGATGGTTGGAACTGATCAAGGATTACGACTTCTGTGTTCTATACCACCCTGGGAAGGCTAATGTAGTAGCAGACGCCTTGAGTAGAAAGGCTTGCTCCCTGAATGCCATGATTAAAGGAAGGCAACCAGCTCTGTTTGATGAGCTGGAATAGTTGGCTTGGAATTGGTTACCTATGGATATCTTGACAACCTAGAAGTCAAGCCGACTCTGATGGAAGAAGTTAAAGAGGCGCAGAAAGGCCATGAAAGCAACGAAGGCATCAAGAGGAGGATGAAGCAAGGCAAGGCCCCAGGATTCTCCGAAGACGAGCACATAATTGTTTGGTGCAAAAGCCATATCTGCGTACCGAACAAGAAGGAATTGAAGAATCTGATCCTGCAAGAAGCTCATGACACCCTGTACTCCATCCACCCTATAGGAACCAAGATGTATCAAGACTTGAAGGAAAGATTCTGGTGGCACGTGATGAAAAGGGAGATTTCCACCTATGTTGCAAAATGTGATGTATGCCAAAGGATCAAGGCTGAATATCAGCGACCTACTGGATTGCTCCAACCACTCAAGGTTCCCGAGTTGAAATGGGTTAAAGTCGGAATAGATTTCATCACTGGATTACCTAGGTTAAACAAGGGGCGTGACTCCACCTGGGTCATAGTCGACCATTTGACCAAACTAGCCCATTTCATTCCGGTCAAAACAACCTACAGTGGGAACCAGCTGGCCAGCCTCTACATCAACCGGATCGTAAGCCTCCATGGTGTTCCTATGGAGATTGTGTCCGACCGAGGTACCCAGTTGGAGAAGATTCCAAGAAGCCTTGGGAACCAAGTTGTCATTCAACACTGCTTTCCATCTGCAAACGGGAGGTCAGACAAAACAAGTAAATCAGATACTCGAAGACATGCTTCGAGCCTGTGTCTTTGCATATGAAGCCAAGTGGGAAGACTAGCTCCCTTTGGCCGAGTTCTCCTATAACAATAATTATCAGTCAAGTCTCCAAATGGCACCATTTTGAGGTGCTGTATGGATGGAAGTGTCGCACACCCCACCTCCCACTTGGTGAACTTGTCGATGGCGACGTAGAGGTAGCGATAGCCCCCGAGTGCTCGAGGGAACGGTCCCAGGATGTCCAGCCCCCTGACCGCGAACGACCATGAGAGCAGATAGTCTGAAGGCCCTGAGCAAGCTGGTGGATCTGCTTGGCATGGAACTGGCAGGCTTCACAGGATCTCACAAACTCTGCTGCGTCGTTGAGCGCTATCGGCCAATAGAATCCACTACAGAACGCCTTGCCCACTAGGGTGTGCGAGGATGAGTGATGCCCACAGTCCCCGGCATGTATGTCAGTTAGCAGCTCGCCTGGAGATGCATCTCAAGGAAACACCATTGGGTTGTTTTGGTACAAGTCACCATCTTGAAGGCAGTAAGTTGTGGCCTGCCGGGCCACGCGCTCCGCGTCCTCCTCCTTCTCCGACAGGGTTCCCCGTAGCAGGTAGGCCTTGAAGTCTTGAGTCCAACACCCCTCCTGTGGCTCGACAGCAAGGAGCAAGCATGCTCCTGAGGTCGGGCCACAGGCGGGAGCTCCCGAGGTTGGCGGAGGGGGAGCTCCTCCTGAGGTAGCGTTAGCCCCGCAGCCGGAGGGGCTGCTGAGGGCTTGAGGAGCCGCTCCTCGAAGACGCCAGGCTCCTGTGGCTGGCGCCTAGACGCCCTCTTGGAGATGTCGTCTGCCTCCTTGTTCGTGCCACGCGGGACATGCTGCAGCTCCAGGCCCAAGAATTGCTTCTCCATTTTGTGTACCTTCGCTAGGTACGCCTCCATGTGCTAATCCCTTGGCTCATAGACTTTGTTGGAGAAGTTGACAAGGAGCTCAGAGTCGCCCTTGATGGTGATGCGCTTCACACCTAGGGCGGCCGCATCCGTCAGGCTGGCGATTAGGACTTTGCAGTCTACGATGTTGTTGGAGACCTTCTCGCCATGCTGGAAACAGAGCTGCACGGCATAGTAGAGTTTGACCTTGGTGGGCGAGATGAGCACGGTGCCAGCCCCCGCGCCCTGGCATGTGAAGGCGCCGTCAAAGTACACGACCCAGCCGTCCGGTGCTTCACTCCCTGGCGAGAGGGACCGATCCTCACCTGTTTCGGGTTCTGGGGTGTCAGTCCATTCCGCCATGAAGTCGGCGAGCGCGGCGCCCTTGACTACCCTGGTGGTGCTGAACTCTAGCTGGAACGATTGTAGCTCGATATTCCATTCGGTGACCCCTCTCGCAGCATTGGGGCTCCTCAACACCCTCTCCAATGGGTAAGCAGATACAACCTTGATGGGGTGGCCTCGGAAGTAGTGGCGCAGCTTGCGCGCAGCGACGAGGAGCGCGAGCAGAAGCTTCTGCGGCATGGGGTAGCGTGCCCGAGCATCACGCAACACCATGCTGACGAAGTACACCGGGTGCTCGACGGTGGTGGGAGTGTTGGCGGAGACGAAGCTCTCCTGGGGCCGTGGCGCCTGATAAGGCAAGGGGGCCTCAGGAGCTTGGTCGCCGGACGGGGCAGCTACAGCTTCAGGAATGTCGTCTCGTGGAGCCTGACTGGTGCTCCTCCCGGACTGCCACAAACGCTGCGCTATCGGAATGTGGTGTAGCGGCTAGGTAAAGCACCAAGGGCTCTTGTGGTTTGGGTGCCACCATTACTGGCGGGCTGGTGAGGTATTTCTTGAGGTCTTCGAATGCTGCATCGGCCTCAGGAGTCCACTCAAATGGGCCTTTCCTTTTAATTAGTTTGAAGAAGGGGAGGGTGCGCTCCCCCAGCTTGGAGATGAAACAACCGAGCAGCGTCACGCAGCCAGCCAGCTTCTGCATCTCTTTGAGGTTCTTCGTCGGACTCATCTTTTCTATGGCCTTGACCTTCTTCGGGTTAGCATTGATTCCTCTATGTGACACCAGGAAACCTAGAAGCTTGCCTGACGGGACGCCGAACACACACTTTTCCGGGTTGAGCCGCAGGTCTACCTTGCGTAGGCTGGCGAAGGTCTCTTCCAAATCTTCGATGAGGGTATTGGCCTCCCGAGATTTTACCACGAGGTCATCAACGTAGGCCTAAGCGTTCCTCCCGAGCCGCTCTCCCAGGGCGATATGCATCAGTCGCTGGAAAGTTGCTCCTGCATTCCGCAACCCGAACGACAGACAAGTGTACCAGTATACCCCCCATGAGGCGAGGAAGGCAGTCTTCTCGACATCTTGCACCGCCATCTTGATTTGATGATAGCCAGAAAAGGCATCCAGAAAACACAGTAGGTCACACTCGTCGGTGGAGTCGACAATCTGGTCAATGCGCGGCAGCGGGAACGGGTCTTGTGGGCAGGCCTTGTTGAGGTTGGTGAAGTCGGCACACGTGAGGTCTTTCCCACCTTTCTTGGGCACGACTACTAGGTTTGCCAACCATTCTGGATACTGCACCTCGTGGATCACACCAGCTTCTTGTAACTCGCGAGTCTCTTGTATGATGAAAGACTGCTTCTCAGTGGACTGCCTCCGGGCCTTTTGCTTTACTAGGCGCACGTTGGGGCATTCGTTTAGGTGATGCTCAATCACCCCCCTTGGGACTCCCACCAGGTCCTTGGGTTCCCACGTGAACACCTCCTTGTTCGACCACAAGAAACCGACTAGCACCTTTTTTTGATCTGGGGGAAGGCCAGCGCCTATGGTGAAGGTGACTCCCGATGCCCCGTCTTCATCAACTAGCACTTGCTTCGTCTCGGCCCGATCTTGAGAGAAAAGCTGCTTCTTTTTGGCTGGAGCAACCCCCATGGCCTTCAGAGCTACTTCGTTAGTCGGGCATGCTGCCGCCATGGCTCTGAAGGTGAGCTTGAGGGCCCCCAGGGCCTCCTTGGTATCTCCGGCCATAGTGAGGACGCCATTGCTCCCCGGCATCTTCAAGAGGTTGTAGGCTGGGTGAGTCACTGCCATGAACTTGGCTAGGGCTGGGTACCCGAGAATGGCATTGTATGGGAGGCCGATGTGGGCGATGTCGAAGTCGATAAGTTCGGTGCGGTAGTTATTGCGGGTGCCGAAGATGACGGGGAGCCGGACCAGCCCCATGGGGCTGGTGGAGCCGTCGACGACCCCGGAGAATAGCCTGGTGGGGCGGAGCCATTCGGGTGACACGTGAAGCATGCCGAATGCTTCCGGGGAGAGCATGTTGAGTCCAGCCCTGCCGTCAATGAGGGTCTTGGTTACCGACACGTGGCAGATGGTGGGGGTGCAGAGCATCAGGAGCGCGTCTGCACCTACGGTGATTACCGGGTGGTCTCTGGAGTCGAAGGTGAGGTCTTCCTCTGGTGCCGCCCATCCTGGAGGGCCCCCCTACGAGGCTCGGATGAAGCCCACTTGATGGAATTGCTTGACGTGATGATCCGAGGGAGGCGCCTGAGAGCCGCCGAGGAGGGCCGCGATGGCATGGGGCGCCGGTGCCACGAAGCATGCGGTGAAGAGACCACACAGCTCGTCCCAGGAGGCCACAAATGACTCTGGCAGGCTAAGAAACCAGGTGTGCGGCACACCAGTGAGGGCCATGGGGAGCCAACTAGCCATGACCTTGTTGTCGCCGCCGGCCGCCGAAATGGCCTCCTCGTAGGCCTAGAGGAAAACAACAGGATCTGCCGCCCCATCGTAACGAGGTGGCATTTCTGGCCTAAACCTGGGTGGCCACCGCACCTGTCGCGGGGCGGGGGTGAAGGCTCGGCGGCCCACAACGCTGCCGCGCATGCCCACCGAGCCGGTCGGTAAAGAGGTGCCCGCCATGGGAGCCTGGCGGATAGAGAGCGAGGTGGATGGAGAGGCGGAACTACATCGCTCTCTACCTAGCGCGCGAAATGTCGGATTTCGGGTTCCGCAAACCCTTGACAGGTTCAAACTCTGCGGTGTGCATGAAGAACACTCTCTCCCCAGCGCGCTTGCCCTACGATTCCACAGCCTAGCTCGGTGAACTCAAAGAACAAGGGACACATAGGATTATACTGGTTCGGGCCAGCTTGCGGTGTAATGCCCTACTCCAGTGTGTGTGGTGGATTGCCTCGTGGGGCTGAAGATGAACTAGTACAAAGGATGAACAGCCTCCGGAGGAGAGGTGTTCTTGGGCTCGGATGAGCTTGTGGTGTCTCAAATCAGATCAGATGAGTTGTCTCCGGATCCCTCTCTATGGTGGTGGCTAGGTCCTATTTATAGTGGCCTTGGTCCTCTTCCCAAATATCGGCGGGAAGGGATCCCACAACGACCAAATTTGAAGGGGAACAACTAGTACAAGTTATCCTGACAAAAGCGGTCTTCGCCTACCAAAGGCTCTGGTGGTGACACCGCACCGGGCTCCACGATGACCTACATTCTGCCGCCCTGATGGTCCTTGGTCTTGTTGCACCGATATGGAAACCTTTGCTTGATTCCTCTGGACTCCACGCCTGCGCTTGCCCCCTTAGCACCAAAGGGGAAACTAGTACACTGCGCCCACTAGCGCCCGCCTGGCCTTGGACGTCATGGCTTGCATAGATATATCCGCTCCTCGGGAGCCAGCCTAGAGAGACTGCCCCCAGGGAGGTCTTGCTGTCGCCCGCCTCGCGAGGCTTGGCCCCTCGCGAGGGTCTTGAGTTGCGGTTGCTGAAGTTGGGCCGTACCAGGCCGCTGATGGAGCCACGTCACAGGCCGTAGGCAGGCAAGTCTGGGTACCCCCGTTCCCAGGACGCCGACAAACACCAAACACACACTTCTCCGGATTTAGCTTCAAGTTGATCTTGCGCAGATTGGCAAATGTCTCTTCCAAATCCTGGATGACGGTTGACCTGTCCTTGGTTTTGACCACAACATCATCCATATAGGCTTCAATGTTTCTGTGCAGCTGTGACTCAAAACCAATCTGGACTATTCTTGCAAAAGTGGACCCGACACTCTTCTACCCGAAAGGCATGCGCACCAAGCAGTACGTGCCACATGGGGTGATGAATGAGGTCTTCTCTTTGTCTTCCTTGGATATAAAAATCTGATGATACCTAGAATATGCATCCAAGAAAGAAAGCAGATCACAACCTGAAGTGGAGTGCACGATCTGGTCGATGCGCGGCATGGGAAATGGGTCTTTTGGGCAGGCCTTGTTGCACAACCTCCATTTGTTGTTAGCCTAGATTACGACCACTGGGTTTGCTAACCATGTTGGATGCAACACTCCTCTGACTAAACCAGCTGCCAAAAGCTTCTTGATCTCCTCGGCAATGAACTGTTCCCGCTCCCAAGCTTTTTCCGGACCTTCTGCTTGACGGGCCTAGCATGTGGGCAGACATCAAGGTAGTGCTCGATTACCTCCCTTGGAACACCGGGGATGTCAGATGGTTGCCAGGCAAACACATTGACATTCGCCCGTAGGAAGGCAACGGGCGTGCTTTCCTATTTTTTGTCAAGGGTGGCACTGATAGTAAAGGTACCATCAGTGGCATCCAGCCCTGCCGGGACCTTCTTCACAGCAGGGGTAGCAACTCTGGATCTCTTACAGTTGGATCTCTTCGGCAAGTCATCAACAGGCTTAGCGCACTCCGTAGAGGTGCGCTTCCCGGGCTACTCACCGGGGCTCTTAACAACTCTTTTCTTTTTCTAGCTCTCCTTGGCGGGACCAGTGATCTATGCATCCTCTACCGCAACTGCATCCCTGTACATCTTATCCACGCAAATGATTGCGTCCTTCTCGTCTGATGGAATGGAAAGGTCCCCCATCGGTCCTGCCATCTTCAAGATGTTGTATGCATAGTGGGATGCCGCCATGAATTTGGCCAGAGCTAGGCGTCCAAGTATTCCATTTTAAGGCAGGGGGAGATCAACCACATCAAACACAACCTTCTTAGTACGGTAGTTCAACTCTCCCGTGAATGTTATCGTCAATGTGGTCTTTCCCTTAGGATGGCTCTTGCCGGGATAAACTCCTTGAAACGTGCCCGTAACCTCAAGCTCTTCCTTAGCAATCTGGAGTCTGCTGATGACTATCGGTGTCAAAACCGACATATCTCGGGTAGGGCGTTCCGAACTATGCGTCTGAGGATCAATGGTAACATGAGACCGGGGACACGATGTTTACCCAGGTTCAGGCCCTCTCCATCGAGGTAATACCCTACTTCCCGCTTGATTGATCTTGATGAATATGAGTTTACAAGAGTTGGTCTACCTCGAGATCATAATGGCGAAAACACTAGGAGTCTAGCCTACATATTTGTGATTGTTGTCTCTACGGACTAAACCCTCCGGTTTATATATGCACCGGAGGGACCTAGGGTTGTACATGACCATCTTGCAAAGGAAGGAAAGTATTACACCGGACTCTAAACTTGCAGTTTTACACATATGGGAGTCCTATCCAGATACGGGAGATAGTCTTCGGCAATAATCTTCACGGCCCACCAATCCGGCCCATAACGAACAATCTGTCCACCCGAGGACCGCTTAATCCAGGACTCCCTCAGTAGCCCCTGAACCAGTCTTCAATCACGATGAGTTCGGCTCGCGTACTATCTTCGGCATTGCAAGGAGGGTTCCTCTTCCCGAACATATTGAAGAAACACTCCCTACAAAAAGGTACTATGTCCGGTTCTGCATGGTTAGTACAACCCTTAGCCTCGAAGGCAAGGTATCGAAAAACGAACAGTATGTCTTTACTGACAACTTTTCAGTGAAACATCACATTTGACCCTTTAATATATCAAACCATTTTCTTGGTTCCAGTTTCGCGTTTTGAGGTATAGCCCCATTGGCACGTCTTGTCAAAACTGAGATCATGCCCGCTCATTACGGGATCCTTATCAATGTGACGTGAGCATCCTAACCGCGCCATACGCAGGACTACGTTGGGAACCGACGAGGTTTACGGCTGGAGTGGGGGGCGTTTAGCATTCATCGCTTATAAAAGGACACAAATCCTTCCCATTACTCCCATGCTCTCGTCAAGCCCTAGCTTTCCAATCTCCTTCACCCACAGCTCTCGCGCCCACAACTCTCGACTCCTCCACCACCGCCTCCCTTCCCAGCAATGGACGAATCCGGTTCTAAGGGCAAGTGGGAGGCCTCCATGGTCATAGAGAAAACCGTGAAGAATCTCCGGAGTCCGGGCTATCTCGTTGACAACATACCACACCGGGTCCCCGAAAAGGACCAGGTGATCCCCGTCCCTAAGCCGAGTGAGAGGGTGGTCTTCCTCTCTCACTTTATCCGGGGGCTGGGATTTCCTCTCCACCCCTTTGTTCGGGGTCTCTTATTTTTCTACGGGTTGGATTTCCATGATCTAGCCCTGAACACAATTCTGCACATATCCTCTTTCATAGTGGTATGTGAGGCGTTCCTCCGCGTCCCCCCACACTTCGGCTTATGGCTCAAGATAATCAATCTGAAGCCAAAGGTGGTTGACGGGCAACACACAGATTGCAGCGGAGCCATGGTGAGCAAGCTCCCCAACGCCACTTGGCCAAAGGGGGCCTTTGTGGAGACAAACAAGGTCTGGCAGCAGGAGTGGTTTTACATCATTGAGCCCCACGACCCCAAGTGGGAGGCGGCGCCCGCATTCAGATCTGGATCCTAGGAGAGGGTAACCTCATGGACCGACAAGAGTCCAGATAGGGGGTCTCAGCAGGAGGTGCTTGCCCTCCAAAATCACATCTCTGGCATGATAACGAAGGGCACCCTTCTCACTAATGTGATCCGGGTACTCTTTCGCCGCGTCCTTCCCTGCCAACGCTGGAACTCCCATTTATGGGAGTTCAATCCGGAAGAGCCCCGGCCCTTGAAGCACCTCTTCGGCACTACACATGAAGAAATCTGGAAGCAACACTTCAAGGCCCAAAAGGGGTGGCCAGTGGAGAACGAGGACAAGGGCTTTAGCAGCGTGCTCACTACTTCAAAGGTAATCAATTTTTTTTCCAAATACATACGCCATCCATACTTCAATTATAACAGGAGTTAGATTTTTTACGTTCTATCCAGACCTGGACGAAAAAGGCGGAGCGGACCAAGTGTCCGGCTCCCTTGCTTGAAAACCCAGAGACACCTCAGCTAATGGCAACGTTGGTTCCAGCACCGTACAAGGCGCCGGAGAAGAAGGCCAAGAAGAAGGGAAAGGAGGTCAAGAGAAACCTCCGCACTAAGGGTCCCGCGAACACAGGGTCCGGGGAGACTGGATCCCACCTCTCCCCCGAAGAAGAAGAGGAGGAGGAGGAAGAAGAAGAAGATGACTTCCCCGTCCAGGTGAGAGGGGGGAAGAGAGCGGCCCCCGCTGATGCGGGCAAGGCGGCCCCCATGAAGAAACTGAATCTTCTAGACAGTTCAGACTCAACGTCCGAACACAACTTTTGAGTTCAGCCCAGGATTAAGCCCCTGGCCGAATCGTAAGTACTCAGACGATAGCTGCTTATGTTTGGTTAATTTTTTACTTTTCAGTATCTAAACAATGTCATTTTTGCCTTTATATAGTCCTTCACATGGCATCCCTGAGGCTTCACTACCATCGGGGAATTCTCTAGCGCCGGGGATGGTGGAGAGTGATACCCCTCCGCGGTGCTCGTCACTCGTCTTAGGGGACGCCGAGGTGTCCTCTCTACAAGCTCCCCCCTGTTCGAGCAGGTGGGAGTGGGGCTGACGAAAAGGCGTCCGAGGTCAATCCCTCGGCCACCGTCAACCAAGGGCGAGCAATCCCCATGGTGACCGAAGACGAGGGGCCTAAGAAATTTGGGCCCCCGCCGAACACTGTTCCGGAGCCCAGTGCGGTTCCAAAATCGGGAAATCAGCCCCCCGTAATGGGGGAGGGAGCTAATGCTCCACCGGCGCTCGTCGTTAATTCGAAGGCGTCCAACACTCTGGAGGAAGCACTGCAAGGTGCTTCCATTGTAGAGGAACACCGCACTTTGATGAGTGTGGTGATGGAGAAGATTCAGTTCGTCAAAGGCGGACTGAACAAAGCTTTCAACAACCTACTGACAGGCTTTGAGGTATGCGATGTAATGTTCAAAAAGGAACTTTTTCATTATATATATATATATATATATATATATATATATATATATATATATATATATATATATATATATATATGCATAGATTGTAGCCCCTGATGCTTTGTCAGATTCTGGACAGAATCGGACAAAGGATCCATGTAACAGAGCTGACTTGTGTACTATGTTTTTGAATAGGCTTCGTTATTAGAGGCCTCCATCCAGGCTGCAGAGGTTTTCGAGCTTAATCGGAAGCTAAAACTAGCTGCGAGCAGCTCGACCTCATCAACAAGCGTTTTGATGAAACACAAGGTATGCAGATTTTCAAAGAATTAAAATTTTAACACACTATATGTGTGAGCGTGAGCTTATTTGTGTTATATGTTTTGTGGAACAGCTGATGTAGCTACAGTCGAGGCCCTTAGGGGCGAGCTTGCAAGGGTCAAGGAAGAGGCCAAGGCGAGCAAGGTAGCCGCTGATAAAGCGATTGCCGACCTAAAGGCCGGACATGCTGTGTGTCAGCAGCACGAGTCTCGGGTGGCCGAAGTCGAGGACGAGCTGCAAAATGCCATTCGCAAGTTGATGGGCCTCGAACCCCTCATTGGTTACCCCAAGTGGAAGGTGTAAGATGCAGTAAGTAGAAGTGTTTTCCCCTAGCAAAGATGCCAAGGATCGAATCCCCAGAGACTCCTAGGTTCAACAAGTAGGTGTCAATTGCTAACGGCGCAATTAGCAATCAACGTGGACCTGCACACAGATACAAATAACTTTGCTCCCAACGAGTACAGAGAGGTTGTCAATCTCTCCGGCCTTGCAGTTCACAAAGGGTTAAAAGCAATATGATAGTAGTGATAGATAGTTTTTGCAATAGTAAGTAAATAGCGAAAAGTAAATAGTGGATGTGATCAATGATGGTAATATGGACCGGAGTCTCATGATGTTCACTAGTGATGTCTCTCTCCCAAAAGACGATAAAACAGCTATGTGAGGTAACAAATTATAGCTGGGAAATTGACAGGACTACGAACGCAAACCAATGCTGACTACATTGCAAGAAAGGTTGAGGTTCAAAGCATGGGCGGTACGCCAAAGTAAGTAGACCGAAATCCATCAATATCTACTACTAATCATCCACCTTGAGATATCTACCCAGAACATCTCGCTGGTATTAAGTTGCGAGTCCCACCCATAGTGTAAACTCAATGCAACAGACAACTGCATTAAAAGAACTTTGCATAAAGTAAACAATCCTTGCACCCGCGGGCACAAGCACCGTTGTTTCCCCCCTTGTGGCAACAGCACATCCCCTAGACTCATGTTTCTGTCACTCAAGCTAGTCATCGAGGGGCATGAACCCACAATCGAGCATAACGTTCCCTCTTGGAGTCACTACCTATTACTCGGCCAAAGCAATAAATAACAACGGAGAACATGCAAGAATTACTTATGAACTAAAATATAAAAGAAGTGAATCAAATATATTACTCAAGATCAATCTGAACATAATCTCATAATCCATCGGATCCTAGCAAACTCAACATAGCAACAACATAAGGATTTCATAGGTGCCTCGATCGTGTAGGGCAGCTCACGAGGACTAATTAGTGAAGCACAAGAACGGGAGGAGAACATCACATAGCTACTGGTCATGGACTCATGGTCCAAGGGAGACTACTCAAGAGTCATACGGGAGGCGTCCATGGTGGTGGAGAAGCTCCCGGTGGTGATCCTCCCCTCCGGCAGGGTGCCGGGAAGAGTTCTCCTGGTGCTCCCGATCTTGGAAGCGGCGGCGGCGGCGGAACAGAGATGGGATCGCGAAAAGAAGTCATGTTCTGAGGGTTACGGAGGACCCTTTAAATATATGCCAAAGTAGGGCACCGGGGGAGCCTCGGGGGGCCCAGGCGCCCCCCCGGCGCGGCCCAGGGGGGGGCACGCCCACAGGGCGCCTGGAGCCCCTGTGGCCCCCCCAGGCTGCCCTTCGGACGCAGTGTTGTTTCCGGATCGCTGATTTTTTATATATTTTTTCTGGATTTTTCTGGGCAGTTCTCGAAACGTGAAAACCTGAAATACAAAAACAGCCGAAAACAGAAACTGGCACTGGGGTGCACTGGATTAGTAAGTTAGTCCAAATATGATCAAAAGTGTATGGAAGTGTATGAATATCATAGCAATATCACCCAAAAGTGGCATGGAGCAAGCAGAAATTATAGATACATTTTGGACGTATCGACATCCCCAAGCTTAATTCCTGGTCGTCCTCGAGTAGGTAAATGATAACAAGAATAATTTCTGTGGTGACATGCTATTAACCATATAGGACTTTCTCATAGTCATATGACAAAAGCTTACTGAGACAATGATTCTAAAGTAATTAAGTTGTCTCAAGAGAAATTCACAAATGACTGGAAGTTTTACAACATGAAACTGAAACATCAAAAAGATTTGCAATGAACATGATGTGCAAATATGATCAAGTGATATCTAGCTTGCCCCCTTTGGTGATGCAAAACATAAGTGCAGGGGCACCTTCAAGGTTTAAGTGATGACTAGATACAATCATTTCAGAATAAACGATATCACAATCATGCAAAAGACAATGCTACTTTGGGACAATGGACATTACACTCAGAATGACAATCATGCTCTCAGTAGTTGGTGCTTGAAGTGCTAGAGCTTTTTATTTTGGAAACATGGAAGCAATTGTGTCAACGGTAGTAGTACTTCATATGTGTCATGCGTAAAACATCTTATAAGTTGCAAGCCTCATGCATCGAATACCAATAGTGCTCGCTCCTTGTCCTAATTAGCTCGGATCCCCATGGGTTATCATTGCATTGCATATGTTTTAACCAAGTGTCACAAAGGGGTACCTCTATGCCACCTGTACAAAGGTACAAGGAGATAGATCGCATTTGATTTCTCGTTTTTGATAGATCTCAACTTGAGGACATCCATACCGGGACAACATAGAAAATAGATGATGGACTCCTCTTTAATGCATAAGCATATTCTCATGAGAGATTGAGGATTAAGGTCCAAGCTAAAACTTCCACCATGATGCATGGCTTTGGTTGGCGGCCCAATGTTCTTCTCTAACAATATGCATATTAATTCAACCCACGGTAAATCACCCTTACTTCAGACAAGACGAACATGCATAGTAACTCACATGATATTCAACAAAAGTGTGACAGTTGATGGCGTCCCCAGAAACATGGTTACCGCTCAGCAAGCAACTCATAAGAAATAAGATACATAGGCAACATATTCTTTACCACAATAGTTTTAAGGCTACTTTCCCATGAGCTATGTATTGCATGGTTAGTTTGCTTAGTACAGGTAGAGGTTAGCAAAAGACTGGGAGCGACCAACTAAGAGAGCAATGACGGTCATAATCATGCAGAGCGACAAAGCAATATTGAATCAGGCATGGTAGTTATATCGCTACTTAGAAATAAAAGATCATCAAGGCTTGACAGATTTTCTTTACAGTCTTGAATATGCGCGAGCATACGCCAAGTCAATCAAAATAAATTCTCGAAGGAAGATATTACTAGACCATACCATATCATAGGCAAACAAACCAAGTTGGTACTCCAATAACACATTGGGAACCCCCCAGCTATTTAAGATTAACCAAAAGAAAACCTGAACTACTAAGCACCATCATGAAAGTAGCATCTTTATCATAGACACATTAACCCATGCAAGGGAAGCAAACTCTCTTAATAAGGTGAGCATGGTAATTAAAGAGAGTTCAAGCAACCAACTAAATAAAAGCTCTTGAAAAGATAAGCATGAATACTAAGAGCAGAGTATGATAGTAGCTATTAAAAGACAAAGAACACACACATCATAGATAGACATGAAAATTCTATGTAATGTTCTAGGTAGAAGTGGAGCGTGTTTCTCTCCCACATAAAGGAATGCTGGGTTCCGACTCGTTATGAAAAACTAAAAAGAAAACTAAAAGCAAGACGCCCCAAGCATAGCACATAACACATGAAGTGATAAAAATATAGCGAAACGAAACACGAACTGATAATGTTGATGGAGAAGGGGATGCACGGGGGCATCCCCAAGCATAGACGCTTGAGTCTCCTTGAATATTTCTTGGGGGTGCACGGGGGCATCCCCAAGCTTGAGCGCTTGACACTCCTGAATCTTTTTATCATCTTCCCTCGCACACTTGAAAACTCCCTTCATACACAACTCATCATAATCTGATTAGCGAGGTTAGTACCCTTAATAAAATAATTATTCCTTGCTGGAAATAAGGATATTCTTGAATTTCTACTGTTTCTCAAGATTGCCAAAAGGTTTTTGCAAAGAAAAAGCAAGTTCTTAATTTGCAAAGTGAAGGTAAGGCAAAACAGGACAGAATCTGTGAAAAAAAAACAGCAGGCAGTAATTGACCTGTTCGGGATACTTCTACAACTCAAATTAAAAAACTCAGAACTGACGCACGAAAGACAATTATATAGAGAACGCTGTCGAAAAAATTCAGACCAAAAAGATGATCTGGTGATTTTATACGAATTTTTCTATCCAAGGACAAAATCTGTTTCCTGGACAGCACCTCACAACTTTTGAACTTTCTAGCAATCAGAGGCTATACTTGGCACAAATATGAAAAGCAAAGATACAATAATGATGCTACAGCAGTAAACAACATCAAGATACAACAAAAGCAAAAATTTATTCATGTGGGCTGCTTCCCAAAAGTGCTTTCTTTTATGCCTTTAAGCTAGGCATAATGCATAGATCAAGTTGTATCAATTGAACCATCATCAAGATCATCAAAAAGCTCTTCAATAATACAACTAGTCTTAAGAGGACTCTCAAATAAAGGCCTCATAGAGATACTTCTAGGTAGAAGACCAAAAGGATAAAAGTCAAGGGAAGATTCATTTATAAATTCATCAACGATAGGTGTTTCTTCCAAAGTCTTTACAGTTTCAACCCCTTTGGCAATAGGTGAGTTACTTTTAGAACGGGGAGCCTTTGGAACGTGAACGAACTTAGGCTCCCTCTTTGCCGGAGTTTATACCTTTTTGGTTTTGATCGAGGAGAATGTAGTTCCTAAGGTATCAAATATTTCCTCAATCTTTTCCGTCCTAGAAGAGTCAGAATCATGGAATTTGACGGTCTCCAAAATTTTGAAAATTTTATGCATGGAGCTATCAATTCTATTCAAATTCCCTTGAATCTTACGATCCAACTCATTCATCTTATTAATGCTTGGCATCTCTAGCTCTATTTTTTCAAGTTTTTTCATAATGTGAGCTAGGGTGATGTCCTCTCGAATGCTAACAACAGGGGGACTCCGAACAAGATTTTCAATAATACTAAGAGACTCCCAAACTGGGGCCTCTAGGAAATTTCCATTGATAGCAGTATATAGAATAAACCTATTCCAAGAAGTAATTTCAACATAAAAATTTCTAAGTAAGATAGTAGTGGGCTGCTTCTTGGTGGCTCTTTTTTGTGAATCATTAATTCTATACCAAGCATCTTTCAAACTTTCCACACCTATTTGTTTAAAGGTGAGAACTTCTGCCTCGTCAAAGACAAAAGGACCCGCCATAATGATAACTAAAGAACAAGATACCTATTTTTGTGATTTTCGATAAAAGGAACTAAAGCAAAAAGTAAAGGTAAACTAACAAGACTAAAAAGCAAAGGTAAAAGATAGCATGCAACCCCCCTATCCTGAAGAGTGGAGTCCCCGGCAACGGCGCCAGAAAATACTCCTTGATGGGCCTCGAACCCCTCGTTGGTTACCCCAAGTGGAAGGTGTAAGATGCAGTAAGTAGAAGTGTTTTCCCCTAGCAAAGATGCCAAGGATCGAATCCCCAGAGACTCCTAGGTTCAACAAGTAGGTGTCAATTGCTAATGGCGCAATTAGCAATCAACGTGGACATGTACACAAATACAAATAACTTTGCTCCCAACGAGTACAGAGAGGTTGTCAATCTCTCCGGCCTTGCAGTTCACAAAGGGTTAAAAGCAATATGATAGTAGTGATAGATAGTTTTTGCAATAGTAAGTAAATAGCGAAAAGTAAATAGTGGATGTGATCAATGATGGTAATATGGACCGGAGTCTCATGATGTTCACTAGTGATGTCTCTCTCCCAAAAGACGATAAAACAGCTATGTGAGGTAACAAATTACAGCTGGGCAATTGACAGGACCACGAACGCAAACCAATGCTGACTACATTGCAAGAAAGGTTGAGGTTCAAAGCATGGGCGGTACGCCAAAGTAAGTAGACCGAAATCCATCAATATCTACTACTAATCATCCACCTTGAGATATCTATCCAGAACATCTCGTTGGTATTAAGTTGCGAGTCCCACCCATAGTGTAAACTCAATGCAACAGACAACTGCATTAAAAGAACTTTGCATAAAGTAAACAATCCTTGCACCCGCGGGCACAAGCACCGTTGTTTTCCCCCTTGTGGCAACATCACATCCCCTAGACTCATGTTTCTGTCACTCAAGCTAGTCATCGAGGGACATGAACCCTCAATCGAGCATAACGTTCCCTCTTGGAGTCACTACCTATTACTCGGCCAAAGCAATAAATAACAACGGAGAACATGCAAGAATTACTTATGAACTAAAATATAAAAGAAGTGAATCAAATATATTACTCAAGATCAATCTGAACATAATCTCATAATCCATCGGATCCCAGCAAACTCAACATAGCAACAGCATAAGGATTACATAGGTGCCTCGATCATGTAGGGCAGCTCACGAGGACTAATTAGTGAAGCACAAGAACGGGAGGAGAACATCACATAGCTACTGGTCATGGACTCATGGTCCAAGGGAGACTACTCATGAGTCATCCGGGAGGCGTCCATGGTGGTGGAGAAGCTCCCGGTGGTGATCCTCCCCTCCGGCAGGGTGCCGGGAAGAGTTCTCCTGGTGCTCCCGATCTTGGAAGCGGCGGCGGTGGCGGAACAGAGATGGGATCGCGAAAAGAAGTCCTGTTCTGAGGGTTACGGAGGACCCTTTAAATATATGCCAAAGTAGGGCACCGGGGGAGCCTCGGGGGGCCCAGGCGCCCCCCCGGCGCGGCCCAGGGGGGGGGGCGCCCACAGGGCGCCTGGAGCCCCTGTGGCCCCCCCAGGCTGCCCTTCGGACGCAGTGTTGTTTCCGGATCGCTGATTTTTTATATATTTTTTCTGGATTTTTCTGGGCAGTTCTCGAAACGTGAAAACCTGAAATACAAAAACAGCCGAAAACAGAAACTGGCACTGGGGTGCACTGGATTAGTAAGTTAGTCCAAATATGATCAAAAGTGTATGGAAGTGTATGAATATCATAGCAATATCACCCAAAAGTGGCATGGAGCAAGCAGAAATTATAGATACGTTTTGGACGTATCACAAGTGCAAGGCATTGGAGCAGACGACTTCGGAACAAGCATCCAAAATCAACACGGCAGTCAATGCTGCCAAGGAGGCGCGGAGTGAGTCATGCAGTGCTCACGAGGAGATAAAACAAGCGCGACAAATAGCACATGGTAAAACTCTTCTCTTGCAGAGTATCATCGAGGGTAGGAGGTATCTTGCGCTGACGCGATTATGGAGTTCTCCAAGCGCGTTTGCGGATCTCCCAAGGAGCGTTACTGACACCGCCCAATACTTCCCAGCCCAGGAGGGGAGCAACATGGAGAAGCTGTTCTGGTCGCAGTTTCTTGCGCCAAATCATCTGATGCCCCTCAATGACCAGATGAAGTAGCTGGCCGAGCTGCAAAATATGGCGGGTACAGCCATGAAGGACTTGATAGTCCAGTTATGGCCCGCTGATCCAATCCCAAGTAGCTACTTCGGATTGGTAAAGAAGCTCGTCGATGCGAGTCCGCGTGTCGACGCTATTAAGCGTTTGGACTGCATAGAGGGTGCGCGAATGGCCTTCGCCTGTGTAAAGGTGCACTGGGCGAAGATGAAGGCCACAGAGATAGCAACAGCTAGCCCGCCAGAGGGCAAGGATCACCGGAAGCCAGAAAGGTACTTTTGTGATGTCCTAGAAGGAGCCCACCTTGTAGAGGGCCAGTGCTCAATGGATATAATCTTTGAATGATTGTATTCGGATTGTAAGGACTATTCATGTGTGCCGATATATACAATTTTCGCGCTTATGTATTATAAGCGACTTTTTCCTCCTGTGCGGTTGTTTATTTAAATTTGAAAGTTTCCAATCGTCGGCTTCAGCCCCCATGTAAATATTATAGGGGTGTTCGGTAATGCGCATGAACACTCTTTATCCAACGTCTTGGTCCATAGAGGAGGTGTCTGCGGAGCGAACCAGGAAACCAGACTATTTGGATTTATTGCTTTCACTTAGCCATAGGAGCTTGACTTGTCGGGCTAAGTACTAGACCCTGGTGCGTGTAGGGCTTTCCGAACTATGGTTCCCTCTATACACGGCTGGGCAAGGACCAGCCACTCATATAACACGGAGTGGATTGCTATCAATTGTAGTATGGCACTAGGTCACCGAATCGCTTGACCGGCTCTCGCTTCATCATGTTGATACGTCTCCAACGTATCTATAATTTTTGATTGTTCCATGCTATTATATTATCCTTCTAGGATGTTTAATGGGCTTTTATATACACTTTTCTATGATTTTTGGGACTAACCTATAAACCCAGAGCCCAGTGCCAGTTTCTGTTTTTTCTCCTGTTTTAGAGTATCGCAGAAACAGAATATCAAACGGAGCCCAATTGACCTGAAACTCAACGGAGGTTATTTTTGGACCATAAGAAGCCCAAAAAGTGCCGGAGGGGGGCCAGAAGGGGACATATCCTACTGGGCGCGCACCCTGCCTCGTGGACAGCCCGAAGACCCCCTTTACTTGCCCCGACTCCAACACCTCCTATATATACTGAAACCTCCGGAAAATAACCTAGATCGGGAGTTCTGCCACCGAAAGCCTCTGTTGCCACCAAAAACCAATCTAGACCCATTCCGGCACCCTGCCGGAGGGGGGAATCCCTCTCCGGTGGCCATCTTCATCATGCCGGCGCTCTCCATGACGAGGAGGGATTAGTCCACCCTCGGGGGCTGAGGGTATGTATCAGTAGCTATGTGTTTGATCTCTCTCTCTCTCGTGTTCTTGAGATGGCAAGATCTTGATGTATCCCGAGCTTTGCTATTATAGTTGGATCTTATGATGTTTCTCCCCCTCTACTCTCTTGTGATGAATTGAGTTTTCCCCTTGAAGTTATCTTATCGGATTGAGTCTTTAAGGATTTGAGAACACTTGATGTATGTCTTGCGTGGGAAACCTGTGGTGACAATGGGGTATTCTATTGATTCACTTGATGTATGTTTGGGTGATCAACTTGCGGGTTCTGTGACCCTGGGAATCTATGCGTAGGGGTTGGCACACATTTTCGTCTTGACTATCCGATAGAAACTTTGGGGCTCTCTTTGAAGTTCTATGTGTTGGTTGAATAGATGTTTCTGAGATTGTGTGATGCATATTGTATAATCATACCCACGGATACTTGAGGTGACAATGGAGTATCTAGGTGACATTAGGGTTTTGGTTGATTTGTATCGTAAGGTGTTATTCTAGTACGAACTCTATGATAGATCGAATGGAAAGAATAGCTTCGTGTTATTTTACTACGAACTGTTGAATAGATTGATCAGAAAGGATAACTTTGAGGTGGTTTCATACCCTACAATAATATCTTCGTTTGTTCTCCGCTATTAGTTACTTTGGAGTGACTCTTTGTTGCATGTTGAGGGATAGTTATATGATCCAGTTATGTTATTATTGTTGAGAGAACTTGCACTAGTGAAAGTATGAACCCTAGGCCATGTTTCCTATCATTGCAACACCGTTTATGCTTACTTTTATCATTAGTTACCTTGCTGTTTTCATATTTCCAGATCACAAAAACCTATATCTACCATCCATATTGCACTTGTATGACCATCTCTTCGCCGAACTAGTGCACCTATATAATTTACCATTGTATTGGGTGTGTTGGGGACACAAGAGACTCTTTGTTCTTTGGTTGCAGGGTTGTTTGAGAGAGACCATCTTCATCCTATGCCTCCCACGGATTGATAAACCTTAGGTCATCTACTTGAGGGAAATTTGCTACTGTCCTACAAACCTCTGCACTTGGAGGCACAACAACATCTACAAGAAGAAGGTTGCGTAGTAGGCATCAAGCTCTTTTCTGGCGCCGTTTCCGGGGAGATGAGTGCTTGAAGGTATATCTTTATATCTTGCAATCGAATCTTTTAGTTTCTTGTTTTGTCACTAGTTTAGTTTATAAAAGAAAACTACAAAAAAGTGGAATTAAGGTTACCTCATATGCTTCATCTTTTTAATATCTTTCGCGAAAATGATGGGAAGGAAAATTGTGCTCAAGTACTTGAATAATAATTACATAGAATGCTTGGCATAAAATATGTGAATGATGATAATGATTGCAATGTTGTTAGTATGAATTCTTTGAATACCCATGATGCTAATGATATGCAAAGCCACAAGCTTGGGGATGCTATGTTTGATGAAGACGATATGTTTAGTCCCCCAAATTTTGATAAGCAAATTTATTATGATGAAAGCATGCCTCCTATTTATGGTGATTATATTGATGAAAGTGGATTTGGAGAGGTCATGACTTTATTTAGTGATGAATCCACTATTTCGGAAGAGGTTCCAATTGATTATGAGAACAAAGTTGCTATCTATGATGATTATTGTGATGACTTGTATGCTATTAAGAATAATGATAACCATGAGACTTGTCATCATTATTTTAGTTTTCAATTGGATTATGCTTCACATGATAGCTATTTTGTTGAGTTTTCTCCCACTATTGTTGATGAGAATAAATTTGCTTATGTGAAGAGTAGTAAAATTTCTATGCAAATAGATCATGAAAAGAATGCTTTATGTACTGGTTATATTGTTTAATTCATTCATGATGCTATTGAAAATTATTATGAGGGTGGAACACATGCTTCTACATATTGCAATAATATCAAGTTTCCTCTCTATGTGCTTAAAATCTTGAAGTTATGCTCGTTTTCCCTTCCTATGCTAGTTGATTATCGTTCCCACAAATTGTTTGCTCACAAAATGCCTATGCATAGGAAGTGGGTTAGAATTAAATGTGCTAGTCATATTCTTCAAGATGCTCCCTTTATGTTTCAATTCTTATCTTTTATGCGAGCATCATTGAAATCGTCATGCCTAGCAAGGGGCGTTAAATGATAGCGCTTGTTGGGAGGCAACCCAACTTTATTTCTGTTCTTTGCTTTTGCTTCTGTTTAGGAATAAATATTGTATCTAGCTTCTGTTTAGATGTGGTTTTGTGTTTTAATTAGTGTTTGTGCCAAGTAGAACCTTTGGGAAGACTTGTGTGAAGTTTATGCGATCATGCTGTAAAAACCCGAAACTTTAGCGCTCACGAGATTAGCTACAATTTTTTAGTGGAGAGTGCTTTTTAGTTGATTCTTTTTGCATATGATTAATAGATAAATTCCTCAAGTTTACCAATTTATTTTAGAATTTTTAGAGTTACAGAAGTATTTGAAAGTTACAGATTGCTACAGACTGTTCTGTTTTTGAAAGATTCTATTTTCTACGTGTTGTCTGCTTATTTTGATGAATCTATGAGTAGTATCAGAGGGTATGAACCATAGGATAGTTGGAATACAGTAGATATTACACCAATATCAATTAAGAATGAGTTCATTACAGTACCTAAGTGGTGGTTTTATTTTCTTATACTATCGGAGCTTACGAGTTTTCTGTTAAGTTTTGTGTTGTGAAGTTTTCAAGTTTTGGGTAAAGATTTGATGTACTATGGAATAAGGAGTGGCAAGAGCCTAAGCTTGTGGATGCTCAAGGCACCCAAAGGTAAAATTCATGGACAACCAAGAGCCTAAGCTTGGGGATACCCCGGGAAGGCATCCCCTCTTTCGTCTTTGTTCATCGGTAACTTTACTTGAGGCTATATTTTTATTCACCACATGATATGTGTTTTGCTTGGAGCGTCAATTTGTTTTGTTTTGCTTGCTGTTTGAATAATGTCCCAAGATCTGAAATTCTTAAATGTTAGAGAGTATTCACATAGTTACATAATTATTCAACTACTCATTGATCTTCACTTATATCTTTTGGAGTAGTTTGTTGTTTTCTCTAGTTCTTCACTTATATCCTTCTAGAGCACGGCGGTGGTTTTATTTTGTAGAAATTATTGATCTCTCATGCTTCACTTATATCTATTTGAGAGTCCTATATAACAGCATGGTAATTGGCTTTGTGTCGGAGATATTGACCACGGGTGTCCTCATCGACCACCCATGGTATTTCAAGAAAATTGGGGGCTGCCTGTTATCCCCCGGCCGCCTGCTCATCGGGCCACCTCCTGGGACAGTTTACCCCAGGAGCCGGCTGCCAGCAGGCAACAGGGGCCCGAACAGGCGGCAGCTCCATAGCCAGCAGCTAGCAGACGGTCGTACGCCTCTCCCTCGGGACGCGTGCTGTGGGACCACGACACAGCTAAGGCATGGCTACAGTTGAGCACGTCCTTAGAGAATCTATAAGGGCGTGGCTACATTGAATGCATACCTTATGGGCGCCTCTTAAGCGGCGTATCACTGTAGCCATGCTGCCAGTGACCAAGCATCGGTCAAAGGAAGCCACGATCCCACTACCCACAGACGGCGGGGCCCGCAGGTGGCCAGCCCCACCGGCCAGTGGGTAAGTCAGAAACAAGCAGCCCCTGGCAGGCGGCCGGGGGGACGGCCCGCTCGGTAGCAGGCGGCTCACCGTACCCTAGGAGTCTGAACCTCATCAAGATGATAAGACAGGATCTGGTGGTAGTGTACGGCAGGAGATGGCGACACTATAGCCATTTCCCTCCTGACGATGCTGCCGTCAGCAGAAGCGTGCCTACAGTAAAAGGCAATCACAAGGGCCCGCAGACGGCGGGCCCCAGCAGACAGGCGGAGAGGCCGGCACCCAGAGACGCTGACAGCTGGGGGCCATTCCGCTTGGATTACTATTGTACCCCTGGGGGGTAGGCCTATATAAACCCCCCAGGGTCCTCCATGTGGAGGGGTTGAACTCTTAGGAGAAGAGAGACACATAGAGAGGAATAGGGAGAAACCCTAGCCATCATCCCGATTCCCTAAAGGGAAGGTAGAGATCTAGCCTTGCCCTTCTTCCTCCTCTAGACGACACAACTCAAGGAGCAACCTTGTAGCCACCTTAGTGACATTAGTCTTGACGCGGAGTCCCCGCAGAGCAGGACTAGGGATGTTATCTCCATGGAGAGCCCCAAACCTGGGTAAGATACGTAGGCGTCCTAAGTTCCGCCTTATCCTGCTTCCAGGGCCCGGCGACGTTCTATTGTCCCCATGCATGATAAGCCATCCATTGGCATATGTCGCACCAAAACACCAACATTTGGCGTCCACCGTGGGGCAAGGTGCACCGCGTCCGGAGACATGTTCTGGACGGGAACTATGTTCCTTCCTGGCGAGCACAGCCAGCCCGGCACGTCCGCAGGCGTGGATACCGGGATGCTTCGCGGCGCTGAGGCCGCATGCGCAGTGAGCGGACTCGCCGACCTTCTCGTCGGCGTCTACATCCATGACGAGCCCTCTCCGGCTGCAGAGCCAGTTGCTCTGGAGAGCTGCCTCGTCGAGCTCCTCAACAAGCTCCACATCATCGATGAGCGTGCCTCTGACATAGACTCAGTAGGCTCCTCCGACCCACCAGTTGACATGATCATCGACCTCGCCGCGGTGTCCGTCAATTCCTTCCCCGAGCATGTGGTGATTATCGACGATCCCCTCCCCACTGCAGCCTGCGGCAGTACCGTCAGCACCATCATGGAGGTTCTGGCCACCGGCCACGACGAGCCTTCCGGCGGGTCGGGCCAAGACCCGCTGCAGGCGGCTATGCAGAGCCTCTCCGCCCCTATCGCTGCGGGGGCGGACGGCGCAGCGCTGGAGGCGCTTCGCATCTCACTCCTCGAAAACGCCAACAAGCTGGCCGCTTCCCGACGCCTTACTGAAGCCTACCACCGCGAGATGGATCGTGCCATAGGCGGCACGCCAGCTGCTGGCGAGCCTAGCCGGGCTGGTGCAGTTCGTGATCGCGGCAGAGTGTTGGCAGACATGCTAGGTGCCCCACGGCCCGTGTACCCCACTCCGTCAGAGAACCTAAGGGCTCCCCAGGCGGCAGTCGATGAGCTAGGCCACTTGGAGGGAGATGAGCTTCGCTGCATGACTCAGCGCGCCCGCCAGCTCCTCGACGCGGCTGCTGCATAGCAGGAAGCCCATCGCCGGGCATCAGAGGCCACCGCGCAGGCAGATAACCGCCCCCTTCGGCGGGAGAAAGGAGCCATGTCCCGCTCTCCAATAGTCGGCACCCACAACCGGCGTGACTCAGAGCCGGCTGCTAGCCGCAGCCGGCAGACTCGCATCACCATCGAGTGCGATCAAGACGGCCGCCCAAGGGCTGTAGAGCGGTGAGAGGAATGCTCGCCTCCTCCTCGACGGGAAAGGCGTGTGTCTCCTCCGCCTGTTGACCACCCCTCTCTAGCGGGCCGCTTGGGCCGCCGCGAGGGAGTTGGGGAGAATGACGCCCACCACCGCCTTGACCGACTGGCTCGGTCCTAGGCGGTCGAAGAAGAAGATGATCTCGGCCCAGCTTGCTTCGGCCCTCAAAACCGTAACGAGCCTTTCCCCAAGGGCTTCTCACTCCCCAGAGATACCCCCAAGTACAACGGATCGGTCAGCCGGAGGACTGGCTGGTGGACTACTCCACAACCGTCAACATAGCAACTAACAATAGGCGTGTTGCGGTGAAGTACGTTCCACTCATGCTTCAGGGCACGGCCCACACATGGTTGACAGCCTCAAGCCCAACAGCATCAACGGCTGGTTGGACTTCACCGACGCCTTCACTCGCAACTTCACCAGCACCTACAAGCATCCTCCCAAGCCACGCCAGCTCTCCTTATGTGTTCAAGGCCCAAATGAGTCAGCTCGCGATCACCTGACGCGTTGGGCAGAGCTGCGCAATTCTTGCGAGGGAGTGCACGAGGTACAAGCCATCGAGTACTACACGGCCGGGTGCAGAGAAGGCATCTTGCTCAAGCACAAGCTCCTTTGCGACGAGCCCGCCACGCTGGACGAGCTGCTGAGCATAGCAGACAAATACGCCACTGCCGACTCCTCCATGAAGTCCGAGCTGCATGTAGATGCTTCTAACAAAATGGCTCCCCCAGCCCCGAAAATGCCGTCTGGAGAGTCCAGCCGGCGCCAGCAGCCGAATGATCACAAGCGCAAGATCCATGCGTCGGCTACCAACAGCCGGCTGGTGGCAGCAGTTAAAGGCCAACAGCCAGAAGCACAAGCGGCATCCAAGCGTCAGAAGGGCGGCAAGCCAGCCTGGCAGCCCGCTTTCTCCTTCGACCAAGCTCTAGATGCCCCCTGCAAGTTTCACAGCGGCGCGAAGCCTTCCAATCACACCACACGAAAATGCCATTGGCTCACGCAGATTGCCAGAGGAGAGGCTCTCCCACCACCGCCTGCTGGGCAGGCAGCTCCGCCTCCCAAACCATCGGCTGCTCATCCAGGCGGCCAGATCCAGGACGAGTTCCCAGAAGAGAACGGAGCCTACGTCGTCTTCACGAGCCAAGCGGGTGATAGGCACAGCCTACGCCAGCAGCGCAGAGAAGTCAACACCGTTGCCAGTGAAGCCCCAGAATTCATGCACTTGTCTGAAATGCCCATCAGCTAGAGCCGTGAAGATCACCTGACTGTCATGCCTTCACCAGGGGCTTATTCCCTGGTTTTGGATGCAACTCCCTCGACCGACAGGCGGGCCTGTCATTTCTCCTGAGTGCTGGTGGACGGCGGCAGCAGCATCAACATCATGTACCGTGACACCATGGAGAAGTTGGGCATAAAAGAAAAACAGCTTCAGCCTACCAGGACTGTGTTCCACGGCATTGTGCCAGGCCTCTCTTGCTCACCAATCGGCAAGGCCAAGATTGATGTCCTGTTTGGTGACAAGAAGCATTTCCAGCGGGAGCCGGTCTGGTTTGAAGTGGTGAACCTGGAAAGTCCCTATCATATGATTTTGGGTCGGTCAGCTCTTGCAAAGTTCATGGCGGTACCCCATTATGCCTACCTCAAGATGAAGATGCCGGGTCCCAAGGGAATAATCACCATAGCCGGGGACTATGAGAAGTCCATCGCATGTGCGACTGCCAGCAGCCGTCTGGCCGAGTCCCTTGTGTAGGATCGAAAGTATGTCTAGAGGGGGGGTGATTAGACTACTTGTAAATATAAAAATTCTGCCTTTTGATCATGAACAGTTTTTGGCAGTTTCACAATTATGATCAAGACAAGTATCACCCTACACATGCAATTCTAGAGTATAAGCAGCGGAAAGTAAATTGCACATGTAGTAAAGAGAGGTGGAGAATATTAAACGCAATTTGGAGACGCGGAGATTTTTCTCGTGGTTCCGATAGGTGGTGCTATCGTACATCCACGTTGATGGAGACTTCAACCCACGGAGGGTAACGGTTGCGCGAGTCCACGGAGGGCTCCACCCACGAAGGGTCCACGAAGAAGCAACCTTGTCTATTCCATCATGGCCTACGCCCACGGAGGACTAGCCTTACTCAGGGTAGATCTTCACGAAGTAGGCGATCTCCTTGCCCTTACAAACTTCTTGGTTCAACTCCACATCTCGATGACGGAGGCTCCCAAGCGACACCTAACCAATCTAGGAGGCACCACCCTCCAAAAGGTAATAGATGTTGTAGATGATGATGAACTCCTTGCTCTTGTGCTTCAAATGATAATCTCCCCAACACTCAACCCTCCTCACTGATATGGCTGTGGTGGAAGAAAGGATTGAGTGGAAAGCAACTTGGGAAGGTTAGAAATCAAGTTTCATATGGTAGGAATGGAGCAACTTGATCTCAACACAAGGGTAGGTAGTTCTCTTCTCAGAAAGTGTAAGGTAGGAGTGGTAGTACTTTCTGATGGCTCTCTCCATGAATGAAGAGGGGGTGGAGGGGTATATATAGCCTCCACACAAAATCCAACCGTTACACACATAATTGAGCAATCTCGGTGAGACCGAAGTGGAAACTCGGTCAGACCGAAAGTTCAAATATAGTGAACGTTGGGGTTTTCGGTGGGACCGAAAATACCATCTCGGTTTGTCCGATATGAGTCAAAGACAGGATCTTGCCAGTTTCGGTGGGACCGAAATTAACAACTCGGATATTCCGATATGATGTCAAATGGTTACAGAAGGTTGGCAGTCCGTATTTCGATGAGACCGAACTCAAACTCGGATTGACCGATTTTTCTAGGGTTTGGCTTATGGCTGAGGTGGTTCATCTCGGTGGGACTAAGTTGGAAGAATCGGTTTGTCCGAGATTACTTATGAGTGTGTATAGAAGTGAAAGTTGCTGATAGTTGAAGGAGATATATCACTAAGCACTTGAGCAACCAGATCATCAACACAACCTCATCCCCTTTTAATAGTATTGGCTTTTCCTATGGACTCAATGTGATCTTTGATCACTAAACCAAAAATGGAGTCTTGAGCTTTTGCCAATGCTTGCCTTAGCATTTTGAGGGGTCCACTTCTTCAGTCATTTCCATACCCGTATCACTGAACTTCTCTGAAATGATTCTCAAGTAACTATTAGTTCAATGATATATATGTTGTTATTAATTACCAAAACCACCCGGGGATTAGTTGCACTTTCAATCTCCCCCTTTTTGGTAATTGATGACAACATATAGATCAAAGCTTCGACAAAAGATATAATCAATGAATAATATCGTCGCTTTGAGAAGTATGTGATAAACAAGAGCTCCCCCTAAATTTGTGCATTATTTAAAATTTGCGTTTGAATGCAAATGCACAATCGATTAGGATTATGGGTCACTCTTCCATGTCACATACATCTTGGTGGAGCGCACAAAATGATAAGAAAGAATAACATGCACCCAAGCACCAAGACATGAGTAAATAGTAATACAAAAAGGAATAGCATATGATAAGCATTAAGCACACATTAAAGCATAGTATGACTAAGCACTCATTAAGGTAGCATCAAACGTAGTAGCAAGCACACTGAAAGTATCAAGAACCAAAAGAACCAAATGTATCTCAAAGAAAACCGCAAAAGAATGAAAGAGCACTCTCTCTCTCGAAGCCCTATGATCTATACAATTTCTCCCCCTTTGGCAACAAGTTACCAAAAAGTTCGAAAAAGCATAGAGCTAAACGTCACTGTGGGCTCTGCTGGCGGCTCCCGTCTGGGTAGATGTCGGAGTAGATATGACGGCATCGGCGAAGACTTCAGCTGATGTCTGCGCTGGAGGAGTGGATGCTGGAGCTGTGGCTGGAGCAACTGCTGGAGCTGTAGGAGGTGCTGAAGTGGTAGTCCTGGAGTCAGTCACTGGGATAGCAGCTGATCGGGATCCTCTGGGAACCGGAACAGTCTGGCGATGAGAGTCCTGGACTAGGTCATCCTGCATGAGCTCTGCCCTATCCTGCCTAGCTTCCTCCATGTCTGCCTCAAGCTTGTTGACGGTCACCTGAATCTCAGTCAGCTTCACGTCCAGAGCGTGGATCTTGTCGTCAACAATCCTCTCTAGGCTCTCCTGAGATTGTTCAATGCTGGCCAGGCGTTGTTCAATCCTCTGTGTAGCTTCAAGAATCTGCTCTCCGAAGCTCTTTGGTTTAGCTGCTGCTGCTGCTGCTGCCTCTTTATCAGCTTTGGCTTTCTTAGCAGCTTCAATCTTGGCTTGACCTTCAACAGAAGTTGGATCCTCCTCATCCATCACAACAATGTTATCTTCATGCTCTGGCTGCAGTGGTAAGTGCTTCCTATCCAACATGAATTTGCCCGTGCCAAACTTGGCATTGATGAGCATCTGAATCTGCGGGGCAAATCCACACGACCTCTTCTGGTCAGCTGCAGTCCTCTTAATGGTCTCTACCATTAAGTCCATCACCTTGAAAGGTGCCTTCTCATACAGAATGTGCAGCATGTTGATAGAATAGCCTCGGATCATGCGGTGGTCTCCAGACTTGGGCATCAAGGTATGCCTCAGAATAGTGTTTGTGGTAGTTAGACCTGCCTGGAGATAGTACACTGAGCCAAGCTTCCATCCTTCCAAATCAGCTGCGGGGATCTCCTTGTACATGTTCTTCATGGAATCATGGTTCTTCTTAGGAATCCCATAGACATCAATGTCGTCCTCTCTCTGCACTGGAGCATTCAGAAGTTCTGCCCATTCTTCAACAGACGAAGAAAACCTTTGACCTTCAGTCATCCAGGTGATCTTCCCATCAGGATAGAAGTGGGCTGTGGCGTAGAACTGCATAATCATCTCATCATTCCAATCAGTCAAGTTCTGACCCACAAACTCATCAACTCCACATGCAGTGAAGCTCTCATGCACATGGGGAAAGAAGTCTCGGTGCTCTTCACTGTCAATGTACTCCCAGTCAACGTATCTGGTATCTGCAACAATAGGCTTCTTATCCATCAGCACGGTCTCATAGAAGTCCTGCTGCTCTCTGGTGTGGAATCTAGGGTCCACAGCAGTCCTTCTCCTCACGGCATATGGATCAGACTGTCTCCATAGCCTGAGACCTCTGTCCTTCCTTGCCTTCATATCCTCGGCTTGAGGATGAGCATCGTTGTGGAGTGGCAATTTTGGACGGAGCTTCAGCAACACATGTTCTTCATCAGACTCAGACGGTGGCACATCACCTTTGTTCTTCTCAGAGGCTGGGATGTTCCTGGTTTTCCTCTTCGGCTTGGCAGAAGGCCTAGCTGGAGCTGCCTTAGCTTGAGCAGGCTTCTTGGGCTTAGAAGTGGCTTGAGCCCTAATTGCATCACCCATGAGTTTCTGCTTCTGAGGAGCAGGCTGGGGTGCTTCTTCTTCTTCTTCTTCACCTGCTACATCTGCATGAGAATCAGCATATACTACCCTCTTCCTCTTGGAAGTTTTCTTCACTTTACTTGGGGCTGGCTCTCCCAAGTTTAGCTTCTTGGCAACAACTGACTGCTTGACCTTGCTGGTGCCTTTCTTGAACTGCTGCCCTTGGTGCTCTTTGGCAACAACATTTCTCTTGGGCTTGGAGGTTACTTCCTCAGCAATGAAGTCAGGGTCCTCATCATCAGAATTTCTCTGCTTTCTGGTTCTGGTGGCTGCAGGAGGCAAACCACTAGGGGTACTTAAAGTGCAACTAATCCCCGGGTGGTTTTAGTAATTAATAACAACATATATATCATTGAACTAATATTTAGTTGAGAATCATTTCAGAGAAGTTCGATGATATGGGTATGGAAATGTCTGAAGAAGTGGACCCCTCAAAATGCTAAGACAAGCATTGGCAAAAGCTCAAGACTCTATTTTTGGTTTAGTGATCAAAGATCACATTGAGTCCATAGGAAAAGCCAATACTATTAAAAGGGGATGAGGTTGTGTTGATGATTTGGTTGCTCAAGTGCTTGGTGATTTAGCTCCCTCAACTATCAGCACCCTTCACTACTTAACACACTCATAAGTAATCTCGGACAAACCGATTCTGCAAACTAAGTCCCACCGAGATGAACCACCTCAGTTATTCTTCCAAACCCTAATTTTTTGGTCCATCCGATTTTGAGTTCGGTCTCACCGAAACTGGACTGCCAACCTTCTGTAACCAATTGACATCATATCGGAATATCCGAGTTGTTAATTTCGGTCCCACCGAGAATGGCAAGCTCCTACCTTTGACTCACATCGGACACACCGAGATGGTATTTTCGGTCCCACCGAAAATCCCAACGTTCACTATATTTGAACTTTCGGTCTGACCGAGTTTTCACTTCGGTCTCACCGAGATTGCTCAAATATGTGTGTAACGGTTGGATTTTGTGTGGAGGCTATATATACCCCTCCACCCCCTCTTCATTCGTGGAGAGAGCCATCAGAAAGTCTACCACTCCTACCATACACTTTCTGAGAAGAGAACCACCTACCCTTGTGTTGAGATCAAGTCATTCCATTCCTACCATATGAAACTTGATTTCTAGCCTTCCCAAGTTGCTTTCCACTCAATCCCTTCTTCCACCACAGCCATATCAGTGAGGAGAGTTGAGTGTTGGGGAGATTATCATTTGAAGCACAAGAGCAAGGAGTTCATCATCATCAACAACATCTATTACCTTTTGGAGGGTGGTGCCTCCTAGATTGGTTAGGTGTCGCTTGGGAGCCTCCGTCTTGAGATGTGGAGTTGAACCAAGAAGTTTGTAAGGGCAAGGAGATTGCCTACTTCGTGAAGATCTACCCCGAGTAAGGCTAGTCCTCCGTGGGCATAGGCCATGATGGAATAGACAAGGTTGCTTCTTCGTGGACCCTTCGTGGGTGGAGCCCTCCGTGGACTCACGCAGCCGTTACCCTCCGTGGGTTGAAGTCTCCATCAACGTGGATGTACGATAGCACCACCTATCGGAACCACGACAAAAATCTCCGTGTCTCCAAACTGCGTTTGATCTTCTCCACCTCTCTTTACTACATGTGCAATTTACTTTCCGCTGCTTATACTCTAGAATTGCATGTGTAGGGTGATACTTGAATTGATCTTAATTGTGAAACTGCCAAAAACTTTGCATATCAAATGGCAGATTTTTATATTGTCAAGTAGTCTAATCACCCCCCTCTAGACATACTTTCGATCCTACAAGTGGTATCAGAGCTTTGGTCTCCATTGTTTTGGTTTCCATTGCATTGGACTCCATAAGCTTGGTTTCACAACCTAGGAGAGTATGGCGTCTAGTGAGGGTAATTATCGTAGAGGTCCTTACTTTGATGGTACAAATTTTGCTAGTTGGAAGCATAAAATGAAAATGCATATTCTTGGTCATAACCCAGCCGCATGGGGCATTATCTGTGTTGGTATGCAAGGTGATTTCTTCGAAGAAGGAAAAGTTCCGGATCGCGAAGCTACACCGGAAGAGTTGCGGATGTTGCAAAACAATGCTCAAGCTTGTGACATTCTCTTCAATGCTTTGTGTCCCGAGGAGTTCAACAAAATCAGCCGTCTTGAGAATGCTAAAGAGATTTGGGATACTTTGGTTGAAATGCACGAAGGTACTGAATCTGTGAAGGAATCAAAGTTAGATATTCTTCAAGGTCAACTTGACAAGTTCAAGATGAAGGATGGTGAAGGAGTCGCTGAAATGTACTCTAGGCTTGCTCTCATCAAAAATGAGATTGCCGGCTTAGGAAGCGAAGAAATGACCGACCGATTCATCATCAAGAAGATTCTAAGAGCTTTGGATGGAAAGTATGACACCGTGTGCACTTTGATCCAAATGATGCCAAACTACAAGACTCTCAAGCCAACTGAAGTCATTGGAAGGATTGTTGCTCATGAGATGACACTTAAGGATAAGGAAGAGCTTCACAACAAGTCAAGTGGTGCCTACAAAGCTACAAGTGATGCTCCCACTACCTCAAGTGACAAGTTAATTTCCAATGAAGAGATAAGCCTAATGGTTAAGAACTTCAACACGTTCTACAAGAATAGAGGCAAAGAAAGAAGCTCAAAGTCTAGATCATATGATGAAAAGAGATCTTCTAGTCGTGATCGAAACTGCTACAATTGTGGAAGACCCGGACACTTCTCAAATGAGTGTACGGCTCCCCACAAGAGAAGAGAAGAATCTCCAAGAAGAAGAGCAAGAGATGAGTCACCTCGGAGAGAGAGAAGGAGTACAGATGATCGTTATGAACGAAGACCCTCTCGGAGAAGCAAGGATTCGGAAAGGAAAGACAAGTCATCAAGGAGCTACACAAGAAGAAGACATCAAGCTCATATAGGTGAATGGGTCTCCGGCTCCGACTCCGACAATCAATCCGATGGAAGCTATCACTCCGACTCCGACTATAGTCAAGATGAAGGTGTTGCCGGACTTGCACTCGTATCCTCCAACTCCAACTCCTACGACTTATTTGATTCACCAAATGAGGGAATTGGAAGATGCTTCATGGCTAAAGGCCCCAAGGTAACACACCCTGAATTCATTGACTTTGATAGTGATGAGGATGACTTTCTCGGTGAAGATGAGCTCTTGCATGATAAATCTAGTGAGCTTAGTAATGATGAAAATGCTAGTAGTCTTTATAGTCGAGAAGAGTCGAATGACAATGCTATGAAGGAGATTGAGCGTCTAACTAAAGAACTAAACACTCTTAAGTTAGCTCATGAAACAACTCAAGAAGATCATAGAGAGCTCCTAAGATCTCATGAGAAGCTACGCTTCGAGAAGCTCACTCTAGAGCAAGAACATGAGTTTCTAAAAGCGATCAATGACGATCTTCGAAAGAAGAGTTCTTCATATCTTGCCAAACGACTTCTCTTGTCTAATTTCTTGCCACCTATTAAGACTAAGCATGACAAGCATAAGAAAAATTCTTCCTCTAGTAGTAACAATAAACATGTTAAATCCAATATTGTTGCTTCTAGTAGTTCTCTTGATTCCACTAACAATGTTTCAAGACAAGTTACACTTGAGCAAGAAAATAGCTTATTGAAGGAAATCATAGAGAAAGGTGTCTACAAGAGTCTTGCCGGAAGCAAGAACTAGTTGGAAATATGCCCTAGAGGCAATAATAAAAGAGTTATTATTATATTTCCTTGTTCATGATAATCGTTTATTATCCATGCTATAATTGTATTGATTGGAAACTCATATACATGTGTGGATAAATAGACAAACTTTATGTCCCTAGTAAGCCTCTTCAGGACTAGCTCGTTGATCAAAGATGACCGTGGTTTCCAGGTCATAGACATGAGTTGTCATTTGATAACGGGATCACATCATTAGGAGAATGATGTGATGGACGAGACCCAAACGTTAAACATAGCTTTTGATCGTATCAGTTATCGCTATTGTTTTCTGCATGTCAAGTATAAGTTCCTATGACCATGAGATTATGTAACTCACTGACACCGTAGGAGTGCTTTGTGTGTGCCAAACGTCGCAACGTAACTGGGTGACTATAAAGGTACTCTACAGGTATCTCCGAAGGTGTCTGTTGAGTTGACATGGATCGAGACTGGGATTTGTCACTCCGTGTGACGGAGAGGTATCTCCGGGCCCACTCGGTAATACATCATCTCAATGAGCTCAAAGTGACTAAGTAGTTAGTCACGGGATTATGTATTACGGCAACGAGTAAAGAGACTTGCCGGTAACGAGATTGAACTAGGTATAAAGATACCGACGATCGAATCTCGGGCAAGTAACATACCGACGAGACAAAGGGAACTGTATACGGGATTGCCTGAATCCTTGACATCGTGGTTCATCCGATGAGATCATCGAGAAACGTGTGGGAACCAATATGGGTATCCAGATCCCGCTATTGGTTATTGACCTGGGAGTGTCTCGGTCATGTCTGCATAGTTTCCGAACCCGCAGGGTCTACACACTTAAGGTTCGGTGACGCTAGGGTTGTTAGTGAGAACAGTGCATGGTTACCGAAGGTTGTTCGGAGTCCCGGATGAGATCCCGGACGTGACGAGGGTCTCCGGAATGGTCCGGAGACGAAGATTGATATATAGGATGAAAGGTTTCGGAGTCCGGAAGTGTTCCGGGGAGTATCGGGAAGACGGCGGATGACCGAAAGGGGTTTCGGGGTCCCGGAAGGAGTTTCGGGCCTAATGGGCCACAAAGGG
>LR738709.1:241236406-241276664 GCA_902687465.1 Secale cereale
CCGCCCCCCCCCCCCCCCATCTCCACTTGGCCGCCGCCCCTAGGGGTAAACCCTAGGGCGCCCCCTCCCCTCTACTCCCCCTATATAAAGAGAGGCAGAGGGAGGGCAGCCACACATGTTCGTGCCTCGGTGCTGCCCTCCCTCTCCCACAACAATCTTCGTTTTCCCGCGGTGTTTGGCGAAGCCCTGCTGGAATCCTCCACCACCATCTCCACCACGCCGTCGTGCTGCCGGTGTCTCCATCAACCTCTCCTTCCCCCTTGCTGGATCAAGAAGGAGGAGACGTCCCCGAGCTGTACGTGTGAAGAACGCGGAGGCACCGTTGCTTCGGTGCGAGGATCTTTGGCGATCTGAATCGCGGCGAGTACGACTCCATCAACCGCGTTCTTGAACGCTTCCGCTTAGCGATCTACAAGGGTATGTGGATCCAACTCTCCCCTCGTAGATGCATCTCCTAGATTGATCTTGGTGAACGTAGAAATTTTTTTTGTTTCCCATGCAACGTTCCCCAACAGTGGCATCATGAGCTAGGATCTTGCGTAGATGTTTTCACGAGTAGAACACAAAAGGGTTTGTGGACGTTGATGTTTAGATTGCTTCCCTCCTTAGTGTTTCTTTATTCAGCGGTATTATGGGATGAAGCGGCCCGGACCAACTTTACATGTCCACGTACATGAGACCGGTTCCATCGACAGACATGTGACTTTTGTTGCATAAGATGGCTGGCGGGTGTCTGTCTCTCCTATCTTAGTTGAATCGGAACAGAACAAGGCGGTCCTTGTAGAAGGTTAAATAGCAACTTAAATATCACCGTTGTGGCTTTGCGTAGGTAAGAAGCGTTCTTGCTAGATACCCATAGCAGCCACGTAAAACATGCAACAACAAATTAGAGGACGTCTAACTTGTTTTTGCAGGGTATGTATGTGATATGATATGGCCAATGACATGATGAGATATATTTGATGTATGAGATGATCATGTTGTAATAGTTAATATCGACTTGCATGTCGATGTATACGGCAACCGGCAGGAGCCATAGGGTTGTCTTTAATCTTTGTATGACATGCGTGTCAATCATTAAGTGCTTTGTAATGCTTTACTTTATCGCTAAACGGTAGCAATAGTAGTAAGAGCATGGTGGGCGCGCGACAACCCCGATGGCGACACGATGATGGAGATCATGATGATGGGGATCATGGTGTGGCGCCGGTGACGATGGAGATCATGCCGGTGCTTTGGAGATGGAGATCAAAAGCACGAGTTGATGGCCATATCATGTCACTTATGATTTGCATGTGATGTTAATCCTTTTATGCATCTTATTTTGCTTAGGACGACGGTAGCATTATAAGATGATCCTTCACTAAAATTTCAAGATAAAATTGTGTTCCCCCCGAGTGTGCGCCGTTGCGAAGGTTCGTCGTTTCGAAGCACCACGTGATGATCGGGTGTGATAGACTCTACGTTCGCATACAACGGGTGCAAGCCAGTTTTGCACATGCAGAACACTCGGGTTAGACTTGATGAGCCTAGCATGTACAGACATGGCCTCGGAACACGGAAGACCGAAAGGTCGAGCATGAGTCATATAGTAGATATGATCAACATGTAGATGTTCACCATTGACACCACCTCATCTCACGTGATGATCGGACTTGGGTTGGTGGATCTGGATCATGTCACGCTCGAATGACCAGAGGGATGTCAATTTGAGTGGGAGTTATAAATAATTTGATTAGGTAATAACTCACTTATCATGAACAATAGTCTAAAATGTCTTTGCAAATCTTTTGTTGTAGATGGCTCGCGCAGTAGCTCCCCTGAATTTTAATGCGTTCCTAGAGAAAGCTAAACTGAAAGATGATGGGAGCAACTTTGTGGACTGGCTCCGCAATCTGAGGATCATCCTCACAGCTGCCCAAAAGGTTTATGTCCTAAATGCACCGCTAGGTGACCCCCCCGCTCCTCAGGCCTCTGCGGACGTTATGAACGCCTGGCAGTCGCGTTCGGATGACTACTCAATAGTGCAGTGTGCCATATTGTATAGCTTGGAAGGAGGACTTCAAAGGCGTTTTGAACGTCATGGAGCATATGAGATGTTCCAGGAGTTGAAGTTCATCTTTGAAAAGAATGCCAAGATCGAGAGGTATGAGACCACCGATAAATTCTTTGCTTGCAAGATGGAGGAGAATTCGTCTGTCAGTGAGCACTTACTGAAGATGTCTGGGTACTATACCCGCATAGCTGATCTGGGACTTGTGTTCCCGGATGAGGCTATCATTGACAGAATTCTCCAGTCACTCCCGCCTAGCTACAAGAGCTTCGTACAGCAGTATAACATGCAAGGGATGAACAAAACCATCGCCGAGCTGTTTTCGATGCTGAAAGTCGCTGAGGCAGACATCCAGAAGGAGTATCAAGTGTTGATGGTCAATAAAACCACCAATTTCAAGAAAGATGGCAAGGGCAAGAAGGGTAACTCTAAGAAGGGTGGAAAGGCAGTTGCTCATCCAGTGAAGAAACCCAAGGCTGGGCCCAAGCCAGAGACTGAGTGTTTCTATTGCAAGGGGAACGGCCACTGGAAGCGGAACTGCCCCAAGTATCTGGCAGACAAGAAGGGGGCCAACAACAACAACAAGCAAGGTATATGTGATATACATGTTATTGATGTGTACCTTACCAACTCTCGTTGTAGTGCCTGGGTATTTGATACCGGTTCGGTTGCTCACATTTGCAACTCTAAACAGGAACTGCGGAATAAACGGAGGCTGGCGAAGGACGAAGTGACGATGCGCGTGGGAAATGGTTCCAAGGTTGATGTGATCGCCGTCGGCACGCTCGCTCTTTGATTACCATCGGGATTAGTTATGAACCTGAATAATTGTTATTTAGTGCCTGCGTTAAGCATGAACATTATATCTGGATCTTGTTTGATGCGAGACGGTTACTCATTTAAATCAGAGAATAAAGGTTGTTCTATTTATATGGGTAATATCTTTTATGGTCATGCACCCGAAGTAAGGGGTTTATTCTTATTGAATCTCGATAGTGATGATACACATGTTCATAACATTGATGCCAAAAGATGTAGAGTTGATAATGATAATACCACTTTCTTGTGGCACTGCCGTCTGGGTCATATCGGCGTGAAACGCATGAGGAAGCTCCATGCTGATGGACTTTTGGAGTCTCTTGATTTTGAATCACTTGACACATGCGAGCCGTGCCTCATGGGCAAGATGACGAGGACCCCGTTTTCAGGGACAATGGAATGGGCAAGTGACTTATTGGAAATCATACATACTGATGTGTGTGGTCCGATGAGTGTCACGGCGCGCGGTGGATATCGTTATTTTCTCACCTTCACTGACGACTTAAGTAGATATGGGTATATTTACTTAATGAAGCATAAGTCTGAAACTTTTGAAAAGTTCAAGCAATTTCAGAGTGAAGTTGAAAATCATCGTAACAAGAAAATCAAGTTCCTACGATCTGATCGAGGGGGAGAATATCTGAGTTATGAGTTTGGCAATCACTTAAGAAAATGTGGAATTGTTTCACAGTTGACGCCACCTGGAACACCACAGCGTAATGGTGTGTCCGAACGTCGTAATCGAACCCTATTAGATATGGTGCGTTCTATGATGTCTCTTGCCGATTTGCCACTATCGTTCTGGGGATATGCGTTAGAGACAGCTGCATTCACTTTAAATAGGGCTCCATGTAAGTCCGTTGAGACAACACCGTATGAACTATGGTTTGGTAAGAAACCTAAGTTGTCTTTTCTCAAGGTTTGGGGTTGCGATGCTTATGTCAAAAGGCTTCAGCCAGAAAAGCTCGAACCCAAAGCGGACAAATGTGTCTTCATAGGATACCCAAAAGAAACTGTTGGGTACACCTTCTATCTCAGATCCGAAGGCAAAGTGTTTGTCGCTAAGAACGGGTCCTTTCTCGAGAAAGAGTTTCTCTCGAAAGAATTGAGTGGGAGGAAGGTAGAACTTGATGAGGTTATTGAACCTCTGCTTCAACCAGAGAGTTGCGCAGCACAGAAAGATGTTTTTGTGGAGCCTGCAGCGGTTGAAGAGGAAGCCAATGATGATGATCAAGAAGCTTCTGATCAAGTTACTACCGAACCTCGTAGGTCGACAAGGGTACGCACTGCACCTGAGTGGTATGGTAACCCTGTCTTGGAGGTCATGTTGTTAGACAACGGTGAACCTACGAGCTATGGAGAAGCGATGGTGGGCCCGGATTCTGACAAATGGTTAGAGGCCATGAAATCCGAGATGGGATCCATGTATGAAAACAAAGTATGGACTTTGGAAGTATTACCTGAAGGGCGGAAGGCCATTCAGAATAAATGGATTTTTAAGAGGAAGACGGACGCAGACGGTAATGTCACCGTGTATAAAGCTCGACTTGTGGCAAAGGGTTTTTCACAAGTTCAAGGAATTGACTACGATGAGACTTTCTCACCTGTAGCGATGCTTAAATCAGTCCGAATCATGTTAGCGATAGCTGCATATTTCGATTATGAAATTTGGCAGATGGATGTCAAAACAGCGTTCCTTAATGGTTTTCTTAAGGAAGAGTTGTATATGATACAACCGGAAGGTTTTGTCGATCCAGAGAATGCTGACAAAGTATGCAAGCTCCAGCGTTCCATTTATGGGCTGGTGCAAGCATCTCGGAGTTGGAATCTTCGCTTTGATGAGGTGATCAAAGCGTTTGGGTTTGTACAAGTTTACAGTGAAGCTTGTATTTACAAGAAAGTGAGTGGGAGCTCTATAGCGTTTCTAATATTATATGTGGATGACATATTGCTGATTGGAAACAATATAGAATTTTTGGATAGCGTGAAGGGGTATTTGAACAAGAGTTTTTCGATGAAGGATCTCGGTGAAGCTGCTTTCATATTGGGCATCAAGATCTATAGAGATAGATCAAGACGCTTGATAGGACTTTCACAAAGTACATACCTTGATAAAGTTTTGAAGAAGTTCAAAATGGATCAATCCAAGAAGGGGTTCTTGCCGGTATTGCAAGGTACAAAGTTGAGTAAGACTCAATGCCCAGTGACTGCGGAAGATAGAGAAAAGATGAGTGTCGTCCCCTATGCTTCAGCCATAGGCTCTATCATGTATGCAATGCTGTGCACAAGACCAGATGTCAGCCTTGCCATAAGTATGGCCGGAAGGTTTCAAAGTAATCCTGGTATGGATCACTGGACAGCGGTCAAGAATATCCTAAAGTACCTGAAAAGGACTAAGGAAATGTTTCTCGTTTATGAAGGTGATCAAGAGCTCGTCGTAAAGGGTTACGTCGATGCAAGTTTTGACACTGATCCGGATGACTCTAAGTCTCAAACCGGATACGTATATATTCTCAACGGGGGAGCGGTAAGCTGGTGCAGTTCCAAGCAGAGCGTGGTAGCCGATTCTACATGCGAAGCGGAGTACATAGCTGCCTCGGAGGCGGCAAAGGAAGGTGTCTGGATGAAGGAGTTCATGACAGATCTTGGAGTTGTGCCTAGTGCACTAAACCCAATGACTCTGTTCTGTGACAACACTGGTGCCATTGCTCTAGCCAAGGAACCAAGGTTTCACAAGAGGACCAGACACATAAAGCGACGCTTCAATTCCATCCGCGATTCAGTCAAGGAGGAGGACATAAGCATTTGCAAAGTACACACGGATTTGAATGTTGCAGATCCGTTGACTAAGCCTCTTCCATGGGCTAAGCATGATCAACACCAAGACTCTATGGGTGTTAGATTCATTACCTTGTAATGCTAGATTATTGACTCTAGTGCAAGTGGGAGACTGTTGGAAATATGCCCTAGAGGCAATAATAAAAGAGTTATTATTATATTTCCTTGTTCATGATAATCGTTTATTATCCATGCTATAATTGTATTGATTGGAAACTCACATACATGTGTGGATAAATAGACAAACTTTGTGTCCCTAGTAAGCCTCTTCAGGACTAGCTCGTTGATCAAAGATGACCGCGGTTTCCAGGTCATAGACATGAGTTGTCATTTGATAACGGGATCACATCATTAGGAGAATGATGTGATGGACGAGACCCAAACGTTAAACATAGCTTTTGATCGTATCAGTTATCGCTATAGTTTTCTGCATGTCAAGTATAAGTTCCTATGACCATGAGATCATGTAACTCACTGACACCGTAGGAGTGCTTTGTGTGTGCCAAACGTCGCAACGTAACTGGGTGACTATAAAGGTACTCTACAGGTATCTCCGAAGGTGTCTGTTGAGTTGACATGGATCGAGACTGGGATTTGTCACTCCGTGTGACGGAGAGGTATCTCCGGGCCCACTCGGTAATACATCATCTCAATGAGCTCAAAGTGACTAAGTAGTTAGTCACGGGATTATGTATTACGGCAACGAGTAAAGAGACTTGCCGGTAACGAGATTGAACTAGGTATAGAGATACCGACGATCGAATCTTGGGCAAGTAACATACCGACGAGACAAAGGGAACTGTATACGGGATTGCCTGAATCCTTGACATCGTGGTTCATCCGATGAGATCATCGAGAAACGTGTGGGAACCAATATGGGTATCCAGATCCCGCTATTGGTTATTGACCTGGGAGTGTCTCGTTCATGTCTGCATAGTTTCCGAACCCGCAGGGTCTACACACTTAAGGTTCGGTGACGCTAGGGTTGTTAGTGAGAACAGTGCATGGTTACCGAAGGTTGTTCGGAGTCCCGGATGAGATCCCGGACGTGACGAGGGTCTCCGGAATGGTCCGGAGACGAAGATTGATATATAGGATGAAAGGTTTCGGAGTCCGGAAGTGTTCCGGGGAGTATCGGGAAGACGGCGGATGACCGAAAGGGGTTTCGGGGTCCCGGAAGGAGTTTCGGGCCTAATGGGCCACAAAGGGGGGACACAACAGCCCTCATAGGGCTGTGCGCCCCCCTGGGCCCTCTCCTCATGCGCAAGGGGGCCTGGCCCCTCCTAGGGCTGCCGCACCCCCTAGCTTGGGGGGCAAGGCACCTGGGGGGGGGGGGAAGCCCTAACCCTGGCGCAGCCCTGGCCGCCGCCCCCCCATCTCCACTTGGCCGCCGCCCCTAGGGGTAAACCCTAGGGCGCCCCCTCCCCTCTACTCCCCCTATATAAAGAGAGGCAGAGGGAGGGCAGCCACACACGTTCGTGCCTCGGTGCTGCCCTCCCTCTCCCACAACAATCTTCGTTTTCCCGCGGTGTTTGGCGAAGCCCTGCTGGAATCCTCCACCACCATCTCCACCACGCCGTCGTGCTGCCGGTGTCTCCATCAACCTCTCCTTCCCCCTTGCTGGATCAAGAAGGAGGAGACGTCCCCGAGCTGTACGTGTGAAGAACGCAGAGGCACCGTTGCTTCGGTGCTAGGATCTTCGGCGATCTGAATCGCGGCGAGTACGACTCCATCAACCGCGTTCTTGAACGCTTCCGCTTAGCGATCTACAAGGGTATGTGGATCCAACTCTCCCCTCGTAGATGCATCTCCTAGATTGATCTTGGTGAACGTAGAATTTTTTTTTGTTTCCCATGCAACGTTCCCCAACAGAACTTTGAGGAGATTGTTCGCAAACAAGGAAGGCACCGGAAGAATCAAGGGATTGGTTTTGAGCGAAAGTTCAACGCCGAAGGTGTTGAGTGGGAAGAAGGTCAATACCCTACTCCACAGTTTGTTTTACAAAAGGAGAAGTATGATCCTACTTCTTCCAATGTGGAACAAGCTCAAGATGACCTTCTACCACAAGACCACAAGCTAAAGGCCAAGGACAAGCTTCAAGAGGAGATTGATGCATTCATTGAAGCACCTCAAGTCATGGTCAAGTGGGTTCCCAAGGACACATCAAGTTCTACTTCGTCAAGCTCAACTACAACACCAAGGATTCCCATCAAGATGATGTGGATGCCAAAGAAGAAGAACTAGAAGGTTCTTGAGGGTGACTCCGCCAACAAACTTCACTCATATTCATTTTGGCAAGAACTTGTGCAATCAACTTCCACATCATGCACTAGTTCATGGAGTCACAAACCCTCTTGTTGGTAAGTCAAGGGACAAGGTAATCATTGCTTTCATGGACATCATCTTTTATGTACTTCAATCTATGTCTATGGATATTCTTGTTTGTTCCTTGTGGGACTAACCCATGTAGGTATTGAAAGTGCCCTAATCCAAAGGATAGCTCCCAACTCTTGATGATCAACATCAACATTGAGCATCCACATCTTCAACATCTACATGAAGTCTTCTACGACAACCCAAGGTTAGTTTGACCCTTTAAAAGGGGTTCTCACATCTAGGGGGAGCTTTGCTCTAAAAAATTGAGCTAAAGCATCTCCAAATGATGTGAACACATAAATGCTTTATGTAAAAGTGGTAACCCCACTTGTGCTTAAACGATGAGTATGACCTATGATAAAATGTTCTCATTTGGCTCCTAAGTCAATATACTCATATATAGATGACCTAGTCATCGACAAATTGTGTGCTAGTAGCTAGAGTATTGGTTGTGCATGTTTGACACATATTTCAGTTGCTATCTTATTGTGTGAGCATGTTGAATGCATGATTTTATCCATTCAAGGACATCCATTTGTTGTTTTGATTGTTTTGATTTTTCTGGCCAAATGGATGGACAAGAATGCCTAAGCACCTTCCCTAGCTATCTATGCTTTCTTGTCTCAAATTCTATTAATGCTCATATCACAACTTTGAACAAGTCATTTTCGGACCCTCCGAGTGAGGAGCACTCGGAGCCACCGATCCGTCTAAGGCTGACTTCCAAAACCTTCTAAGTCCATTTCGGTCTGACCAGCTTTTCCATCTCGGTCCAACCGAAACGCTTAGACTGATCTAGGTTTCATCTCGGTGAAACCGAGTTCAAAATCTCGGTCTGACCGATATGCGTAACTGCACAGCAGTTATACATTTCGGTGACACCGAGTTTTTCAACTCGGTCCCACCGACAATATGGGGATATATATACCTGAGGGCTGCGCGCGATTTAACTCTTCAAACCGTTTCGCCCCCAAGTCCCCTGCTGCCGTCGCCCTGGTCTACGGATCGTCGCCGTCGTCGCCTGTGCGCCCTCGCCGCAGGACTCCACCGCCGTCAACGGTAATCCTCTCCGCGCCGTTGCCGCCGTAGAGGGACTCCACCAAGTTAGGGTGAGTCCCGATCCCTTTCGTGCTCCCCATCTGATTCTTGCACGATTGGTTTGCCATGAATCTATCCACGTTTGAGATATTCCCTAAACATCAGATCAGATCCTCTAGTTTCGAGCGAAATTCTTAGGTTTAGGTTTCCACGGAACGCATCTCGGTGAAGCCGATTTTGAAACTCGGAATGACCGATTTGGCCTCTCGCCATTGCACTGCACCATTCGGTCTAACCGAGTTGTGCAAATCGGTGTGACCGAAACTTAGCTTTAGTGAAACCCTAGTGTTTCGGTAGGACCGAAACCCATTTCGGTCTGACCGAAAGTGGTGTGTAGGTTTCTGTTGAACACTTCGGATTCACCGAAACTTAAAATCGGTTTGACCGAAATGCATTCTGTGAAAACTCAAAACTAAGATTTGAACTCATTTTTTTGCAAAAATCTCTGCAGTTGTGATAACTCTTCTACTCTGCCTATACCTTTCACAGGTTGTCAGCCATGTCAGATGTCAGTGACAGCCAGAACAGGTCTGAGTCACCTTTTGCTGAGATCCCTGAGGCAGATACTAGTCCTGAGGCTAGTAGTTCCAGTGATGATGGTGAGAGGAGCACCCCCAGTGGTTTGCCTCCTGCAGCCACCAGAACCAGGAAGAAGAGAAATTCTGATGATGAGGACTCTGACTTCGTTGCTGAGGAAGTTACCTCCAAGCCCAAGAGGAATGTTGTTGCCAAAGAGCACCAAGGGCAGCAGTCGAGGAAAGGCACAAGCAAGGTCAAGCAGTCAGCTGTTGCAAAGAAGCTAAACTTGGAAGAGCCAGCTCCAAGTAAGGTGAAGAAAACTTCCAAGAGGAAGAGGGTAGTATATGCTGAACCTCAAGTTGATGCAGCTGCTGAAGAAGAAGAAGAAGAAGATGCACCCCAGCCTCCTCCTCAGAAAGCTAAGTTCATGGGTGATGCTATTCGGGCTCAAGCCTCTTCTAAGCCCAAGAAGCCTGCTCAAGCCAAGGCAGCTCCAGCCAAGCCCAAGAGAACAACCAGGAGCATTCCAGCTTCTGAGAAGAACAAAGGTGAGATGCCACCGTCTGAATCAGATGAAGAGCATGTGTTGCTTAAGCTCCGTCCTAAGTTGCCACTCCACAATGATGCTCATCCTCAAGCTGAGGACATGAAGGCAAGGAAGGATAAAGGTCTCAGGCTATGGAGACAGTCTGATCCATATGCTGTGAGGAGAAGGACTGCTGTGGACCCCAGATTCCACACCAGAGAGCAGCAGGACTTCTATGAGACCGTGCTGATGGATAAGAAGCCTATTGTTGCTGACACCAGGTATGTTGACTGGAAATACATTGACAGTGAAGAGCACCGAGACTTCTTTCCCCATGTGCATGAGAGCTTTACTGCATGTGGAGTTGCTGATTTTGTGGGTCAAGAGCTGACAGCTTGGAATGACGAGATGATCATGCAGTTCTACGCCACAGCCCACTTCTATCCTGATGGCAAGATCACCTGGATGACTGAAGGTCAAAGGTTTTCTTCGTCTGTTGAAAAATGGGCAGAACTTCTGAATGCTCCAGTGCAGAGAGAGGACGACATTGATGTCTATGGGATTCCTAAGAAGAGTCATGATTCCATGAAGAACATGTACAAGGAGATCCCCGCTGCTGATTTGGAAGGGTGGAAGCTTGGCTCAGTGTACTATCTCCAGGCAGGTCTGACCACCACTAACACTATTTTGAGGCATACCTTGATGCCCAAGTCTGGAGACCACCGCATGATTCGAGGCTATTCTATCAACATGCTGCACATTCTCGATGAGAAGGCACCTTTCAAGGTGATGGACTTAATGGTAGAGACCATTAAGAGGACTGCAGCTGACCAGAAGCGGTCATGTGGGTTTGCCCCGCAGATTCAGATGCTCATCAATGCCAAGTTTGGCACGGGCAAATTCATGTTGGATAGGAAGCACTTGCCACTGCAGCCAGAGCATGAGGATAACGTAGTTGTGATGGATGAGGAGGATCCAACCTCAGTTGAAGGACAAGCCAAAATTGAAGCTGCAAAGAAAGCTAAAGCTGACAAAGAGGCAGCAGCAGCAACAGCTAAACCAAAGAGCTTCGGAGAGCAGATTCTTGAAGCTACCCAGAGGATTGAACAACGCCTCGCCAGCATAGAGCAATCTCAGGATAGCCTAGAGAGGATTGTTGAGGACAAGATCCACGCTCTGGACGTGAAGCTGACAGAGATTCAGGTGTCCGTCAACAAGCTTGAGGCAGACATGGAGGAAGCAAGGCAGGAGAGAGCAGAGCTCATGCAGGATGATCTAGTCCAGGACTCTCATCGCCAGACTGCTCAGGTTCCCAGAGGATCCAGATCTGCAGCTATCCCAGTGACTGACTCCAGGGCTACCACTTCAGCACCAGCCACAGCTCCAGCAGTAACTCCAGCTCCAGCATCCACTCCTCCAGCGCAGACATCAGCAGAAGTCTTCGCCGATGCCGTCATTTCTACTCCGACATCTACCTAGACGGGAGCCGCCAGCAGAGCCCGCAGTGACGCTTAGCTCTATACCTTTTCGAACTTTTTGGTAACTTGTTGCCAAAGGGGGAGAAACTGTATAGATCATAGGGCTTCGAGAGAGAGAGTGCTCTTTCGTTCTTTTGCCGGTTTCCTTTGAGATACATTGGTTTCTTTTGATCTTTCGAAACTTTCAGTGTGCTTGCTACTACGTTTGATGCTACCTTAATGAGTGCTTGGTCATACTATGCTTTAATGTGTGCTTAATGCTTATCATATGCTATTCCTTATTGTATGGCTATTCACTTTTGTCTTGGTGTTTGAGTGCATGTTATTCATTCTTATCATTTTGTGCGCTCCACCAAGATGTATGTGACATGGAAGAGTGACCCATAATCCTAATCGATTGTGCATTTGCATTCAAACGCAAATTTTAAATAATGCACAAATTTAGGGGGAGCTCTTGTTTATCACATACTTCTCAAAGCGACGATATTATTCATTGATTATATCTTTTGTCGAAGCTTTGATCTATATGTTGTCATCAATTACCAAAAAGGGGGAGATTGAAAGTGCAACTAATCCCCGAGTGGTTTTGGTAATTAATAACAACATATATATCATTGAACTAATATTTACTTGAGAATCATTTCGGAGAAGTTCGATGATATGGGTATGGAAATGTCTGAAGAAGTGGACCCCTCAAAATGCTAAGACAAGCATTGGCAAAAGCTCAAGACTCTATTTTTGGTTTAGTGATCAAAGATCACATTTAGTCCATAGGAAAAGCCAATACTATTAAAAGGGGATGAGGTTGTGTTGATGATCTGGTTGCTCAAGTGCTTGGTGATTTAGCTCCCTCAACTATCAGCACCCTTCACTACTTAACACACTCATAAGTAATCTCGGACAAACCGATTCTGCAAACTCAGTCCCACCGAGATGAACCACCTCAGTTATTCTTCCAAACCCTAATTTTTCGGTCCATCCAATTTTGAGTTCGGTCTCACCGAAACTGGACTGCCAACCTTCTGTAACCAATTGACATCATATCGGAATATCCGAGTTGTTAATTTCGGTCCCACCGAGAATGGCAAGCTCCTACCTTTGACTCACATCGGACACACCGAGATGGTATTTTCGGTCCCACCGTAAATCCCAACGTTCACTATATTTGAACTTTCGGTCTGACCGAGTTTTCACTTCCGTCTCACCGAGATTGCTCAAATATGTGTGTAACGGTTGGATTTTGTGTGGAGGCTATATATACCCCTCCACCCCCTCTTCATTCGTGGAGAGAGCCATCAGAAAGTCTACCACTCCTACCATACACTTTCTGAGAAGAGAACCACCTACCCTTGTGTTGAGATCAAGTCATTCCATTCCTACCATATGAAACTTGATTTCTAGCCTTCCCAAGTTGCTTTCCACTCAATCCCTTCTTCCACCACAGCCATATCAGTGAGGAGAGTTGAGTGTTGGGGAGATTATCATTTGAAGCACAAGAGCAAGGAGTTCATCATCATCAACAACATCTATTACCTTTTGGAGGGTGGTGCCTCCTAGATTGGTTAGGTGTCGCTTGGGAGCCTCCGTCTTGAGATGTGGAGTTGAACCAAGAAGTTTGTAAGGGCAAGGAGATCGCCTACTTCGTGAAGATCTACCCCGAGTAAGGCTAGTCCTCCGTGGGCGTAGGCCATGATGGAATAGACAAGGTTGCTTCTTCGTGGACCCTTCGTGGGTGGAGCCCTCCGTGGACTCGCGCAGCCGTTACCCTTCGTGGGTTGAACTCTCCATCAACGTGGATGTACGATAGCACCACCTATCGGAACCACGACAAAATCTCCGTGTCTCCAAACTGCGTTTGATCTTCTCCACCTCTCTTTACTACATGTGCAATTTACTTTCCGCTGCTTATACTCTAGAATTGCATGTGTAGGGTGATACTTGAATTGATCTTAATTGTGAAACTGCCAAAAACTTTGCATAATCAAAAGGCAGATTTTTTATATTGTCAAGTAGTCTAATCACCCCCCCTCTAGACATACTTTCGATCCTACAGGTACTCCTCTCACCATCATCACTAGGACTACTAGCCTTAGGACTAGTATCTGCCTCAGGAATCTCTGCAAAAGGTGATTCTGACCTGTTCTGGCTGTCACTGGCATCTGACATGGCTGACAACCTGTGAAAAGATAAGGTATAGGCAGAGTAGAAGAGTTATCACAAACTGCAGAGTTTTTTTTTGCAAAAAAATGAGTTCAAATCTTAGTTTTGAGTTTTCACAGAATGCATTTCGGTCAAACCGATATTCAGTTTTGGTGAATCCGAAGTATATACAGAGGCTTACCACACCACTTTCGGTCAGACCGAAGTGGGTTTCGGTCCTGCCGAAACACTAGGGTTTCACTAAGACTCTACATCGGTCACACCAATTTTCACGACTCGGTTAGACCGAAAGGTGCAGTGAAATGGCCAGAGGCCAAATCGGTCATTCCGAGTTTTCAAAATCGGTTTCACCGAAATGTATTCCGTGGAAACCTAACCCTAAGAATTTTACTCGAAACTAGTCCGATCTGATGTTAAGGAAGATTTCAAACGTGGCTAGATACAGGGCAAACCAATCGTGCAATGAATCAGATGGGGAGCACGAGAGGGATCGAGACTCACCCTAACTTGGTGGAGTCCCTCTACGGCGGCAACGGCGCGGAGAAGAAAACCGTTGACGGCGGCGGAGACATGCGGCGAGGGCGCACAGGCGATGACGGCGACGATCCGGAGACCAGGGCGACGGCAGCAGGGGACTTGGGGGCGAAACGGTTTGAAGAAATAATCGCGCGCTGCCCTCAGTATTTATATCCCCTTGCTGTCGGTGGGACCGAGTTGAAAAACTCGGTGACACTGAAATGGATAACTGCTGTGCAGTTACGCATATCGGTGACGCCGAGATTTTGAACTCGGTTTCACCGAGATGAAACCTAGATCAGTCTAAGCGTTTCGGTTGGACCGAGTGGGAGAAGTTGGTCTGACCGAAATTGACTTAGAAGGTTTTGGAAGTCAGCCTTAGACGGATCGGTGGCTCCAAGTGCTCCTCACTCGGAGGGTCCGAAAATGACTTGTTCAAAGTTTGTGATATGAGCATGAATAGAATTTGAGACAAGAAAGCATAGATAGCTAGGGAAGGTGCTTAGGCATTCTTGTCCATCCATTTGGCCAGAAAAATCAAAACAACCAAAACAACAAATGGATGTCCTCGAATGGATAAAATCATGCATTCAACATGCTCACACAATAAGATAGCAAATGAAATATGTGTCAAACATGCACAACCAAAATTCTAGCTACTAGCACACAATTTGTCGATGACTAGGTCATCTTTATATGAGTATTTTGACTTAGGAGTCAAATGAGAACATTTGATCATAGGTCATACTCATCGTTTAAGCACAAGTGGGGTTACCACTTTTACATAAAGCATTGATGTGTTCACATCATTTTGGAGATGCTTTAGCTCAATTTTTAGAGCAAAGCTCCCCCTAGATGTGAGAACCCCTTTTAAAGGGTCAAACTAACCTTGGGTTGTCGTAGAAGACTTCATGTAGATGTTGAAGATGTGAATGTTCAATGTTGATGTAGATCATCAAGAGTTGGGAGCTATCCTTTGGATTAGGGCACTTTCAATACCTACATGGGTTAGTCCCACAAGGAACAAACAAGAATATCCATGGACATAGATTGAAGTTCACAATAGATGATGTCCATGAAAGCAATGATTACCTTGTCCCTTGACTTACCAACAAGAGGGTTTGTGACTCCATGAACTAGTGCATGATGTGGAAGTTGATTGCACAAGTTGCCAAAATGAATATGAGTGAAGTATGTTGGCGGAGTCACCATCAAGAACCTTCTAGTTCTTCTTCTTTGGGATCCACATCATCTTGACGGGAATCCTTGGGGATGTAGTTGAGCTTGACGAAGTAGAACTTGACGTGTCCTTGGGAACCCACTTGACCATGGCTTGAGGTGCTTCAATGAATGCATCAATCTCCTCTTGAAGCTTGTCCTTGGCCTTTAGCTTGTGGTCTTGTGGTGGAAGGTCATCTTGAGCTTGTTCCACATTGGAAGAAGTAGGATCATACTTCTCCTTTTGAGAAACAAACTGTGGAGTAGGGTATTGACCTTCATCCCACTCAACACCTTCGGCGTTGAACTTTCGTTCAAAACCAATCCCTTGATTCTTCCGGTGCCTTCCTTGTTTGCGAACAATTTCCTCAAAGTTCTTGCTTCCGGCAAGACTCTTGTAGACACCTTTCTCTATGATTTCCTTCAATAAGCTATTTTCTTGCTCAAGTGTAACTTGGCTTGAAACATTGTTAGTGGAATCAAGAGAACTACTAGAAGCAACAATATTAGGTTTAACATGGTTATTGTTACTACTAGAGGAAGAATTTTTCTTATGTTTGTCATGCTTAGTCTTAATAGGTGGCAAGAAATTAGACAAGAGAAGTCGTTTGGCAAGATATGAAGAACTCTTCTTTCGAAGATCGTCATTGATCGCTTTTAGAAACTCATGTTCTTGCTCTAGAGTGAGCTTCTCGAAGCGTAGCTTCTCATGAGATCTTAGGAGCTCTCTATGATCTTCTTGAGTTATTTCATGAGCTAACTTAAGAGTGTTTAGTTCTTTAGTTAGACGCTCAATCTCCTTCATAGCATTGTCATTCGACTCTTCTCGACTATAAAGACTACTAGCATTTTCATCGTTACTTAGCTCACTAGATTTATCATGCAAGAGCTCATCTTCACCAAGCAAGTCATCCTCATCACTATCAAAGTCAATGAATTCAGGGTGTGTTACCTTGGGGCCTTTAGCCATGAAGCATCTTCCAATTCCCTCATTTGGTGAATCAAATAAGTCGTAGGAGTTGGAGTTGGAGGATACGAGAGCAAGACCGGCAACACCTTCATCTTGACTGTAGTCGGAGTCGGAGTGATAGCTTCCATCGGATTGATTGTCGGAGTCGGACCTACATGAGCTTGATGTCTTCTTCTTGTGTAGCTCCTTGATGACTTGTCTTTCCTCTCCGAATCCTTGCTTCTCCGAGAGGGTCTTTGATCATAACGATCATCTCTACTCCTTCTCTCTCTCTCCGAGGTGACTCATCTCTTGATCTTCTTCTTGGAGATTCTTCTCTTCTCTTGTGGGGAGCCGTACACTCATTTGAGTAGTGTCCGGGTCTTCCACAATTGTAGCAGTTTCGATCACGACTAGAAGATCTCTTTTCATCATATGATCTAGACTTTGAGCTTCTTTCTTTGCCTCTATTCTTGTAGAACTTGTTGAAGTTCTTAACCATTAGGCTTATCTCTTCATTGGAAATTATCTTGTCACTTGAGGTTGTGGGAGCATCACTTGTAGCTTTGTAAGCACCACTTGACTTGTTGTGAAGCTCTTCCTTATCCTTAAGTGTCATCTCATGAGCAACAATTCTTCCAATGACTTCAGTTGGCTTGAGAGTCTTGTAGTTTGGAATCATTTGGATCAAAGTGCACACAGTGTCATATTTTCCATCCAAAGCTCTTAGAATCTTCTTGATGATGAATCGGTCGGTCATTTCTTCGCTTCCTAAGCCGGCAATCTCATTTGTGATGAGAGAAAGCCTAGAGTACATTTCAGCGACTCCTTCACCATCCTTCATCTTGAACTTGTCAAGTTGACCTTGAAGAATATCTAGCTTTGATTCCTTCACAGATTCAGTACCTTCGTGCATTTCAACCAAAGTATCCCAAATCTCTTTAGCATTCTCAAGACGGCTGATTTTGTTGAACTCCTCGGGACACAAGGCATTGAAGAGAATGTCACAAGCTTGAGCATTGTTTTGCAACATCCGCAACTCTTCCGGTGTAGCTTCGCGATCCGGAACTTTTCCTTCCTCGAAGAATTCACCTTGCATACCAACACAAATAATGCCCCATGCGGCTGGGTTATGACCAAGAATATGCATTTTCATTTTATGCTTCCAACTAGCAAAATTTGTACCATCAAAGTAAGGACCTCTACGATAATTACCCTCACTAGACGCCATACTCTCCTAGGTTGTGAAACCAAGCTTATGGAGTCCAATGCAATGGAAACCAAGGCAATGGAGACCAAAGCTCTGATACCACTTGTAGGATCGAAAGTAGGTCTAGAGGGGGGGGGTGATTAGACTACTTGACAATATAAAAAATCTGCCTTTAGATCATGCAATGTTTTTGGCAGTTTCACAATTAAGACCAATTCAAGTAACACCCTACACATGCAATTCTAGAGTATATGCAGCGGAAAGTAAATTGCACATGTAAAAAGGAGGTGGAGAAGATCAAACGCAGTTTGGTGACACGGAGATTTTTGTCGTGGTTCCGATAGGTGGTGCTATCGTACATCCACGTTGATGGAGACTTCAACCCACGGAGGGTAACGGCTGCGCGAGTCCACGGAGGGCTCCACCCACGAAGGGTCCACGAAGAAGCAACCTTGTCTATTCCATCATGGCCTACGCCCACGGAGGGCTAGCCTTACTCGGGGTAGATCTTCACGAAGTAGGCGATCTCCTTGCCCTTACAAACTTCTTGGTTCAACTCCACATCTCGATGACGAAGGCTCCCAAGCGACACCTAACCAATCTAGGAGGCACCACCCTCCAAAAGGTAATAGATGTTGTAGATGATGATGAACTCCTTGCTCTTGTGCTTCAAATGATAATCTCCCCAACACTCAACTCTCCTCACTGATTTGGCTGTGGTGGAAGAAAGGATTGAGTGGAAAGCAACTTGGGAAGGTTAGAAATCAAGTTTCATATGGTAGGAATGGAGCAACTTGATCTCAACACAAGGGTAGGTAGTTCTCTTCTCAGAAAGTGTAAGATAGGAGTGGTAGTTCTTTCTGATGGCTCTCTCCACGAATGAAGAGGGGGTGGAGGGGTATATATAGCCTCCACACAAAATCCAACCGTTACACACATAATTGAGCAATCTCGGTGAGACCGAAGTGGAAACTCGGTCAGACCGAAAGTTCAAATATAGTGAACGTTGGGGTTTTCGGTGGGACCGAAAATACCATCTCGGTTTGTCCGATTTGAGTCAAGGATAGGAACTTGCCAGTTTCGGTGGGACCGAAATCATCAACTCGGATATTCCGAAATGATGACAAACGGTTACAGAAGGTTGGAAGCCCGTATTTCGGTGAGACCTTGCTTCCGGTGCCTTCCTTGTTTGCGAACAATTTCCTCAAAGTTCTTGCTTCCGGCAAGACTCTTGTAGACACCTTTCTCTATGATTTCCTTCAATAAGCTATTTTCTTGCTCAAGTGTAACTTGGCTTGAAACATTGTTAGTGGAATCAAGAGAACTACTAGAAGCAACAATATTAGATTTAACATGGTTATTGTTACTACTAGAGGAAGAATTTTTCTTATGCTTGTCATGCTTAGTATTAATAGGTGGCAAGAAATTAGACAAGAGAAGTCGTTTGGCAAGATATGAAGAACTCTTCTTTCGAAGATCGTCATTGATCGCTTTTAGAAACTCATGTTCTTGCTCTAGAGTGAGCTTCTTGAAGCGTAGCTTCTCATGAGATCTTAGGAGCTCTCTATGATCTTCTTGAGTTGTTTCATGAGCTAACTTAAGAGTGTTTAGTTCTTTAGTTAGACGCTCAATCTCCTTCATAGCATTGTCATTCGACTCTTTTCGACTATAAAGACTACTAGCATTTTCATCGTTACTAAGCTCACTAGATTTATCATGCAAGAGCTCATCTTCACCAAGCAAGTCATCCTCATCACTATCAAAGTCAATGAATTCAGGGTGTGTTACCTTGGGGCCTTTAGCCATGAAGCATCTTCCAATTCCCTCATTTGGTGAATCAAATAAGTCGTAGGAGTTGGAGTTGGAGGATACGAGAGCAAGACCGGCAACACCTTCATCTTGACTGTAGTCGGAGTCGGAGTGATAGCTTCCATCGGATTGATTGTCGGAGTCGGAGCCTGAGACCCATTCACCTACATGAGCTTGATGTCTTCTTCTTGTGTAGCTCCTTGATGACTTGTCTTTCCTCTCCGAATCCTTGCTTCTCCGAGAGGGTCTTCGTTCATAACGATCATCTCTACTCCTTCTCTCTCTCCGAGGTGACTCATCTCTTGATCTTCTTCTTGGAGATTCTTCTCTTCTCTTGTGGGGAGCCGTACACTCATTTGAGTAGTGTCCGGGTCTTCCACAATTGTAGCAGTTTCGATCACGACTAGAAGATCTCTTTTCATCATATGATCTAGACTTTGAGCTTCTCTCTTTGCCTCTATTCTTGTAGAACTTGTTGAAGTTCTTAACCATTAGGCTTATCTCTTCATTGGAAATTAACTTGTCACTTGAGGTTGTGGGAGCATCACTTGTAGCTTTGTAAGCACCACTTGACTTGTTGTGAAGCTCTTCCTTATCCTTAAGTGTCATCTCATGAGCAACAATTCTTCCAATGACTTCAGTTGGCTTGAGAGTCTTGTAATTCGGCATCATTTGGATCAAAGTGCACACGGTGTCATATTTTCCATCCAAAGCTCTGAGAATCTTCTTAATGATGAATCGGTCGGTCATTTCTTCGCTTCCTAAGCCGGCAATCTCATTTGTGATGAGAGCAAGCCTAGAGTACATTTCAGCGACTCCTTCACCATCCTTCATCTTGAACTTGTCAAGTTGACCTTGAAGAATATCTAGCTTTGATTCCTTCACAGATTCAGTACCTTCGTGCATTTCAACCAAAGTATCCCAAATCTCTTTAGCATTCTCAAGACGGCTGATTTTGTTGAACTCCTCGGGACACAAAGCATTGAAGAGAATGTCACAAGCTTGAGCATTGTTTTGCAACATCCGCAACTCTTCCGGTGTAGCTTCGCGATCCGGAACTTTTCCTTCCTCGAAGAATTCACCTTGCATACCAACACAAATAATGCCCCATGCGGCTGGGTTATGACCAAGAATATGCATTTTCATTTTATGCCTCCAACTAGCAAAATTTGTACCATCAAAGTAAGGACCTCTACGATAATTACCCTCACTAGACGCCATACTCTCCTAGGTTGTGAAACCAAGCTTATGGAGTCCAATGCAATGGAAACCAAAACAATGGAGACCAAAGCTCTGATACCACTTGTAGGATCGAAAGTATGTCTAGAGGGGGGGTGATTAGACTACTTGTAAATATAAAAATTCTGCCTTTTGATCATGAACAGTTTTTGGCAGTTTCACAATTATGATCAAGACAAGTATCACCCTACACATGCAATTCTAGAGTATAAGCAGCGGAAAGTAAATTGCACATGTAGTAAAGAGAGGTGGAGAAGATCAAACGCAATTTGGAGACGCGGAGATTTTTCTCGTGGTTCCGATAGGTGGTGCTATCGTACATCCACGTTGATGGAGACTTCAACCCACGGAGGGTAACGGCTACGCGAGTCCACGGAGGGCTCCACCCACGAAGGGTCCACGAAGAAGCAACCTTGTCTATTCCATCATGGCCTACGCCCACGGAGGACTAGCCTTACTCGGGGTAGTTCTTCACGAAGTAGGCGATCTCCTTGCCCTTACAAACTTCTTGGTTCAACTCCACATCTCGTTGACGGAGGCTCCCAAGCGACACCTAACCAATCTAGGAGGCACCACCCTCCAAAAGGTAATAGATGTTGTAGATGATGATGAACTCCTTGCTCTTGTGCTTCAAATGATAATCTCCCCAACACTCAACCCTCCTCACTGATATGGCTGTGGTGGAAGAAAGGATTGAGTGGAAAGCAACTTGGGAAGGTTAGAAATCAAGTTTCATATGGTAGGAATGGAGCAACTTGATCTCAACACAAGGGTAGGTAGTTCTCTTCTCAGAAAGTGTAAGGTAGGAGTGGTAGTACTTTCTGATGGCTCTCTCCACGAATGAAGAGGGGGTGGAGGGGTATATATAGCCTCCACACAAAATCCAACCGTTACACACATAATTGAGCAATCTCGGTGAGACCGAAGTGGAAACTCGGTCAGACCGAAAGTTCAAATATAGTGAGCGTTGGGGTTTTCGGTGGGACCGAAAATACCATCTCGGTTTGTCCGATATGAGTCAAAGACAGGATCTTGCCAGTTTCGGTGGGACAGAAATTAACAACTTGGATATTCCGATATGATGTCAAATGGTTACAGAAGGTTGGCAGTCCGTATTTCGGTGAGACCGAACTCAAACTCAAATTGACCTATTTTTCTAGGGTTTGGCTTATGGCTGAGGTGGTTCATCTCGGTGGGACTGAGTTGGAAGAATCGGTTTGTCCGAGATTACTTATGAGTGTGTATAGAAGTGAAAGTTGCTGATAGTTGAAGGATATATATCACTAAGCACTTGAGCAACCAGATCATCAACACAACCTCATCCCCTTTTAATAGTATTGGCTTTTCCTATGGAATCAATGTGATCTTTGATCACTAAACCAAAAATGGAGTCTTGAGCTTTTGCCAATGCTTGCCTTAGCATTTTGAGGGGTCCACTTCTTCAGTCATTTCCATACCCGTATCACTGAACTTCTCTGAAATGATTCTCAAGTAACTATTAGTTCAATGATATATATGTTGTTATTAATTACCAAAACCACCCGGGGATTAGTTGCACTTTCACCTTGTCATAGATGAAGAAAAGCGCCGGCTAGAACGGCTGGTGGCAATGGCTGGTGAGCAGCCAGCCATACCAGCCGAACCAAGGGGGGCGGAGCCGCAAGGCTCGTTCCAGTCGGCCAAGGAGACAAAGAAGATTGCCTTGGACCCATCTCACCCAGAGAGATTTGCTGTCATAGGGTCAAACCTAGACAGCAAATAGGGAAGCGAGCTCGTCGATTTCCTCCATGAGAATCGGGACATCTTTGCATGGTCCGCCAAAAGACATGCCGGGTGTCCTGACGGATTTCGCCGAGCACAAGTTACATGTGAGAGAAGATGCAAAGCCTGTTAGGAGCCACTCTGCCGCCTGTCAGAAGAGAAACGAAGAGCTGTTGGAGAAGAGGTCACCCGCCTACTAGCAGCCGGCTTCATTATGGAAATATTTTATCCAGAGTGGCTCTCAAACCCAGTCCTAGTGCCGAAGAAGAACCACAAATGGCGCATGTGCATTGATTACACCAGCCTCAACAAAGCTTGCCCTAAAGATCTGTTTGCTCTGCCGCGAATAGATCAAGTGATTGACTCCACAGCCGGATGCGAGCTGCTGTCATTCCTTGATGCTTATTTCGGGTACCACTAGATCAAACTCGATCCAGCCGACCGTTTGAAGACCGCCTTCCTCACGCCATTTGGGGCCTTCTGCTACCTGACCATGATGTTCGTCTTGAGGAATGCCGGCGCCACTTTTCAGCGTTCCATGCAGAAGTGTCTCCTCAAGCAACTTGCCAGAAACGCCCACGTTTACGTGGATGATATCGTGGTGAAGACGGAGAAAAGGGGATCTCTTTTGGAGGATCTCCAAGAGACCTTTGAAAACCTGCGCCGCTTTCAGATCAAGCTAAACCCGAAGAAATGCGTCTTCAGGGTACTAGCAGGCCAGCTCCTTGGCTTCCTGGTATTGGAACGCGGCATCGAGTGCAACCCCGCAAAGATCAAGGCCATTGAGAGAATGGAGAGGCCGACTCGCGTACGAGATGTCCAGAAGTTTACCGGATGCCTGGCATCGCTCAGCCGTTTCATCAGCCGGCTGGTTGAGAAGGCACTCCCACTGTACCAACTGATGAAGAAAAGCACTTGCTTTGAGTGGAACGACAAGGCGGACGAAGCCTTCCAGCAGCTCAAGAAAGTGCTGTCCACACTGTCTGTCCTGGCGGCGCCAATAGACAAGGAACCCATGTTCCTTTACATAGCCACCACCAACCGGGTGGTCAGCACTATGATTGTGGTTGAACGGCCAGAGGACGGCAGAGCCTTGCCTGTCCAAAGGCCGGTCTATTACTTGGGCGATGTGCTATCCTCCAAGCAGAATTACCCCCACTACCAGAAGATGTGCTACGGCGTGTACTTCACCGCTAAGAAACTCAAGCGGTACTTCCAAGAGCACCCAATCATGGTCGTATGCACGGCCCCGCTTGCTGAAATCATGGGCAACAGAGATGCTTCAGGAAGAGTGGCGAAGTGGGCCATTGAGCTGGCCCCCTTTACCATATTCAACCATCCCCGCACCACCATCAAATCGCAAGCTTTGGCCAACTTCCTCGTCGACTGGGCCAAAACCCAGTACCTGCCGCCTGCTCCAGATTCAACCCATTGGCGGATGCACTTTGATGGATCAAATACGCGCACTGGCTTGGGAGCCGGCGTCGTCCTCACCTCTCTCAAGGGTGACAAGCTCAAATACGCCCTACAAATCCACTTTGCCGCCTCCAACAATGTGGCCGAGTATGTGGCACTCATTCGCAGGCTCCGTATGGCCAAAGAGATTGGCATCCGCCGAGTGCTGTGCTATGGTGACTCAGACTTGGTTGTCCAGCAGTCCTCTGGGGACTGGGATGCCAAGGACGCACACATGGCAAATTACCGTTTCCTTGTCCAGCAGATCAGTGGGCATTTTGACGGCTGCGAGTTCCTCCACGTGCCACGAGCCGACAACGTGCAAGCCGACACCTTGGCACGAATTGGCTCCACTTGTCAAGCGATACCAGCCGGCGTGTCCCTCCAATGCATGCGCAAGCCGTCGATCAAGCCTTCATGAGAGTCAGAGTCAATCTTCATACCAGCTGATCCTGGAGAAGACGGCCCGACAACCTCAGCAACCGGCCTGGGGACTGCTCCAGCAGGCGGCCTAGATACTCCAACTCCAGAAGACGGCACAGCAGCCGCTGCGCTGGTTTCTGGCCCGAGGACTGCTCCAGCAGGCGGCCAAGAAGCGCTAGTTCCAGCCGACGGCCCGTGGACTGCTGCAGCCAGCCCGGGGACTTTAGAAGTACAACATGCGGCTCACTCCAGCCCTCCGCCTCCCAGCCCAACCGCCCTGGTCTCACTGGCAGAAACAACAGGAGTCTCAGCGCCATCTTGGGCACAGCCAACCCTCAATTTCCTACTCAGAAGAGAGCTGCCAGCAGACGAAACTTTGGCACGGCAAGTTCAACGCCGAGCTTCAGCATACACAATGGTCAACAAAGAGCTTGTCAGAAGAAGTGCAACAGGCGTCTTCCAGCATTGCATGGAAGCAGAAAAGGGTCTAGCTATTCTAAAGGACATTCATCAAGGGGAGTGCGGCCACCACGCGGCCTCAAGATCCCTCGTTGCCAAAGCTTTCCACCACGGTTTCTTCTAGCCGACTGCTTTGGACGACGCCAAAGACTTGGTCAAGAAGTGCAATGGCTGCTAGCGCTTTAGTTCCAAGCAACACTTGCCGGCTTCTGCACTCAAGACCATTCCGATCACTTGGCCATTCGCTGTCTGGGGACTGGACATGGTTGGCCCCTTCAAGACAGCTTGAGGCGGCCTGACACATTTACTCGTAGCAGTGGACAAATTCACCAAGTGGATCGAGGCGAAGCCAATCAAGAAACTCAACGGCCCAACTGCTGTGACCTTCAACGCAGACATCACGGTCCGGTATGGCATACCGCACAACATCATCACCGACAACGGCACAAACTTTGCCAAAGGCGCATTGGCCCATTTCCGTGCAACACAGGGCATCCGACTGGACTTAGCGTCTGTTACCCACCCACAGTCCAACGGCCAAGTTGAGAGCGCTAACGGCCTTATCCTGTCCAGCATCACGCCCCAGCTGGTCGAACCTTTGGAACGATCAGCCGGCTGCTGGATCGAAGAGTTACCGTCTGTCCTCTGGAGTCTCAGGACAACTCCGAATAAATAAACCGGCTTCACTCCTTTCTTCCTCGTCTATGGGGCCGAGGCCCTCATCCCAATAGATGTTGAGTTTGACTCACCTCACATCACCATGTACACAGAAGCCGAAGCCAAAGAAGCACGAGAAGATGGTGTGGACCTGCTGGAGGAGGCCTGGCTGGTAGCACTCCGCCGGTCCACCATCTATTAGATGGGTCTTCGTCGCTATCATAGCCGGCGGGTCAGGCCACGCTCCTTCCGCGAAGGGGACCTTGTGCTCCGGCCAATCCAGCGAACAGCTGGCCAGCACAAGCTCTCGGCTCCTTGGGAAGGACCGTTCATCATTAGCAAGGTACTAGGCAACGATGCCTACTACCTCATCGATGCCCAGAAGCCAAGAGCACGCAAGAGAGACGACTTGGGCAAGGAGTCGGAGCGCCCGTGGAACGCAAACCTACTTCATCGCTTTTATAGCTAAAAGACAGTATGTGTTGCGCTATCTACTTTATTTTGAAAACCAATGGGACCCCCGAGGAGTTCCCGGGGACTGTCCAACCCTTTATCTATATGATAATAATTATGCCTGTGAATGAGTATTTTCCATTCCTTCGTCCGGCACCGGAGCCTTGCAGATAGCCCGGGGACTGGCCGTCTAGCCTTATGTTTAAAACATTTCTTCAAACAGTCGGACAAGTAATGTGATGGCATCCAAGCCCTCTCCCGCCTACAGTCACAGACTCGCAGAACACGGCTGTCCGACTGCCGAGAGTCAAAGGCAAGAAGTGGTGCCCACATGAAAAATGGCTAAGGAAGATAAACATTGGGCAAGACGGCCCTTTATACAAGTTGGCCGGCTGTTGAGCAGCCGGCCAGCCGGCTTCTGGCTTAGCGACATCGCGTTCCAGAGGGCGGGATACTTGCCCATCCGGAAAACAGCTAAGTACCTGACCCAGCCACAGACCACAGAGTGGCTGTCCGGCTGGCAGGATGGCGGTTAAAGGAGACATCAAAAGAAAATCACGCGAAGGAACAAAGGACGGTGCTAACCCCAGAACCCGGTAAACAGCATAAGCATATGCAACATTAAGAGAATATTTACAACAAAAAGGCCTCGAAGGCCGCCTTCCAGCAGTAATTTACTGATACACCCAGTGGGTGGAATTGTTCGGACTAATCCTACCAAGTCTTAAGAAAAAACAGGAATTAAAAGATACACGAGTGACGCCTAAGGTGCAGCAGGCGGAGCGGGTGGCACGACGGAGCCGGCTGCTGGGGGAGCGGCCTGATGGGTCTCGGCCAGGCCGCCTCCTGCAGCAGGCGGCGCCGCCTCGCTAGGCCCGCTTGTAGAGTTTTGATCGGGCTGATGGCCAGCAGACCGCTCCGCCTCCTGGAAGTTGGCTTCCTCGTCGCTATCTCCCTCCTCCTCGCCGTCGTCACTGGAGGCGATCTCCTCGTCTAGCTCCTCCGACGCTGCCAAGTCCAGCCCGAAGTTGTTAGGTGGCACCACATGACCGTTCTCATCCAGCTCTGGGACGAAAATGGCGGTGTTGACATACTCGGCAAGGGAGGCAGCGCGCTTGACGAGATCTCCTTGCACCGCTGCTAGTTCGGGCTCAGCTTCCACGTGGAAGGTCTTCAGCTGGGCGAGATTCAGGTCTGGGTACCAGCCCTTGGCGAACTCCAGAGCGGTCCGCGTACCGGCCCTCCGTGTGGCGCCCTTCCAGGCCTCGAAGCAGTGGCCGGCCACCTCCAGCCAGTCGGCAGTCCGACTGGGAGTGCGGAGTACTGGAACACCTAGCCAGAGAGCGGCCATCATTTGGGCACTAGCGCGTTGCAGGCGGCGAAGCAGGCGGTGGGCCGGCTGGAGGCGCGCCTTGACAGCAAGAAGCTGTTCGGTGGGAGACTTGGGCGTGTTGGGCGCAATCACCCAGCCCGCCTTGCGCCTCTCGTCACGCTAGGCCTCGATGGCCTGGCTGGCGGCCACAGAGTGGCCCGGGAAGAATTCTGCAAGAACTAGATAAAGAGTCAGAAGAAAGAAAGCTAGCTGTAACAGACGGCAAGCACAAGAAAGAAGGGCATGCGTCTTACCGTCGACCATGTCTGCAAAGGCCCCATAGCCGTCCTACAGATCCGCCTCCTTCTCGGCACAGTTCGAGCGCTTGGTCTCGAACTCAGCCCGAAGGAGCACCTCGGCGTCCGCCAGTTTCCAAAGCTCCTCCTTGTGTGTCGCCGCCTGGTCCGCCAGCTCTTTGGCCAGGCGGTCACGATCCTGGGTGGCGAGATCGTGCTCCCGCTCCTTGGCGGCAAGTTCTGCCTTGACCTAGCCCAGCTGGTTGCGGAGGTTGGTCGCAACCGATGGCAAGAGAGGAAGAAGAACATCAACATCAGTAAAAAAGACAACCATGAAGTTACAAGCCGCCTGCTCAGCAGCCGGCTCGGAACTCGGGGAATACACCCAGCTGGTGCGCTGACGCGCCCCCGCAAGGAGGAGAGGAACACTCACCCTGGCTGTCGGCCAGAGCAATCCACAGTTGCGCCAGCTCCTGACGCTGGGCATTGAAGGAAGCCACCTGAAGGTTGTGGTAATCCAGCAGCAAGAAACAAGTTAGTGTTGCGGAACGTAGTATTTCAAAATTTTCCTACGATCACGAAAGATCTATCTACTAGATGCATAGCAACGAGGGGGAGAGTGTGTCTACGTACCCTCGTAGTCCGGGAGCAGAAGCGTCTAGTGACGCAGTTGATGTAGTCGAACTTCTTCGCGATCCAACCGATCAAGCACCGAACGTACGGAGCCTCCGCGTTCAGCACACGTTCAGCTTGATGACGTCCCATGAGCTCTTGATCCATTAGAGCCTCACAGGAGAGTTTCGTCAGCAGCACGGCGTGGTGACGGAGATGATGAAGCTACCGGCGCAGGGCTTCGCCTAAGCACTTCAACGGTATGACCGAGGTGTGTTTCTGTGGAGAGCGGCACCGCACACGGTTGGGAGAGATCTACTGATCAACTTGTGTGTCTATGGGGTGCCTCTACCCCCGTATATAAAGGAGTGGAGGAGGGGGAGGGCCGGCCCTCTCTATGGCGCGTCCTACGGGAGTCCTACTCCCACCAGGAGTAGGATCCCCACTTTCCTAGTAGAACTAGGAGCCCTTCCATGTAGTAGGAGTAGGAGAGAAGGAAAGGGAAAAGAGAAGAGAAGGAAGGAGGGGGCGCAGCCCCTCCCCTTAGTCCAATTCGGACTAGGCCTTGGGGGGCGCAGCCTTCCTCTTCTCTTTCCCCTAAAGCCCAATAAGGCCCGTATACTCCCCGGCGAATTCCCGTAACTCTTCGGTACTCCGAAAAATACCCGAATCACTCGGAACCTTTCCGATGTCCGAATATAGTCGTGCAATATATTGATCTTTACGTCTCGACCATTTCGAGACTCCTCGTCATGTCCCCGATCTCATCCGGGACTCCGAACTACCTTCGGTACATCAAAACACATAAAATCATAATACCAATGGTCATCAAACGTTAAGCGTGCGGACCCTATGGGTTCGAAAACTATGTAGACATGACCGAGACTCATCTCTGGTCAATAACCAATAGCGGAACCTGGATGCTCATATTGGCTCCTACATATTCTACGAAGATCTTTATCGGTCAAACCGCATAACTACATATGTTGTTCCCTTTGTCATCGGTATGTTACTTGCCCGAGATTCGATCGTCGGTATCTCAATACCTAGTTCAATCTCGTTACCGGCAAGTCTCTTTACTCGTTCTATAATACATCATCCCGTGACGAACTCATTAGTCATTTGCTTTTAAGGCTTATTATGATGTGTATTACCGAGAGGGCCCAGAGATACCTCTCCGACACTCGGAGTGACAAATCCTATTCTTGATCTATGCCAACACCACGAACACCTTCGGAGACACTTGTAGAGCATCTTTATAATCACCCAATTACGTTGTGATGTTTCATAGCACACAAGGTGTTCCTCCGATATTCAGGAGTTGCATAATCTCATAGTCATAGGAACATGTATAAGTCATGAAGAAAGCAATAGCAGTAAAACTAAACGATCATAGTGCTAAGCTAACGGATGGGTCTTGTCCATCACATCATTCTCCTAATGATGTGATCCCGTTGATCAAATGACAACTCATGTCTATGGCTAGGAAACATAACCATCTTTGATCAATGAGCTAGTCTAGTAGAGGCATACTAGGGACACTCTGTTTTGTCTATGTATTCACACATGTACTAAGTTTCGAGTTAATGCAATTCTAGCATGAATAATAAAAATTTATCATGATATAAGGAAATAAATAATACCTTTATTGTTGCCTCTAGGGCATATTTCCTTCAGTCTCCCACTTGCACTAGAGTCAATAATCTGGATCACATCACCATGTGATTAACACCTAATAGTTCACATCACCATGTGACTAACACCCACAGTTCTCATCGCCATGCGACCAATACCCAAAGGGTTTACTAGAGTCAACAATCTAGTTCACATCGCCATGTGATTAATACCCAAAGAGTACTAAGGTGTGATCATGTTTTGCTTCGTGAGAGAAGTTTAGTCAGCGGGTCTGTTACATTCAGATCCGTATGTATTTTGCAAATTTCTATGTCTACAATGCTCTGCATGGAGCTACTCTAGCTAATTGCTCCCATTTTTAGTACGCATCCAGATTGATACTTAGAATCATCTGGATTAGTGTCAAAGCTTGCATCGACGTAACTCTTTGCAACGAACTCTTTATCACTTCCATAATCGAGAAATATTTCCTTAGTCATCCAGTAACTAAGAACAATTTTGACCGTTGTCTAGTGATCTACTCCTAGATCAAAATTGTACTCCCTTGCCAAACTCAGGGCAGGGCATACAATAGGTCTGGTATACAGCATGGTATACTTTATAGAACCTATGGCTGAGGCATAGGGAATGACTTTCATTCTATCTTCTGCAGTGGTCGGGCATTGAGTCTTGCTCAACTTCACACCTTGCAACACAGGCAAGAACTCTTTCTATGACTGTTCCATTTTGAACTACTTCAAAATCTTGTCAAGATATGTGCTCATTGAAAAAAAAGCTTATCAAGCGTCTTGATCTATCTCTATAGATCTTTATGCTCAATATGTAAGTAGTTTTGCGGAGGTTTTTCTTTGAAAAAACTCCTTTCAAAACCTCCTTTATGCTTTCCAGAAAATTCTACATCATTTCTGATCGACAATATGTCATTCACATATACTTATCAGAAAAGCTGTAGTGCTCCCACTCACTTTCTTGTAAATACAGGCTTCTCCAAAAGTCTGTATAAAACCATATGCTTTGATCACCTCATCAAAGCGTATATTCCAACTCCGAGATGTTTGCACCAGTCCATAGATGGATCGCTGGAGCTTGCACACTTTGTTAGCACCTTTAGGATCGACAAAACCTTCTGGTTGCATCATATACAACTCTTCTTTAAGATATCCATTTAGGAATGCAGTTTTGACATCCATTTGCCAGATTTCATAATCATAAAACGCGACAATTGCTAACATGATTCGGACAGACTTAAGCATCACTACGGGTGAGAAAGTCTCATCGTAGTCAACTCCTTGAACTTGTCAAAACCCTTTTGCAACAAGTCGAGCTTTGTAAACAGTAACATTACCGCCAGCGTCGGTCTTCCTCTTGAAGATCCATTTATTTTCGATGGCTTGTCGATCATCAGGCAAGTCAACCAAAGTCCACACTTTGTTCTCATACATGGATCCCATCTCAGATTTCTTGGCCTAAAGCCATTTTGCGGAATCTGGGCTCATCATCGCTTCCTCATAGTTCATAGGTTTCATCATGGTCAAGTAACATGACTTCCAGAACTGGCTTGCCGTACCACTCTGGTGCGGAATGTACTCTGGTTGATCTACGAAGTTCAGCAGAAACTTGATCCGAAGTTTCATGATCATCATCATTAGCTTCCTCACTAATTGGTGTAGGAATCACTGGAACCAGTTTCCGTGATGTACTACTTTCCAATTCGGGAGAAGGTACAATTACCTCATCAAGTTCCACTTTCCTCCCACTCACTTCTTTCGAGAGAAACTCCTTCTCTAGAAAGGATCCATTCTTAGCAACGAATATCTTGCCTTCTGATCTATGATAGATGGTGTACCCAACAGTCTCTTTTGGGTATCCTATGAAGACACATTTCTCCGACTTGGGTTCGAGCTTGTCAGGTTGAAGCTTTTTCACATAAGCATCGCAGCCCCAAAATTTAAGAAACGACAACTTTGGTTTCTTGCCAAACCACAGTTCATAAGGCGTCGTCTCAACGGATTTAGATGGTGCCCTATTTAATGTGAATGCAGCTGTCTTTAATGCATAACCCAAAACGATAGTGGAAAATCGGTAAGAGACATCATAGATCGCACCATATCTAATAAAGTGCGGTTACGACGTTCGGACACACCATTATGTTGTGGTGTTCCGGGTGGCGTGAGTTGTGAAACTATTCCACATTGTTTCAAATGAAGACCAAACTCGTAACTCAAATATTCACCTCCACGATCAGATCATAGAAACTTTATTTTCTTGTTACGATGATTCTCTACTTCACTCTGAAATTCTTTGAACTTTTCAAATGTTTTAGACTTGTGCTTCATCAAGTAGATATACCCATATCCGCTCTAATCATCAGTGAAGGTGAGAAAATAACGATACCCGCCGCGAGCTTCAACACTCATCGGCCCACATACATCAATATGTATGATTTCCAACAAATCTGTTGCTCGCTCCATTGTTCCGGAGAACGGATCTTTAGTCATCTTGCCCATGAGGCATGGTTGGCAAGCACCAAGTGACTCATCATCAAGTGATTCCAAAAGTCCATCACTATGGAGTTTCTTCATGCGCTTTACACCAATATGACCTAAACGGCAGTGCCAAAAATAAGTTGCACTATCATTATCAACTTTGCATTTTTTGGCTTCAATATTATGAATATGTGTATTACTACGACCGAGATCCAATAAACTATTTTCATTGGGTGTATGACCATCGAAGGCTTTATTCATGTAAACAGAATAACAATTATTCTATGACTTTAAATAACCGTATTGCAACAAATATGATCAAATCATATTGATGCTTCAACGCAAATGCCGAAATAACATTTATTTAGGTTTTACACTAATACAGAAAGTATAGGGAGTGCGCGATGACGATCATATCAATCTTGGAACCACTTCCAACACACATCGTCACTTCACCTTTAACTAGTCTCTGTTCATTCTGCAACTCTCGTTTCGAGTTACTAATATTAGCAACTGAACAGGTATCAAATACCTAGGGGTTGCTATGAAAACTAGTAAAATACACATCAATAATCTGTATATCAAAATATACCTTTGCTCACTTTGCCATCCTTCTTATCCGCCAAGTATCTAGGGCAGTTCCACTTCTAGTGACCATTTCCTTTGCAGTAGAAGCACTTAGTTTCAGGCCTGAGTTTAGCTTTGGGTTTCTTCACGGGAGTGACAACTTTCTTGTCATTTTACTTGAAGTTCCCTTTCTATTCCTTTGCCCTTTACTTGGAACAAGTGGTCATGTTAACCATCAACACTTGATGCTCCTTCTTGATTTCTACCTTCGCCGATTTCAGCATCGCGAATAGCTCATGAATTACTTTCGTCATCCCTTGCATATTGTAGTTCATCACGAAGTTCTACTAACTTGGTGATAGTGACTAGAGAACTTTATCAATTACTATCTTATCTGGAAGATTAACTCCCACTTGATTCAAGTAATTGTAGTACCCAGACAATCTGAGCACATGCTCACTGGTTGAGCTATTCTCCTCCATCTTGTAGGCAAAGTACTGTCAGAGGTCTTACACCTCTCGACACGGGCATGAGTATGAAATACTAATTTCAACTCTTGGAACATCACATATGCTCCGTGGCGTTCAAAACGTTTTTGAAGTCCCGGTTATAAGCCGTAAAGCATGGCGCACTAAACTATCAAGTAGTCATCATACCGAGCTTGTCAAACGTTCATAACGTCTACATCTGCTCCTGCAATAGATATGTCACCTAGCGGTGCATCAAGGACATAATTCTTCTGTGCAGCAATGAGGAAAAATCCTCAGATCACGGAACAAGTCCGCATCATTGCTATAATATCTTTCAACTTAGTTTTCTCTAGGAACATAAAAAACAAACAGGGAGCTACATCGCGAGCTATTGATCTACAACATAGATATGCTAATACTACATGGACTAAGTTCATGATAAATTAAAGTTCAATTAATCAATTTACTAAAGAACTCCCACTTAGATAGACATCTCTCTAATCATCTAAGTGATCACGTGATCCATATCAACTAAACCATGTCCGATCATCACGTGAGATGGAGTAGTTTTTAATGGTGAACATCTTATGTTGATCATATCTATTATATGATTCACGCTCGACCTTTCGGTCTCCAGTGTTCTGAGGCCATATCTGCATATGCTAGGCTCTTCAATTCTAACCCGAGTGTTTTGCGTGTGCAAAACTGGCTTACACCCGTTGTATGTGAACGTAGAGCTTATCACACCCGAGCATCACGTGGTGTCTCGGCACGACGAACTTTCGCAATGGTGCATACTCAGGGAGAACACTTATACCTTGAAATTTAGTGAGAGATCATCTTATAATGCTACCGACGATCTAAGAAAAATAAGATGCATAAAAGCTAAACATCACATGCAATCAATATAAGTGATATGATATGGCCATCATCATCTTGTATCTTTGATCTCCATCTCCAAGGCACCATCATGATCACCATCGTCATCGGCGCGACACCTTGATCTCCATCGTAGCATCGTTGTCCTCTCGCCAAATATTGCTTCCATGACTATCGCTACCGCTTAGTGATAAAGTAAAGCAATTACATGGCAAATGCAATTCATACAATAAAGCGACAACCATATGGCTCCTGCCAGTTGCCGGTAACTTTACAAAACATGATCATCTCATACAATAACGTATCACTCATCATGTCTTAACCATATCACATCACAACATGCCCTGATAAAATAAGTTAGACGTCCTCTACTTTGTTGTTGCAAGTTTTACGTGGCTGCTACGGGCTTAGCAAGAACCGTTCTTACCTACGCATACAAAACCACAACGATATTTCGTCAAGTATGTGATGTTTTAACCTTCACAAGGACAGGGCGTAGCCACACTTGATTCAACTAAAGTGAAAGAGACAGACACCCGCCAGTCACCTTTAAGCAACGAGTGCTCATAACGGTGAAACCAGTCTCGCGTAAGCGTACGCGTAATGTCGGTCCGGGCCGCTTCATGTCACAATACCGCCGAACCAAAGTATGACATGCTGGTAAGCAGTATGACTAGTATCGTCCACAACTCACTTGTGTTCTACTCGTGCATATCATCTACGCATAGACCTGGCTCATGATGCCACTGTTGGGGAACGTAGTATTTCAAAATTTTCCTATGATCACACAAGATCTATCTACTAGATGCATAGCAACGAGGGGGAGAGTGTGTCTACGTACCCTCGTAGACCGGGAGCGGAAGCGTCTAGTGACGCGGTTGATGTAGTCGAACTTCTTCGCGATCCAACCGATCATGCACCAAACGTACGGAGCCTCCGTGTTTAGCACACGTTCAGCTTGATGACGTCCCACGAGCTCTTGATCCAGTAGAGCCTCACGGGAGAGTTTTGTCAGCACGACGGCGTGGTGACGGAGATGATGAAGCTACTGGTGCACGGCTTCACCTAAGCACTTCAACGGTATGACCGAGGTGTGTTTCTGTGGAGAGGGGCACCGCACACGGTTGGGAGAGATCTACTGATCAACTTGTGTGTCTATGGGGTGCCTCTACCCCCGTATATAAAGGAGTGGGGGAGGGGGAGGGCCGGCCCTCTCTATGGCGCGCCCTAGGGGAGTCCTACTCCCACCGGGAGTAGGATCCCCCCTTTCCTAGTAGAACTAGGAGCCTTTCCATGTAGTAGGAGTAGGAGAGAAGGAAAGGGAAAAGAGAAGAGAAGGAAGGAGGGGGCGCAGCCCCTCCCCTTAGTACAATTCGGACTAGGCCTTGGGGGGATGCGCAGCCTTCCTCTTCTCGCTTTCCCCTAAAGCCCAATAAGGCCCATATACTTCCCAGCGAATTCCCGTAACTATTCGGTACTCCGAAAAATACTCGAATCACTCGGAACCTTTCCGATGTCCAAATATAGTCGTCCAATATATCGATCTTTATGTCTCGACCATTTCGAGACTCCTCGTCATGTCCCCGATCTCATCTGGGACTCTGAACTACCTTCGGTACATCAAAACACATAAACTCATAATACCGATCGTCATCAAACGTTAAGCGTGTGGACCCTACGGGTTCGAGAACTATGTAGACATGACCGAGACTCATCTCCGGTCAATAACCAATAGCGGAACCTGGATGCTCATATTGGCTCCTACATATTCTATGAAGATCTTTATTGGTCAAACCGCATAACAACATACGTTGTCCCTTTGTCATCGGTATGTTACTTGCCCGAGATTCGATCGTCGGTATCTCAATACCTAGTTCAATCTTGTTACCGACAAGTCTCTTTACTCGTTTTGTAATATATCATCCCGTGACTAACTCATTAGTCATTTGCTTGCAAGGCTTATTATGATGTGTATTACCGAGAGGGCCCAGAGATACCTCTCCGACACTCGGAGTGACAAATCCTATTCTTGATCTATGCCAACACCATGAACACCTTCGGAGACACCTGTAGAGCATCTTTATAATCACTCAGTTACGTTGTGACGTTTGATAGCACACAAGGTGTTCCTCCGGTATTCAGGAGTTCCATAATCTCATAGTCATAGGAACATGTATAAGTCATGAAGAAAGCAATAGCAGTAAAACTAAACGATCAAAGTGCTAAGCTAACGGATAGGTCTTGTCCATCACATCATTCTCCTAATGATGTGATCTCGTTGATCAAATGACAACTCTTGTCTATGGTTAGGAAACATAACCATCTTTGATTAACGAGCTAGTCTAATAGAGGCATACTAGGGACACACTGTCTTTGTCTATGTATTCACACATGTACTAAGTTTCCAGTTAATACAATTCTAGCATGAATAATAAACATTTATCATGATATAAGGAAATAAATAATACCTTTATTATTGCCTCTAGGGCATATTTCCTTTAGTTAGCCCACGAAGTACACCTTGGAGTTCCAAGCCGCCTGCTCAACAGCCGGCTCGGAACTCGGGGACTACACCTAGTGGGTGCGCTGACGCGTCCCCACGGAAGAAATCGAAGGAATTAAAACGAAAACATACAGTCAACTTACCCGAACAGAAGTTCGCGTGGCCACGAATTCCCGCAAAACTGTCTGCACGACCTCGCCCAGAGAATTGAAGCGGTCGAGGACGTCTCGCGACGTGATGATCAGCGCACCGCCACCTCCGAGCGTCCAGCCTAGCGGCGCTGTGCTGGTGTCCTCATTCTCTGGCGTTGACGAGCTGGCGGCGCCGTCCTCCACTCGCCGCGGCGCCAGACCGCCCTCGTAGGACGAGGACGGACAAGGACTCGAGGGGCCGGCTGCGGGACCGCCACCAGCACGCCCTCAGCCGGCGGCACCTCCGCTCCTGCAGGCCGGCTGTCCTGCGTCCCAGCAGGCAGCTCGGGGGGCGTCACCTCCGTCTCCATGGCGGCGTGGCCGCCTCCTTAGTTGTTAAGAGCCGGCTGCTCGTCGGCAGCCGGCACTTGGATAGACGGCTCCAGAGAGCCCGTCTCCTGTGGGATGGTGCGGTCCGCCGGCTGCTGGAGGCCCGCCTCCTGCTCCTGGACTTGGGCGGCGGCATCCGCCTGGGCCTTGGTGGCTGCCTCGGCCTCCGCCCTGGCAGCAGCATCAGCCACCGCCCGCTCACGGGCCACGGCCTCCTGCTCCTCGCGTGCCTCGCAAGCGTTTCTCTCCGTTGCCTCCAGGAGCGCGGCGGCAGTATCCACGCGTCGGGGCGTAGGGGGGACATCTGCGCCCCAATAACGGAGCCCACTGGCGCCCGTGAGAGAGAGAGCGGCGTGCTGTGTGGGCATCCTGAAGAAGACAACAAGTCAGCCACATTGGGAGCGGCAGGATGAGATAAGCGCAAAAAAGAAAAGAAAACTTTGCGCTTACCCAGATACGGCCGGCCTAGGTTTGGGAACCGTGGGAAGAATTGCTTTGGCGGCTGCCTCCCGGCGCTTGGTGGCGGCGGCCGACAGCCGAAGCTTCTTGGGATTGGTGCCAGACGGCCCCGCAGAGGACCAGCGCTTCACGCCGCCGGCTGCGGCCGACGGCCCCGCCTGCTGGCTGCCGCGCCCAGGTGGATTCGCCTCTCGGACGCGGATTGGCGCCTCCTCCTCCTCCTCGTCATCGTCCGGCCAGCTCTTGATGCCGCCTTTTAGCAGGCCGCCTGCTGGCTGGCCCCCGCTGCCTGTTACCTCCTCCTCCTCCATGGTGGCGGCCCCAAGATCGGTGTCGCTCGTATTGCTCTGGGAGCGGTCTGGTTCCAGAGGGCGGCCCGGCTGGTCAGAGCCCTGCGCCGGCTGGCCGGGGAAGATCTACAGACGGCACCAAGATCAGACGGTTGAAACAGGCGGAAAGAGAAGAAAGAAGAATAAAGAAATAAAAGAGCTCACCGCAGGCGGCTGGTTGCTACGGCTGTACGGCGGCTTGCCAAAAGCCCAGCCGGAGTCGGAGAGTTTGCAATTGGATACAGAATTCACCAAGTATGCCACTCCTTGTATGGCATCAGCTTGGTACACGTCTGGCTTGGGTCCCGGTGCCCGCTCATATCGCAGATTATGTGCGGGTGGGCGTGCAGCGACAGCACCCGGCGCTCTGCAAATGTGAGCAGGAGGTCCGCAAACACCAAGCCTTCGTTGTCCCTCAACTCCCGAAGGCGCCGTATGGCGATGGAAGCACCTTTTGTGAGGGTGATGGGCTGGGTCTTCCTGGAATCATGGGGCTCGGCAGGCGGGCCGGGCGCCCAGTCCGGCAGGCCGATGAAATCTTGAGCAGGGTCTACGTTGGAGACGTAGAAGTACGTCTTCCGCCACAAGTTCACCGACGCCATGAGCTGAGGCACCGGGAAATAGTTCTTGGCCCCGCTGCGCTTCACCGTAATGCATCCTCCTCACTGGGCGGCCATGCTCTGGACAGCGGTACCGAGCTGCATGTAGAAAATCTCGGTCCACAACTCCATCGTTGGAAGAATCCCGAGGTACACCTCACACATGACGACGAAGGAGGACAGTGTTACCACCGTATTCGGCGTGAGGTGGTGGGGCTGGATGTTGAAGAATTCAAGGAAAGATCGAAAAAGCCGCTGGCAGGGAGGCCGAAGCCGCACGGGAAGTGTGAGCGGAAGATGACCTGCTCGCCGAACCGCGGTGCCGGCTTGATCTCCGCCGCCGGCGCTAGGCGCACAGTGACCTTGTCGGTGGGGGGCAGCTTCCGCGTATGGAGGAGGTAGTGGATGTGCTCCTTGATAACATCGCTACCGTCCCATTCACCTGAATGGCGGACCGGCGCTGCGGCGGCCATGGCTCGAGGTGGTGGCTCGCTCCGGCGGGGGGCTACGGGCGGAAGTGGAAAGAAGTGCGAGAGGGAGCAAGGAAGAAGAAGAAGAATGGAGCGGGACGGGTGCGAGAACGACGCCAACCCCCCTCCCTGGCCTACTTATAGGCTCGGAGCGACGAAGCCGAGGGTGTAGGGCGTGGGATTAACTGCTCCACGCCCCGCACGATCCCTACCTTTTGCACGCCTAATCCACGTGCATTAACTGCGCGTGGGGAGGGCAATCGATTGCCTCTGCCACATTGGATCCGCGCGTGAACCAATGCTCTGTAGTGGCGGGCCCCGGCCCGGTGCTACATCCGGTCGCGCACGTGGGCTGGCAGGCTGATGCGACGGGGCGACGACGCGTGGAGTGCCGCCAACGGTCGGCAAACCCACATAGCAGCCTACCGACCAGACGGTATCTTCTTCCTGAAGATTTGAAGACGGAGGACTGGCTGACAAGAGCCGGCCCCTTTGCGGAGCTCCGGCTGCCAGCAGTCGACTCTCTCCAGAAGACGGATGAAGGGAGCCAATCCTACTTGGGGAGGGAAGCTGCTGGAACCCCGCAGCCCCGATCGCGAATCGCAGAGTTCCACCAGCTTCGGGGACTACTATCGGAGATATTGACCACGTGTGTCCTCATCGACCACCATGGTATTTCAAGACAATTGGGGACCGCCTGTTATCCCCCGGCCGCCTGCTCATTGGGCCGCCTCCTGGGACAGTTTACCCCAGGATCCAGCTGCCAGCAGGCGGTAGGGGCCCGAACAAGCGGCAGCTCCATAGCCAACAGCTAGCAGACGGTCCTACGCCTCTCCCTCGGGACGCGTGCTGGGGGACCACGACACAGCTAAGGCATGGCTACGGTTGAGCACGTCCTTAGAGAATCTATAAGGGCGTGGCTACATTGAACGCATACCTTATGGGCGCCTCTTAAGTGGCATATCACTGTAGCCATGCTGCCAGTGACCAAGCCTCGGTCAGAGGAAACCATGATCCCACTACCCATAGATGGCGGGGCCCACAGGCGGCCGGCCTCACCGGCCAGTGGGTAAGTCAGAAACAGGCAGCCCCTGGCAAGCGGCC
>LR738709.1:241276758-241398279 GCA_902687465.1 Secale cereale
GGGGGGTGGGACGGCCCGCCCGGTAGTAGGCGGCTCACCGTACCCTAGGAGTCTGAACCTCATCAAGATGACAAGACAGGACGTGGTGGTAGTGTACGGCAGGATATGGCGTCAGTGTAGCCATTTCCCTCCTGACGATGCTGCCGTCAACAGAAGCGTGCCTACAGTAAAAGGCAATCACAAGGGCCCGCAAACGGCAGGCCCCAGCAGACAGGCGGAGAGGCCGGCACCCAGAGACGCTGACAGCTAGGGGCCATTCCGCCTGGATTACTATTGTACCCCTGGGGGGTAGGCCTATATAAACCCCCCAGGGTCCTCCATGTGGAGGGGTTAAACTCTTAGGATAAGAGAGACAAATAGAGAGGAATAGGGAGAAACCCTAGCCATCATCCCGATTCCCTAGAGCGAAGGTAGAGAGCTAGACTTGCCCTTCTTCCTCCTCTAAACGTCACAGCTCAAGGAGCAACCTTGTTGCCACCTTAGTGAGATTAGTCATGACACGGAGTCCCCGCAGAGCAGGACTAGGGGTGTTATCTCCACGGAGAGCCCCAAACCTGGGTAAGATTCGTAGGCGTCCTAAGTTCCGCCTTATCCCGCTTCCAGGGCCCGGCGATGTTCTATTGTCCCCATGCATAATAAGCCATCCGTTGGCATATGTCGCACCAAAACCCCGTCACTTTGGTTATAAAACTAGTCTGAATATGATAGGCATCCAAGTTGGTAATAGTAAAAACTTTCATAAAAAGTGCATTGAATACTAAGAGAGGTTTGATACTTGATGATTGTTTTGAGATATGAGGATGGTGATATTAGACTCATGCTAGTAGAGTAGTTGTGAATTTGAGAAATACTTGTGTTAAAGTTTGTAATTCCCATAGGATGCACGTATGGTGAACTGCTATGTGACGAAGTTAGAGCATGAGGTATTTATTGAGTGTCAACCTTTGTGTGGAGGTCGGGGGCACGCGATGGTTAACTCCTACCAACCTCCCCCCTAGGAGTATGCGTTGATTACTTTGTTTTGATGACTCGTAATTTTTTGCAATAAGTATTTGAGTTCTTTGTGACTAATGTTGAGTCCATGGAATATACACACTCTCACCCTTCCACCATTGCTAGCCTCTCTTGTACCGCACAACTTTCGCCGGTACCATACACCCACTATATACCTTCCTCAAAACATCCACCATACCTACCTATCATGGCATTTCTGTAGCCGTTCCGAGATATATGACCATGCAACCTTCCGCCGTTCTGTTTGCTATGTCACGCTTCATCATTGTCATATTGCCATGCATGATCATGTAGTTGACATCGTATTCATGGCTAGGCCACCATGCATAATTTTTCATACATGTCACTCTTGATTCATTGCACATCCCGGTACACCGCCGGAGGCATTCATATAGAGTCATACTTTGTTCTAGTATCGAGTTGTAAATCAATATAAGTGTGACGATCATCATTATTAGAGCATTGTCCCAAAGAAAAAAAATAAAAAAAAGAAGAAAAAAGGAAAGGCCAAAGAAAAAAAGAAAGGCCCAAAAGAAAAGAAAAAAAGGAAAAAATGAAAAAAAGGAAAAGAAAAGAAAAAGGACAATGCTAGTATCTTTTTCCACACTTGTGCTTCAAAGTAGCACCATGTTCTTGATGATAGAGAGTCTCATGTTTAGTCACTTTCATATACTAGTGGGAATTTTCATTATAGAACTTGGCTTGTATATTCCAACGATGGGCTTCCTCAAATGCCCTAGTTCTTCATGAGCAAGCAAGTTGGATGCACACCCACTTAGTTTCTTTTGACGAGCTTTCATACACTTATAGCTCTAGTGCATCCATTGCATGGCAATCCCTACTCACTCACATTGATATCTATTGATTGGCATCTCCATAGCCCATTGATACGCCTAATTGATGTGAGACTATCTTCCTCTTTTGTCTTCTCCACAACCACCACTCTATTCCACCTATAGTGCTATATCCATGGCTCACGCTCATGTACTGAGTGAAAGTTGAAAGGTTTTCAAAAAATTGAGTATGAAAACAAGTGCTTGGCTGAAACCGAGGTTGTGCATGATATGAATATTTTGTGTGATGAAGAGGGAGCATAGCCAGACTATATGATTTTGTAGGGATAACTTTCTTTGGCCATGTTATTTTGAGAAGACATGATTGCTTTGTTAGTATGCTTGAAGTATTATTATTCTTGTGTCAATATAGACTTTTGTCTTGAATCCTTTGGATCTGAACATGCATTCCACAATAAAGAGAATTACATTGAAAATTATGTTGGTTAGCATTCCACATCAAAAATTCTGTTTTTATCATTTACCTACACGAGGACGAGCAGGAATTAAGCTTGGGGATGCTTGATACGTCTCCAACGTATCTATAATTTTTAATTGTTCCATGCTATTATATTATCCTTCTAGGATGTTTTATGGGATTTTATATACACTTTTATATGATTTTTTGGACTAACCTATTAACCCAGAGCCCAGTGCCAGTTTCTGTTTTTTCTCTTGTTTTAGAGTATCGCAGAAAAAGAATATCAAACGGAGCCCAATTGACCTGAAACTCAATGGAGGTTATTTTTGGACCAGAAGAAGCCCAGAAAGTGCTGGAGGGGGGCCAGAAGGTCCACGGGCTGCCCACGAGGGTAGGGGGCGTGACCCCTAACTTGTGGACAGCCCGGAGACCCCCTTTACTTGCCCCCGACTCCAACACCTCCTATATATACTGAAACCTCCGACAAATGACCTAGATCGGGAGTTCCGCCGCCAAAAGCCTCTGTTGCCACCGAAAACCAATCTAGACCCGTTCTGGCACCCTACCAGAGGGGGGAATCCCTCTCCGGTGGCCATCTTCATCATCCTGGCGCTCTCCATGACGAGGATGGAGTAGTCCAACCTCGGGGCTGAGGGTATGTATTAGTAGCTATGTGTTTGATCTCTCTCTCTCTCTCTCTCTCTCTCTCTCTCTCTCTCTCTCGTGTTCTTGAGATGTCACGATCTTTATGTATCGCGAGCTTTGCTATTATAGTTGGATCTTATGATGTTTGTCCCCCTCTACTGTCTTGTGATGAATTGAGTTTTCCCCTTGAAGTTATCTTATCGGATTGAGTCTTTAAGGATTTGAGAACACTTGATGTATGTCTTGGTGGAATACCTGAGGTGACAATGGGGTATTCTATTGATTCACTTGATGTATATTTTGGTGATCAACTTTTGGGTTCCGTGACCTTGGGAATCTATGCATAGGGGTTGGCACACGTTTTCATCTTGACTCTCCGATAGAAACTTTGGGGCACTCTTTGAAGTTCTATGTGTTGGTTGAATAGATGTTTATGAGATTGTGTGATGCATATCGTATAATCATACCCACGGATACTTGAGGTGACAATGGAGTATCTAGGTGACATTAGGGTTTTGGTTGATTTGTATCTTAAGGTGTTATTCTAATATAAACTCTAAGATAGATCGAATGGAAAGAATAGCTTTGTGTTATTTTACTACAGACTCCTGAATAGATCGATTAGAAAGGATAACTTTGAGGTGGTTTCGTACCCTACAATAATCTCTTCGTTTCTTCTCTGCTATTAGTTACTTTGGAGTGACTCTTTGTTGCATGTTGAGGTATAGTTATATGATCCACTTATGTTATTATTGTTGAGAGAACTTGCACTAGTGAAAGTATGAACCCTAGGCCTCGTTTCCTATCATTGCAACACCGTTTATGCTCTTTATCATTAGCTACCTTGCTATTTTTATATTTTCATATTACAAAAACCTATATTTACCATCCATATTGCACTTGTATCACCATCTCTTCGCCGAACTAGTGCACCTATACAATTTACCATTGTATTGGGTGTGTTGGGGACACAAGAGACTCTTTGTTATTTGGTTGCAGGGTTGTTTGAGAGAGACCATCTTCATCCTACGCCTCCCACGGATTGATAAACCTTAGGTCATCTACTTGAGGGAAATTTACTACTGTCCTACAAACCTCTGCACTTGGAGGCCCAACAACGTCTACAAGAAGAAGGTTGCGTAGTAGACATCACATGTCAGTCAATTTTCGGCTTTCTCTAGTGAGGTACTTGACCAGACAAGCCATAAGTACAATCGCAGTAGTTCTCCCTTTACTACCTTAGCCGAACAATGCGGAACGTAAGGTGGTAAGCAGAGGAGCCGGGCAAGCCAAATATAGAGCCAAGACATGATTCGGAGCCGATGCATATAATGTAATATCCGAGACGCCGAACAGTTCCCTATAGGTGTTCGGACTTTTGGAGGTGTGCCAGGACGAATTCGGCCCCTGGTATTAAGTCCAGGTATTAAGGCACATGTGGCAATCTGACGTGGGGAGAGAACACAGGTGGTATTAAAACAAACTCCAAGCGATTTTGAATCAAACTTCTTTTATATCCCGTTTAATACGGCGAGCCGTGTGGTTACAGATAATGCCGATAACATCCTTGGGCATTTTATATGCCAAAAAGTAAAAATAAAAGAGAGAAAAAAGGTTTACACAGGGCTTGAATCTAAAAGGAAATCTAAATGGGGGCCCCTGTTGCACGACTGCGCCGTTTTCTCCTTGGTAATGTGTCCTTGAAGAGGGGAATTATGATGGCCGCCTGTAAAAAAGGAACTAGGATTCTAGAAAAGAATATCCTGCACAGCCATAAACAATGTTGGTTCTTTTAAATAAACCTTAAAAATAAAATATATTTTAGAGTCCGAATAGGGTCAAGCCGAAATATGGACTATTTGTATGATGTGCGCCCCCAGGGCCGCCCAGTGTATTTTAAGGGCATACTTGTGTATGCGCGGTACGTGTGCTACCACCTTATGGGGCAGTCGACAGGGGCGCAACCGCTAATTAAGCTTAGGTTCCTCTGAGCTGCCGCATTGTAGTGCGGGCCAGACATGTTTAGCCATGTTTGTGGTCTTGACGACCGATGAACAGCTCAGCTTGAATAAGCCGCTTTGGACCTCGGCTGCTAGGGCCACAGTGTCTTCCTCCGTACGGAGGGAGCGCTCCATGTTTCTGTTGACCATGGTGATGTCGCGTGGTCTGGGGATTATGATCTTTAAGTAGGCATAATGCGGGACCACATTAAAGCGGGTGAAGGCCGTTCTTCCAAGTGGTGCGCGATAGCCACTTCGTAAAGGAGCGATGTCGAAGATTAACTCTTCGCTTCAAAAGTTATCAGGAGAGCCACATACGACCTCCAATGTTAATGAGCCCGTGAAGCGGGCTTCTACGCCTGGTATCACTCCTTTAAATGTAGTGCTGCTGGGCTTAATTCTTGACGGGTCTATCCACATCTTGCGGACAGTGTCTTGGTATATCAGATTTAGACTGCTGCCGCCCTCCATAAGGACTCGAGTAAGATGATATCCGAGCCTCCGTGACGGATACTGGTTGGGTGATCCATGGGATCAAAGGTGATCGAACAAGCCGACCATGGGTTCAACTTGGGGACGACAGGCTCTACGGCGTAAACGTCCCTAAGTGTGTTCTTGCATTCCCTCTTGGGGATATGGGTGACGTAGATCATGTTCACGGTTTTTACTTCCGGTGGAAATTTCTTCTATCCCCTTGTGTTCGGCTAGCGAGGTTCCTCCTCGTCCTTGCTTTGAGGTCCTTTCCCCTTGTGTTCGGTGTTCAACTTGCCGGCCTGCTTAAAGACCCAACCGTTTTGGTTGGTATGATTTGCAGGTTTATCAGGGGTGCCATGAATCTGGCAAAGCCTGTCTAGTATTTTGTCCAAGCTAGATGGACTATCTCTGTTGCCTTTGAATGGCTTATTCCGTTGACCGGGCCTGGAGCCACTGAATCCGGCGTTCACTGCCATGTCTTATGTGCTTCCAATATTGTTTCGACACTTGTTCTTATTGCGCCGTGGCTTGCCATCCCTAACTTCGGACGTGCCAGGGTGGCTGGTGCTTATACTGCTACGAGCTAGGCAGCTGTCCTCGCCCGCGTAAAAGTGGGTCATGAGTGTAGTTAGGGCTGCCATTGTTCTCGGCTTCTCTTGACCGAGGTGTCTAGCCACCCACTCATCCCAGACACTATGTTTGAATGCTGCTAAGGCCTCGGCGTCCGGACAGTCAACAATTTGGTTCTTTTTAGTTAAGAACCGGTTCCAAAGCTTGCAGGTTGACTCCCCGGGTTGCTGGATTATGTGACTTAGATCGTCAGCATCCAGGGGCCGGACATAATTCCCCCGAAAGTTAGCCCGAAAAACATCCTCAAGTTCTTCTCGGCTTCAAATGGAGTTCATTGGGAGGCTTTTGAACCAGTGCCGAGCTAGCCCTTTCAGCTTGAGAGGTAAGTATTTGATAGCGTGGAGGTCATCTGCACGAGCCTTGTGGATGTGAAGAATAAATTACACTATCCATACAGTGGGTCCGTTGTTCCATCATACATCTCGATGTTTACGGGTTTAAACCTTTCTGGAAATTCATGATCCATCACCTAATCGGTGAAGCACAGAGGGTGTGCGGCACCCCAGTATTTTGCGATATTGTGGCGTAATTCAGATGGTGTTTGTGTTCGGTGTTGGTTCAGAACTTGATTGTGACCAGCGTGTTTTGCTTCACAGCCGCCGTCCCATGTGTGAGCATGTTCCCTTGATCCGTAAATTGATCTGGCCTGGCCAGCTTTTTTATTCAGGTCCTGACGTAGCTCGTACTTATGGCCCTGAGCCGCTGTATCCTTTCCTGTACGGTGAGGAGGTGCGGGCTGGTGTACGGCATTGCTAGCCGCTTTGTCTCATCCACGGGGTGGTCCGTCCGGTTGATTGGACTGATCATACTTCGCGGAATTGGCGTAAGGGCCTCGTCGTCGAATTGGGGCAGCAACTTGCGCTTGGGATAGATCTTTGTTTGGCACTCATGACCGTATCTTTCTTTAGTGTCTAGCACTTCGTTCCATCTATCATTGAGCATATCCTATTCGACTCTAAGCCGCCGCTGCTGCTTCTTCAGGCTCCTTGCTGTGGCAATGAGTTGTTTTTGAAAAAATTTCTGTTCGAGCGGTTCTTTTGGGACAATGAATTCTTCGTCTCCCAGGCTGGCGTCCTCTTCGGAGACAGGTTTATAATTGTTGTCTTCAGCATCGCTATGATCAACCAACGGTTCGGGACTGTGTTCGCCATCTTCCCGTTCATCCTGCTCCACCGCTGGCTCCACGGGGTCATCGGCTTGCTCTGGATCGTCATTGTCTCCAGTGATAGTGTTACTCTCTTTCCTTTTACGGGATCGAGATCAGCGTTTCTGACGTCGGCGCTTAGGAGGTTCATCGACGAGCTTATCCTACTTTGGATTTGCTTCGCCATCGTCTCCCTTCTCGTTGGGTGTATCCACTTAATATAAATCATATGTAGAAGTAGCCGTCCATCGCCCGGTCATGGGCGGATTTGCACTTAGATCGGCTTCGATATTGTGGTCCATCCCATCGATGTCTTCAGAAGCGTACTCTAGTAGATCGGTTTAGTCTTCCACCGTGGCTACCAAGTGGGTGGTAGGTGGGAAGCAAAATTCCTGTCCTCAGCTCCTTGTTCGAACTGGGCATAGTTCGGTTGGGAATCCTCTGTCAGGGAGAGAGATTTAAGTAAGTCCAACACTTCGTGTAAAGGCGAGTGCCGGACGTATGTTTGGCCATCCGCGAGGCAGAGTTTGGTGACAACCGCTCGATCGAGCCCAAGAAGCGTGGATCCCAAAAGTTCCAGACTCGTAAACGAATCCAGTGCTCCGGCGATAGGGGGAGCCCCGCTTAAGGCTGGGTCTGTGTGCGGCTCGAGCACCGCTAAGTCTGCAGTTTCCGTGGCGGGGTTGATCTTCCCATATTCGGATGAAGTGACCTACTCCGGTTCTAGGGCCAGAGCTGTTACAGGTGTTGACCCCTGGACGGGGTCCGATGACGGATCTAAGGCATCTTCATCGTGGAGGCAGGGGGCAGCCGCCATGGGTGCGAATCCGTCAAAGATTAAATCTCCATGGACGTCAGCAACGTATTTCAAGATTCCAAATCTGATCTGATGACCAGGGGTGTAGCTTTCAATCTGCTCGAGGTGGCCTTCCATGTTTGCACGAAGCAGGAAACCGCCAAACACAAAAAGTTGGTCGGGGAGAAAAATTCCCTCAGCGGTGGCGCCGTCGTTGATGACGAAGCGAGCCATTAATCCTTTTGTCGACGGCACAGTGGAACTCTTAATGAAAGCACCAATGTCGGTGTCAAAATCGGCAGATCTCGGGCAGGGGATCCCGAACTATGCGTCTGAGGATTGATGGTAACAGGAGACTGGGGACACGATGTTTACCCAGGTTCAGGCCCTCTCGATCGAGGTAATACCCTACTTCCAGCTTGATTGATATTGATGAATATGAGTTTACAAGAGTTGATCTACCTCAAGATCTTAATGGCCAAAACCTTAGGAGTCTAGCCAACGTAATTGTGATTGTTGTCTCTATGGACTAAACCCTCCGGTTTATATATGCACCGGAGGGACCTAGGGTTGTACATGACCATCTTGCAGAGGAAGGAAAGTATTACACCCGGACTCTAAACTTGCTATTTTACACATACGGAGTCCTATCCGGATATGGAAGATAGTCTTCAGCGATAATCTTCATGGCCCACCAGTCTGGCCCATAACGAGCAATCCGGCCACCTGCGGACCCCTTAATCCTGGACCCCGTCAATGACCTTTGGGGTGATCAGATTCAACCCGACCCCGCCATTGACCAACATCTTTGTGACCTTGTGGTTGCAGATTGTTGGCGAGACCAACAACAGCAAGCACCCTACCGCGGATGTGCGACCGTGGAGGTCCTCTTCGTCAAAGATGATGGGCATGCGGGACCACTTGAGCAGCTTTTGAAACTCCATCGCTGGCTCCACGGCATTGACCTCACATGCCCATTGTTTAAGCTGCTAGTGAGAAGAGTGCATAGATGCACCCCCGTCAATGCACAGGGCGTCAGTGGCCTTTTGGAACTCATGTTCACTAGTTTCCTCTTCATCCCCTCCATCACTATCTACATTGCAATCCTCCTTCTCACGGCCCGTGGCGGGTTTCCCTTGGTTTCTAAGAGCCTTGCCTGGGCGATTTTCTTCACCTCCCCGACCCTTCCCACCAGCACCATTCTGACCTTTTCTTATTTTGCTTCTCATATTTAGCCCTCTGCTTTCTGACAAGCTGTTCAAACTAAAGAAAATCCTGGAGATCGTGGCCCTTGGTCCGATGGATCTTGCAGTACGGGCCATCACTTTCCCAGCCTTCTCGGCGGCGGTAGCTGTCGGTGTCAAAACTGGCAGATCTCGGGTAGGGGGTCCCGAACTGTGTATCTGAGGATCGATAGTAACAGGGGAAACAAGGACACGATGTTTACCCAGGTTCAGGCCCTCTTAATGGAGGTAATACCCTACTTCCTACTAGATTGATCTTGATGAATATGAAGATTGCAAGAGTTGATCTACCTCGAGATCGTAATGGCTAAACCCGATAAGTCTAGCCTGTGGTAATTGTGATTCTACCTCTATGGAGTAAACCCTCCGGTTTATATATGCACCGGAGGGACCTAGGGTTGTACACATCATCTTGCAGAGGAAGGAAATAGTACACCCAGACCTTAAACTTGCCATTCTACACATATAAGAGTACTATCCGGATACGAGAGATAATCTTCTGGGGTAATCTCCACGACCCGCAAGTCCGGCCCATAACGAGTAATCCGGCCACCCGAGGACCCCTTAATCCAGGACTCCCTCAGTAGCCCCTAAACTAGTCTTCGATGATGACGAGTCCGGCACACATATTGTCTTCGACATTGCAAGGCGGGTTCCTCCTCCCGACCATATGAAGTTTATTTCCTGCATAAAGGAACTATGTCTAGCTCTGCACGATTTGTACAACCCTTAGCCACGAAGGCAGTGTGTCAAAACAAACACTGTGTATTTACTGACAACTTTTCCGGCGAAACGTCATGTTTGACCCTTTAATATTTGGGGTTTTTACATCTGTGCCCCTGGTTCCTGTAATGCCCCAGATGTAATACTTTCCCTTTTGGGCAATATATATATCTTTGGCTTCATCAGTTCCATTCCGGGTTCTTCGTCTTTTCGGGTTTTCGTCGTTTTGTCGTGTTGCGTGTGTGCATTCATCCATATCATGTAGTCATGTGCATCGCATTGCATTTGTGTTGTTGTTTGCATCCGGTCCCACTCGTTCATGTCCGTTGTCCGTTTCAAGTTCCGGAGCTCTCTCACGTGTCTGTGGCATCCCAGAGGCCTACTTTGGTGTTTGGCCGTGTAACGTTTCCGGTTTGGTGTGAGACTTGTCGTATGTTGTTGTTTTGGTATGTGTAACCCGCCTGTCAAATCTCGTCGCGTTTGGAGTTCGTTTGCTACCCCAACGGTTATTCTCGTGGGCTGAAAGTACCCCCTCTTTGAGGCCCAAGACACCCCTCCAACAGCCAACCAAACCAACCCGAACCCCTCCCTTAGTATAGGCCATCTAATTGTGATCATGTGGCTGAAAACCTCACCTCATTTGGACAACCCTAGCTCCTTGTGCCTATATAAACGTCCACCTTCCCCAAAATTTGCGTCCAGAAAACCCTATGCTTCCACAGTGCGCCGCCGGTGCTTCCACCGTTGAAAATCCGTGCTTCCGACGTCCCAGGAAACCATGCTTCCGTAGTGCTGCGGTCGCGCTTCCGATCCGCCGCCGGTGCTTCCGACCCGACGCGTGGGTCCCGCCGCCTCTTCTTCAACCTCCAACTCCGGCCGCCGTTCGTCCTTCACCGTCGGCCGCCACCCTCCTCCAACTCCGGCGCCGCGCCGCCCGGCCGCCGCCCTCGGGTCCCCGCCGCCAGGAGCCGCCGGCCACGCCACCCTCTCCGGCCACCGCCGCCGCAGCGCCCTCCGCCGTCGGCCGCCACCTTCCCCTCGCCGCGGCCCCGCCGCATCCGCCGCCAGCTAGGCCGCCAGCCGGCTCGCCGGTCGCGCTGCCGCACCGGGGCGCCCTCCCCTCGGCCCCCTCCCGCCGGAGGCCGCCGCCCCGCCGGGTCCCTCGCGCGCCGCCGCCAGGATCGATCGGGGGAGGAGCCCCCAATCTCGATCCGCCTCTCCAGCTCCCTAGTGGGCCGGCCCACCTCGCGGCCCGATCCGCCTCCCGCTGGGCTAGATCCGGCCACCCCGTGGATCCACTCCGCCCGAAGCCCAGGAGCCCGCGTTGACTTCCAGCCCGTTGACCAGATTTTGACCCGGAGGTTGATTTTTTCTCTAAGTCCCTGAGATATTTTGTTGTGTGATGCTATTTTGTTTTAGTGATAACTTTTTGTGTGATGGTCCGATTTGAGCAAATGATATGTCAAAATGATCGTGGAGACTTGTACTACGTTTTGTTCCATTGTGCCATGCATGTTTGAGGTCATCTAGATGTCTTAATCTTCATGAGAAGAGTGCAACTTGTTATAAACTGCTGTTAGTAGTTACTCTCATGCCATCTTTGCAATGTGATAACTTGGTGCATGTTTATCCAAATGATGCAAATGATATGTCCACGTGTTCGTCATGAAATGCTCTACATGTTGGGTGCTTTAGCTTGCATGATAGATTTCACTTGCCATGTTTATATCCTTTGCAAAGTGCTATGCGGCTGTTATGTCATTAAACTTGTTACGAGATGCCTCGTAGAGGAGCTCGTTGCTATCGTTGTGTTTGTCCCCTTGATGCATGCTTAGATGTTTTGGATTCACCATCATGTGTACTTTGCTGTCGTGCTTTCCACTTGCCATGCTTTGCTTTGAGGTGACTTAAACTTGCTCTCAAAGATGCCATGATGAAACTGCTGTTTTAACACTTAGTGAAATTTCACTAAGTCTGGAATCTATTATTTTCAGATGCCATGTTTGCTTGTTGTTCTAGGACAATCCATGATAGTTTTGGGGTGACTCTTGATGATTCCTTGTTGTATAAGTTGTTGGCTATCCATTCATGCTCTCACATGATTTTTTGAGTGGCTGTAGCATATTTAACTCTTGCTCCCAAGTTGCAACAAATTACTGCTGTCAGGATTTTGTTGTCAAGTTCAATATGTCATAGCTTGTTGCTATTGATCCATGGCTCCTTTGGGGATGCTCCAATGGATTTGTTTGCTGTAGGATATGTCTAGTTTATGTCCATGCTCCTTGCCATGATGTTTGAGTGCTGTAGGCCATTTATCTCTGGCCCCGAAGTTGCTATGTGGCTGTTATTTTCAGCTTGTGCATGTTTATTGTTTCGGGTGTAACTTTTATCCCGTTGCTCCGTTTTGAGCAAGTCCTATATGTAACTTGTGTGTTTTTGCATGTAGATTCATATTATCCTAATGTTATCATGTTTTGAAGCATTTTGCTTGATGCATATTGTTGTGCTGTAACACTGTGCTTCCTAAGTAGACTTTATGTGCTTCCATAGTGCATCTGTTTTGCTTCCATAGTGCATCAGTCATGCATCAAGTAATTTTTCGATGCATTGCATCTTGTTTGATTCGTTGCCTTGTGTTCTTGTGTTTGAGTAGAGCCGGAAGCTGAGACCGAGTACGAGTACGAGCACGAGGTTACTACCGAGCTTGAGAACGAGGACCCCTCTTACGATCCCATCGACAACTCTTCAGGCAAGATGACCGAACCGCGATAACATTACTATCTTTGCCTATTGCTAGAAGTCTCGTTCTATAGTTTTGCCTCGATGTCCATGTTTTTCCTGTCAGCCTCCTATTGTAACCATGAACCTGTCTAACCACCCTACCTATGCAAACCATTGATTGGCTATACGTAGGCTTCGCTCAGCCCCTCTTATAGCATTGTTAGCTGTAGGTGAAGATTGAAGATTCTTGCTTCTTGTTGAAGCTTGTTGGGATATCACACTATATTAATTATCAAATGAAATCATCTATATATTGGTAATGGGTGGAAGGCTAAGCCTTTTGCTTGGTGATTTGTTCCACTCATGCCTCCTAGGAACCGTATAAACCGGTGTTATGTTCCTTGATTATGCGTTCCTCACACGGTTGGGGTTATGGGACCCCCTCGATAAACCGCTAAGTGCTAAGTCTTTTCCAGCAAGTCCCAACATTGGTACTATTCGCCTAATAACTAAAAACTTGCATAGGGTCTTGCGAACCCGAGTTCTTAATCAACAACCCCGGGCCAGTGCTCCTCATGAGAGTTGGTCCGAAACGGGGAGTCTGCGGGGCCACCACGAGGAACCTCGAGGATTGGTAAAAACCTGTAGAATCGCCCATCCGGTCGTGGCCTGACACTAGATACGCGCGGCTATTGTCAGGGTGTCGGCACGCCGGGAGGATTTGCTAGATTAGCCTTACCTTAGTCGGAGTATCTTGAGCACGGGATTCCGAGAATACTCGGGTCTTCCCACTTTGGAGTTGCGACTCCGCGGATCGTGGGCTTGTCATGGGCCAAGTTGGAACACCCCTGCAGGGTTATGAACTTTCGAAAGCCGTGCCCGCGGTTATGTGGCAGATGGGAGCTTGTTAATATCCGGTTGTAGAAAATTTGACACCATGTTCCAATACACTACCAGCGTGTGTACCGTGACGGTCATTTTTCGAAAGGGATTCGGGAAGTGAACACGGTGGGGTTATGTTTGACTTGCTAGTTAGGATCACTTCGTGATCATCTCTCGACCGAGGCACATTCTCTTCTTGCTCTCTTTTACGTAAGCTAGGCTAGTGCTGCTGCAACCTCTTGTTCTTTCTTCAGCCTTGTTCCACACCCAAGGCTGGGATAGGCGTGTTACCCGGGAACGGGATTGCTGAGTCCTCTGTGGCTCACAGTTACTTCAACACACCAGATGCAGGTACGATGGTGAGCTACACAGGCGATGGCACTGAGCTAGACTGGGAGTACGACGAGGAGCGTAGCCGTTACTATGTGAACTATCCGGTTAATCAGTAGAGCTTCTACTAGGATTCGATCTAGACCTGTGGTTTAAGTTATGTTTGGTATCTTGTCATTTGGATCTTTACCGTTAGATGGGCTGTGATGTTAAATTGTATGATGTTTGGATATGTAATGAATTTGTGTGACATGGCGAGTGTAAGCCAACTATCTTTTCAGTTTTCCATCCCTGTTTTTACATGAGATGTGCAAAGGTACCAAACTTGCGATCATTCCAGAATGGGCTTATATCTTTAAGTCGTGCCTCGACACGTAGGAGATATAGTCCCATCCTGGGCATTACAAGTTGGTATTCAGAGCCTTCTCCGACCTAGAAGCCCCCACTGATTGATCGAATCGTTGACGATCGAGTCTAGGCACACACTGAAAATGTTTTGAGTCCTATATTTATATCGAAGAGTAGGATTTCTTTGCTCCTCATCCCCTTTCACTCTGGTGAGGACTCCTGATGACTACTCTTGCCTCTTCTACTTTCAAAAATTGCACCAATTTATTTTAGGAATCTCGCGAGTATTGTGGGATTGTTTAGATGTCTTTGTGATGAGAATATTGTTCTCGATGCCTCCTAACATTAGGGGTTGTAGCAGTGTCCCGGGGAGTTGAGCTTCGGGGTATTGTCGTCACAAGCATATCGCGATAGTACTAGAATACTTAAGACGGCCGACATCGAAAACTCTCCTATACGGTTAGTGGCAAGATAACCCAGACATCACCCAGTACTGGGGAGGTAGTTCGGGAGTATTGCTATAGCTTTGTATAGTGGACGCTTTTCGAAGGTCCGAGGTAGACGATTTCTGAGAACAACTGGTTATGTGTTGAAGGATGGATACAGCTGAATGTAGGATTAGAGCTGATTGCGCGGTGCTTCCCCTGTATCCCCAACATCTGTTTGCATAACTGGAAACTTTCGGAAATTAATAGGTGGGTTTATCCAGTCGATTGTAGGCATTCTTCCAACGAATGCAGGTTAGCGAGTTGGGGGTTCTACATTGAGTGAAGTGGTTTTATGGCCGATGTTCCGACCGGGAGTTGCATCTTAAAGGGTCCTTGGCTATGCTGATCCGGGGATTGCAAAACCCTTGCGTAACGCGTTCCATAATCTTACAGCACAAAGATGTCGAACGAAGCTCCTATCTTATGTTTGTTCCATCTGTACCTTGTGTTTTTCTTATTTACCTTTTGTCTCCCAGTGGCTTCTCGTGAAGATTGTTGTTATCATTAAGATGAGAATTTCATTCGTTCCTCTTGTTCGAATGATTCTTGTGAAGACTATGTTGCATTTCAATCCGTTGTTTCAGCTTATACCTTCTTTCAATCAAATTGCTGATTGGTGGTCATCTCTTTCAGGATGGCTCCGAAACGGCTTCCCAACGCTAACCCAGAGGGCGAAGAGGTTCCAGATCGTCCTCCTTCCCCTCCTCCTCCGTCTGAGGCTTGGAGAGCGATTATGCAAACTACAAATCAGAACACCCAGATGTTGATGCAGATGATGCAGCAGATGCAAGCGAATCAAGCAAATCAGGGTGCTCCAGGGAACCAAGGCAATTTCTTCAACCAACAGCACCATGCTACGCTCAACCAGTTCTTGGCCAATCAACCAAAGGCTTTCAGTTACTGTGTCGACCCTCTCGATGCTGAAGATTGGATAACTGATATCAAGAAGCATTTTGAGTGCAGCAACGTAAGGCCTGAGGACTATGTGAAATTTGTAGCCTTCCAACTCAAGGACCAAGCAGCTGACTGGTGGCAGCAGTACAAAGACTCCAGAGAAGGGCGTGTGATCTCTTGGGATGATTTCTGCAAGGACTTTCGCTCGCACCACATTCCAACAAGTGTCATCGAGGGTATGCGTGAGCAATTCCGCAACCTGAAGCAAGGCTCTATGACTGTTTACCAGTATAAGGTCAAGTTCCAAAACCTCGCCCGCTATGCCAAGCAAGACATACCAGATGCCAAGAGCAAGATCTATTAGTTCCGTCGAGGTCTCAAGGATGAACTTCAACTTGCTCTCACCTTGTTCGAGCCTGATGAGTTCGACAAATTCTATAACATGGCGCTCAAGCAAGAGGCAGCCCAGCTCAAGATGGAGGCTTCCAAAAAGCGGATTCGAGATGCCGTTCACTCCTCCTCATCTTCTCAAGTGGTCGCGAAGCAACATAAATTTTGGCTTCCTCCTCCTCCAGTGATTCGAGCTCCCTACAACAACAACAACAACAACAACAAGAACTCCGGTGGTCGTGGTTTCTCCCACCCACCCAACCCTAGCAAGCAGTCCAAGTCGCAGTTCCAAGCTCCAAGACCAAGTGTTCCTCCTGCTCGTCCGCTTTCTGAGGTGACTTGCTACAAGTGTGGCCAGAAGGGTCATTATTCCAACAAGTGCAACAACCCAAGGCGCCTTCCGCCTCCTCCACCTGTCAGTTCCGCTATTGTCAAGCATGATCCAAAGGCAGCAAGGGTGAATCTGATGAATGCAGCGCAAGCGGAGAATTCTTCTGATGTGATTTTGGGTAACCTTCCAGTGAACTCTTTTCCTGCTAAAGTGTTGTTTGATTCGGGTGCTTCATGTTCTTTCATGTCATATCCTTTTGCATCCAAGCACGATATTGTCACCAAAAATCTGCCACGGGAGTTATCAGTTATTTCTCCGGGGAGACGAATGCATTCCAGTGTGTATGCTCCGGATGTTTCTATTCGCATGGGTGATTATCGCTTTCTGGCTAAACCGGTGGTTCTTGGCAATTCCGACATCGACCTTATCCTCGGAATGGACTGGCTTTCTCAGCATGATGCTCAAATTGACTGTGCACAGAAGGAAGTCAAGATTACTCATTCCAATGAAGATGTGATTATCTTCGCCTCCAGGGATAACACAATCAGGCTTTTCTCTCTCAATGACAAGGGCGAGATGAATGCCATATCTCAAATTCCGGTGGTTAACGAATACGAAGACGTCTTTTCTGAAGAACTTCCAGGCATGCCTCCACACCGTCAAGTGGAATTCGTCATTGAACTCGAGCCTGGTACTGAGCCAGCATGCCGGCGTCCGTACAAGCTCTCTCCTAAAGAGTTGAAGGAGTTGAAGAAGCAGCTTGATGAACAGGAGCGTATGGGTCTGATCGGGCCTAGTACGTCTCCTTGGGGCTGTGGTGTCTTATTTGTCAAGAAGAAGGATGGCACGGAGCGCCTCTGCGTCGATTACCGGCCATTGAACAGGAAGACAATAAAGAACAAGTATCCGCTCCCCAACATCAACGAACTGTTCGAGCAGCTCAAAGGAGCTAAAGTGTTGCTCGATCTCTGAATGGGCTATCACCAGATTCGCATTCGAGAAGAAGATATCCCCAAGACTGCCTTCCGAATGAGCTACGGCTCATATGAGTATACAGTCATGTCTTTTGGTCTCGCTAATGCTCCTCCTACCTTCTCGAGAATGATACACTACATTTTCAACCCCTACACCGGCGAGTTTGTGCTTGTGTATCTGGATGACATTTTGATATTTTCCAAGAATGAAGAAGATCACGAAAAGCACCTCCGTCTGGTTCTCGACAGACTCCATGAACATAAGTTCTATGCCAAGTTCTCCAAGTGCGAATTTTGGCTCGATAAGTTCTTGTATCTGGGCCATATCATCTCCGCTGACGGTATTGTGGTAAACCCCGAGAAAGTTGAAGCAATTGTCAACTGGGAAGCTCCTCAGAACGTAAAGCAACTCCGAAGCTTTCTTGGTCTTGCCAGCTATTGCAGAAGGTTCGTTGAGAACTTCTCCAAGATTGCCAAGCCTCTTTCCAACTTGCTGCAGAAGAATGTCAAGTACTACTGGTCTCCAGATTGTGAAATGGCATTCAAAACTCTAAAAGAAAAGCTCGTCTCTGCTCCAGTTCTTACTCCGCCAGATGAGTCCAAGCCCTACGAAGTATTCTGTGATGCTTCTCTTCAAGGACTTGGTGGTGTGCTTATGCAGGACAAGAGAATTGTGGCATACACTTCTCGTCAGCTGAAGCCAAGTGAGAAGAACTACCCCACACATGATCTTGAACTCTCAGCTGTGGTACATGCTTTGATTACGTGGAGACATCTTCTTTTGGGCAGAAAAGTCGACATCTTCACCGATCACAAGAGCTTGAAGTACATCTTCACACAGCTGAATCTGAACCTCCGCCAGACTCGTTGGGTCGAAATGATCCAAGAGTATGATCCCAGCATCGAATACACTCCTGGCAAGGCAAATGTGATTGCAGATGCTTTGAGCAGAAAGGCATATTGCAACAGCCTTCTTATCAAGCCGTTACAGCCTGAGCTTTGTGAAGCATTCAGGAAACTCAACCTCCAAGTTGTTCCGCAAGGTTTTCTTGCAAATCTTCAAGTTTCTCCTACCTTGGAAGATCAGATCCGTGAGGCCCAACTCAGTGATGCTATGGTGCAGAAAGTGAAACATGGTATTGCAAAGGGTACTCCTAAATACAAGTGCTATCGCGTTGATGAGAGAGATACCTTGTTCTTTGAGGACAGACTCGTGGTTACCAAAGGTGATCTCAGGAAGCTCATAATGGAAGAAGCACATGATTCCCTCCTTTCCATTCATCCTGGTAGTTCCAAGATATACCAAGACCTCAAGCAATCTCACTGGTGGACACGCATGAAAAGGGAGATTGCCCAATTCTTGAATGAATGTGATGTCTGCAGAAGAGTGAAGGCAGAGCATCAACGTCCAGCCGGTCTTCTCCAACCTCTTCCTATTCCCGAGTGGAAATTCGACCACATTGAAATGGATTTCGTCACTGGCTTTCCTAAGTCCAAGAGAGGGAATGATTCTATCTTTGTGGTGATTGACAAGCTTACCAAAGTCGCTCACTTCCTTCCAGTCAAAGAATCCATCAATGCAGCTCAACTGGCAGAGTTGTACACTTCCAGAATTGTGTCTTTACATGGCATTCCTCAAGCTATCTCCTCAGACCGTGGAAGTTTGTTCACTTCTAAGTTCCGGGACTCCTTTCAGTCTGCCATGGGCACTAAGATCAGGTTCAGCACTACTTTTCACCCTCAGACTAGTGGTCAAGTCGAGAGACTGAATCAGATTCTAGAAGACATGCTTAGAGCCTGTGTCATATATTTTGGCATGAAATGGGAAGACTGCCTTCCATTTGCCGAGTTCTCTTACAACAACAGCTTCCAAGCAAGTGCCGGCAAAGCTCCGTTTGAAATCCTCTATGGCAGAAAGTGCCGTACCCCTCTCAACTGGTCCGAGACAGGTGAACGTCAACTTCTTGGAAACGACTTGATCTCAGAAGCCGAAGAAATGTGCAAAGTCATACGTGAGAATCTCAAGGCCGCTCAGTCACGTCAGAAGAGCTACTATGACGGCAAGCATCGTGATTTGGCCTTCAACATTGGTGATCATGTCTATCTCCGTGTTTCTCCGATGAAAGGCACCCAAAGATTCGGTATCAAAGGAAAGCTTGCTCCTAGATACGTGCAAGATCCTTGGCAAAAGAGGCGATCTAGCCTATCAACTTGAGCTCCCTTCCAACTTCGCAAATGTTCATGATGTGTTTCATGTGTCTCAACTCCGCAAGTGCTTCAAGACTCCTGAACGCACGATTCCGTGTGAAGAGATTGATCTTCAACAAGATTTGTCGTACCGAGAGCACCCAGTTGCTATTCTCGAAGAAACAGAGCGCAAGACCCGCAACAAGTCCATCAAATTCTTGAAAGTCAAGTGGTCACACCATACCGACCGAGAAGCTACGTGGGAACGAGAAGATCATCTTCGTTCCGAGTACCCTTCCTTTTTCCAGCCCTAGATCTCGGGACGAGATCTTTTTGTAGTAGAGGAGAGTTGTAATGCCCCGGATGTAATACTTTCCCTTTTGGGAAATATATATATCTTTGGCTTCATCAGTTCCATTCCGGGTTCTTCGTCTTTTCGGGTTTTCGTCGTTTTGTCGTGTTGCGTGTGTGCATTCATCCATGTCATGTAGTCATGTGCATCGCATTGCATTTGTGTTGTTGTTTGTATCCGGTCCCACTCGTTCCTTTCCGTTGTCCGTTTCGAGTTCCGGAGCTCTCTCACGTGTCCGTGGCATCCCCGAGGCCTACTTTGGTGTTTGGCCGTGTAACGTTTCCGGTTTGGCGTGAGACTTGTCGTGTGTTGTTGTTTTGGTATGTGTAACCCGCCTGTCAAATCTCGTCGCGTTTGGAGTTCGTTTGCTACCCCAACAGTTATTCTTGTGGGCTGAAAGTACCCCCTCTTTGAGGCCCAAGACACCCCTCCAACAGCCCACCAAACCAACCCAAACCCCTCCCTTCATCTAGGCCATCTAATTGTGATCATGTGGCAGAAAACCTCACCTCATTTTGACAACCCTAGCTCCTTGTGCCTATATAAACGTCCACCATCCCCAAAATTTGCGTCCAGAAAACCCTATGCTTCCACAGTGCGCCGCCGGTGCTTCCACCGTTGTTCCGCGGTGCTTCCACCGTTGAAAATCCGTGCTTCCGACGTCCCAGGAAACCATGCTTCCGTAGTGCTGTGGTCGCGCTTCCGATCCGCCGCCGGTGCTTCCGACCCGACGCGTGGGTCCCGCCGCCTCTTCTTCAACCTCCAACTCCGGCCGCCGTTCGTCCTTCACCGCCGGCCACCCCGTGGATCCACTCCGCCTGAAGCCCAGGAGCCCGTGTTGATTTCCAGCCCGTTGACCAAATTTTGACCCGGAGGTTGATTTTTTCTCTAAGTCCTTGAGATATTTTGTTGTGTGATGCTATTTTGTTTTAGTGATAACTTTTTGTGTGATGGTCCGATTTGAGCAAATGATATGTCAAAATGATCGTGGATACTTGTACTACGTTTTGTTCCATTGTGCCATGCATGTTTGAGGTCATCTAGATGTCTTAATATTCATTAGAAGAGTGCAACTTGTTATAAACTGCTGTTAGTAGTTGTTCTCATGCCATCTTTGCAATGTGATAACTTGGTGCATGTTTATCCAAATGATGCAAATGATATGTCCACGTGTTCGTCATGAAATGATCTACATGTTGGGTGCTTTAGCTTGCATGATAGATTTCACTTGCCATGTTTATCTCCTTTGCAAAGTGCTATGCGGCTGTTATGTCATTAAACTTGTTACGAGATGCCTCGTAGAGGAGCTCGTTGCTATCGTTGTGTTTGTCCCCTTGATGCATGCTTAGATGTTTTGGATTCACCATCATGTGTACTTTTCTGTGGTGCTTACCACTTGCCATGTTTTGCTTTGAGGTGACTTAAACTTGCTCTCAAAGATGCCATGATGAAACTGCTGTTTTAACACTTCGTGAAATTTCACTAAGTCTGGAATCTGTTATTTTCAGATGCCATGTTTGCTTGTTGTTCTAGGACAGTCCATGATAGTTTTGGGGTGACTCTTGATGATTCCTTGTTGTATAAGTTGTTGGCTATCCATTCATGCTCTCACATGATTATTTGAGTGGCTGTAGCATATTTAACTCTTGCTCCCAAGTTGCAACAAATTACTGCTGTGAGGATTTTGTTGTCAAGTTCAATATGTCATAGCTTGTTGCTATTGATCCATGGCTCCTTTGGGGATGCTCCAATGGATTTATTTGCTGTAGGATATGTCTAGTTTATGTCCATGCTCCTTGCCATGATGTTTGAGTGCTGTAGGCCATTTATCTCTTGCCCCGAAGTTGCTATGTGGCTATTATTTTCAGCTTGTGCATGTTTATTGTTTGGGGTGTAACTTTTAGCCTGTTGCTCCGTTTTGAGCAAGTCCTATATGTAACTTGTGTGTTTTTGCATGTAGATTCATATTATCCTATTGTTATCATGTTTTGAAGCATTTTGCTTGATGCATATTGTTGTGCTGTAACACTGTGCTTCCTAAGTAGACTTTCTGTGCTTCCATAGTGCATCTGTTTTGCTTCCATAGTGCATCAGTCATGCATCCAGTAATTTTTCAGTGCATTGCAACTTGTTTGATTTGTTGCCTTGTGTTCTTGTGTTTGAGTAGAGCCGGAAGCTGAGACCGAGTACGAGTACGAGCACGAGGTTACTACCGAGCTTGAGAATGAGGACCCCTCTTACGATCCCATCGACAACTCTTCAGGCAAGATGACCGAATCCCGATAACATTACTATCTTTGCCTATTGCTAGAAGTCTCGTTCTATAGTTTGGCATCGATGCCCATGTTTTTCCTGTCAGCCTCCTATTGTAACCATGAACCTGTCTAACCACCCTACCTATGCAAACCATTGATTGGATACACGTAGGCTTCGCTCAGCCCCTCTTATAGCATTGTTAGCTGCAGGTGAAGATTGAAGATTCTTGCTTCTTGTTGAAGCTTGTTGGGATATCACACTATATTAATTATCAAATGAAATCATCTATATATTGGTAATGGGTGGAAGGCTAAGCCTTTTGCTTGGTGATTTGTTCCACTCATGCCGCCTAGGAACCGTATAAACCGGTGTTATGTTCCTTGATTATGCGTTCCTCACACGGTTGGGGTTATGGGACCCCCTCGATAAACCGCTAAGTGCTAAGTCTTTTCCAGCAAGTCCCAACATTGGTACTATTCGCCTAATAACTAAAAACTTGCATAGGGTCCTGCAAATCCGAGTTCTTAATCAACAACCCCGGGCCAGTGCTCCTCATGAGTGTTGGTCCGAAACGGGGAGTCTGCGGGGCCACCACGAGGAAACTCGAGGATTGGTAAAAACCTGTAGAATCGCCCATCCGGTCGTGGCCTGTGACTAGATACGCGCAGCTATTGTTAGGGTGTCGGCACGCCGGGAGGATTTGCTAGATTAGCCTTACCTTTGTCGGAGTATCTTGAGCACGGGATTCCGAGAATACTAGGGTCTTCCCACTTTGGAGTTGCGACTCCGCGGATCGTGGGCTTGTCATGGGCCAAGTTGGAACACCCCTGCAGGGTTATGAACTTTCGAAAGTCGTGCCCGCGGTTATGTGGCAGATGGGAGCTTGTTAATATCCGGTTGTAGAAAACTTGACACCATGTTCCAATATACTACTAGCGTGTGTACCATGACGGTCATTTTCCGAAAGGGATTCGGGAAGTGAACACGGTGGGGTTATGTTTGACTTGCTAGTTAGGATCACTTCGTGATCATCTCTCGACCGAGGCACCTTCTCTTCTCGATCTTTTTTACGTAAGCTAGGCTAGTACTGCTGCAACCTCTTGTTCTTTCTTTAGCCTTGTTCCACACCCAAGGCTGGGATAGTCGTGTTACCCGGGAACGGGATTGCTGACTCCTCTGTGGCTCACAGTTACTTCAACACACCAGATGCAGGTACGATGGTGAGCTACACAGGCGATGGCACTGAGCTAGACTGGGAGTACGACGAGGAGCGTAGCCGTTACTATGTGAACTATCCGGTTGATCAGTAGAGCTTCTACTATGATTCGATCTAGACCTGTGGTTTAAGTTATGTTTGGTATCTTGTCATTTGGATCTTTACCCTTAGATGGGCTGTGATGTTAAATTGTATGATGTTTGGATATGTAATGAATTTGTGTGACGTGGTGAGTTTAAGACAACTATCTTTTCAGTTTTCCATCCCTATTTTTACATGAGATGTGCAAAGGTACCAAACTTGCGATCATTCCAGAATGGGCTTATATCTTTAAGTCGTGCCTCGACACGTAGGAGATATAGTCCCATCCTGGGCATTACAGTTCCTTATCTCTACTCATTCATCCCCACGCTCTTAACTTTTGCTCAGTTTTCCCCACTCCCTTGCCCGAAACCCTCAGAAGAGGTCACAACGGACGTTGCCGTCTGGTTAGTGCTTTAACCATTAACTCTCATGAGTAGGGCCACGTTGGGTGGTGTAGCTGTTCGACCATTGGGCCGTGGTTTCGTTGGGCCATCCCTTGCATTAAACGCATGCGTGCGCCGCCACGACTGAAGCCTGCTATGCATGCACCCAACAAGCCTCCCTGCATGCATCGATGCGCGCCGCCATGATGCGTCGACCGAGCCTACATGCGCCGACCGAACCTGCATGCGCTGATGCGCGCTGCCACAATGCACTGACCGAGCCTCTATCGTGTACGCCAGCCACCATAGATGCAGCAACGGTCACTACCACCGGTTCCTCTCTTCTCGCACGCTTGTCTCCTCGATTTAGAGCATCGTTTTTACGATCAGTTGCAGCCTTTTCGACCCACTCGCATTTGCACCCGTTTTGCTACGACAAATAAATTGGACAAATATGTTGTGGCTGCATACACTAGCTAGGTGGCTACATATTTGTGGCTTCTGTAAAAAACAAGGGTTCGTTGTGGCTTCATTCACTAGGTGGTTACTAACAAAGCGAGCTCTCTAAGAAAACAATCAACAAACATGTAGATAGGGCCAACAAGCCCATATCACGATCACATAGTTGAAACTAGGAAGAACTTCATAATATAATAGATAGAAAACTTAATAATAGAACTTGATAAGAGGGGCAACAAGCCCATAGCATCTCCAACATAGTTCAATTACAACTTAACATAACATAGACTAAAAAATCAAAAAATAGATAGAGGGTTTAGAACCCTAGACGCCGCCTTCTCCACCTCGCTCCTCCTCTGGGCGCCCTTCACTGCTCCTCCAGGGCGTTGTTTATGGGGTACGGAAAAGTGTGCATGCGCGATGCGGTGGGGAAGATGTTGGTGTACTCCGTGAACATGTTGTGGGTGGTGAAAGCGATGAACTCGCAGCCAAACTAAAACACTCGACCGAGGAGGTAGAAGGCGTTGAATGTGTTGGTGAAGTGGGCAAGGAGAGCAACCAACACCCAGTTTAGGATGACCACCTCGGCACGGAACATCCTTGGAGATCCCCGCGGGAGGTGGTGGTAGCCGGACGCGAGGAAGAACTGGTGAAGTTCCTTGCGGTCCTCCACCTTGATATCGCCAACATACGTAGTGTGCGCTCAACGCACACGCCAGGAGGGTAGAGCCTCTCCGGCACGGTGGGTGGGAAGTGGTAGGTTGGTTCGGTGTACTGAATGGCTGAGGATATGCTAGAAGAAGAAGTGGTCGAAGAGCAAGAAGGGCAGATGGCAAAGAGGATGGGAGATGGATGAGGGATGGCAGAGGAAGAGGGTGGCTTAAATAGCCGTAGTGCTACGTGTTATTTGGTCGTGGCAATAACGGGGTCAAATGTGAAGTAGCCCGTTTTCAAACCCATCGCAGCATCGGGAGTGTACACGCGTGGGAAATGGTGGTTTGAAAATAAGAAGAAAAACAAGCTAATTGCACGCGTGGGAATCCGTGGTCATATATATTGTATCAACAAAAATAGACAATTTTTGAATAGTTTGTGGCCATTTTGCATGATAAAAATAGATTTGGCCCTTAAAAATTTGGTTATTTTGCTACGCAATGTCAATTGATTTCAAATGATGAAAAAAACAGAGCCAGCACGTTCACAACAAACAGAGCAAACGATGCAAAAAAAAAAACGACGCAATTTGACGTCCTAACCAGAGCTTGGTTTCCTTTTGGGCCCAATAACAACATTTTTTCGCGGAGTCAGTGGTGGGCGAGCACCCGAGCACAACCAATAGCATCGCCTCTCGTGGATCGCCCCATGATCCAACGATGTGGAGCCGTCATAATGATCCACCGACGCGGAGCCTGCATGCAGCCAACCCACCTAATTCCTTCTAGAAGACCAGATCTGAGGGCTGTCGCTTGGCGCGAGGGTATGATCGGATGGCTGACGTTGGGAGTTAGGGTTAGGCGAAACCCCGTGGGGTTTTGAGGGGTTTTGAGCTGGTCGACGAGGTTTCTAAGGCTTTGACTGAGCATAACTAATTTTAAAAAATCGAAAAAATATGAAACCTTCGCCGTACGTCGTTTTATAAGACAAACTAACGAGGAAAAATACTAAACTGGGTCTATGGTCATTTTCATGAAAAAACACTAGCTGGCACGATCGAGGTCAAATGAGCACCATTAATTTAAAAAAAATCAAAAAATATATAAAACCTGCGCACAATGTTGTCTTATGTGACATGTTACCAACCAAAAATCATAAACTTGGTCTATGGTTATTTTCATGAGAAAACCTTCACACATATGAGCTATCATGTATGTCAGGGATATTACCAGCAGGTATAATCCGGCTAGTGTAAACCGAATTATGGTAATTTAGTTGTATAATTGTAATACCCAGTAGAGGTTACGACCCATGAAGGCTTAGGGCCCATGTGTAGAGTTACGGTTTGTAAACCGCCTGATCATGTAACTTGGGAGATAAGGAAGAAAGAGCAGAGACCGAGGCGGACACAAGTATGAGACGGCCTCGGGACTCTGTAAACCGGACCGGGCGTCGCCTCTATATAAAGGAACGACCCGGCGACGGTTCAAGGACAAGAAACAACCCGTCGAGACACAGGCAAGCGATCCGCTCCCTGTTCATCGACGCCCAACCAATACCAAACCAAACTAGACGTAGGCTATTACCTTCATCGAAGGGGCCGAACTAGTATAAACCCTTAGTGTCCTTTGTGTGCTTTTAACCCCTTCAAGCTAACCCGTGCGATGGTTCCATCACTAAGTCCGTTAAACCGGACATCTGCCGTGTTAATTCCACGATAGTTGGCGCCCACCGTGGGGCCTCCGCACGATGGTTTCGAGTTCTTGAAGGGCAGCTTTGAAGGGATCAAGGGTTACGCGGTCTGCCGGATGACCAAGAGTCGCCGCGGCCGGATCTACATCAACGACGCAGGCTGGGGACCGGAGGCCGATTCAATCGAATACGGGTACCGGGTTCCCTTCGGTGGCATCCACGTCTTCATCGGCAAAATTGGTGAACGGGGACCTGGGCCGGACATCTTCTCCAACATCGTCGAGCCGGCTCAGCGTGCAAGATCGACCCGGATTCAACCAGCCATGAAGCATGTTTTCGTCGGAGCAATTCACGGAGTTCAAGCTGAGGACGGATCGGATTCCGGTGGAGAGACAGTTATCTATTCCGACGATGAATCTACATCCGGAGAGACTGAGTCTTTGTATCAGTTGTGGGACGGCCGGTTTGAGGGTGTGTCCGACGGAGACAGTATTCCGGACCCCTTTGATCCGCCAAACCGATTGGCTGTCTTTATGGCCGGTTCACAACCTACGCCGCAGTCCACGGTGAACGGGGCAATGACAGCAGAAGCTGATGTAGGGGGGAGCGGCCAGGCCCTCTCGCCCTCTGACGCTCTATCCACCTTGGTCGAGGAGTTCACAGCCCGAGCCATGGCAGAGGTGGCTCCAACAGACAAGGCGCAACACGATGCAGAGCTCCTTCAGCTGAAGGGCCGGATCGATCAAGCGAAAGAAAATTTGAAGGCGGAGAAGGCTATGATAGCAATGAGGCAAGCAGAGTTGGATGATCAGGCTTTTCAGCTAAGGATGGAACATGCCTCTACACAGGGAGTAAGGAATCGAAGGTATCATTCTCGTCTACCGCCAGTTTTACGAGGCGATGAATCTTTTCAAGACGCCAGGAGCGGGGACCAGCAATGATCCGGCGGTAAACCGGAGGGCGGCCCCGGCAAGGGACGAGCCGGTTCAGCAGCCCACTGCGGAGCAAGATCGGCGGGTTATGTCTGCGCCTCATGTCCCTCCCACTCCGGGTCATTATTCAAACCCTTTGGATAATATTGTTGCTGCCGCTTCGCGCCTGGCCGCTTTACCCATTGAGAGGACATCCCCCGTAGCAGTGGAGGCACGCAGGGTTAAGGACCTGCTTAACACAGCGTTAACACAGCAGCAAGCATATTCTTATAGCAGGGAGAGACTTCATTCGACACCCCGCCACAGCCGGAGTTATACTAGGCATTGGGAAGAACCGGAGGTGTCCAGTAGTGAACGGAGGCGACACCGTCACTGACAGGATAATCCGGCGGGCGCAGAGGCACCAGCTCAGGAGGCAAACCGGGTTAGATCTGTGGCCCGCGAGGAGATCCGCCAAACGACGCCGGTTCACACAGCCACAGCAGAAACAGGAGTCACGACGAGTTCTTTCGGGGTGCAAAGTCTTGTTCCCGCTTTACGGAGCGTGAAGTTGCCCAAGGATTTTAAGGGTCCACGTAAGGTGCCTAATTACACAGCAGATTTGGCCCCGGAAGCTTGGGTTGAGAGTTACGAGATGGCCATGGAGATGCTGGACGTGGATGAAGCGGCTTGTGCGAAATACTTTACCATGATGCTTGAGGGTACAGCCCGGGCCTGGCTAAAAGGCTTACCACCTAACTCCATCGGATCATGGGGAGAACTGCGTCGCCAGTTTATCAAAAATTTCAAAGATACGTGCAAGCAGCCAATGTCAGTGGTGGATCTGGCAACCTGTATACAAGGAGAACAGGAGTCTACAAGCGCATGGGTGCGGCGAGTATCAGAAATCTTGCACTCTTTAAACGGTATCAATCCCAGTACGGCAATAGTGACACTAGAAAACAATTGCCGGTTTGAGTCTCTGAAGTTAAAACTGGGACGGCTCAAGCGGGATTGTAATGATATGGGAACTCTCATGAGCGCTCTGGTGAAGTATGGGGATTCAGACAACACTAAGTATCCAGAAGCGGATGGAGATAAAACAGGAAAGGCAAATAAATTGGGTAAACCGGCGCAGGCTAGTCCGGTCGGTACAAGCTTCTCAGGCAAGCGAAAGGCGGAAGGTGGCTCCGATTTTGTGGCCAATACCCAAGTTCAAGGGGGTTTTCAGCGCAATAAGGGTAAACCGCCTCCACAAACCGGCGGAGGGCCTGTTACCTGGGAGCAAGAATTGAATGAGCCTTGCCCGAAACACGGATCAAGGGAACGTCCAGCTAAACACACTATAGGAGAATGCAACGCCATGATGGAAGCCATGAGCCGGTTCAGATCCAACAACAGGCCACCAGGCGACGGTTCAGGCCCCGGGTTTTACGGTCCGGGTCACCAGGGGAACGGCTCCGGATCAGGATATCGTGGCAACAACAGTGGTTATAATAACCATGGCAATAAACAATATGGTCAAGGCGGTTATAACAACCAAGGCAATCAGCAGCATGGTCAAGGTGGTTACAATAACCAAAACAACCAACAACAGGGCCAAGGTAATCACAATAACCAAGGCAATCGGCAGCGTCAGCAGCAGCAGCAGCAATACGGATATCAGAGTAATCCGAAGGAGTTGAGTAGTGGGCAGTATCATGTGTTCACTACGAGTTTGTGCAAACGGGATCAAAAAGTTTTAAAGCGGGTGGTCCACGCGGTTGAACCGGCGACGCTGCAATTTCTGCGCTGGTCAGAGCAGCCTATTGTGTGGAGCAGGGAGGATCACCCGCTGCGAGTTCATAATCCGGGCCATTTGGCCTTAGTGGTAGCACCACAGGTGGGTGGTTACAAATTTACTAAAGTTCTCATGGACGGCGGCAGCAGCATCAATATCTTGTATTATGAGACTTTCCGTCGTATGGGACTGACGGATAAAAAGCTAAGACAGTCAAACACGGTGTTTCATGGAGTGGTGCCAGGTAAATCAGCTTACCCAGTTGGGAAAATTGACTTAGAAGTTACCTTTGGAGATGAGCAGGATTCCAGGCCAGAGATGATAACCTTTGAAGTTGTCAAGATCCGGAGCCCTTACCACGCTCTGTTTGGAAGGACGGTTTATGCCAAGTTTATGGCCAGGCCGTGTTATGTCTATCTACAGCTCAAGATGCCGGGTCACAAAGGAACCATCACGGTTCATGGAAGTCGCAAGATTGCGCTGGAATGTGAGGAAGGAGATGCTGCTTACGCGAAGGCAGTATGCGCTACGGAGGAGTTGAAGTTTTACAAGGACAATATTGATCCGGCAGATATGACCCCGTTGAAGAAGCCAACTACAGAGCATGATCCAGCGTTGAAGTTTAAGTCTGCGGAGGAGACCAAGCAGGTTGATTTTGTGCCAGGCGATTCATCCAAGCAGTTCACTATCAGCACTAACCTTGATCCCAAATAGGAAAGCGCGCTCATCGAGTTCATCCGTGAGAACCGGGATATCTTTGCATGGAAACCTTCTGACATGCCAGGTGTACCGAGGGAACTCGCTGAGCACAGTCTTAACATTGATCCAAAGTTTAAACCGGTCAAGCAGTACCTGCGCCGCTTCAACGAAGAAAGGCGCAAGGCTATAGGAGAAGAAGTGGCCAGGCTTTTGGCCGCATGGTTCATAGTTGAAGGTTTTCACCCGGAGTGGTTGGCTAATCCGGTGCTGGTGTTAAAGAAAAATGGAAAGTGGAGAATGTGTGTGGATTACACGGACCTAAACAAGGCTTGTCCAACTGATCCTTTTGCTCTCCCTCGCATTGATCAGATCATCGATGCTACCGCGGGATGTGAGCGGCTACATTTTTTGGATGCATATTCAGGGTATCACCAGATCAAGATGGCAGTTAAAGACCAGGAGAAGACGTCCTTCATAACGCCTTTTGGTGCTTTTTGCTATGTTTCTATGCCCTTTGGGCTCAGGAGTGCCCAAGCAACTTATCAGCGTTGCGTGCATAATTGTCTTAAGGGACAGATAGGGAGGAATGTTCATGCCTATGTGGATGATATTGTGGTGAAATCAAGGAAGGAGGAGACGCTGATAGATGACCTCAAAGAGACTTTTGACAATCTTCGAGCCTATAAAATGATGCTCAATCCGGAGAAGTGTGCTTTGGTGTTCCGGCGGGCAAGCTCCTTGGATTCTTGGTGTCAAACAGAGGAATAGAAGCAAATCTGGAGAAGATCAAGGCAATCACATCTTTGACTAAACCGGCTTGCATCAATGATGTTCAGCGTATCGCCGGCTGGATCACAGCATTAAGCCGGTTCATCAGCCGTTTGGGGGAGAAGGCGATTCCGCTTTATCAGATGCTGAAAAAGACGGACGGGTTTATATGGAGTGATGAGGCGAACGCTGCGTTTGAGGATTTGAAGCGGCAGCTGGCAAAGTCGCCGGTCCTGGCTGCCCCTGTTGATAATGAGCCGTTGCTATTATACGTCGCTGCCAATGCACGGGCAGTCAGCGTGGCAATCGTGGTTGAGCGCAAGGAAGCAGGGAAGGAATACCCGGTTCAGCGTCCAGTCTATTACGTCAGTGAAGTTCTCATTGAGTCCAAGCAAAGGTACCCACATTGGCAGAAGCTGGTATATGGTGTGTTCATGGCAAACCGGAAATTGAAACATTATTTCCAAGGCCACCCAATAACTGTTGTTAGTTCAGCACCATTGGGGGATATAATCTAGAACAGGGAAGCTACGGGCAATGTGGCAAAGTGGGCCATTGAGCTTAGCCCACACGAATTGAAATATGTGCCACGCACCGCTATCAAATCTCAAGCATTGGTGGACTTCATCAATGATTGGACAGAACTGCAAACACCAGAGGAGAAGCCGGATCTTACATACTGGACGATTCACTTTGACGGTTCAAGGCAATTAGAAGGCTCGGGGGCTGGAGTTGTTTTAACTTCCCCGCGAGGAGACAAGTTTCATTATGTCCTCCGTCTACTGTTTCCTTGTACTAATAATGCAGCAGAGTATGAAGCATTGCTTCATGGCTTACGGATAGCCAAGGAAATGATTTTAAGCCGGGTCAAGTGCTTTGGCGATTCAGATCTAGTGGCACAGCAAGTATCCGGTAAGTGGGATTCCAGAGATCCTCTCATGGCAGCTTACAGACGAGAAGTTGAAGTGGTCGCAAGATATTGCAAAGGGTATCAGGTGGATCACATAGACCGGCGAAGGAATGAAGCGGCCGATGCTTTAAGCTGGCTGGACTCTGTCGGGACCCCGATCCTAAGTCACACCGATCTAGCATGTAACACACCATATCACTTTGCGGCCTCACGCACGGTATCCCCACGGGTGCCACCTTACCTGGCCCGGGACTGTTTGCGCATTTTGGCTCACGTATATGATAGTGTCGCTAGCATCCATATGACAGAGAACCCGGGCCGACATGACCAGTTATAAACCAAAAGTGGCACTAAATTACAGAGACATGCATTCATGACCCAGCAACGAACGTGTCGGTCATCAACGTATGAACCCAAGTCATAGCAAGCTACAAGGACTTAAAGGAACAACGCGTGACATTTCCCCTAAGGGACAGACACAGGAACGAAGAAGGACATATGCCGGTCAGCCTAAGTGATCCGGAGCAGTAGCAAGCTACCAAGGCTCAGTGGAAGCACTAGGAGACATTTCCCTGTAAGATAGGCTACCAAGGGTAAACAACTAGGTGTCGGATCCCACACATACCAAGCATTTCAATAACATACACACAATATGCTCAATATGTGCAAATACAACATGGCATCACAACAAGACTCTAATAAACAAAGTATTTATTCATAAGGCTCCGAGGAGCCAAGTATTACAAACATGGGTCTCACGACCCAACATTCAGAGCATACAAGCAACAAGCGGAAGCACTACATGTCTGAGTACAGACATCTATAAATGAAAAAGGCTGAAGAGCCTGACTATCTACAACACTCGTCCAAGATCGTAGCTGAGGTACAAGCTACTTGTCGAAGTCCAAGCGGAACTACTAGTGAGACATCAATCCTATCTGCAAAACATAAATTAAGCAAACATGAGTACAAAGGTACTCAGCAAGACTTACATCAGATCCTATCATACATGCACTTGTATCAAGAAGGCATAGTGGGGTTTAGTTGTAGCAAGCCAGCTTTGACTCAGTGGCTATCCTATTCTACGATTGCTGGTAACACTTTGAGGTGGCGCACACGAGTCCACTAAGCACCACATAATACACCACTATGGATTCATTCCCGTCTCCCTACGAGAAGGCCATCCATAGCACTCACACTTGTCTTGAGTATTTTAGAGTATACACTTCAAGTTGTCTATGTACCACGTAAGCATCCAAGAAGTCCATAACCGCGGACCCGGCTATTCGAATAGATTATGTTAACCCTGCAGTGGTGTACTTCTTCACACACGCTCTCGCCACTTACCGCCAGGTACATCTCGTGTATCTCGGCAACCTTCAAACGGAATCCTGGCGAGGGTGTCGGCCACGACCTGACTAACCACACAAGTCTCTTGTCCAGGTTTATCGCCTATTCGGGTTCCATCCGTGAGGAGATCCGGCCGGGGTGTCGCTCACGACCCCAAATGATGTGCGCAGGGTTCCCAAGCCCACCTCGCCGAGTGGATCTACGCTTGGTACACCGTGCCACGGTGCCTAGTCTGTCCCAAGCCCACTGGCCGAGTGCCACTTGGTAGACTACTAACACTAACTACAAACACCAGAAACTAGTTGCAACTCCTGGACAGAGGCCAAGTCGGTTAATAAGCCGAGAGGGGCACTTAAGCATTCCAATGCGTGGTAGTAGCTGGTCATTGGACAACATACACAGAACTCAGTTCTTAGGGACGGTTCCAGTGAGACAACCCACCATGTACTCCTACATGGCCTCTCACCGCTACCTTTACCAAATCGCGTTCACACGTTTAACCCTCAGCATCAGAACATATCATTTCACTCCAATTCATTCCCGATGAATCAGACCTGACACACTCTAAGCAATAGCAAGCAAGGCATGGTAAGATCACAACATGGCTTCAATCAACTCCTACACATGCTAGTGGGTTTCAACTATTTACTGTGGAAAGACAGGTCATGCAGAGGAATGGGTTCAACTACCGCAGCATAAGTAGCAGTTGAGATCGTTGTTGTCCTAATGCAATAATAGGGAACAGGAGCGAGAAAGGGGTTATATCGGAATGAACAAGGGGGTTTGCTTGCCTGGTGAAACAACGTGCAGAGCACTGCTCCTCTGACAGGTACTCTGGATCGGTCTTCGGAGCTGGACCTACCGAGAAGAACGGTGCCGACAATCAAACACAAGCATATGCAACAATATGATGCATGATATGGCATGAAGTTATGATGTTTTTTGAGCTAATGCAACTAGCATTTTATTTGGTTGAATTCCATTTGAACCAAGGGTTCAAATGCAACTCTTTAATAAGTATTATAAAATGCCATATATGTGTTTTCATGTAAACAGTTGCTTTAACTTCATTTGTCATGCATGAAAATGGTACAGATGGATAGATTGATTTTTTCTGATAATTTTTCATATATAAATTATTTCATTCTGAGCTACGGTTGAATTTCTGTGATTTTTTGAAGTTTAAACCAATTTCTGAATTAAATAAATCATTTGAGATTTATTTAAAAACCAGAACTGATTTACTGCATCAGCATGACACATGCATGACGTCAGCAGGTCAAAGGGGCTGTTCCAGAGTCAAACCTGACAGTGGGGTCCACTGGTCAGTGACTCAGTTAATTAACTGAGTTAATTAACTCTAAATTAATCCTAACAGAACTAATTAGCAGGGCCGGGCCCACATGTTAGTGGCTAATCTAATTAACCAAAATTAATTAATTAACTTAATTAGTCAACTAACTAAAGGGGTGGGGGCCCACCTGTTAGTGACCCAGGGGGTCAAAGCACACCGGTCAGTGGTCAAAACCAACCGGCGGCTCGACGCCGGCGACCACAGACGCGGCGGAGGGGCGCGGAAATGCCGCTCCGGCGGTCAAATGGGCAGCGGAGACCACGGGCGAGCTGCTAGAGCTCGTCCGCGTCCATTCCCGCAAGCAGCAGCAGCTGGTACGGCCAGAGCTCGCCAGAAACAAGCTCACGGCGGCGCCGGAGTTCGGCCATCGTCGGGTCTGGGGCTACAGGGCACGGGGAGAGCTACAGAGGGGCGCTACGGGCTCCTGGTGAGACGGCGGACGCGGTGGCGTGCTCCGCTTGGAGGGTGGGTGGCTGTGGCCACGGCGGCGGCATCGCCGGCGGCGGTGAGGTCGGGCAGCTGTGGTGGTAGGGGCTAGAGGCCGCAGTCGACGGCGAGGATAGGGGGGAAAGAACCGGGGGCTCACCGCGGTTCTGCTGGGGAGGTTAGCGGGCTCGGGGAGGCGCTGAAGGCGGCGAATCGTCGACGGCGATCGTCGGCGTCCGAGGAGGAAGACGACGGCGTTTGCGGTGTTCCAGGGCACCCGGCGTCTTGTGGCTCGACGGAGAGGACGAGGGTGAAGTGGTGGAGCTCTCGGGCTACTCGGAGGGGCGAGGGGTGGCCTGTGGCTGCGGCTGCGGCGATCGACGGTGACGGCGGCGTTCGAGAGCTGCGGGAGAGAGCGAGGGAGAGGAGGGAAGAGGGCCAGGAGAGTGCGAGAGGGTCGGGGCGAGTGCGTGGCGCCTCCAGAAGCGGCTAGGCGGCGAGGGGAGGGCAGGCAGGCAGGAGGCGTGGCGCTCCGGCCGTGCGCGCGCGCCGGCCACAGGCTCGGCCTCCTGTCGTCGGGGAAGACAACAGGGGAGGGCTCGGTGGGCTGGGCTGCCAGCTGGGCCGGCCCAGTGCCAGGCCAGCAAGTGGCCCAGGTAAGCTCTATCCTTTTATTTAAATCTGTTTTCTATTTTTTTCTGACATTTGTTTTGATTTAATATCTAAATTAAATCAATTATTTCTTCTGACATATTTATTTTGCAGGGACCTAGAAATTAACCCAAGCCCCTAAAAATAAACAACCAGAATTTTGGACATATATAAAATATAAAATATATATATATCCAATGCAAATAACCAATGCATTAATTCTAAAAGCCCAAAATAAATACTTATGAGCTCCTAATAATATTGGCTTAATTTTTATCTCTGACCAATATTTTTATAGGGCCACATGAACATTTTCTTGGACCTTTTTGGAGCAACTTTTATTTGGGTCATTTTAAAAAGGGTTTCTGAGGGTTTCACAAGTCCTCATTTCAATTTCATTTGAAATTTTAAACATGATGCAACAACAAGGCTAACCTAGTGCATACCAGAACTAGGGTTGTGACAACTCGCCTCCACTCGAAAGAATCTCGTCCCGAGATTCAGGAGTAGGCGGAAAGAAGGTGGGGTACTCCAGTCGGAGACGATCTTCTCGCTCCCAAGTAGCTTCTCTCTCGGTATGATGAGACCATTGAACTTTGAGAAACTTGATGTTATGACGTCAAGTGACACGCTCTGCTTGATCCAAAATGCGAACGGGATACTCTCGATATGTGAGGTTATCTTGGAGATCAAGCGTTTCGTGGTCCACTCCGCGGATGGGATCCGAGTAGCAACGCCTGAGTTGAGAGACGTGGAAGACATCATGAACTCGAGAAAGATGTGGGGGTAGTTCCAATTGGTAGGCAACCTCTCCTCGTTTAGCGAGAATGCGAAAAGGACCAATGTAACGAGGAGCCAACTTGCCCTTGATACCGAAACGATGGGTACCCTTCAAAGGAGTAACCCGAAGATAAGCTTTGTCACCAACCTCGTAAGCCACTTCCTTATGATGACGATCATACTGGCTCTTTTGACGAGACTGGGCTGTTTTCAAATTCTCACGAATGACACGAACTTGCTCTTCTGCTTCCTGGATCATATCCAGTCCAAAGAATTGTCTTTCACCGGTTTCTGACCAGTTCAAAGGTGTTCGACATCTTCGTCCATAAAGAATCTCAAAAGGAGCTTGTTTGAGACTGGATTGATAGCTATTGTTATAAGCAAACTCGGCGAAAGGAAGACATTTCTCCCAATCCATACCGAAAGAGATAACACAAGCTCTAAGCATGTCTTCGAGAATTTGATTAACCCGTTCCACCTGACCACTTGACTGAGGGTGGAAAGCGGTACTGAAGGATAGATGGGTGCCCATGGCAGTTTGGAAACTCTCCCAAAAATGAGAAGTGAAAAGACTACCACGGTCTGAATTGATCTCTAGTGGGCACCATGAAGTGACACTATTCGAGAAATATACAAGTCAGCAAGCTGACTAGCAGTGATACTCTCTCGAATAGGTAGGAAGTGAGCCACTTTGGAGAGACGATCAATAACTACGAAGATAGCATTACTCCCTCTCTTGGTCCTGGGAAAGCCGGTGATGAAGTCCATACCAACTTTATCCCATTTCCAGTCAGGAATAGCTAGAGGCTGAAGGGTGCCAGCAGGTCTTTGATGTTCTGCCTTAACGCGACGACAAACGTCACATTTAGCAATGAACTCAGCGATTTCTCTCTTCATCCTAGTCCACCAGAACCTCTGGCGTAGATCCTGATACATCTTAGTACTACCGGGATGAATCGTGAGAGGAGATTCATGAGCCTCTTTAAGAATCAATTGCCGAAGATGTTGCTTCTTGGGAACTACCAAGCGATTCTCAAAGAAAACAACACCTCGATCATCCATAGAGAAACACCCACCAACTCCCTTTTTAATGTTCCTCTTGATGCGGATAACACCCCTATCAAACTTTTGGTCAGAAATAATCTGATCCTCAAGGGTAGGTTTCGCCACCAAGGTAGAAAGGAATCCGTGAGGAGCGATGTGAAGGTTAAGCTTACATAATTCCTCATGGAGAAGTGGTTGGCCCTGCTGCAACATGAGATTGTTGCAATAGGATTTACGACTTAGCCCATCAGCCATGACATTGCCCTTACCCGGGGTGTAGGTAATCCCTAAGTCGTAATCGGAGATCAATTCCAACCAACGTCTTTGCCTAAGGTTCAAATCTGGTTGGGTGAAGATATACTTGAGACTCTGGTGATCGGTGTAGATCTCGCAACGATTACCAAGAAGGTAATGTCGCCAGGTCTTAAGTGCATAGACTACGGCTACAAGTTCTAGATCATGTGTAGGATAATTCTCCTCATGTGGATGCAACTGTCGAGATGCATAGGCAATCACACGACGATCCTGCATAAGAATGCAACCTAGTCCTTGTCGTGAGGCATCACAGTAGATAACAAAGTCCTTAGTGAAATCCGGTGGCACAAGTATGGGAGCAGAAGTCAGGCGTCTTTTCAGTTCCTGAAAACTGTGCTCACACTGTGGGGACCACTCAAACCTTTTATCTTTCTTAAGAAGTTCCGTGAGAGGTTTGGCCACTTTAGAGAAGTTCTCAACAAAGCGGCGACAATAACTGGCTAGACCAAGGAAACTCCTAACTTGTTTAACTGTTTCAGGCGGAGTCCAGTCAAGAACGGCCTGAACTCTCTCGGGGTTGACAGCAATGCCCTTACCAGAGATTACGTGGCCAAGATAGGTCACTTCTGGCAACCAAAATTCGCACTTGGAGAACTTGGCATAAAGGCGATGCTCTCTGAGTTTTTCTAGAACAAGTCTAAGATGTTCGGCATGCTCTTCCTCGTTCTTCGAGTAAATAAGAATATCATCGAGGTAAACCACGACGAACTTATCTAAGTACTCCATGAAGATCGAGTTCATCAAGAGGGAGAAGGTGGCTGGAGCATTTGTTAAACCGAAGGACATGACGGTGTACTTGTACTGACCATAACGAGTGACGAAAGCCGTCTTGGGGATGTCCCCATTTCTAATCTTGATTTGATGGTATCCTAACCTCAAATCCATCTTGGAGAAGACTGAGGATCCAGCGAGCTGATCATACAGGTCGTTGATCCTGGGAAGCGGATACTTGTTCTTTACCGTGACCAAATTAACGGGACGATAATCTACAACCATCCGATCCGTACCATCCTTCTTCTTGACAAAGAGAACGGGGCAAGCCCAGGGAGAAGAACTAGGACGGATGAAACCCTTTTGCAAGGACTCATCAAGTTGTTTCTTAAGCTCGGCTAGTTCTAAGGGTGCCATTTTGTAGGGTCTCCTAGAGATTGGAGCGGTTCCTGGGATAAGCTCTATAACAAACTCTACATCTCGATCGGGTGGAACACCTGGCAGTTCCTCTGGAAAGACATCTGGAAAGTCACGGACTACCGGAACATCTTTAAGATCTGGAAGAGGGCTGGCATTAAGAGAATAGAGTTGACGCTTTGCAACTCTAGTGTTGACAGTGACTATCTTACCAGATGGATGTGTAAGCTGAACAGACCTAGTGAAGCAATCAATCTTGGCATGATGAGCTGTCATCCAGTCCATACCCAAGATGATATTAATATCTGAAGACTTGAGGGCTACAAGTGATGCAAGGAACACAAGTCTGTCAACAAGGATTTCATTACCATGGCTTACACTAGAAGTTTGCCATTTGGATCCAGGAGTTTGAATAAGTAGTGGGGAAGGCATATCACAAAATGACATGTCGTGCAAACGGGCATAACTTTCGGAAATGAAAGAATGAGACGCTCCAGTATCGAGTAGAACCGATGCCGGATGACAATTGACAAGGAGTGTACCAAGAACGACATCTGGATCATCATGAGCGTTCTTGGCTGAGACGTGATGCACACGTCCATGTTCGATGGGAGCTGACTTAACACTGATCATCTTGCGTGATGATTTATCATGTCTAACAGATTTCTCGGACTGGGATGGAGCAACACGGGTCTGAGTGCAAATACGAGCAATGTGGCCCGACTCTCCGCACTTGTAACAAATCCTGGGATTAGAACGTGGACCCGTATTGACAAACGGTCCATCAATAGACCTGGGTGGAGCAAACTGCTGAACTAGAAGAGGTACCACATGAGATGGCCTCGGAGGATAAATGGGTGGAAGAACAGAGTTCGGAACCCAAATCCGGCGCTTCTGGGAACTATAACCGGAGGAAGATCCCAAATCAAGGGTGTGCTTACGAGACTCATCATAAGTGAGTTGAGCTGTCTCTGCGTTGATGGCCTTGTTCACAAGAGCCTGGAATGTGTTGCAATGATGCAAGTGGAGATCACGACGCAGTTTGGGGTTGAGACCCTTTCGGAACCTAGCCTGCTTCTTGGCGTCCGTGGACACTTCTTCTGTAGCATAGCGGGCGAGGTTCTCAAACTCGTATAAGCATCAACAGCCATCTTAGCCTGTGTAAGACTACAGAACTCTTCTCTCTTGCGATCGATGAGGGCTTGAGGAATATGATGCTCACGAAAAGCCTCGGTGAAATCTCTCCAGGTAGGAATCTGGTCAGCTGGAATCATGGCCTCATAGTTCTGCCACCAAAGACTAGCAGGACCTTCCAGGTGATAAGTGGCATAGATAACCTTGTCATCTTCAGCTACGTTCGCAGAACGCAGCTTGTGAGTGATACTACGGAGCCAGTCATCTGCATCGAGTGGCTCAATGGAATGATGAAAGGTGGGTGGTTTCAGACGAATGAAGTCATGGATGGTGGTTGATTCCTTGCACTGTTGTGCGGTGTTCTCCTCAATAGGTGCCAACAGGCGGTTAGACTCACGCTTGTTTCTCTCCATCTCTATCATTAATTCTGCCAACGAAGGCTGGTCGGGAGGATCCTCCTCATCCCTACCACCTCCGTGGTTCTGTCTACGAGCAGCTGAGCTTCGCTTAACTGAAGACATCCTGAGAAGCGAAACCGAAGACGGAAACATCAACAACTATAGAAGGCATAAGGTAGAACAAGAAATTAGTATCTCTCGAACTACTAGGATAATTCCGGCAGCATAACGGCAGTAAAATGCTCAGAATGAGACATCCTGCTAACAAAGGGTAGTTCAACATCTCACTCAAGGTTCTGTGATAGTACTAAACAACTTCACCGGAAGAACTTGAAAAACAGGAGTAGAACTCTGATCAACCAATCTTAAAGGACTACGGAGTAGTAACTCGTGATCCTGATAGACGGAAGAGAAAGCCTAGTTCCTTAACCCCATAGGAAGGTAAGATGACTCAGATCAGAAGACATGAGGTATAAGGAGTAAAAAGAGCCTTACGTTCCCTTCCACAATCAATTCCCTTATATAACTAAAGAATTTCTAGACTCAACTTCGACCAGTTTGGCTTGGTTATCCTACAGGCAGTCAGGCTCTGATACCAAAGCTGTCGGGACCCCGATCCTAAGTCACACCGATCTAGCATGTAACACACCATATCACTTTGCGGCCTCACGCACGGTATCCCCACGGGTGCCACCTTACCTGGCCCGGGACCGTTTGCGCATTTTGGCTCACGTATATGATAGTGTCGCTAGCATCCATATGACAGAGAAACCGGGCCGACATGACCAGTTATAAACCAAAAGTGGCACTAAATTACAGAGACAGGCATTCATGACCCAGCAACGAACGTGTCAGTCATCAACATATGAACCCAAGTCGTAGCAAGCTACAAGGACTTAAAGGAACAACGCGTGACATTTCCCCTAAGGGACAGACACAGGAACGAAGAAGGACATATGCCGGTCAGCCTAAGTGATCCGAAGCAGTAGCAAGCTACCAAGGCTCAGTGGAAGCACTAGGAGACATTTCCCTGTAAGATAGGCTACCAAGGGTAAACAACTAGGTGTCGGATCCCACACATACCAAGCATTTCAATAACATGCACACAATATGCTCAATATGTGCAAATACAACATGACATCACAACAAGACTCTAATAAACAAAGTATTTATTCATTAGGCTCCGAGGAGCCAAGTATTACAAACATGGGTCTCACGACCCAACATTCAGAGCATACAAGCAACAAGCGGAAGCACTACATGTCTGAGTACAAACATCTATAAATGAAAAAGGCTGAAGAGCCTGACTATCTACAACACTCGTCCAAGATCGTAGCTGAGGTACAAGCTACTTGTCGAAGTCCAAGCGGAACTACTAGTGAGACATCAATCCTATCTGCAAAACATAAATTAAGCAAACATGAGTACAAAGGTACTCAGCAAGACTTACATTAGATCCTATCATACATGCACTTGTATCAAGAAGGCATAGTGGGGTTTAGTTGCAGCAAGCCAGCTTTGACTCAGTGGCTATCCTATTCTACGATTGCTGGTAACACTTTGAGGTGGCGCACACGAGTCCACTAAGCACCACATAATACACCACTATGGATTCATTCCCGTCTCCCTACGAGAAGGCCATCCATAGCACTCACACTTGTCTTGAGTATTTTAGAGTATCCACTTCAAGTTGTCTATGTACCACGTAAGCATCCAAGAAGTCCATAACCGCGGACCCGGCTATTCGAATAGATTATGTTAACCCTTCAGGGGTGTACTTCTTCACACACGCTCTCGCCACTTACCGCCAGGTACATCTCGTGTATCTCGGCAACCTTCAAGCGGAAGCCTGGCGAGGGTGTCGGCCACGACCTGACTAACCACACAAGTCTCTCGTCCAGGTTTATCGCCTATTCGGGTTCCATCCGTGGGGAGATCCGGCCGGGGTGTCGCTCACGGCCCCAAATGATGTGCGCAGGGTTCCCAAGCCCACCTCGCCGAGTGGATCTACGCTTGGTACACCGTGCCATGGTGCCTAGTCTGTCCCAAGCCCACTGGCCGAGTGCCACTTGGTAGACTACTAACACTAACTACAAACACCAGAAACTAGTTGCAACTCCTGGACAGAAGCCAAGTCGGTTAATAAGTTGAGAGGGGCACTTAAGCATTCCAATGCGTGGTAGTAGCTGGTCATTGGACAACATACACAGAACTCAGTTCTTAGGGACGGTTCCAGTGAGACAACCCACCATGTACTCCTACATGGCCTCTCACCGCTACCTTTACCAAATCGCGTTCACACGTTTAACCCTCAGCATCAGAACATATCATTTCACTCCAATTCATTCCCGATGAATCAGACCTGACACACTCTAAGCAATAGCAAGCAAGGCATGGTAAGATCACAACATGGCTTCAATCAACTCCTACACATGCTAGTGGGTTTCAACTATTTACTGTGGAAAGACAGGTCATGCAGAGGAATGGGTTCAACTACTGCAGCATAAGTAGCAGTTGAGATTGTTGTTGTCCTAATGCAATAACAGGGAACAGGAGCGAGAAAGGGGTTGTATCGGAATGAACAAGGGGGTTTGCTTGCCTGGTGAAACAACGTGCAGAGCACTGCTCCTCTGACAGGTACTCTGGATCGGTCTCCGGAGCTGGACCTATCGAGAAGAACGGTGCCGACAGTCAAACACAAGCATATGCAACAATATGATGCATGATATGGCATGAAGTTATGATGTTGTTTGAGCTAATGCAACAACATTTTATTTGGTTGAACTCCATTTGAACCAAGGGTTCAAATGCAACTCTTTAATAAGTATTATAAAATGCCATATATGTGTTTTCATATAAACAGTTGGTTTAACTTCATTTGTCATGCATGAAAATGGTACAGATGGATAGATTGAATTTTTCTGATAATTTTTCATATATAAATTATTTCATTCTGAGCTACGGTTGAATTTCTGTGATTTTTTGAAGTTTAAACCAATTTCTGAATTAAATAAATCATTTGAGATTTATTTAAAAACCAGAACTGATTTACTGCATCAGCATGACACAGGCATGACGTCAGCAGGTCAAAGGGGCTGTTCCAGAGTCAAACCTGACAGTGGGGTCCACTGGTCAGTGACTCAGTTAATTAACTGAGTTAATTAACTCTAAATTAATCCTAACAGAACTAATTAGCAGGGCTGGGCCCACATGTCAGTGGCTAATCTAATTAACCAAAAGTAATTAATTAACTTAATTAGTCAACTAACTAAAGGGGTGGGGGCCCACCTGTTAGTGACCCAGGGGGTCAAAGCACACCGGTCAGTGGTCAAAACCAACCGGCGGCTCGACGCCGGCGACCACAGACGCGGCGGAGGGGCGCGGAAATGCCGCTCCGGCGGTCAAATGGGCAGCGGAGACCACGGGCGAGCTTCTGGAGCTCGTCCGCGTCCATTCCCGCAAGCAGCAGCAGCTGGGACGGTCGGAGCTCGCCAGAAACAAGCTCACGGCGGCGCCGGAGTTCGGCCATCGTCGGGTCTGGGGCTACAGGGCACGGGGAGAGCTACAGAGGGGCGCTACGGGCTCCTGGTGAGACGGCGGACGTGGTGGCGTGCTCCGCTGTGACGCCCCCGATTTAACCGTACACTAATAATGCACGCAAATGTGTACGACCAAGATCAAGGACTCACTGGAAGATATCACAACACAACTCTAGACACAAATTAGAATAATACAAGCTTTATATTACAAGCCAGGGGCCTCGAGGGCTCGAATACAAAAGCTCGGAAACACAAGAGTCAGCGGAAGCAACAAAATCTGAGTACAGACATAAGTTAAACAAGTTTGCCTTAAGAAGGCTAGCGCAAAAGTAACAACGATCGAAAAGGCAAGGCCTCCTGCCTGGGACCTCCTAACTACTCCTCGAAGCCGAACTCCATGTAGAAACGTCATCGGGATCTTCTGGCTCCTGGACTCCACCGATCTGGTTGCATCAACCAGAAAGAAGAAAGAAGGGGGAAAAGGGGGAGCAAAGCAACTGTGAGTACTCATCCAAAGTACTCGCAAGCAAGGATCTACACTACATATGCAATGATATCTGTGTAAAGGGGGAATATATGTGGACTGAACTGCAGAAAGCAGAATAAGAGGGGGATAGCTAATCCAATCGAAGACTACGCTTCTGGCCACCTCCATCTTGCAGCAGTAGAAGAGAATATAAGGAAGTAACAAGTATCCTCGCGTCTCGCAGCCTCCGTCTTGAAGCAGTAGAAGGGAAATAGATGGTAAGTTCACCAAGTAACAACGCATAGCATAAACCTACCCGGTGATCCTCCCCTCGTCACCCTGTGAGAGAGCAACCACCGAGTTATATCTGGCACTTGTAAGGGTGTGTTTTATTAAGTATCCGGTTCTAGTTGTCATGAGGTCAGAGTACAACTCCGGGTCGTCCTTTTACCGAGGGACACGGCTATTCGAATAGATTAACTTCCCTGCAGGGGTGCACCACATAACCCAGCACGCTTGATCCCATTTGGCCGGACACACTTTCCAGGGTCATGCCCGGCCTCGGAAGATCAACACGTCGCAGCCCTACCTAAGCACAGCAGAGAGGTCAGCACGCCGGTCTAAGTCCTAGGCGCGCAGGGGTCCGGGCCCATCGCCCAACGCACACCTGCACGTTGCGTACGCGGCCGGTAAGCAGACCTAGCCTCTCCTAATACCAGAGTAGGCTTCCAGTCCAATCCGGCGCGCGCCGCTAAGTCGCTGACGTCAAAAAGGCTTCGGCTGATACCACGACGTCGAGTACCCATAACTATTCCCACGTAGCTGGTTAGTGCGTATAGACCAAATGGCCAGACTCAGATCAAATACCAAGATCTCGATAAACGTGTTATTATGACATAACCGCGGACAACGACCAGGGCCAGGCCCACCTGTCTCCTAGGTGGTCGCAACCTGCCCTGTCGCTCCGCCACAAAGTAACCATCAGGGGGCTGCCGGGAACCCAGGCCCACCACTACCTGGGTGGAACCACCTGCCCCTTCAGCCCCCATCCCCGAACCATCATCATGTGTATGTAAAGTATGTATATAGTATATACCCGTGATCACCCCCAAGCGATCACGGCCCGATAGAATAGCAGGGCAGACGGACAAGGGTGTAGGGCCACTGATGGTATACTAGCATCCTATACTAAGCATTTAGGATTGCAGGTAAAGTATCAACAGTGGTAGCAACAATGACAGGCTATGCAGCAGAATAGGATTATCGAAAGCAGTAACATGCTACACTTCTCTAATGCAAGCAGTAGAGAGAAGAGTAGGCGATATCTGGTGATCAAGGGGGGGGGGGGGCTTGCCTGGAAGCTCTGCAGACGAAAGGAATCTTCGGAAGCGTAGCCGTAGTCGAACACCGAAGCATCAATGGTCTCGGGGTCTATCACAGTATCGGAGTCTACCGAAAATAAGCAATGAAGGGTAACAAATAAATAACATAGCAAACAATAGCATCACAAAGCATAACATGGAAATACGCGATGCTACGTGTGACCTAACGCAGTAGGAGGTGATACTGGCAAGGATGAAAAACATCCGGGAAAGTATTCCCGGTGTTTCGCGTTTTCGGGCAGATGAAACGGAGGGGGAATGTTGCACGTTCGGTATGATAGAGATGTGTGGCAGACGAACGGACCGCGTATTCGGGTTCGTCTAGTCGTTCTGAGCAACTTTCATATATAAATTATTTTCATCCGAGTTACGGATTATTCTATATTAATTTTCAAAGTTTTAATTTATTTTTAAAATTCCTGGATTTATTATTAATTCGCAATTAAAACAGAAAAATGCTCTTGTCACCTAGTGCCATTTTAGCCATAGTGTATGACAGTGGGACCTATGGGGATGGGTTGACCCATTCAAAGATTGACTAGTCAACATATAAACAGTACCACGGGTCCCAACCATCATTGAGAGTAACTAAAATGACTTTGGTTATTTATTTTAATCTCCAGGGGACCCACATGTCATATGTACTAACCAAAACACTAATTAGCATCTAGTCTTAAACAAGGACTAGTCCTAGCGGCCATGGCCCAAACTAGCCATTGGTGTGCTTGGGCACGCACGCATTGGAGTGCATGGCGGACGTTCAGCAACGGCAACGGCATGCAGTAGTGGGCAGCAGTAGCAAGCTACAACTAGGGGCAGTATCATCGCAGCGAGCAAAGGAGCAGAGCATTAGCACAACACATCGGCAGCAGAGCATCAGCGCAGCGGCAGAGGCAGCAAGCAGCAACAGGCAGTATTGGTAGCAGCGACTGGCGACCAAGCTAGCTGGCGTGGGCGGCCGAGCAGGGCATGGCCCCGGCAAGCAGCCGCCCCGGCGGGCGCGGGCGGAGAGGCGAGGCCACGCACAAGCGGGCACAAAAGGGGTTTGGGCTCGATGTAGATTGAAGCCACAGGCATGCAGTTAACGCACCAAGGGCACGCGCAGTTAGTACGCGAGACCACAAGCGGGGTGGCGTGCTTGGTTGGGCCAAAGGAGCACAACAGCAGTGATGGTTAACACGGCGGCAGTACTGATCTCCGGCTGCCATGGCTGCAGCAACAGGAGGCACGAAATCGATGCGCGGCAAGAGGGGAAGTGACGAGGAACTCACCACAGAGGCACACGGAGGCCCGTTGGTGGCTTAGGAGCTGCAGAGGCGACAGATCGATGAAGAACAGCGGTGACGACCGAGGAAGAAGATGGCGTCGATCCGGTCGATGTGGTGGCTCCGAGCTTGAGCTCGTGGGTGAGGAGGACGAAGCAGTCAACAGCGGATCTCCTGGACATATCAGCGAGGCGAAGAGGGCCCGGTGGCTACGCAGGCGGCGGAGCCATGGCGACTGACTCGCTCGGCCTGCGCGGGGAAGAAGAGATTGAGGCGATGGGGGAATTAGGGGAGCTAGGGTTTCTTGGGCGCCTGTGGGTTGGTCATTATCTACGCGGGGCACCGAGGGATGGCCGCCACGGCGGCATCGCCGGCCAGGGAGGCGCGGATGGCCGCCACGGCCTCCCCCCGTTAACTATAGCGTGGGGAGGGAGAGGAGGTGATGTGGGTTGGGCCTCCCTGCCCCCCACATGGGCCACTTCTTTCCTTTTTTTTCTTCGGCTTTTCTTTTCTGTTTTCATTTTTAGTCACTGTTTTCCTTTTTTTATTTATTTTATTTTTCAATTTTCTTTTATTTTTAGTTTTTGTTTTGTAAAACACAAAAGTCTTACCTAAAATAGTATTATTAATTATGCTACTGCCACATTAACTTATGGGCAACTAAATAATTAGTTTATTATTTTTAATTACAAAGGCATCATTTAAATATTTTATCTAGTGTTTAATTATTGAAATGCATTTAAACTTTTTTTATAAGAAGGTGGTTTTTCCATGATAATTACTATTGATTTATTTTACCCATTTAGAACAATTTAGTTTTAATGTTGGAGGAATTTTATCGTTTGACTTTATTTCAAATTTGAATTCCCAATCGGTTTGAATCAACGCGAGATTAACAACAGTAATCGTGGTGACATGGCATCGTTAACCTGGGATTACTGTAGCTTGATTACCTGGACGTCACAATTCTCCTCCACTACAAGAAATCTCGTCCCGAGATTTAGGAGGTGTAGTAAAGGGAAATATTTGGTTACGAAATTCTAACGAATCTTCTTGGTCTTGGTTGCTCTTCTCGGAGAGGTCAATCCATTACGTTGATGTCTTTAGTCCTCCGCTTCAGGTCATCATGATGAAATCATCATCCTTTCTTCAGGGTCTCCATCGTACTTACAAATGAGAAAGGGAGCAACTTGACAACGATAGAATGCAACAAGGGGTAATCATCGAGGTTATCCCACGAATGAACACATGAGTATCTCTCGATTGGAACGAATAAAACACGCCGAGAGCAAAGTAATATGGTACCATAAGAAGTTTCAACCGGATAGACAATCGTTCGATGTCTGATACAAGGTGTGAAAGGGGTCCAGAGCAACGAGAATAAGTATTGCGTCTGATATCAAAGTAGGTCATTAGGATGGTGGCTCGCGAATTGCACATGAAGCAAAGCACGAGGAATAACCTTAGAAATGATGGTTGTACAGGAGAGTCGGGTTTTGATCATGTGGAACTGTGGGTTATGGGCCCACCATGTGGGATAAAAGTAGGAAGGGCGCTGACATCTAGCCCGGTCATGAAAGCAAGGAAGGTCAAAGAATAACCCGTCAGTTATGTCGGCAACAACGTTCGTACCAAGGGCGGGGGACGAAGAGAACCATATTCCTGCTCGTTGAACGAGGCGGACCAATAGGCAAAGTTCTCGTCCATCAGCAGTTACCGAAATGTCATCAATAGTAGAAACAGGGTCTCACTGACAGAGTTGTACACCGAGGTGTTAACATAAGCAAAAAAATATTACTATTTAGATTATATGTAGGTCTCAAGAAAGGTTAAACAAACAAACGGAAAGGAAAATGTGTTCAAACACAGGCAATGGGAGTATATCCTTCCCAAGGATATCAGAGTATGATATCCACGACAGGATAGAAACTAGAAAACCATTTACGTAAGGGGAGAGGAATTTCCTGACATTACCCCTACAATGGTGTTTGGATAATTGATAAAGAAATCTTATCATTGTGCTTCAAACGTCCTTATTGATGATCGAAGTACCACAGTCATGCTTCGAGATAGCATTGACATGGTCATCAGATAAAGGTCAGACTTTGGATACACAAAGGATCCATCGAAAACAACTTATTAGATAAGTTATACAATTTCAGCAAAGAAAAAGAAGAGGATGTGGCCGACGGGCTCAACAACAGCTCATCGAGATTCCATATACATGGATTTCCACAATTAAGTGAACCAGGTGGTAGCATTGGACATACCTAAGTATATAATGAAGTATGTTCGAGGAGAACATACTCGAATAAATATTGATCAAAATGTGCATCTAGAAAGATGGACTAAGTAGTATGATCGACGTTAGAATGGTGATCCAATAATTAATAGACTAAGAATCAAGCTATCGACCATTAACTTCAAAGCAATGGGATTGCTAGAAGTACAGAATCCAAGCAGCACGGTTTACGTGTTGGTATCCCGGTTAGAACCAGCACGGGACCACAAAGAATGGTGATGGGGAGTAGTATCACTATGCCAAGAATTTCTGAGAGGTGGAGCAATCCTCACAACAATACCTGACATAATAGACAGTAATACTTCAAGATAGAACATATTACAAGTTGGATAGCAAGTTGTAATCATAACGTGGACAAGCTCGCTATGTAAGGAAGTCAAAGTTGTTGTTGATGATAAGAAAATTCATCGAGGGTAAGGAGGGTATTTCTCATCATGAACACAATCGACATCTCGGAAGAAGTCAAAGTGTGGAAGGTGATCCGACACATTTGCCGGGAGGTTTCAAGAGGATGCAATCAAATAACAGCGGCAATAAGCAAGGGAATGACGAAGTGGCAAGTTATGGGATCAATATATAAGATGCAAGCTCGGAACCCAAAGTTGCCTTTCAGGACAAGCAACATGACGTTGAAAGCTCGACGTAAGTCGTGCTCACACTCTGAAGAAATTGTGCACCAAAGAAGGACGGGGTAGCACAGTCAAAGATAGCTAGACAAAGGATGCAGCCGATAGTCTAGGAATGACATGATTGAATTTAAAATTTTCTAGTAAAACTACCAGGGGTATTTGAATGGTAGTGCGGATCAATTTCACTAGTCGGTGTTCACGGTTGACAACAACCCAGAACCCGTAGAGTGATTAAGACAAGGAAAGGCATTCTTTCATCAAAGTTATTAAGATGTGGTGCAAAGACATGATATCCACGAGATACCAGAGGGTAAAACTCGAAGGTAGAACATGCTAGAAGTTGAATTAGGTCATTGACCTATAACAGTAGATACTTTAACCTTGTCAAAAATTGACGAGGCCTGGAATGGATTTATTCCAGATATATTGAATAAGGACAGCATGGTCGGAACCATAACTGCAAAGGATCAATTTAACGACACTGAAAGAATTGTACAGCCGGTTTGCAAGAAGTTTTCGAGACGGTCTACATCATTTCCATGGGCATGAGCGCAAAGTCCAAGGTCGACTCCCACTTCTTTAATGCATATCATTTCATTCACCTCTCGCTTTGATAAAGCTGTAGTGTTGGAATTTTATCTGGTAGAACACCAGAAGAGTATGACTCGTGAAAACTTTCGAGTTCACACGAATTACAGAAGGCATAGGTTCATCCCAACAGGGCATCTTAGGAACATATACCAACAACTCCAAGAGTAATTAACACAAGCTCGAAGGTAGGGCATGGTTAGCAAAAACAGAGGATATAATTTATCAAATGCATTATGTATCAGTGGAAGATCTCACAAGGTGATAGAAAAAGAAGGACACTGTCGGATAATAATCCAACAATGGATGGGGCGATCCACAACAGAGCTGATGTGAGTATCGGTACTCAATCAGTGGAAGAAAGAATGTAGAGGCATCGGATTCAAGAAAAAAAAACTGAATAGTTTGATGCTTAAATACCAAGAAAGTATGACTTCCAAAATGAAGGATCAGATGCAGATGCTCTGATCAAAGATGGATAAGTTGAAAAGACTTAGTTGGGCAATCAATAAAGGTTTGAATTGCCAAGAACCAACTCATGTCCGGGAGGACGTCTGGGTCGAAAAGATAATTTAATAGGATAACCTGATGACTGCGTGCATAAGCACACACTGAACCATTAGGCTCAGAATGGCAAAGTCAAGGGGTGCCAATGAAGACTACTAGCAATATGGAATTAACCATAATGCAAGCAGGCAGAATTTCAAGAGCAATAAGCTGCAGAGAATTTTTGGAGGATCGAAAGTATTTCGAAGAATATTTGTTAAACACATGAACAATTGGGATGAACGGATCCTCGATAAGTGCGAGGAATTATCCGTAGGGGGTATTCATGAGGCAAGAACTGCAAGGTAGTAGGTAAGGTGGATTCTCGGGACAACGGAGAGTATTTCAGGGCATCTTGTAATAACAAGAGCAACTGAAAATGAAAGCCTGAACCAGGTGTATGTATTTATCCATAGGGATATTCCGATGGTAGGGAATTGCAAAAGCAACGGGTACAAAGTCTCGAGAGAACATCGGAGAGTATCTTCGGAATCCTTTGGTGCAGCAGGCGATCATCTGCAGTGAGGGGCTCTTCGTAAGAAAGTATTTACGAGAACCTAGAGTTAGAGTTAGCAAAACCTTTTAACCCGAATAGAAGAGAGATCAGAGTCCCAGAGTATAGAAGAGGAATAAAAGATCCTAATATCACCCAATTGGCGACGTGGGGCCGTAAGCCACACAGCCAAGTTAGTAAAACAGTTTTCTTTGACTAGACTCAACTTTGGCCAAGGAGTTGGAAAGGGGGATTCCTACAGGCAGCCGGCTCTGATACCAACTTGTGACGCCCCCGATTTAACCGTACACTAATAATGCACGCAAATGTGTACGACCAAGATCAAGGACTCACTGGAAGATATCACAACACAACTCTAGACACAAATTAGAATAATACAAGCTTTATATTACAAGCCAGGGGCCTCGAGGGCTCGAATACAAAAGCTCGGAAACACAAGAGTCAGCGGAAGCAACAAAATCTGAGTACAGACATAAGTTAAACAAGTTTGCCTTAAGAAGGCTAGCACAAAAGTAACAACGATCGAAAAGGCAAGGCCTCCTGCCTGGGACCTCCTAACTACTCCTCGAAGCCGAACTCCATGTAGAAAAGTCATCGGGATCTTCTGGCTACTGGACTCCACCGATCTGGTTGCATCAACCAGAAAGAAGAAAGAAGGGGGAAAAGGGGGAGCAAAGCAACCGTGAGTACTCATCCAAAGTACTCGCAAGCAAGGATCTACACTACATATGCAATGATATCTGTGTAAAGGGGGAATATATGTGGACTGAACTGTAGAAAGCAGAATAAGAGGGGGATAGCTAATCCAATCAAAGACTACGCTTCTGGCCACCTCCATCTTGCAGCAGTAGAAGAGAATATAAGGAAGTAACAAGTATCCTCGCGTCTCGCAGCCTCCGTCTTGAAGCAGTAGAAGGGAAATAGATGGTAAGTTCACCAAGTAACAACGCATAGCATAAACCTACCCGGTGATCCTCCCCTCGTCACCCTGTGAGAGAGCAACCACCGAGTTATATCTGGCACTTGTAAGGGTGTGTTTTATTAAGTATCCGGTTCTAGTTGTCATGAGGTCAGAGTACAACTCCGGGTCGTCCTTTTACCGAGGGACACGGCTATTCGAATAGATTAACTTCCCTGCAGGGGTGCACCACATAACCCAGCACGCTTGATCCCATTTGGCCGGACACACTTTCCAGGGTCATGCCCGGCCTCGGAAGATCAACACGTCGCAGCCCTACCTAAGCACAGCAGAGAGGTCAGCACGCCGGTCTAAGTCCTAGGCGCACAGGGGTCCGGGCCCATCGCCCAACGCACACCTGCACGTTGCGTACGCGGCCGGTAAGCAGACCTAGCCTCTCCTAATACCAGAGTAGGCTTCCAGTCCAATCCGGCGCGCGCCGCTAAGTCGCTGACGTCAAAAAGGCTTCGGCTGATACCACGACGTCGAGTACCCATAACTATTCCCACGTAGCTGGTTAGTGCGTATAGACCAAATGGCCAGACTTAGATCAAATACCAAGATCTCGATAAACGTGTTATTATGACATAACCGCGGACAACGACCAGGGCCAGGCCCACCTGTCTCCTAGGTGGTCGCAACTTGCCCTGTCGCTCCGCCACAAAGTAACCATCAGGGGGCTGCCGGGAACCCAGGCCCACCACTACCTGGGTGGAACCACCTGCCCCTTCAGCCCCCATCTCCGAACCATCATCATGTGTATGTAAAGTATGTATATAGTATATACCCGTGATCACCCCCAAGCGATCACGGCCCGATAGAATAGCAGGGCAGACGGACAAGGGTGTAGGGCCACTAATGGTATACTAGCATCCTATACTAAGCATTTAGGATTGCAGGTAAAGTATCAACAGTGGTAGCAACAATGACAGGCTATGCAGCAGAATAGGATTATCGAAAGCAGTAACATGCTACACTACTCTAATGCAAGCAGTAGAGAGAAGAGTAGGCGATATCTGGTGATCAAGGGGGGGGGGGCTTGCCTGGAAGCTCTGCAGACGAAAGGAATCTTCGGAAGCGTAGCCGTAGTCGAACATAGAAGCATCAATGGTCTCGGGGTCTATCACAGTATCGGAGTCTACCGAAAATAAGCAATGAAGGGTAACAAATAAATAACAGAGCAAACAATAGCATCACAAAGCATAACATGGAAATACGCGATGCTACGTGTGACCTAACGCAGTAGGAGGTGATACTGGCAAGGATGAAAAACATCCGGGAAAGTATTCCCGGTGTTTCGCGTTTTCGGGCAGATGAAACGGAGGGGGAATGTTGCACGTTCGGTATGATAGAGATGTGTGGCGGACGAACGGACCGCGTATTCGGGTTCGTCTAGTCGTTCTGAGCAACTTTCATATATAAATTATTTTCATCCGAGTTACGGATTATTCTATATTAATTTTCAAAGTTTTAATTTATTTTTAAAATTCCTGGATTTATTATTAATTCGCAATTAAAACAGAAAAATGCTCTTGTCACCTAGTGCCATTTTAGCCATAGTGTATGACAGTGGGACCTATGGGGATGGGTTGACCCATTCAAAGATTGACTAGTCAACATATAAACAGTACCACGGGACCCAACCATCATTGAGAGTAACTAAAATGACTTTGGTTATTTATTTTAATCTCCAGGGGACCCACATGTCATATGTACTAACCAAAACACTAATTAGCATCTAGTCTTAAACAAGGACTAGTCCTAGCGGCCATGGCCCAAACTAGCCATTGGTGTGCTTGGGCACGCACGCATTGGAGTGCATGGCGGACGTTCAGCAACGGCAACGGCATGCAGTAGTGGGTAGCAGTAGCAAGCTACAACTAGGGGCAGTATCATCGCAGCGAGCAAAGGAGCAGAGCATTAGCACAACACAGCGGCAGCAGAGCATCAGCGCAGCGGCAGAGGCAACAAGCAGCAACAGGCAGTATTGGTAGCAGTGACTGGCGACCAAGCTAGCTGGCGTGGGCGGCCGAGCAGGGCATGGCCCCGGCAAGCAGCCGCCCCGGCGGGCGTAGGCGGAGAGGCGAGGCCACGCACAAGCGGGCACAAAAGGGGTTTGGGCTCGATGTAGATTGAAGCCACAGGCATGCAGTTAACGCACCAAGGGCACGCGCAGTTAGTACGCGAGACCACAAGCGGGGTGGCGTGCTTGGTTGGGCCAAAGGAGCACAACAGCAGTGATGGTTAACACGGCGGCGGTACTGATCTCCGGCTGCCATGGCTGCAGCAACAGGAGGCACGAAATCGATGCGCGGCAAGAGGGGAAGTGACGAGGAACTCACCACGGAGGCACACGGAGGCCCGTTGGTGGCTTAGGAGCTGCAGAGGCGACAGATCGATGAAGAACAGCGGTGACGACCGAGGAAGAAGATGGCGTCGATCCGGTCGATGTGGTGGCTCCGAGCTTGAGCTCGTGGGTGAGGAGGACGAAGCAGACAACAGCGGATCTCCTGGACATATCAGCGAGGCGAAGAGGGCCCGGTGGCTACGCAGGCGGCGGAGCCATGGCGACTGACTCGCTCGGCCTGCGCGGGGAAGAAGAGATTGAGGCGATGGGGGAATTAGGGGAGCTAGGGTTTCTTGGGCGCCTGTGGGTTGGTCATTATCTACGCGGGGCACCGAGGGATGGCCGCCACGGCGGCATCGCCGGCCAGGGATGCGCGGATGGCCGCCACGGCCTCCCCCCGTTAACTATAGCGTGGGGAGGGAGAGGAGGTGATGTGGGTTGGGCCTCCCTGCCCCCCACATGGGCCACTTCTTTCCTTTTTTTTCTTCGGCTTTTCTTTTCTGTTTTCATTTTTAGTCACTGTTTTCCTTTTTTATTTATTTTATTTTTCAATTTTCTTTTATTTTTAGTTTTTGTTTTGTAAAACACAAAAGTCTTACCTAAAATAGTATTATTAATTATGCTACTGCCACATTAACTTATGGGCAACTAAATAATTAGTTTATTATTTTTAATTACAAAGGCATCATTTAAATATTTTATCTAGTGTTTAATTATTGAAATGCATTTAGACTTTTTTTTATAAGAAGGTGGTTTTTCCATGATAATTACTATTGATTTATTTTACCCATTTAGAACAATTTAGTTTTAATGTTGGAGGAATTTTATCGTTTGACTTTATTTCAAATTTGAATTCCCAATCGGTTTGAATCAACGCGAGATTAACAACAGTAATCGTGGTGACATGGCATCGTTAACCTGGGATTACTGTAGCTTGATTACCTGGACGTCACATCCGCTTGGAGGGTGGGTGGCTGTGGCCACGGCGGCGGCATCGCCGGCGACGGTGAGGTCGGGCAGCTGCGGTGGTAGGGGCTAGAGGCCGCAGACGACGGCGAGGATAGGGGGGAAAGAACCGGGGGCTCACCACGGTTCTGCTGGGGAGGTTAGCGGGCTCGGGGAGGCGCTGAAGGCGGCGAATCGTCGGCGGCGATCGTCGGCGTCCGAGGAGGAAGACGACGGCGTTTGCGGTGTTCCAGGGCACCCGGTGTCTTGTGGCTCGACGGAGAGGACGAGGGTGAAGTGGCGGAGCTCTCGGGCTACTCGGAGGGGCGAGGGGTGGCCTGTGGCTGCGGCTGCGGCGATCGACGGCGACGGTGGCGTTCGGGAGCTGCGGGAGAGAGCGAGGGAGAGGAGGGAAGAGGGCCAGGAGAGTGCGAGAGGGTCAGGGTGAGTGCGTGGCGCCTCCAGAAGCGGCTAGGCGGCGAGGGGAGGGCAGGCAGGCAGGAGGCGTGGCGCTCCGGCCGTGCGCGCGCGCCGGCCACACGCTCGGCCTCCTGTCGTCCGGGAAGACGACAGGGGAGGGCTCGGTGGGCTGGGCTGCCAGCTGGGCCGGCCCAGTGCCAGGCCAGCAAGTGGCCCAGGTAAGCTCTATCCTTTTATTTAAATCTGTTTTCTATTTTTTTCTGACATTTGTTTTGATTTAATATCTAAATTAAATCAATTATTTCTTCTGACATATTTATTTTGCAGGGACCTAGAAATTAACCCAAGCCCCTAAAAATAAACAACCAGAATTTTGGACATATATAAAATATAAAAAATATATATATCCAATGCAAATAACTAATGCATTAATTCCAAAAGCCCAAAATAAATACTTATGAGCTCCTAATAATATTGGCTTAATTTTTATCTCTGACCAATATTTTTAGAGGGCCACATGAACATTTTCTTGGACCTTTTTGGAGCAACTTTTATTTGGGTCATTTTAAAAAGGGTTTCTGAGGGTTTCACAAGTCCTCATTTCAATTTCATTTGAAATTTTAAACATGATGCAACAACAAGGCTAACCTAGTGCATACCAGAACTAGGGTTGTGACAGACTCTCAACGTAAGCCGGTACCACCAAATACTTTTTTGGATGAGCTGCACAGTCCATCAGTTCAAGTACCATCGGAGGAAGACCTGGCCGTTCCTGATCCGGAGGCACAGTTAGTTGCAGCACTTCATGTTATTCCGGATTGGACGTTCCCATACTTGGCGTATCTAAGCCGTGGGGAGTTGCCAGACGAAGAGATTGAAGCAAGACAGATAATCCGGCGCTCTAAGTCCATGACAATTGCAAACGGAGAACTTCACCATCGCAGTGTTTCTGGAGCGTTTCAGCGGTGTGTGTCATCTGAAGAAGGTTATGATATTCTTCGTGAGATCCATGAAGGGGATTGTGGTCATCACGCCGGTTCAAAATCGTTGGTGGCTAAAGCTTTTCGACATGGGTTCTATTGGTTGACAGCCCATGCTGATGCGGCGGATCTAGTCCGGAAGTGTGATGCTTGTCAGAAGTTTTCACGACGTGCTCTTGTTCCGGCACAGGAGCTCCGGATGATACCGATAACCTGGCCGTTTGCGACTTGGGGGCTTGATATGGTTGAACTTCTCAAACGATCCCAGGATCAAAAAACTCATCTGCTGGTTGCTGTGGATAAATTTACAAAGTGGATTGAGGCAGAGCCTGTGAGCAAGTGTGATGCGGCAACAACGGTTAAATTCATCAAAAAGGTAATTTTCCGGTTTGGCTTTCCACACAGCATCATCACAGACAATGGCACAAATTTATCTAAGGGAGAGATGGAAGAATTTTGTCAACGGGAGCATATTCGCCTAGACGTGTCTTCTGTAGCTCACCCTCAATCCAATGGTCAAGCTGAAAGAGCAAATTAGGAGATTTTGCAAGGTATCAAGCCCCGGCTTATGACTCCCCTACAAAGAACACCAGGGTGCTGGGTTGAGGAGTTACCTTCTGTTCTATCCGAACCGGTCCACATGGTATACACCTTTCTTTATGGTGTATGGTGCTGAAGCGGTGCTTCCAAGTGATATCCGTCATGATTCGCCACGGGTGACGGCCTATGTTGAAGCGGCCAATGAGCAGGCGAGACAGGACAGTTTGGACCGGCTGGATGAAGAGCGTGATATAGCAGCAGCACGGTCTGCAATTTATCAACAAGACTTGCGCAGATATCACAGCCGCCAGATCAAGACCAGGACGTTCCAGGAGGGAGATTTGGTACTCCGGCTCATCCAAGATCAAACAGATATGCACAAGCTATCCCCGCCTTGGGAAGGGCCCTTTGTGGTCAGCAAGAATCTGCACAACGGTTCATATTACCTGGTGGACGTTCGAGAACACAAGGACTCACGGACATCAGAGGAAGAGACAAAAAGGCCGTGGAATATCGCCCTCTTGCGGCCCTACTATACCTGAGCCATGAGCTCTGCTGTATCCTATGTATATATTATGCTTAATGAATAAACCGGCACCCTCGGTAAACCGGGGGCTCAACCTTTTTCCAATACAAGTGTCTTATGGTGATAACCATACATTTCTTATTATATCATATTTCAAACATTTTGATATAACTAGGTTGTACAGGGCAATTGCCGTATATGCACTCTGGAGCTGTGACCACTGAAGGGCTTCCTGTTCAAAAATAGGTCGTATTCGAACCAAAGAGGACATAGCCAAATCCACTGAAGGGCTTCCTGTTCAAACATAGGTCGTATTCGAACCAAAGAGGACATAGCCAAACTTACTGAAGGGATTCCTGTTCAAACATAGGTCGTATTCGAACCAAAGAGAACATACCCAAACTTATTGACGGGCTTCATGTTCAAACATAGGTCGTATTCGAACCAAAGAGAACATACCCAAACTTAATAAAGCCATTCTGTTCAAACATAGGTCGTATCCGAACCAAAGAGAACATGGCAAAGGCCAGTAGGGGGCAGGATCGTATCCGAATCCTAGCTTAGCCCCTATGGTCCGGTTTGTATGGTCGTATCCGAATCATAAGCTCAATGGATCGTATCCGAATCCATTGCTTGGCTAAGTTTTTTTGGGCCAGCAGGGGGCAGGGTCGTATCCGAATCCTAGCTTAGCCCCTGTGGTCCGGTTCATATGGTCGTATCCAAACCATAAGCTCAATGGATCGTATCCGAATCCATTGCTTGGCTGAACCTTGCTTTGGAGCCTGGCAGCTCGCAAAAAGCCTCGACTACATGGTTTTATTTGCAAATTTGCATTTCTGGTATTTGTGTTTTATGGTTCTTTGATCCGGAGTGGGGCAACTCCAGAGTTAACCACGTATCTTCAAAAGTCTGGACAAAGCTCCAGCATGATCTAAACCGGTAGCTTCTATAAACCCGGAATTATTATTGGGTCTATCACAAAGGCTCCCTCAGAAAATTGCAAATTTCGCCGGATTAAGAATATCAAGCATACTTGATCACATGTATGAAATTATTTCTAGTACAAAGAAACACTTGTTTGATGTATTTTGTGAGCAATTTAATTGGTCCAGCGGTAAACCGCTAGGACATATTTTAAGTGTTATGCATGCAGAAACAGATAATATGCAAGATTAACCACATCAGGCCAGATTTAAATTGGCAACATCAAAGCAAAGTTGAGACATCCGGGTCAAGACGGACAATATTTTAAACTATCCTATTACAAGGCACAATAGGCCTGAGCGGATCAAAGTTTTTCCAGCAAAAAGAGACTGCAACTACAAAGATAAATATGTAGCCTACGCTTCCTCCTGCTGCGACGGCTGAGGATCAACTTGTTCCGGAGTTTCTTCTTCTTCTTGAAGAGGCTGAAAGTCAGGGACGCACCAGTCGATTTTCGTTAAGGCGCGGAAGTACATCTCTTCCGTAATAAGTTCAGATGGATCAACATCTGGGGCGAAAGTATGGGGGCGCACTGGTGGAATTAGATTTACGGTATCATAAACCGGCCGATCCACCCGCTCGTTCTGTAAATCATACCCCGGATGATACCTGGACAAGTCTGATTCGGCGGCAAGCTTGCTAGCGAGAGGGCGCATCTCCTTAGTCAAAGCATGAAGATCTTTGGCAGTGAAAGCTGGTCCGTCTTCTTTAGTACCGGGATACCCGTTCAAGGCTTCTTCCGGATCAAAATCTGGAACCCACGCTTTGGCTCTGGTGAGCGCGATGAGAGAACCGGCTCGAGCGGCAGACTTCTTCGTTTCCTCCAAGCGTGCTGGCAAGACAGAAAGTTTCTATAACGTGCCTTGGATAGTAGTGGGGGCCGGTTTATTGAAGGACATTGCGCTTATGATCCTTTGAGCGCCGGAATACAGCTGCTCGACCAGAGTATAAGACGCCTTGAGTTTCTTCCGTAAATCATCCCCAAGATGGGTGACACGGCGCCCTATATATGATTATCACAGTTAAACCGGAATGGATTAAAGGTTGCAAGGATGAAAGCATGAGTGCAGATTAAGTACTTATCGAAGACAACAGAAGTCATCAGTTCTATTTGCCGCTTTAAACCAGTTAACTCTTCAGTCACCGGATTAAGGGCTTCCTTGGCATCCTTTGCTCTTTTTTCCAGATCATTCTTTTGTACTTCAAAGGCTGTCTGCTCCTCTTCAAAAAATTTCTTCAGCTGTTCAACAGTAGTTAAGCTCACTGCCAAGTCTTTCTTGGCCTTAGCGGCGGCAGATTCAGTTTCGGCAAGTCTGTTTCGGAGTTCAGTAATTTCTTCAGCCCTCCAGTTCAAATCAGCCTGCAAGGAAAATCAAGGGGAATAAAGGCAAAAGTTAGACAAGTCTCAAGCACATAACCAAGTTATCCAGTTGACACTTGGGGGCTAATGGGCAGTTGAAGCGTCAAACAGTAGCAATTCAAAACAAGTCTCAAGCACACAAACAAATTGTCTGCTTGACACTTGGGGGCTAATGGATAGTTGAAACATCAAAGGAAAAATTCAGACAAGTCCCAGGCACATAAACCGAATTATGCCCCTGGCACTTGGGGGCTAATGTAAGATCATTTGCTCGAATTGGAAGTACCGGTTCACCTTCTAAAATCGGCTAAACCGAAACTTGGGGCTACTATGATATAGACAGAAACACATCAAAGGCAAAAATCAAAGGCAAGGGAGATATCTCATATTTCTCCTTCATCATGTTGACTAAGCCCGCTTCATAGTCTCTGCTAGTATGAAGCCGGATCAAATAACCGGAATAGAGCTCCCGGGCACTCAGCTCGGCGAAACCAAACAACTCCGTGCCCCATTTGCCCTTCTCTTGATGGATCTTCTCCGCTTTAGCAGTATGCTTCGCCAAAACAGTGGGCTCAGCAGGAGCGGTGTAAGCTGTACCGGTTACTTGAACGTCCGGAGAAGGGGCAGATGCTGGTGGTGGATTAGCAGTATGAACCGGACTAGCAGGTGCTGGGCTGGTCCGAGGAGGGTTGGCCCGGGGAGGACTCGCCGGTTCATGGACGTTCTCAGTATTGGGATTCTCAGGAACAGTGGCATAAGTGTGCTCCATGGGAGCAGGATCTTCAAGCCGCTCCGTGGGTTCACCTTCCGGAGGGTCAGTTGTATCCGGATCAACCGCCGGATCATCAGTGGTAGTCTCAGCGGCAATTTTGCCGGCCTTTGCCCTTTTGCTAGGCTTAGGCTTGCTGAAAGGAATTAGAAAACAATTAGAATCACAAAAGCAAATGCAAAGGTAAATCGGATGAGGTAAAGGACTTACCCAGGGACAGTCTTCAGGGCCGGGACTTGTGTGGCAGTGGATTCATCGGAAGAAGATAAAGGAGTCTCCTGATAATTAGGGTCAGACGGTTTAAGTGGTTTGCGTATAAGCCCGGCCTTGGGATGAAGAAGAGTTGGAGAGAGTATAACCTCAGAGCAGATCCTCCGAGCCGGAGTAAGAGATATTCCGGACGATTCAACTACAAGGCCACTGTGGCGTGTAGCCCGGCGAGCTTCATGTTGCTGTTTCTTCAAAAGAAAATTGGGGTCCAGATGAGCGTAAGGATGAGAAAATTGATATTTCCGGACTACCCGACGAATTTTTGGTGGAGGCGGTTCTGAATCTGAAGAAAGAGTAATTACCTCAGCTTCTGCCGCTTTATCCCCTTCAGCCAAATCCTGTGGAAAAGACACTATTAAACATAAACCGAGATAAAGGAGTAATAAAGCATGTCAGGTTTGATTCATACCTCAGAGTCCGGATCATCTTCTTCAGCATGGGAACCGGAGCCAACAGCCGCCTTTTTCCTCTTGATAGCGTAAGTTTTCCGGTGTGGCTGTTTGCCAGCCTTCTCCTGAGGCTTCCTCTTCCAAAAAGGATCATCAGCCTGTTCAAAAGGTGAAAGATAATTGAAAAAACGATTTAAATGAACGGATTACAACATACGGAAGAGAGTAAGACTTACTACAGGCAGCTTGTTCTTCTTACAATACGGAGCCAATCCGGTTTGGCTACATTCTTCTCAGGAGACATTGAGCATCTTCTTAGCAGACTCAATGACTTCCGATTCAGAAAGTTTGTCTTTGGAAAACCATTCAGGATCATCCGGTTTACCAGAATATTTACACATCAGACTGGAGCGCGGACTCAGAGGGAGGATAATCCAAGAAAGCCAGCAACGCATGAAATCAACCCCCGTTAATCCGTTGGCCATAAAGGCCTTGAGCTTGGCAAGTTGAGAAGCAAACCGGGGCCGTTCGGAGGAGCTGAGACGCTGTGGCAGAGGGTGATCTTCAGGAAGACGATGCTCACGGTAACCCGGCAGTGGGTTTTCCCCTTCAGTTGAAGTGTCAAGGCAATAGAACCAAGACTCGTTCCAATCTTTAGGGTGTGTGTGCAGAGCGGCATGAGGAAAGACTGCGTCCCTTCTCTTTTGGATGCTGACCCCTCCCAATTCTTGATGAGGACCACCAGTAAACTCAGTTCGCCGGTTCAAATGGAAGAAATCCCGGAACAAGTCGACTGATGGCTCCTCTTGCAAATACACCTCTAAGAAAACTTGACAATCGCAGATGTTTGAAATAGAATTTGGACCTATGTCCTGAGGGTGAATTTGAAAAGCGGCAAGCACGTCCCGGAAGAATTTTGAACCGGCAGGAGTGAAACCTCGAGCCATGTGGTCAAAAAAGACAATGACCTCCCCTTCTCTTGGGGTAGGGGGACATTCATTTCCTGGGGCCCGCCATTTTAAAACGGACTGAGGACCCAGAGTACCAACTGTAGCAGCGTTAATTAAGTCTTCTTCTGTGATAATGGAAGGGACCCAGTCGCAAGCAACAAATTGTTTGGCAGCCATAGTAGCAGAATGAAAGTGCTGAAAAGATGAAGTATAAAATCCGGATTATTCGGGTACAGAGGCATAAACCGGAACACATATGCAAAATCATACCGACGGTTTAGACAAGGGACTAATGACATTATTAACCCGGCAGTAAGCAGGAGACGCACTACTACCGGTTCATGATAACAACAAAGAGGAGCTAAACCGTCGTGTTCATTGTTGATATCGTGTTCATTGTTGATGTATTACAGAAGCAATATATGACTGACTAAACCGGCGAATATAGTACAGATCTACAAAGATGAAGAAACAAGTTTCTACAGAAAGCTAAGATAAAACAGATCTGAGCAGTAAGGAAAAAGAAAAATTATACAGGTCTATTACAGGAAGAGCTACAAGGATCTTATGTAGAGCGGACGAATCTAAAGGTTGAATCTAATGCCAAAAATCTAAGCATAAGGCAGCAGAGCAGAAGCAGATTTCAAAGACAAATCTAAAGGATGGAAACCACTACGTGCCTGACATCTAGGACGAACAGATGAAGCTTTCTTTAGGTTCAATGGAGGACGCGTGAGAAGAACCCTAAAGCTACAGATCTACAGCAAAGGAGAAAGGTTACCTGAGGCAGCAGGAGACGGCGGCGGAGTTATCTGGTCACGTTCAGGTTGATGCGGCGGCCGGACTTGCTGGCGATGGCGAGCTTGACGGACGATGGCGGAGGCTTGAGCTCGGGCGACGGAGGAAGAAGACGAGCGGAAGGAGATGAGGAAGAGAGGCGGCAGTATTTATAAAGGGGTAGAGACGAAACAGCAGGCGCGAGATTTAAGGAAGAGGGAGATTGGATAAAGATTCCCTGTTGCCTCGATTCTCGGGGTGGCCTTTAAACAAAGGTGATAGACAGCTGTGCGCGTTAAATGCGGAAGTGATGTCACGGTCAAATTAAGTGATTTTCAAGGATGACGTCATGGCCGGTTTACAAAAATGAGAAGACACAAGAAAAGAAGATCATGCAAGACTGAGAAGATTGATGTGAACAAGTTCAAATCATTCTGGGGCCTAATGTCAGGGATATTACTAGCATGTATAAACCGGCTAGTGTAAACCGATTTATGGTAATTTAGTTGTATAATTGTAATACCCAGTAGAGGTTACGGCCCATGAAGGCTTAGGGCCCATGTGTAGAGTTACGGTTTGTAAACCGCCTGATCATGTAACTTGGGAGATAAGGAAGAAAGAGCAGAGACCGAGGCGGACACAAGTATGAGCCGGCCTCGGGACTCTGTAAACCGGACCGGGCGTCGCTTGTATATAAAGGAACGACCCGGCGACGGTTCAAGGACAAGAAACAACCCGTCGAGACACAGGCAAGCGATCCGCTCCCTGTTCATCGACGCCCAAGCAATACCAAACCAAACTAGACGTAGGCTTTTACCTTCATCGAAGGGGCCGAACTAGTATAAACCCTTTGTATCCTTTGTGTGCTTTTAACCCCTTCAAGCTAACCCGTGCGATGGTTCCATCACTAAGTCCGTTAAACCGGACATCTGCCGTGTTAATTCCACGACAATGTATATGATTTCATAGAGTTCAAGGAGAGGAGGTAGGGTTACCTTCTGTTTTTGAAAAATTATGTCACATCTCTAGTCTGTGCTTGCATTAGGACTAGCTAGAGTATGCATCATGTTTAACTTTTCCCAGAAACTTGAAATGGGGATGACAGAAACCCCAACACCCCTCTTCTTTCTAGGGTTTAATAAAATCTTTTCCAATGTACCCAAAATGCCCTTCAAAAATGTTCATCATCTTTGCCTTGGTCTTAAGCCTCTGACAAAAATGGTGCACAATTTTCTAAGACATCTTAAGGTCACTTAATTAAATCATATTGTATTTGCATTTGGGCATTTAAATGCTATAAAATATTTTAAATGCCCAAATAATCATACACAAAAATGTTCCATGTTGCTTATATAATATACAGCGGACATGGTCAGTTTCATGATTTATAAAAATGTTCTAGCATTTTTAATAAATCAACACAGTTGCAGAAAAACAAAAACAAAAACTAAATTAGAAAAGAGGAGAGAGAGAGAGAACTTACGTGGCGGCCCACCTGGCCAGCCCAGCCCAGCAGCCGCTCCACGCAGCTGCTTCCTCTCGCCAGGCTGGCAGAGAGGTGCACGCCGGCAAGCCTGCGGATGCCACGCAGCTCCTCGCCGCCTAGCTTCCCCTCGCCACCGCGACGCCCTGGATCGTCTCCATGCCGTCGCCCGAAGCCCCTGGACACCGCACTCCTTCCCCTGACTCTCTCCCTCACCCTATCCTTCCCATGGCCGACGCGCTCGCAATCTCACCGACTTCGTAACCGCAGCCACCGTTGTCCTCGCGCCGCCCTGTCGAGTCCCTGAGCTTCGCCGCCGTCCGCTTCGTCGAGCAGGCCAAGCCCCGAGCGCTCGCTCGCTCCAGAACCACCGCCACGAGCACGCCCCCGACCGCCACCGCCGTAGATCCCCTTCGCCGTTGCCACCGCACCAGGTCGTCCCCGAGCCCGCCGTCTAGCTCGCTGCAACCGCCGTGAGCTCCTGCCCCTCCCCATCCTCTCTGTTCTCGCTCTCGAGCCCCGTAGCGACCGTAACAGGCTCGCCCGCCTGCGCCGCCGTCGATGCTCGTCGCCGACGTAGCTCAGGCCACGCAACGGCCTCGCCGCCGTGTCCTTCTTCTTCACCGCTTCGCGCAGATGTTGTAGGACCACTCCACGCGCCTCCACGAGCACCGCAGCCACGAGTTCGGCCTCACCCGAACTCTCGCAGCCGCTCGACTCGTCGCCGGCGTCGTTCCCGGCGACCCCGAGCTCCAAGTCTTGTACCACTCGATGTGGCTCACTCCCAGCTGTCCGTAGATGTGCACCGCTGTCGTTTTGGTCGTCGGAGGACAAAACCCAAGGCGCTCCGCCGCGTTTGGCCACGCCGGCGACTAGCCGCCGGCGAGTTTGACTCGCTGACCAGTGGGTTTGACCTCCCCATGTGCCACTTACAAGTGGGCCAGCCGTTGACTGTTTTAGTTTAGGGTTAATTAGTGTTAAACTAATTTTGCTAATTAGTTAACCCACTGACATGTGGGCCCGACCCAGTCAGTCTTTAGTTAGTTTAAACTAACCTGTTAAGTAACTCTGTTAGACTGACGTGTGGACCCCACATGTCAGGTTCGATTGGACCAGCTCTGTTGACCTGCTGACGTCAGCATGAAGTCATGCTGGTGCAATAAGTATTTTCTGTGATTTAAATAAATCAGAAATGATTTATTTATTTTCTGAAAATGCCCTAACTTCTAAAATTCATATATATTCAACAGTAGCTCATATATGAAAAATGATCAGAAAAAATCCAATCTTTCCATTGGTACTGCTTTCATGCATGTTTAAGCAAGTTAACCTTGCTGTTCAAATCAAAACATGATAATGCACTTTAACTAATAATAGCTTGGGCATCAATTTGAATCTTTGATTCAAATAAGCTCAAACATTTCTGTTTATAATTGCATTAGCTCAAAACACATTCATCTTGCCATGTCATGAACATGCATCATATTGTTGTGTATTGATTATATTACCGGTGTTCTTTGTGGTAGGTTCTGCTCCCGAGGATACATCTGCGTATCCAACTGAAAAGCAGTACCTGACAACCAATCTGTCAGGCAAGCAACCCATTGATCATTCCGATACAAACCCATCTTCTCGCTTCTGCTCTCTTTTACGACATTAAGGCAACAACGTGTGAACTGCTGTTTGCTGCCGTAGTTGAACCCCTTTCCTTTGCATGACCTGTCATTGCCACAGTAAATAGTTGAAACCCACTAGCATGTGTAGGAGTTGATTGAGCCATGTGATGTGTTTCCTACCATGCTATTTATGTATGCTTCCTGCTATGCTTAGAGTTGTGTCAGGTCTGGTTCATCTGGGTGCTGGATCAGAGTGAAATGAATCCTGTCTGGTAATGAGAGTGAAGTGTGGAATATGTTTTGGTAAAGGTAACGATGAAAGGCCATGTAGGAGTACATGGTGGGTTGTTTCATTGGAATCGTCCATTGGATCTGAGATCTGTATGTGTGATTTAAGATCAGCTACTACCACACATTGGGATCCTTAATTGAATCTCTCGACTTATTAACTACCCTTGTCCTCTGTCCAGGAGTTGCAACTAGTTTCTGGTGTTTGTAGTATACTGGTGGTCGTGCGCAGCGCTGACCCTCGGGGTGGGCTATGATGCGGCAGGTACGTGGCCCGGTGTACTGAGTCACCCGTTTGGTGGCTCGGGAACCCTATACACATCGTTTGGGGCCGTGAGCGACACCCCGGCCGGATCTCCCCACGGATGGAACCCAAATAGGCGATAAACCTAGACTAGAGACTTGAGTGGTTGGTTAGGTCATGGTCTACACCCACGTCGGCTTTCGCTTGAAGTCTGTCGAGCACATGTCGTGTGCAGACGCTAAGTGGTGGAAACATGTGTGAAGAAGTACATCCTTGCAGGGTTACCAATCGATTCGAATAGCCGCTGTTCGCGGTTAAGGACCACTTGGTTGCTTATACAGTTCATAGACAAGTCAATGGTTACTCCTAAAAGACTCAAGACAAGTGTAAGTGCCGAGGATGGCCCTTCAGTAGGATGACGGAAGAGGATCCACGGTGGTGTGTTGTTGTGGTGAGTAGTGGACTCGTGTGCGTAGTCTCATCTTTGCAATCTGCTGAGAGTTGTAGTATAGGTTAGCCAAGAGTCAAAGCTGGCTTGCCGCAATAAACTCCACTACCCTTGTTGATAATGATGCATGTATGATAGGTTCTGATGTAAGTCTTGCTGAGTACCTTTGTACTCATGTTTGCTTAATAACTGTTGCAGAGGAGAACCCCACCCCCTCTGATGGGTTCTACATAGACGTTGACATCGACGAGTAGCTTGCTACCCAGACGCGATCTTGAGCTTGTGAAGGGCCTTGTAGATAGTCAGGCTACACCAAGCATGTTTTCTTTCCAAGTTGTCTGTACTCAGACAAGTTAGCTTCCGCTTGTGCTTGTATGCTCGTATGACTTGAGTGTTGGGTCATGTGACCCCTACCTGTATGGATATGTTATGTATGGCTCTTCGGAGCCTCTTAAATATAGTACTTTGAGTCATAGAGTTCTGTTGTGATGCAATGTTGTATTTGCACATATCGAGCATATTGTGTGTATGTTATTGAAATGCTTGGTATGTGTGGGATCTGACACCTAGTTGTTTACCCTTGGTACCCTATCTTACAGGGAAATGCCTCCTAGTGCTTCCATTGAGCCTTGGTAGCTTGCTACTGCTCCGGAACATGTAGGCTGGCCGGCATGTGTCCTTCTTCGTTCCTGTGTCTGTCCCTTAGGGGAAATGTCATGCGTTGTTCCTTTAAGTCCATGTAGCTTGCTACAACTTGGGTTCATACATTGATGACCGACACATTCATTGTTGGGTCATGGATGCCTATCTCTGTAATTTAGTGCTAGTTTTGGTTTATAACTAGCCATGTCGGCCCGGTTTCTCTGTCATATGGATGCTAGCGACACTATCATATACGTGTGCCAAAATGTGCAAACGGTCCCCGGCCAGGTAAGGTGGCACCCGTGGGGATCCCGTGCGTGAGGCCGCAAAGTGATATGATGGGTTACATGCTAGATCGGTGTGACTTAGGATCGGGGTCCTGACAGCGTTGGCATCAGAGCCGGAGTGTATGTAGGTTCTTCAACGCAAACTGGTCGATGTTGAGTCTAGAAAATTCTTATTTATATGTAGGGGAATTTATTGTGGAAGGGAACGCAAGGCTCTTTTTACTTCTTTACCTTATGCCCTTCTGATCTGAGTCAGCCTATTCTTTCTACGGGGGTTTAGGACTAGGCCTGTCATCTTTACTAGGTTCACATGTTACTAATCCGTAGACTCTTAGGATTGTTGGTTTCAAGCCTCAGTTCAGTTTCTACCTTCAAGTATGTTGATTAGTTGGACCCGGAAGCCTGATATGATGTTGTTGAGTGGCTATGCTATCATTTGTATGATGTCTCAAAATCTTTTTTTGAGCATTTACAGTTGTTATCTTGCCCGATTTCTTCTAGAAATTCTAATGCATTTGCATTATTTCGTGTTTCAGATGTCTGACCGCTCCCCTCATCAGGTGGTCCGTCTGACCCGGTGCATAAATGTGTTAGGTTACACGGCCATGTTGGTCCGTGTGTTGACCGAGACTGGCTACCGTTGGTATGCCGAGTATACTGTGGAGGAGCAGTACCGTGATTTCAGCCATAGCTAGTACTTCTGCACAGTCCGGATATATCCTTCCTATCCCGGAGCTACCGACCCCATCCACTGGACATATGGACTTGGGGTTACCATCGAGATGGCAGTGCAGGATGCCGCTTACTCGATGATGACTATCGTCCGGGCTAGGCATGCTTTGCTGCTGAACACTGAGTTCTACTACATGCCAGCCTCACTTCTTGGAGAGGAGGGCTACTACACTGGTCTGTACACTGATGCCGCTCATGAGGAGCCGCTACTTCAGACTACCACATAGATGCTGCAGGATAGAGATCGTGAGGTCCGTGCCCTTCAGATGGAGCTCTATAACACTCGGGCCGACCACTGGGCCACTCTGACACGGCTTGCACCTACCGTGCAGGCCGGATATCAGGATATGCGGGATTTGTACCCCGTGCGGACTCGTCTGCCCTACCGTATGGATTGGCATGACTTTGGGGGCATTACACCTCCACGTGGGCGTCGTTACCACCAGTAGCGGGACCGAGGCCGCATCCGTGCCCCTATGGTCCACAGTCTCCAAGTGCCCGAGAGTTTCCAGATCTACATGTTCCGCTTCCAGGCTATGGGGGTAATCTTTACGAAAATTACTACAGAAATGTCTGAGCTAGACCGTGGCAGTAGTAGTATCGTAGTAGTTGTATTTCCACAGTCCTGCGTGTCTTGTGGAATATAAGTTTGTGTGTATTGAGTTCCGGAGGCGTAGATAAATAATGTATAGGAGCTTGGGATGCCTCTGATGAGATGTATCGTCTTTCACCGCAGTTGTACTTTAGCCTTGGCTTGTACTAAACTATGTATGGTGTGTATGACCAATGGTGTATATATGGCGGTTTCTATATTACCATGTCGTACAGATGAACATCTCCGCATTCCGTGTCATCCATTACATTCTGCACTCCTACGTCAAAATTTTGCCATCCTTGTCTAAACCGTTGTTTTGTTTTCCTAGGATGGTCAACACTCGCAGCACCCCTGCTGCTCAGGAGCAGGGTGAAGCCAGTGGGGCTAGGGATGAGAATCTGCCTCAACCACCCTCCTTGGCTGAAGTCATGCTGGAGGCAGAAAGGAACAAGAGAGAGACCAACCGTCTGCTGGAACGTATAGAGCAGAATACTGCCTTTCGCCAGAGGAATGACATGGTGTCTATTAATGACTTTATCAAGATGTGCCCACCAAAATTTCATCATTCCGCTGAGCCTCTTGATGCGGATGATTGGCTTCGCAGTATCACCCACAAGCTGCATTCTGCCCGCGTGCCCGAAGCTGTTAAGGTTACCTATGCTACCTACCATCTTGAGGGCCCTGCTAGCCTTTGGTGGGAAAACTATGAGGCTATGCATCCCGCTGGCCAGATTACCACTTGGGCAGAGTTCAGCGAGGCATTCCGTGAACATCACATTCCGGAAGGTCTCATGGATCGCAAGCGGGAGGAATTTTGCAATTTCACCCAGGGGAGGCTAACCGTGGATGTCTATAGTCGTGAGTTTGGTAACTTCGCACGCTATGCTCCCAAAGAGGTGTCCACTGACGCCAAGAAGCAGGCGAGGTTCCGCAAGGGACTCAGCCCTGAACTTCGCCGAGATCTCCGTCTGCACAAGTGCACATCCTTCCAGAAGCTAGTGAACAAAGCCATCAGTACTGAGACAGGTCAGACTGACTATGAAGCCACACGCAAGCATCCCCGTGACTTTGGTTCCTCATCCGGCTCTAGCTCTCACAAGCGCCGTGTGTGGGTTCCAAACACAGCTCTGCCACCTAGGTTCACTCCGAGGCCATCCTATGAGGCGCCTCACCCAACCCACCAGTATGCACCTCCCAAGACCTATGGAGGACCTTGTGCCAATACTGCTCCACGCACTAGCACTTTCACATGCTTCAAGTGCGGGGAACTAGGCCACTACATGCGAGAGTGTCCTCAGAACCAGCCAGGAAGGTCCGTTGGCCGTGGTAAGCCAACTGGCAAGGTGAACTATGTCAAGCCAGCCACCACTGCACGTGGTCATGTCAACTATGTCTCTGCTGAGGAAGCTTACAAGGATCCTAACGTCGTCCTTGGTACGCTCCTTGTTAACTGCCATCCGGCATCTGTTCTTTTCGATATTGGAGCATCTCATTCGTTCATATCTGATAGCTATGCTCGAATGCACCACATGACATTTTGTGACATGCCCACCACCATGGAAATTCAAACTCCTGACTCTAGATGGCAAACCTCTAGAGTAAGCCATGGGAATGAAATTCCAGTCGATAGACTTGTTTTTCTTGCATCCCTAATAGGTCTCAAGTCCTCGGACATAAACATCATCTTGGGTATGGACTGGATGACAGCTCATTACGCCAAGATTGATTTCTACACTAGGACTGTTCAACTTACACACCCATCCGGCAAGACAGTCAATGTTTTGGCCCGAATGGCTGAGCGTCAGCTCTACTCTCTTAATGCCAGCCCTCTACTAGAACTTGAAGATATCCCAGTAGTCCATGACTTTCCGGATGTCTTTCCAGAAGAACTGCCAGGTGTTCCACCTGACAGAGATGTAGAGTTCGTGATAGATCTTGTTCCAGGAACTGTCCCAATCTCTAGAAGACCCTATAAGATGGCACCCTTAGAACTAGCTAAGCTTAAGAAACAACTCGATGAGTCGTTGAAAAAGGGTTTAATCTGTCCTAGTTCTTCTCCTTGGGCTTGTCCCGTCCTCTTCGTCAAGAAGAAGGATGGAACAGATCGGATGGTTGTAGATTATCGACCTGTCAACCCGATCACCATAAAGAACAAGTATCCGCTCCCCAGGATCAATGACCTGTATGATCAACTCGCTGGATCCTCAGTTTTTTCCAAAATGGATTTGAGTTTGGGCTACCATCAAATCAAGATCAAGAACGGGGACATTCCCAAGACGGCCTTTGTTACTCGTTATGGCCAATACGAGTACACCGTCATGTCCTTCGGGTTATCCAATGCCCCAGCCACTTTCTCCCGGCTAATGAATTCTATATTCATGGAGTACTTGGATAAATTCGTCGTGGTATACCTCGATGATATACTCATTTACTCCAAGAACAAGGAAGATCATGTCGAGCATCTAAGGCTGGTATTGACAAAACTTCGAGAGCACCGCCTTTATGCCAAATTCTCCAAGTGTGAATTCTGGTTGCCAGAAGTGACCTATCTGGGTCATGTAATTTCTGGTAAGGGTATTGCTGTCAATCCCGAGCGAGTTCAGGCCGTCCTTGATTGGACTCCACCTGAATCAGTCAAGCAAGTTAGGAGTTTCCTTGGCTTAGCGAGCTATTGCCGAAGCTTTGTCGAGTATTTCTCCAAGGTTGCTAAACCTCTAACTGAACTCCTCAAGAAAGATAAAAAGTTCGAGTGGACAACTTTCAGGAACTGAAAAGACGCCTGATGTCTGCTCCTGTACTGGTACCACCAGACTTTTCCAAGGATATTATTATCTATTGTGATGCCTCGTGACAAGGACTAGGTTGTATACTCGTGCAAGATCGTCAGGTGATTGCCTACACATCCCGACAATTGCGTCCACATGAGGATAACTATCCTACACATGATCTAGAGCTTGTAGCTGTAGTCCACGCACTCAAAACATGGCAACATTACCTTCTTGGTAATCACTGTTAAATCTTCACTGATCACCAAAGTCTGAGATACATCTTCCACCAACCGGATTTGAATATCAGGCAAAGACGTTGGGTTGAGTTGCTCACAGATTACAACTTAGGAATCACTTACACCCCGGGGAAGGCCAATGTCATGGCCGACGCACTAAGTCGTAAGTCTTATTGTAACAATCTGATGTTACAACAAGGGCAACGACTTCTCCGCAAGGAATTCTGTGAGCTTAACCTTCACATTATTCCTCGAGGATTCCTTTCCACCCTGGTGGCAAAACCTACCCTTACGGATAAAACCATAACTGCCCAGCAGAATGATAAGGGAATATCCCGGATCAAGGAGAACATTGCTAGCGGAGTTGCTAAAAGTTTCTCTATGGATGATCGAGGTGTTGTCTACTTCGAGAATCGCTTGGTGGTTCCCCAGAAGCAACAACTACGGCAGTTGGTCCTTAAGGAGGCTCATGAATCTCCTCTCACAATTCATCCTGGTAGTACCAAAATGTATCAGGACCTACACCAGAGGTTCTGGTGGACTAGGATGAAGAGAGAAATCGCCCAGTTCATTGCTAACTGCGACGTTTGCCTTCGCATTAAAGCAGAGCATCAACGACCTGCTGGCACCCTTCAACCTTTAGCTATTCCTGAATGGAAATGGGATAAGATCGGCATGGACTTCATTACTAGATTTCCCAGGACCAGGAATGGGAATAATGCTATCTTCATCGTTATCGACCGCCTCTCCAAAGTAGCTCACTTCCTGCCTATTCGAGAGAGTATAACCACTAGTCAGATAGCAGACTTGTATATCTCTCGGATAGTATCTCTTCATGGTGTTCCATTAGAGATTAACTCAGACTGTGGAAGTCTTTTCACCTCTCGATGTTGGGAAAGTTTCCCAAATGCTATGGGAACTCATCTTTCCTTTAGCACCACCTTTCATCCTCAGTCAAGTGGTCAAGTAGAACGAGTCAATCAAATTCTGGAAGATATGCTCCGAGCCTCTGTCATCTCATTCGGTATGGATTGGGAGAAGTGTCTTCCATTCGCCGAATTCGCTTATAACAATAGTTATCAAGCTAGCTTGGGCAAGGCTCCCTTCGAAGTTCTATATGGACGAAGGTGTCGGACGCCTCTTAACTGGTCGAAAACCGGGGAAAGACAATTTTTTGGTCCGGATATGATCCAGGAAGCAGAAGAGCAAGTTCGCATCATTCGTGAGAAATTGAAAACAGCCCAATCTCGCCAGAAGAGCCAATATGATCACCATCATAAAGCTGTGACTTACGAAGTCGGCGATAAGGCTTACCTTCGGGTTACCCCTCTTAATGGAACCCATCGCTTCGGTATCAAAGGCAAATTGGCTCCTCGTTACATCGATCCTTTTGCATTCTTGCCAAACGAGGAGGAGTTGCCTACCAACTGGAACTACCCCCGCATCTTTCCAGAGTTCATGATGTCTTCCACGTCTCTCAACTCAGGCGTTGCTTCTCGGATCCTATCCGTGGAGTGGACCACGAAACGCTTGATCTCCAGGATAATCTCACATATCGAGAATACCCCGTTCGTATTCTTGATCAAATCGAGCGTACCACTCAACGTCATAATATCAAGTTTCTCAAGGTTCAAATGTCACACCATTCCGAGAACGAAGCTACATGGGAAAGGGAGGATCGTCTTCGACTTGAGTACCCCACCCTTTTTCCGGAGGAACCTGAATCTCGGGACGAGATTCTTTTGAGTGGGGGTGAGTTGTCACATCCCTAGTCTGTGCTTGCATTAGGACTAGCTAGAGTGTGCATCATGTTTAACTTTTCCCAGAAACTTGAAATGGGGATGATAGAAACCCCACCACCCCTCTTCTTTTAACTAGGGTTTAATAAAATCTTTCCCAATGTACCCAAAATGCCCTTCAAAAAATGTTCATCATCTTTGCCTTGGACTTAAGCCTCTGACAAAAATGGTGCACAATTTTCTAGGACATCTTAAGGTCATTGGATTAAATCATATTGTATTTGCATTTGGGCATTTAAATGCTATAAAATATTTTAAATGCCCATATAATCATAAACCAAAATGTTCCCTGTTGCTTATATAATATACAGTGGACATGGTTAGTTTCATGATTTATAAAAATGTTCTAACATTTTTAATAAATCAACACAGTTGCAGAAAAAGAAAAACATAAAATATATTAGAGAAGAGGAGAGAGAGAGAGAGAGAGAGAGAGAGAGAGAGAGAGAGAGAGAGAGAGAACTTACCTGGCGGCCCAGCTGGCCGGCCCAGCACAGTAGCCGCTCCACATAGCTGCTTCCTCTCACTAGGCAGGCAGAGAGGAGCACGCCGGTGAGCGTGCGGACGCCACGCGGCTCCTCGCCGCCCTGCTTCACCCCTCGCCACCGCGACGCCCTGGATCATCTCCACATCGCTGCCCGCAGCCCCTGGACACTGCACTCCTCCCCCGGACTCTCTCCCTCGCCCTCTCCTTGCCATGGCCGATGCGCCCGCGAGCTCACCGCCGTCGTAACCGTAGCCACTGTCGTCCTCGCGCTGTCCCGTCGAGTCCCTGAGTTTCGCCGTCGTCCGCTTCGTCGAGCAGGCCGAGCCCCGAGCGCTCGCTCGCGCCGGAGCCAACGCCACGAGCACGCCCCCGACCGCCACCACCAGAGATCCCCGTCGCCACCGCACCAGATCGTCCCCGAGCCCGCCGTCTAGCTTGCTGCAACCGCCGTGAGCTCCTGCCCCTCCCCATCATCTCCGTTCTCTCTCTCGAGCCCCGTAGCGACCGTAACAGGCTTGCCCACCTGCGCCGCCGCGGATACTCGTCGCCGACGTAGCTCCGACCACGCAAGGGCCTCGCCGCCGTGTCCTTCTACTTCACCGCTTCGTGTAGATGCTGTAGGACCACTCCACGCACCTCCATGAGCACCGCAGCCACGAGTTCGGCCTCACCCAAACTCCGGCAGCCGCTGGACTCGTCGCTGGCGTCGTTTTCGGCGACCCCGAGCTCCAAGTCATGCACCACTCGATGCGGCTCACTCCCAGCTGCCCGTAGATGTGCTCCGCCGTCGTTTTGGTCGTCCGAGGACAAAACCCGAGGCGCTCCGCCGCGTTTGGCCTCGCCGGCGACTAGCCGCCGACGAGTTTGACTCGCTGACCAGGGGGTTTGACCTCCCCTTGTGCCACTGACAAGTGGGCCAGCCATTGACTGTTTTAGTTTAGGGTTAGTTAGTGTTAAACTAATTTTTCTAATTAGTTAACCCACTGCCATGTGGGCCCGACCCGGTCAGTCTTTAGTTAGTTTAAACTAACCTATTTACTTAACTCTATTAGACTGACGTGTGGACCCCACACGTCAGGTTTGACTGGACAAGCCCGGTTGACCAGATGACGTCAATATGAAGTCATGCTGACGCAGTAAGTATTTTCTGTGATTTAAATAAATCAAAAATGATTTATTTATTTTCAGAAAATGCCCTAACTTCTAAAATTCATATAAATTCAATAGTAGCTCAGATGAAAAAGATTTATATATGAAAAATGATCAGAAAAATCCAATCTTTCCATTTGTACAGGTTTCATGCATGTTTAAGCAAGTTAACCTTGCTGTTCACATCAAAACATGATAATGCACTTTAAATAATAATAGCTTGGGCATGAATTTGAATCTTTGATTCAAATAAGCTCAAACCTTTATGTTTATAGTTGCATTAGGTCAAAACACATTCATCTTGCCATGTCATGAGCATGCATCATATTTTTGCATATTGTTGTGTATTGATTGTATTACCGGTACTCTCTGTGGTAGGTTCTACTCCCGAGGATACATGTGCGTATCCAACTTAAGAGCAGTACCCGACAACCAATCTGTCAGCAAGCAACCCATTGATCATTCCGATATAAACCCATCTTCTCGCTTCTGCTCTCTTTTACTACATTAAGGCAACAACGTGTGAACTACTGTTTGTTGCGGTACTTGAACCCCTTTCCTTTGCAAGACCTGTCATTGCCACAGTAAATAGTTGAAACCCACTAGCATGTGTAGGAGTTGATTGAGCCATGTGATGTGTTTCCTACCATGCTATTTATGTATGTTGCCTGCTATGCTTAGCATTGTGTCAGGTCTGGTTCATCTGGGTGATGGATCAGAGTGAAATGATCCTGTCTGGTAATAAGAGTGAAGTGTGGAATATGTTTTGGTAAAGGTATCGATGAAAGGCCATATAGGAGTACATGGTGGGTTGTTTCATTGGAACCGTCCATAGGATCTGAGATTTGTATGTGTGATTTAAGATCAGCTACTACCACACATTGGGATCCTTAATTGACTCTCTTGACTTATTAACTGCCCTAGTCCTCTGTCGAGGAGTTGCAACTAGTTTCTGGTGTTTGTAGTATACTGGTGGTCGTGCGCAGCGCTGACCCTCCGGGTGGGCTGTGATGCAACAGGTACGTGGCCCGGTGTATTGAGTCGCCCGTTTGGTGACTCGTGAACCCTGTACACATCGTTTGGGGCCGTGAGTGACACCCCGGCCGGATCTTCCCACGGATGGAACCCAAATAGGTGATAAACCTGGACTAGAGACTTGAGTGGTTGGTTAGGTCGTGGTCTACACCCACGTCGATTTTCGCTTGAAGTATGCCGAGCACATGTCGTGTGCAGACGCTAAGTGGTGGAAACATGTGTGAAGAAGTACGCCCCTGCAGGGTTACCAATCTATTCGAATAGCCGCTGTTCGCGGTTAAGGACCACTTGGTTGCTTATACCACTACTAGGAAAAGGGCTACTAATGGCGCACCGGTTTTGCCCATTAATGGCGCACTACTGGTGCGCCATTAGTAGCACTCCATTAGTATTATTTACTAATGGCGCACCTCTGGTGTGCCATTAGTATCTGGTATACTAATGGCGCACCACTGGTGCGCCATTAGTATAGTGCACGGTGTGCCATTAGTATGCCTCGCAGGGGGGCATCTATACCCAGGTGCTTTGGCATACTAATGGCGCAATACATAAAAGTGCGCCATTAGTAAAAAAATCAATTTTTTTATTTTTTTTTTCTTAATCTCAGGTCATTATGGCTTAATATGGGGTCAATTTGCTTAATCTCAAGTCAAATCGCACTATGTGGTCAAACTTCCCATAAGGTCACCCATCCTCACACTACTCCAGCCCGAGCACGCTTAACTTCGTAGTTCTATCCAACCCAGCACCAGCTCACTTCACACGCACTTGTTGATATATCTATCATATCAATCCTATTAACCCTTATTTATGTCTAGGGTTTGTTAATGTTCATGAGTATGACGAAATTTTGAAAATATATTTCAAACTTCCCGGTCATATTACGTATCATATTTTGGGAAAAAAATTATAAATTTTCTTTTTCGAATTTTTTTTTCTGTTACTAGTGGCGCACCAAGCAAACGGTGCGCCACTAGTAAGTTTGAAATTTATTGATTTTTTTGCCTGTAGATCTTAAAAGCCCCGTAACTTTTTTTCTGTTAGGTTTTTGGGGATTTAAAAAATGTTTAACGGGGTACCCCCCGTTAAATTCGGATGTAACTTTTCGAGTAGATGATTTTTCATATAAAAAACTTTTTAATCCGAGTTCGTATGCAAAAGTTATACCCGTTTTACTAAATTCCAGAGATATTTTGCAAATAAAGTCAAAATTCATATTTGTAAATTTTCCCAACAAGTAGACCACATATCACATGGGAAACTTATTTTCTTTTATTTTTTTGTGATTTACATCATTTTCTTTTATTTATTTTTGAACTGGAAAAGGCGGTCCACGGGGGGGGGGGGGGGGGGGGGGGGGGGTATAGGCCAAGTTACTAATGGCGCACCGTGGGAGTGGTGCGCCATTAGTAGTTCAACTACTAATGGCGCACCACTCCCATGACTTGAGTGTTGGGTCATGTGACCCCTAACTGTATGGATATGTTATGTATGGCTCTTCGGAGCCTCTTAAATAAAGTACTTTGAGTCATAGAGGTCTGTTGTGATGCAATGTTGTATTTGCACATATCGAGCATATTGTGTGTATGTTATTGAAATGCTTGGTATGTGTGGGATCCGACACCTAGTTGTTTACCCTTGGTAGCCTATCTTACAGGGAAATGCCTCCTAGTGCTTCCAATGAGCCTTGGTAGCTTGCTACTGCTCCGGAACACGTAGGCTGGCTGGCATGTGTCCTTCTTCGTTCCTGTGTCTATCCCTTAGGGGAAATGTCACGCGTTGTTCCTTTAAGTCCATGTAGCTTGCTATGACTTGGGTTCATACGTTGATGATCGAGACGTTCGTTGCTGGGTCATGGATGCTTGTCTCTGTAATTTAGTGCCAGTTTTGGTTTATAACTAGCCATGTCGGCCCGGGTTCACTACAAGAAATATGTCAACTTATGACCTTTTGTCAGTGACCCTGGAAGAATTGGTCATAAAGTTATGAGCATTTTAGACCAATTGGTCAAAAGCTGGCTGGGGGCACCGAACCCTAAACCATAATGACCATTTTGGTCAGAAAGGTAACAATTTCTTTAGAGAAAATGGTTGTAAAGCTAGTAGCACTGACCACTACCTCATGCCTAGCCGATAACGACCAATATAAAATGGTCACTACACTTGAGTTTGAATGAATTAGGATGATTAGGCAGCCACCTCAACAACCTCGCTTATGTGCTACTTTCTAGGTGTCATTTTTTCTTGAGTTTTAATATGCAACAGACAGACGGGGCACACACTGATACGTAGGACCCATTTGACAGTTGGGGTCGAGCGCTTAATTCGCCCAAAAAAGATGCACGAGGCCGGACTCGAACCCACGACCTCGCGCTTGGTTGCTCGCTTGCTACCGCTGGGCTAGAGAGGAACAGTTGCTCATGTCTGGGAGTTTATCTATACATTATATAGAACTACGGCTCTCTCGTATCATTGACAACTGGGACCTTCCTACCAGGTGGGATCGAACAAAGCAACGATTAGCAACACTGACAGGCGGGACCCATTTGACAGGTGGGTGAGCGAGCGTTTAATTCCTAAAAAATATGGACTCGAACCCACGAACTTGTGCTAGGTTCGCTCGTTCGGTATCGCTGGGCTAGAGAGGGATTGTTGCTAATGTGTGGGTAGTTTTCTATATAGTATATAAAACCACGGCTCTCACGTATCAGTGACAAGTGGGACCTTCCGACCAGGTGGCGGCGGGTGGCATCAAACAGAGCAACACTTTGCGTTTTTCTAGGTCTTCCGACCAGGTGGCGGCGGGCGGCAGCGGAAGCAACCAGCAGGGGACGCTCGGACGAGGGCGGGGCCGGTGGGCGGCGGGCGGCGGGCGGGGCCGGCGGCCGAAGCAACCAGCAGGGGCCGCTCGCCTTGCCCATGACCTCGCCGCAGGTGACCTCGCCCACGGCCTCGCGGCGGAAGCAACCAACAGGGGCGGAGGCGGGGGCGGGGTCGGCAGCGGAGGTAACCAGCAGGGGGCAGAGGCGAGGCGGGGCATGGAGACGAAGGGACCAACAGGGGCGTGGGCGACCGACGGTGGTGGGGGCGGAGGAGAGGCTCGCCGAGCATGGGGGACTCGCCGCCGCCGCAAGCACACCTCCCGGTATGCACCCCTCACCTCTTCCCCCCTCTCCTCTCTCGTCACCCGAGCATGTTCTTCAGGCCTTGTTCGGTTAGGATTTCAGTGGGAGATGGATTTCAGTCAGATGTTCGTCAGCATAGATGAATTTTGTTGATGCACTATTAGGAGTTAGGAGATAACTTGCTTGTTTGGTAGATATTGCATAGATGAATTTTCTTCATGTACTGTTAGGAATTGTTCAGCTTGTTCGTTAAGAATTCTTCAAGCCTTGTTCGGTTAAGATTTTGGGGGAATTTGAGCTAGATGGCCTTAGTTGTTCTTCAATTGTTTGTCTACAGATTTTTAGGATCATAGTAATTGTAATTGAGCTAGTTTGGTCTTCCCAGAAACATGATCCTTCTAAAATTTCAGTCTTGGTTTATTTTGACTTAGCCTTCTCTGCAACATAAATTCATGCCAATTTCAGTGTTGGTTTGATTTATAGTTTAGTTTGTTTCAGTGTTGTGGTTAGGCAATTAGCATATAAAATTTTCTGGAATTTTAGCTTCCATTACTTCCATCCATTTTCATTAATTAATGTTGATGCACTTAGATTGATTTGCTAAGTTGCAACAATTTGTTGTCTTTGGCAGATGGACAGAAGCTGGAATAGAAAAGGAGTTAGAAAGTTTTCGAAAGAACATATGAAAGGAGTTGATGATTTCATGGCATTTGTTTGGGCAAATTTTGCCAACGATGCTCACATTCTTTGCCCCTGTTGTGAATGCCTCAACCGTCCAAGAATGGCTCAAGGAAGAGTGGAAGATCATCTGCTTCTTAATGGGATGTCCAGCACATATGATAGATGGATATACAATGGAGAACCTTTAGACAGACAACCTCAACATTTTGAAGCTGATACAGAGGCCCCTCATATTATGGGTGGTGGTGATGCTGGCATTAATTTCATGGAAAAGGTTTTGCGAGATAATGCTGTTTTGGAGGAAGAGGATGGGCATGAAGATGATAGGATTCCTAACCTATTGAAGGATTTGTACGATGATGAAGATCGTGCTGATGGACAGAAATCATTGTTTGCTGAGGTGTTAGAGGAGGCGAAGCACGCAGCTCATGAAGGGGGTAAATTTTCAAGATTTACCTTCACTGTGAAGTTACTCCACATCAAGTCTTTCTATCGGATTAGCAATGCCACATTCAACGCAATACTCCGCCTTTTGAGCTTCCAATTCCCTGATAGTTGTGTTCCCAGATCTTATGATGAAGCATTGAGCATAATCCGCAGGCTGGGGTTAGGTTATGTGTCAATACATGTGTGCCCAAATAACTGTGTCTTGTTTCGGAAGGATTTAGCAAAGCATGACAACTGTCCAAAATGCAATGCATCTAGGTGGAAAGATGCTGATGGGAAGAAGTCAATACCGGAGAAGGTACTGAGGCACTTTCCCTTGATACCAAGGCTGCAGCGGATGTTCATCTCGAAGAAATTATCGCGTGAGGTATAGTGGCACAAGCTGAAGCGGCAACCTGTGGACAATGAGCTGAGCCATCTAGCGGATGGAGAGGCATGGAAAGAGTTTGACCGTATACATTTAGATTTTTCTGCAGATCCAAGGAACATAAAACTTGGCACTGCCACATATGGGTTTAATCCGTTTGGGAACATGAGCACGTCTTATAGCATGTGGCCAATTTTTGTGGTGCCGTAGAACCTGCCACCATGGGCATGCATGGATCAGTCCAACTTCATGATGTAATTGCTTATCTCGGGTCCAAAGTCTCAAGGAAAGGATTTTGATGTCTTTATGGAGCCCCTTGTAGAAGAACTGCTCCAGCTCTGGACTGGTGTACCTACAGACGATGTCTTGACTCCGGAAGAAAAGTTCAATCTACGTGTTGCAATCATATGGTCCATCCATGATTTCCCGGCTCTGCACACTCTGTCTGGGAGGATCATAGCGTGTTATCAAGCTTGTGTCCATTGTGATAAAGACCCTTGCTCAAAGAGAATAAGGAGCAAGATATTGCTATGGTGGTGGCGGACGAAGACCTTGCTATGGTGGTGGCGGACGATGACCTCGCGATGGTGGTGGCGCCTGCAATCCCACAGCTTGGCGACAGGACCATGCCAATTGTGGTAGAGGAGTACATCCGCGTTGGGATTCGCCACTCCGAGCGCATCAGGTTGATGAAGGAGAAGAAGGAGGAGTGAAGATGTTAAGAAAATGAAGTAGCAATGTTAAGCATGTTAGGTTTAAGCTTGTTAGTGTAATATGAACATGGCAATGTTAAGTATGTCATGTTTAATTTTGTGCATACTCATGGATGCTATATGACAGTGTCATCTAAACAAGTCATGTTTTTAACAATGAATATTCAGTTTGGTAATTGATGGGAATTGAAATTTTTTATGCATGCTCATGGATGAAAGATAAAATTATGGGTTTTTGAGCATGCTCAGGTATGAAACAATATAAGTTCCACTTTTTGAATGCTAAAAGCATGACTCAAACCCTAGCCATGGACGACCGCCGTGACAAAATCCGCCGGTTTTGGAAAACACCGTAAAAAATTCAAAAACCGTTTTTCATTTTTTGAATGCTAAAGACATGCGTTTTTGGTGAAGCGGCTACAAGGAGGGGCACCCCAAACGACACCATTCCATGTCTATCTCAAAGTAGACCCTATTTTACGGACGGTCGCCAAAAAACATGCATTTCCGACCCTCGTACCAACTCCCGGCAATTCAGACCACCTTTGGCCGATTCAGCTGGAACCGGCTAGAATTTGAACTGCGGGTCCTCCATAGCTTGCCCGTTATTTTCACTAAAAATGATTTTTAGCTTCATAGGTAGGCATTTCATCACAGAATCGACAACAGATTTGCACAGCTGAAACCCTAGCCACGGACGGCCGCCGCAACGAAATCGGCCTGTTTTTGAAAACACCGTAAAAATTCAAAAAAATGGCAGACCTCCGCGTCACTTCATCAAATGTGGCCTACCAACTAGCAAAAATACTAAACTTGCAATACCGGCGTTTTCTTGAATAAGTGTTCTAAAAAACGACCTACCATGAACGAAGATTCATGGCTTTCAAGCCAAACTAGCAATGACAAGGCCGCATCCGTTGAATAATTTCTGATAATATGCTGAAATTCGGCGCATGCCTCCGTCTTGTGATGGCAAACAATGTTGCCAAAGCGAGGTTCCAACTTGTTTAACAAAAAAAAAACCGTTTTTCATTTTTTGAATGCTAAAGACATGCGTTTTTCGTGAAGCGGCTACAAGGAGGGGCACCCCAAACGGCGCCATTCCACGTCTATCTAAAAGTAGACCCTATTTTATGGATGGTCGCCAAAAAGCATGCATTTCCGACCCTCGTAGCTACTCCCGGCAATTCAGACCACCTTCGGCCGATTCAGCTGGAACCATCTGGAATTTGAACTGCGGGTCCTCCATAGCTTGCCCATTATTTTCACTAAAAATGCTTTTTAGCTTCACAGGTAGGCATTTCATCACAGAATCGACAACAGATTTGCACGACTCAAACCCTAGCCACGGACGGCTGCCGCGACGAAATCGGCCGGTTTTTGAAAACACCGTAAAAAATACAAAAAAAATCAAAAATGGGAGACCTCCACGTCACATCATAATATGTGGCCTACCAACCAGCAAAAATACTAAACTTGCAATACCGGTGTTTTCTTGAAAAAGTGTTCTCAAAAACGACTTACCATGAACGAAGATTCATGGCTTTCAAGCCAAACTAGTAATGACATGGCCGCAACCGTTGAATAGTTTCTGATAATATGCCCAAATTTGGCGCATGCCTCCGTCTTATGATGGCAAACAATGTTGCCAAAGCGAGGTTCCAACTTGTTTAACAAAAAAAACCATTTTTCATTTTTTGAATGCTAAAGACATGCATTTTTTGTGAAGCGGCTACAAGCAGGGGCACCCCAAATGGCGCCATTCCATGTCTATCTCAAAGTAGACCCTATTTTACGGATGGTCGCCAAAAAGCATGCATTTCCGACCCTCGTAGCTACTCCCGGCAATTCAGACCACCTTCGGCCGATTCAGTTGGAACCGGCTGGAATTTGAACTGCGGGTCCTCCATAGCTTGCCCGTTATTTTCACTAAAAATGCTTTTTAGCTTCACATGTAGGCATTTCATCACAGAATCGACAACAGATTTGCATGGCTCAAACCCTAGCGACAGACGGCCGCCGCGACGAAATCGGCTGGTTTTTGAAAACACCATAAAAAATCAAAAAAAAAAAATCAAAACAATGGGAGACCTCCGCGTCACATCATAAAATGTGGCCTACCAACTAGCAAAAATACTAAACTTGCAATACCTGCGTTTTCTTGAAAAGGTGTTCTAAAAAACGACCTACCATGAACGAAGATTCCTGGCTTTCAAGCCAAACTAGCAATGATATGGCCGCATCCGTTGAATAGTTTCTGATAATATGCCCAAATTTGGCGCATGCCTCCGTCTTATGATGGCAAACAATGTTGCCAAAGCGAGGTTCCAACTTGTGTAACAGAAAAAACCGTTTCTCATTTTTTGAATGCGAAAGACATGCGTTTTTCGTGATGCGGCTACAAGGAGGGGCACCCCGAACGACGCCATTCCATGTCTATCTCAAAGTAGACCCTAGTTTATGGACGGCCGCAAAAAAGCATGCATTTCCGACCCTCGTAGCTACTCCCGGCAATTCAGACCACCTTCGGCCGATTCAGCTGGAACCGGCTGGAATTTGAACTGCGGGTCCTCCATAGCTTGCCCGTTATTTTCACTAAAAAAGCTTTTTAGCTTCACAGGTAGGCATTTCATCACAGAATCGACAACAGATTTGCACGGCTCAAACCCTAGCCACGGACGGCCGCTGCGACGAAATCGGCCGGTTTTTTAAAGCACCGTAAAAAATTCAAAAACAAATCAAAAAAATGGGAGACCTCTGCGTCACATCATCAAATGTGGCCTACCAACTAGCAAAAATACTAAACTTGCAATACCGGCGTTTTCTTGAAAAAGTGTTCTAAAAAACGACCTACCATGAACGAAGATTCATGGCTTTCAAGCCAAACTAGCAATTATATGGACGCATCCGTTGAATAGTTTCTGATAATATGCCCAAATTTGGCGCATGCATCTGTCTTGTGATGGCAAACAATGTTGCCAAAGCGAGGTTCCAACTTGTTTAACAAAAAAACCATTTTACATTTTTTGTGCTAAAGACATGCGTTTTTCGTGAAGCGGCTACAAGGAGGGGCACCCCAAACGGCGCCATTCCATGTCTATCTCAAAGTACACCCTATTTTACGGACGGTCGCCAAAAATCATGCTTTTCCGACCCTCGTAGCTACTCCCGGCAATACAGACCACCTTCGGCCGATTCAGTTGGAACCGGCTGGAATTTGAACTGCAGGTCCTCCATAGCTTGCCCGTTATTTTCACTAAAAATGCTTTTTAGCTTCACAGGTAGGCATTTCATCGCAAAATCAACAACAGATTTGCACGGCTCAAACCCTAGCCACGGACGACCGCCGCGACGAAATCGGCCGGTTTTTGAAAATACCGTAAAAAATTCAAAAAAAATGGGAGACCTCCACGTCACGTCATCAAATGTGGCCTACCAACTAGCAAAAATACTAAACTTGCAATACCAGCGTTTTCTTGAAAAGGTGTTCTCAAAAACGACCTACCATGGACAAAGATTCATGGCTTTCAAGCCAAACTAGCAATGATATGGTCGCATGCGTTGAATAGTTTCTGATAATATGCCCAAATTTGGCGCATGCCTCCGTCTTATGATGGCAAACAATGTTGCCAAAGCGAGGTTCCAACTTGTTTAACAAAAAAAACGTTTTTCATTTTTTGAATGCTAAAGACATGCGTTTTTCGTGAAGCGGCTACAAGGAGGGGCACCCCAAATGGTGCCATTCCATGTCTATCTCAAAGTAGACCCTATTTTACGGACGGTTGCCAAAAGCATGCATTTCCAACCCTCGTAGCTACTCCCGACAATTCAGACCACCTTCGGCCGATTTAGCAGGAACCGGCTGGAATTTGAACTGCGGGTCCTCCATAGCTTGCCCGTTATTTTCACTAAAAATGCTTTTTTAGCTTCACAGGTAGGCATTTCATCACAGAATCGACAACAGATTTGCACGGCTCAAACCCTAGCCATGGACGGCCGCCGCGACGAAATCAGTCGGTTTTTGAAAACACTGTAAAAAATTCAAAAAAAATCAAAACAATGGGAGACCTCCACGTCACATCATCAAATGTGGCCTACCAACTAGCAAAAATACTAAACTTGCAATACCGGCGTTTTCTTGAAAAAGAGTTCTCAAAAACGACCTACCATGAACGAAGATTCATGGCTTTCAAGCCAAACTAGCAATGATATGGCCGCATCCGTTGAATAGTTTCTGATAATATGCCCAAATTTGGCGCATGCCTCCGTCTTGTGATGGCAAACAATGTTGCCAAAGCGAGGTTCCAACTTGTGTAACAAAAAAAAACCGTTTCCCATTTTTTGAATGCTAAAGACATGCGTTTTCGTGAAGCGGCTACAAGGAGGGGCACCCCGAACGGCGCCATTCCATGTCTATCTCAAAGTAGACCCTATTTTACGGACGGTCGCCAGAAAGCATCCATTTTCGACCCTCGTAGCTACTCCCGGCAATTCAGACCACCTTCGGCCGATTCAGCTGGAACCGGCTGGAATTTGAACTGCGGGTCCTCCATAGCTTGCCCGTTATTTTCACTAAAAATGCTTTTTAGCTTCACAGGTAGGCATTTCATCACAGAATCGACAACAGATTTGCACGGCTCAAACCCTAGCCACGGACGGCCGCTGCGACGAAATCGGCCGGTTTTTGAAAACACTGTAAAAATTTCAAAAAAAATCAAAAAACGGGAGACCTCCGCATCACATCATCAAATGTGACCTACCAACAAGCAAAAATACTAAACTTGCCTTACCGGCATTTTCTTGAGCTACTCGGTATGATTTTAACCATGATTTCTACAAAATTTACAAAAAACAACCCTATTTTTTTCTACCCCCAAACCCAAAAGAATTTCCCTCCCACAACAAAATTTTCCCGCCACCAAAATTTCCCTCTCCCAAAATTTCCCTCCACTCCCTCTCCCACTACCAGGCGGGACCCACCACTCCCTCTCCCACTACCAAGCGGGACCCACCACTCCCTCTCCCACTACCTGGCGAGACCCACCACTCCCTCTCCCACTAACGCGCGGGATCCTCCCCTCCGCTCCCAAAATTTCCCCATTCCCCTCTCCTCTCCACGACGAACCCTAGCTTCTCCCTCCCCTCCCCTCCCAAAATTTCCCCATTCCCCTACCCTCCATACCTCCCTGCTCCGTGTCGCCCTGCTCCCACTCCCTCCCCACCTCTGTGCCGCCCCGCCACGCTGCCCCGCCGCGCCGCGGTGCGCCGCCCTCCATCGACTACATCGACGACGACGCGATCGACTACATCGACTACATCGACGAGGACGGCAGCTACATCGACGACAGCGCGATCGACGACGACCACCGCTGCATCGTCAACATCATCTCCCCCTAGGTACTTCTCCCCTCCTCTGGTGGATCCATCTCCCCTCCTATGGTGGATCCACCTCCCCTCTGGTCGATCCATCTCCCCTCTGGTAGATCCCCCTCGTGGGTTAGGATATTCTAGGGTTAGGATCTCCTGGTGGTTCGGTAGGTCCTTGTTCTTGGGGTTAGGGTTCATGTATATTGTTGCGTGGGGATGATCTCCCTCTAGTTCATGGGGTCAGGTTTAGGGTTCATGGGGTTCATGGGGTTAGGGTTAGGACCTCTTGTTGGTTCGTTTGGTCCGCTTCATGGTTTAGGGTTCATGATTTTAGGGGATGGGGATGGATGGGGAAGTGGATGATTTTAGGGGATGAGGAAGTGGATGGTTTTAGGGGATGAGGTAGTGGATGATGTCTGGTTCCTGGTGCTTGTATCAGTACTTGCTTGTGTATGGTTCAATTACTTGTTCTACTTGCTTGCTTGTTTGTATCAACAGTAGTTTCTTGTTTGTTACCCTTCAATTTCTTTCCTTGTTTGTTTGTTACTGTCAGTAGCACTATGCTTGTTTCTATCAGTAGCACTTTCCATGCTTGCTTGCTTGTATTATGCAACTAGGGTTAGTATGAACATGTACTTGATTGCTTGTAGCACTTTGCTTGCAACTACTGGGGTTTGTAGCAGTGTTCTTCTTTCATGATATGTGCATGAAGCTTGTGTTCTTCTTTCTGGTGAACACGGGAATGCTTAGTACTTATTGTGGTATTGGAATTCCTGGTGTGTTAAAGCAGTATGACTAGTTTTAATATATACTAGATTGGTTCTAGATAATTTTGATTGCTGTAATATAGAAGGTTGATTCTAATTGTCAAAATGTCTTAACTTGTGTCATCTAGGCTGTAGCTATTTTTGGTGTGTAGAGGCAGCATAATCAATAGTTGAGTATAGTGTTTTCATCTACTTTTGTACTGCTGCAAGTATAGTTGTTTCATGCTTTACCAGTGGCAACATCTAGTTGTTTTGAAGGTCCTCATGATATATTCGTCTAGCTTGCTGTCAGACTGTCTAAGCATGTGTACATGACACCAATTCACTAGTTCATGTTGCTTGCTTGCTAGCATACATGTTGCTTGCTGTCATACATGCTTAATTATGGTTTCCATCAGCATTACTTGCTTGTATCACTAGCACTTGGAGAAGAATCTACTTGCTTGCTTATTAATTAGGGTTTGTATCAATAGTACTTGCTTTCTTCTCTTCGTTTTCCTTCATTCCTTGCGTGTTGCTATCAGTAGCACTTTGCTTGCTTGTTTCTATTGGTAGCACTTTGCTTGCTTGCTTGCTTGTATTAGTAGCACTTATGCACTTTGCTTGCTTGCTACTAGTGTACATGCATGCTTGTTTAGTGCACTTACATGTTTTCTTAATTACTAACACTAGATCACTGTATTGTTGATCCATCAAGTTTGTTTCTCATGTATTACATGTATGTGCATGATGGTCCAAATGCTTTCCTTTATTGATACAAGTGCATCATTTTACTTTATCCCTGTTGTATCTAATTGTTGTTTATTCTATTTTGTAAGCACCACCTCAAGATCATCCATGGCAAGGATGACAAGGTTAAGCATGAGGCCAACCGTTGGTATGCAACTTGCTCCTTGTGGTTATACTGTCATTTTCATAAAATCTGTGTCTTAATATTCCAAGTGTAATGTATTGCTGCAATATGAATAAGCTGGCTTAATTGTGCATGTGTGCTGTTAGTCTTCCTTACCTGAATAACTTGTATTAAATGATAGTAAAATTTCATAAGATATGTTTGGCCGCCTGTCCATGCATTCCAAACATTCACCTAATAGTTACGTTTCCTTTATCATGCAAAGAAGAGCCTCTCACCGAGTACGAGAAGGTTAGGGCTAGAAATATCACGAGGAACAATCTGATGTTCAGTCCCTCGTCGTCGGTGCAATAGCGTCGATGATTAGGAAAACAAATGGTGTACAAGAAGGTAGAAGTGATGAGGTTCAAGATGGTAGTGGAGTTATCAATGATGACCCAGAGTACAATCCTAAGGAGGATGAAGTTATTGATGGAGAGGAAGTGGATGATGTTGCAGTGAACAAGATTGTTAAGGTGCAAACTATTTCTTGCTTGGAGGGTTGGGGTTCTTTTATTCAATGGTATTCCTTGTGCTCACATATTTCTCTTGTGATCTAATGCTTTTTTCCGTGTTGTTTATACAAGGCACTGAAGGAATCTAGGACGAAGAGGCCTGGTGTTAAGAAGACAGTCAGCAAGAAGAACAAGAGCTCAGAAACATCTGCTGCAATGCCTCCAGGAAGGGTGATGGCCCCAGCTCTAGGACAAAAAAGAGGATCCTGGAACCTGATGAACCTGCCCTTGATAGAGTCACAAGGTAGAAAGCAAAGATGGCGACTGCGACGGACCATCAGGAAAGTCTGCTGAGCATGGACTCTCAGACCTCGGTGCAAATGGGTGATGAGTTGCCGCCCATGGATGAAGGAACCACTCTTAGCATGGATGGAAGTGGCACTGTCTGCCTAGATGAAGTAGGAACCATCTGCATTGATGAAGCATGCACTGTCCACACAGACCTCAGCCCTGTTGCACCTTCTATTGACAGGAATGTTGTCATCAATGAAGAAGAATAGCAGTTTGTGCTTCAATCAGGCAAGTTGACCTTTGCAATGCTATCTTTTACTAGTGCATTTTCCAAATGGAATGATCATGTATGCTTTTGTCGATTCCTGCATTTGTTGATTTCTATTCTAATTCATGAGTTCAATTTCATTTTCAGATGCAATGACTACCAAGACTAGACTTAGAAAGGGCAAAGGGCTAGAGAGGATCACCAAGTCGCTTGGTAGCAAGGTGCCTATCCAAATTGCCGAAGGGATGATGCGTCCAGAGAAGCCTCTGCAGGTAGCAAAGCTTGCTTCTGAGTGTGGACTCGTTTCAAGAAGCCATCTTCCGGTTCTTCCTCACTTCAAGCTATAAAAAAATGCTAGTCTATTGGAGAACTACATCAGGAAAGTTGTTGTAAGCTACTTGTTTCATAGTTAATGTGCTATCTATTTTCTGTTACACCTATGCACGATCACTAATATTGTTCCTACCTTGTTTGCTATCTTGGTAGGCAAATTTTGAGATGAACACGGACTCAGAGACCATCAATACCGCATGCAAAGATATTCTGCAGAAAAAATCAAAGAACAGACGCCATCAGATCAAGAAGAAGTATTTTGATACCGTAGCCGCAAATAAAGTCAACATTAAGTCTCCGGTGCCTGATCTGACGTATGGTGAATGGCAAGCTCTGGTGGAGATGTGGTCTACCACAAGACACAAGGTTTGTCTCTGCTTTGTTTGATGCTTTATGTTTTGCACATGATATGCTAGTGCTAGATCATGCTGATAGTATGCTTTTTTGTAGGAAACCTGTGTGTGGAACAAGATGAATCGAGAAAAAGTCATGTACAATCAGAGAACTGGTTCCAGGCACTACACAGCACACATTTTTGCCACTGTGAGAACTTTTCTCTAGAGACCTTACCGTTTGATCCTCATTGAATAACATTTCTGATTCTTGCTGAATAACATTTTGATTTTTGTTGAAAAACATTTTAGAAGGAGGAGCGTAAGGGTGAGGAGCTGTCTGCGATTGACTTGTTTAAGGCCACCCACAACAGCAAGAAGCACGGGTTTTCGGAGCCAGTCAAGACTACTATAGTAAGTCACTCAATGCTTTGCCCTATTTGATTCACAACCAGCTTTGATGCTTTGATGATTTGATGTTGTTTGATTCGGAGCCAGTCAAGAACACACGCTATGTTCCATGCTTTGATGTTGTTTGATAGTTCAACAAAGATATCAGAACTTGTTGTAGCTATTTGATGCATTTTTATGATATGATGAAATTTGATCTGAATGTTAGTTTGATGATCGGCTCACTCGGGAAGCCATCATATATAGAACCACCATTCTAGGCTTAATGAAGTGATCATATTGTTCCAATTGCATGTCTCCAGGTCACTAGTCATCATCTTCTTGTATAGATTTTGTGTGCTGGTTTGGTTACTTCAAATAATCCATTTGTGTGCTGGTTTGGTTTCTCTTGCTTGGTTTGGTTTGCAAAATGTGAAATAGATCTCCCACTAATGCCTATCATTTTCCTCCATATGCTAGCTTGAGATGGAAAAAATGAAGGACGCGCCGGTACCAGAAGGTGAAGAGCCAAAGTCTGCTATTCAAATTGTCGAAGAAGTGCTCAAGACCAAAGTCAAGCAAAGCACATTCCTCAGGAATGTTGGGCTCCAGTCATCTAGGAACAACTCCGGCAAAGCAACTGTTGAAGTGGCTGCTCATGTTTGTGACCTTGAGCAGAAGCTGGAGAGGTCTGAGCTTCAAGCTGAAGTGATGCAAGAAGAATTGGCGGCAATCAAGACGAAGGCGGAAGAATCTGAAGCTGCATGCGACAAGGAACTTGAGCTGCTGCGCAAGAAGTCTCAAGAGCAGGAAGAGCAGTTAGCCCACTTGATGGCTCTCTTTGGAGCTAAGGCAGTTTGATGGCTGTGCTGTTTGTCATTGAGCTGCTAAGGTAGTTGCATTGCTGCCTAGTTTGATGGTTGCAAAGGTAGTTGCATTGCTGCCTAGTTTGTCTTTGAGCATTTTGTTGCATTGTTGCCTAGTTTGATGGCTGCTAAGGTAGCTGCATTTTGTTGCTAAGGTAGTTGCATTTTGTCTGTGAAGTAATGTGATCTTGTGAACCTGTGAAGGTATATGATCTTGTGAACCTGTGTTTATTTTCTATGAAGTTATGTGGATCACTTGTGCACCTGGGCCTTGCTGTTTGAACCTGGGCTTGTGGATCACTTGTGCACCTGGGCCTTTCTGTTTATAGTTATGCAAAATAAGAACTTGGGCTCTAAAAAGGCCGAGGCCCAAACAAGATTTAGACTAAAAAGGCATGGGCCTAAAAAAAGAAATGACTGTAAGATTTTTTTTACAAAAGGCTGCATAACAGAAAATAAAAAGGCCAAGGCCCAAATTCGAACTAGACCAAAAAGGCTGTGGCCCAAAACAATAGTGGACTATAAAAAAATTCATCAGAAAAAGGCTCCATTCCCAGAAAATAAAAGGCCAAATTATTGGGCCAGGCCCATGCAGATAAGCAAAATAAAGAGAAAAATAATTAAATGGGCTGAATTATTGGGCTTGGCCCATCTACACGGCTGAAATGGACCGGGCTGATTCTATTTTACGACCTTTTCATTTGGTCGTAATTCTTCCACGTCAGCTTGCCACGGTGGATCAGACGTGGTGTGGTCGGATTGCTAGTGACCAAAATAGTTGGTCGTTAAATCTATGACCTTTTTTGGGGTCATAAACGTCTACGACCATTCCAGAAGAAAGGTCGTTAATGTCAGTTTACGACGGCCAGATTTTGACCTTATGTTTTTGGTCACAAAAAGGTCACAAATGGAAAACTGTGACCATTCAGTGACCAATAGTGGTGGTCACAAGTTGACATATTTCTTGTAGTGGTTCTGTGTCATATGGATGCTAGCGACACTATCATATATGTGTGCCAAAATGCGCAAACGGTCCCGGGCCAGGTAAGGTGGCACCCATGGGGATACCGTGCGTGAGGCCGCAAAGTGATATGATGTGTTACATGCTAGATCGGTGTGACTTAGGATCGGGGTCCTGACAAATAAAAAATAAAAAAAATAAAGCTGTATTTCAAAGTGAATAAGAAGGATCTGAAGTTAGTTTTCCATTTTCATGTTTCAAACGTGTTTTTAATAGTTTTTATATTAAATCATATGTTTTCAAAAGAAAATGTAAAAATATGAAGATTAATTAAAAAATAGTGAGACTTCGAATCTACACTATGGAAAGTGAATATGTGTTAATAAAAAGCAATTTGACTCATTTAGAGTAGGTCCAAAAAACTTGATTACAAATGGGCTATTTACCCTAGCCTGGGAGCTCATTTGTAGCACATTTCTCAAATTCAAATTTATCCGACCTCCTCTAAATCACTTCAAATTTTGCACACATGATCTCCTACACAAACATATATAGTTTGCCAAGGTTTTACTTCTTTTTGCATTTTATTAAATTTATATTGTCCAGGTTTGCCAAGGTTTGCATGATCTCATTTGGAGCATGCATTTGATTTCCTACACAACATGTGTGATCATTGCAGCACCTAAGATCATAGTTCACAACATCTAAACATAACTAACCATAGATTCAGGACAGACAAATATACCACAGGCAAATTGAAGGACAGACAAATATAGATAGCAACCAGATTACTAGCATCAACATAGCCAACCATAACCAAATTCATGAAAACTAAATTGAGCTCAACAAACCATAACTAACGAGATTCAGTTCAACAAACCAAAAGTAACCCAACAAATAAACTTAAAGATTCAGTTCACAACATCACATCATCGATCACATCACGCCGGAGTCAGGGCCTTCGCGAGGGCGGCATGCTGCCCCCTGATCATGTAGTCCTCCCCGCGAATCTCTACATCCTCCACATGAGATAGAAGGTGATCGAAGCGGCCATCCCTTGGCTTTGGCATGGTGGTGCAGTAGGGACAGTGCCACCTCTTGGTCTTGCGGTTGTAGAAGGAAGCAACTCCCTTGGCCTTGATCTTCACCACCTCCTTGGCTGTGAAGGATGTGACATTGCCCATGTACACTTCTTCTCCAGAATCACACTACACACATGAATGAGTTACATTAATAAGTTATAGATTCATGGATACACTATGTCAAAGGAACTAAATGAACAATCTAAATTTCAAGTAGGCTTACCTCATATTCTTCATCATCACCTTCCTCTGGATCATACGGGTCGTACTGGGCCAGCTTCCTACCATCATCCTCCCGAACATATAATTACATCCATCACTAGTAAATACAGAAGCTAATCGAATATTTAGATATGCACACATGACACATTGATCATAGGGCTAATATACTCCCAATCTAAGGCAACGAATCTGAGTAGCATTAAAAAATCCAATCTGTGAGCACTAAAAGCAAATCTATTAAGCATGCATTTGTTCACAACATCTAGCATTTTTGCAACGAATTTATCTAAATATAAAAACAAATCTAAAAACTCCAATCATTGCAGCACCAAAAATCATAGTTCACAACATCTAGCATTTTTGCAACGAATTTATCAAACAAACACTAGTCGAAAAACCCCCATCCCCCCAACCCATACAAGAAAACCCGACCCATCCGTCAAACCAACTACTCTAACCATCTGAAGTACCATATGAATCACAATCTAACCAATGCAACTAGGGAGCAACTAACTCTACAAGCTAAGCAAGTGCAAATACCTGCTGCTCCACGGCGTGCGGCGCATCGGGGGTACCGAAATGGACTGTGCCGCTCAACGCCGTCACCTTCTGCAGCGATGAGGAGGAGCCCGCCACATCCGCAGCGGTTGCGAGTTTCCCGCACCGCCGTGGACGCCACCGACATCCGCGATCACCGCGCCCTAACCCTGCAGCTCCACCACATCTCCGGTCGTTGCACCGGTGTTGCCACGAGCGTCGGCCATCTGACAGATGGAGGCGATGAATGTGAGGAAGAGGATGCGGTGGGGGAGAGCAAGACGGTGCAGTGGAGGCAGTGGAGGAGAGCGAGACAACGTTGGTGGGGGAGAGGAAGACGATACGGCAGGGAGCGGATTTGGTGGAAAATGGTAGGGCCGATGGAGGTGGTTGCCCCTCTTTATATGATGGGACTTTTCAAGCATGTCCATGGACACGTTATACCCCATGACCGCGCACGACCACGGCATGCATGCGCCCACGTATACGCGGCACCTCTCGTCAGAGTTAACGGTCAAAGGCATTGACCCGACGACAACGCCCGTTATAACCTGTTCTGCGGGTTTCGGGCAAGGGAGTGGGGAAAAGTGAGAAAAAGTTAACAGAGTGGGGATGAATGAGTAGAGCTAAGGAACCAAGGGCACAGAAATAAAAATCCCTTAATATTTCGAACCGTTTTCTTGACTCCGGTTTCACATTTCGAGGCATAGCCTCCATTGACATGTCTTATCGAAGCGGAGATCGTGCCCGCTTATCGTGGGATCTTCATCAATATGATTTGGGTAACCCAACCGCACCTTAAGCGCGATTACGTTGGGAACAGGCAAGTTTTACGGCTTCATTGGGAGACATTTGGTATTTATAGTCTATAAAAGCACATAGATCCTTCCCCTTTTTTCCTCACGCTCTCCTCTAGCCCTTGCTTCCCAATCTCCTCACGCTCTCCTCACGCTCTCCTCTAGCCCTTGCTCCCATCCCCTCCACCACCGCCTCGTTCTCGAGCATTGGCTGGATCTGGTTCCAAGGGCAAGTGGGAGGCCTCCACCGTCATGGAGAAGAACGTGAAGAGTCTCCGGAGCGCGGGCTACCTCGCTGACAACATAGCGCACCGGATTCCTGATGAAGATCACGTGATCCCCATCCCAGAGCCTGGTGAGAGGGTTGTTGTCGGATTTAGGGCTCCGCAAAACCCAAGAAGTTCGAACACAGGGGCGTGAACGAAGATCTCTCCGACTCACGTCTACCTAGCGCCTCGCCCTTGTCGCTGAAGAGATTCAAGCAAACAACAGATACAACACACAAGAGTTTATCCAGGTTTGGGCCACCATGTGGTGTAAGACCCTACTTCCTGCTTTGGTGGATTAGCCTCGGGCGAGCTAGAATATGAGCTAGTACAATGGTTCCCGAGCTCAGGAGGTAAGCTGAGGAGGGTCAGGAGGCAAGTGTTCTTGCTCCTTGTGTGGTGGCAGAGTGTATGAGTTGACCCCCCTTCACGGCGGGGATCCTAGCTACTTATATAGGCGGCCACGGTCCTCTTCCCCGAAATGTTTAGGCGGTAAGGGATCCCACAACGGCCATTTTGGAGCGGGAACACAAGGACGTTCCTACCCTGACGAAAGCAGTCTTCGCCTGCAAAAGGACCAGGCGGTGACGCGGTGGTGGGCTCGACGGTGACATCCTCCTTGTCGTCCTTGCGGTCTTCGGTCTTGTTGCACCAATGGGGAAACCTTTGCCCCGCTCCTCGAGAACTTGCGGCTGCGCTGTCCCCTTTGCACCGAAATGATAACTGCGCCATTGGCGGACGCTGGCAGCCACTGGCGCGGTGCGTCACCGCTGACATCACTGCCTCCTGTTGAGGCAGGCTCGTCCTTGGATTCTCCGCCCCTCCGGAGCGCCTTGCTGAGGCCGCTCCTGAGGAGGTCTTGACGTCATTCTCCTCGCGAGGCTTAGCCTCTTCGCGAGGGTCGTGTATAGCTAGTTGATCAGCTGGGCCGTGCCAGGCCGTAGTAGGAGCGCGTTGCGACCCGCAGACAGGCAAGTCTGGGTACCCTGGTTCCCAGTACGCCGACAGTAGGCCCCGGGCCCAAAGTGCGCGTGAAGTTGGCTTCGGGGCGAAGCCTTAGTCAAGGACGAAGCGTCGCGGGCCCTAAAAGGCTGCGGGCCAGGCCGGCGTGCGACTGTTGGATGGGACATGGCGGCTCCGCTTCCCACGTAGTCTCGTTGATCGTGCGACTTGACAACTCCTTGGCGCAGGCGACGGGGGCGTAATGGTTGCGACGCTAGTGGCTGGTGGTTGGGCTCCTCCACCCTATAAATGGGACTAAGGGGGGAGCCCCCAAGCCGTTTTCAAGCCAGCGCCGTCTTCCCCTTGCTTGTTCTTCACTCTCTCTCTTGTCGCGAGATCTCCATGGCGCCGTCGAGGAGGCCGTCCGACGCGGAGAAGGGGAAGGCCCCGAAGGATCCAGTCCCGCTGCCGCCAAAGAGGGGCCGCGATCGTCCCCGCAAGTATGCCGCTGCGCCTGCAGCGACTTCTCGGGGAGGCGGGCGTGGCCTTCTGAGTTCTGCCGCGGCCGCTGTTGGGCGGCGCGGGACATCCTCCCGTGGTGAAGGTGGTCATGGCCGTGGAGGAAGAGGAGGCGCGCAACGGTGCCTGCCGGTCGCACATCCTCCACGCCCGTAGCTCCATTCCTTCGACGTATCGTCGGAGTTCTTGGTGTGGGCGGAGAAGCCCAGCGGCCCGTGGCTCAGGCTTCCCCGCTCGTTCGGCGACGTGTTAACAGCCGGAGGCCTTGGCGGCGTCTGGCTATAGGCTGATGGTTGCTGCAGCGGTGCGTCCTGGGTGGAGGTTGATGTGGCTCCCTTGGATGATGTGTTCTGGGAGCATGGCTGGCAACCGTTTGCCCGCGCACGCCGGCTGCAGGGGAGGTGTGCGCTCCACTTCAGGTATGATGGCGTATCCACACTGTTCGTCGGGGTCTTCTCGGAGGAAGGGAGGCGCCTTGGGTGCTGTCCCGAGGTTGATGATGAAGAGGAGGACTGGGACGGCGTCCGGAGGAGCAGCTCCTCCTTTGAAGACAATCTCAGTCCTGGGGGGCACCATGGGTCCCCCCTCTATGGCAGCAGCAGCTCCTCCAGTAGTGGCGGCCGAGACGAACCGCCACGCCGCCGAGCTCGGCCCGGCGAGGGGAGGGGGTTGCCGCGCCGCTGTGGCTCGGTGAAGCCGGAGGAACTAGAAGACTCCGACTAAGCAGGAGCAGCCTCTACTTCTTCTCCTTTCCTTTTGTTCATGTCCTTTCTGCGTCAAAATTTCAAGTTGCCTCGAGGAGGCGTGTAATGGGATGTGATATATGTAAGAAGCGAGAATTCACTGTCATGTTTTTGTTGCCTGGGTGAAATCACTTAGCTTTTATGGGTCATGTCGTCCTGAGGCGGAGTCCTCCTGACTCCGGCATCATGAGCCCCATCGGGTCGTGATGGGGTAGCCGAACCTAAAGGGCTCGTGCAGCCCCCGAGCGGGGGTCATCCGCTGAGATCTGCCGAGAGTGCTGAGTGCGGGTTAGAGCACCAAAGCCCGAGCGGCTCGGTAAGATAGGTTGCGCGGACTGAGAAGCCCGCCGCCAGAGCCTGAGCAGGCTTGGCCAGGCGAGGTCACGAGGCCACGGCATACGAGGGCCGGTGACCAACCGTGCCCCAGCCCCCACGCTCGAGGCACGCGAAGAAGAGCGAGTGGCGCAACTGAATCCAAAACTGGCAAGAAAGTTCCCAAACAAACTTTCAACGAAATGCAGGAAGCGCGAGAAACATAAGAACTTCACAGCATGGGGTAGAAGAAGGGCTGATAGCCAAGGAAGTAGAAAAGGCTGACAGCCAAACACCAAGCAAAAAGGAAAAAAAAAGGTTGCGTCTGACCCCTACACTATGTTTTCTTCCCAGCGCGGAGCTAAGGACTGCCACTGGGGCTTGGGTGGGAGCCCCGTCTGAGGGCCCGTAGGCAACACAAAGGAGACTCTGAGGCGTGTACAGCCCCAACTCATTATTACGTGCGAGTGTCACGGGTGGAGACCTTCACGGGCACGGAGCCTTGATTACGGATAGAACCTCCTGAGGTGTTTGATGTTCCATGAATTCTGGATAGGTATCCCATCCCGCCTCTCGAGGCGCACATCACTAGGCCTAGAGACACCGGCGATTTTGAATGGGCCCTCCCACATGGGCGAGAGCTTGTGCAGCCCTTCACGGGAGAGGACCCGCCTCAGGACCAAGTCACCAACTTCAAGTGTTCTCGCACGGACGCCGCGGCAGTGGTACCGCCGTAGGGCCTGCTCATAACGTGCCGCCCTAAGGGCAGCTTGGTGGCGGCCCTCCTCGCCGAGCATGAGGTCCATCCGTTTGGCGGCATCCTGGCATTCCTCATTGAAGGCCAAGACCCGTGGGGAGCGATACTTGGCCTCGTGAGGGAGGACCGCCTCCGCCCCATAGACGAGAAATAAAGGGGTTTCCCCCATGGGTTTAGTGGCAGTGGTTCAGATTGACCACATTATGGACTGGAGTTCGTCGATCCAACCCCTGCCGCAAGCCTCGAGCTTCTTCTTAAAGCTGCGCGTCTTGAGGCCACACAAAACCTTCGCGTTGGCGCGTTCAGCCTGGCCGTTGCTCCTGGGGTGAGCTACCGAAGCGTAGTAGATCTATGTTCTAAGGTTAGCACAATACGACCTGAAGAGATTAATTGTGAACAGCAAACCGTTATCCGTGATGATGCGGCTGGGGACCCCGAATCGCCTCACGAGGCCCTGGATGAACTTGACAGCCGACCCGGCGGGGATCGCACGAACAGGCTCCACCTCCGCCCACTTGGTGAATTTGTCGATATCGACATACAGGAAGCGGTAGCCCCCTGCTGCCCGAGGAAATGGACCGAGGATGTCCAATCCCCAGACCGCGAAGGGCCAGGAGAGCGGAATCGTCTAGAGGCCTTGTGCAGGCTGGTGGATCTGCTTGGCGTAAACTGGCACGCCTCGCAAGCCCGCACGAGCTCCGTGGCGTCGTTGAGCGCCGTGGGCCAGTAGAAGCAGCTGAGGAAGGCCTTGCCCACGAGGGTGCGGGACGACGAGTGATGGCCACAGTCTCCACCAAGGATATCAGCAAGCAGCTCGCGCCCTTACTTCCTCGAGATGCATTTCGGCGAGACATCATTGGGGCACCTCCTGTAGAGTTCACCGTCTTGAATGTAGTAAGCTGAGGCCTGTCGGACCATGCGCTCTGTGTCTTCTTCCTTGTCCGGTGGGGTATCATGTTGCAGGCACATCTTGAGTTCTTGGGTCCAGCAACCCTCCTCGGGCCCCGCGGTGAGCAGCAGGCGGGCTTCGGAGGGTGGTCCTCAGGACGGGGCACCGTCCTAAGGCGCCGCAGGCAGCCCCCTTTAGGGGAATGCCTGCTCGGGAACGGGCGATGTTACTGACGGCCTGAGTAGCCGTTCCTCGAGGATGCCCGGCCTCTGAGGCTCTCGTCTGCAGGCTCGTTTGGCGATATCGTCCGCTTCTTTGTTGGTGCCTCTTGGTACGCGCTGTACCTCCAGCCTTTGGAACCATCGCTCTATCTTGCGTACCTCCTCTAGATATGCTTCCGTGTGCTCGTCCTTGGGCTTGTATTTCTTGTTGGAGAAGTCGACGCGGAGTTGCGAGTCGCCCCTGACGGTGGGACGCTCGACCCCCAGCACGGCGGCGGCCTTGAGCCCTGCAATTAGGCCCTCGTACTCTGCGACGTTGTTGGAGACCTCCTCGCCTTGCTGGAAGCAGAGCTGCACGGCGTAGTACAACTTATCCTGAGTGGGAGATACTAACACGACGCCAGCCCCCGCGTCGAGGCGTGAGAAGGCGCTGTCGAAGTATACTACCCATCCGTCTGGGGCTCGACCACGGGTGCCGTGGAAGTCGACGTCGAAACACTCACGAAGCTCTTCCCAGGAGGAGGTGATCCCAGGGGGAGGTTCAAGAGCCAGGAGTGTGCTCCATCCTTGAGAGCCATGGGGAACCAGTTCACCATGACCTGCTCAGTGCCGTTTGACGCCTCCATGCTCTGCTCATAGAGTTGGAGGAACTCCGTGGGGTAGGTCGTGCCGTCGTAGCGCGGAGGCAGGTCCAGCTTGAACTTGCCGGGCCAGACGAGGCGCCGTAGCTCAGGAGCTAGGGCGCGACACGCAGCCACACTCATGACCGCAGGCGCCCCCTGCGCCTGCGGTGCTGGTTCTTGGGGCGCTGGCGCCACCACCTCCTGTGGCGCGTGGTCTTGGCACTGTGGGTCAGGGGGCCCACGAGCCCCTGCATGGGGATGCGGAATCACCTGGCAGCTCTCCTCGTCGTGCACATGGGCTCTGCGGGGTTGTTCACATCGAGGAACCTCGCGCCGGGCCTCCTGGCCGGCGCGGTGGAGTGGAGGCGGTGCCGGGACCCCGTGGCCCTCGTCCCCGGCCGGGGGCGATGGGGGACATGAGGAGTGCGTTGGTGCAGGCGCTTCTTCAGCGGAGTTGACGCGCTCGGTGATGCGGTGGAGCCATTCGTCGTGGAGGTCATCTATCGGGCGGTAGCACAAGAGCTCCCGCGCCATCAGCAGCGCAGGCTGCTGGTAGACCGGCCCGCGGCGGACCAGCGAGGATGACGCCACAGCCGGCGAGGGTGAAGGAGTTGTCGGGCGGCCATCCCGCCGCACGGACGGTGGCAGTGACGAGTCCTGCTGCTCGTGGACGGCTCGGTCGATGGCGGCGTTGGCGACCAGCGAGTTGGGGAGGAGAGGTGCACCGTTGCCCGCGGGCGCCGTCTAAGCGACGTTCGCGGCGCAGCGGGCGGCGTGAGCTCGGCGTGAGTGCACCATGGCTGTGGAGCGGAGTCGACGACGAGAACGCGACGAGGTCGTCAGAGAGGCGAGATCTTGACACGCCCCCTACCTAGCGCGCCAAATGTCGGATTCAGGGCTCCGCAAAACCCAAGAAGTTCGAACACAGGGGCATGAACGAAGATCTCTCCCACTCACATCTACCTAGCGCCTCGCCCTCGTCGGTGAAGAGATTCAAGCAAACAACAGATAGAGCAGACAAGAGTTTATCCAGGTTCGGGCCCCCGTGTGGTGTAAGACCCTACTTCCTGCTTTGGTGGATTAGCCTCGGGGCGAGCTGGAATATGAGCTAGTACAATGGTTCTCGAGCTCAGGAGGTGATCTTAGGAGGGCCAGGAGGCAAGTGTTCTTGCTCCTTGTGTGGTGGCAGAGTGTATGAGTCGATCCCCCTTCACGACGGGGATCCTAGCTACTTATATAGACGGCCACGGTCCTCTTCCCCCGAAATGTTTAGGCGGGAAGGGATCCCACAACGGCCATTTTTGAGCGGGAACACAAGGACGTTCCTACCCTGACAAAAGCAGTCTTCGCCTGCAAAAGGACCATGCGGTGACGCGGTGGTGGGCTCGACGGTGACATCCTCCTTGTCGTCCTTGCGGTCTTCGGTCTTGTTGCACCAATGGGGAAAACTTTGCCCCGCTCCTCGGAAACCTGCGGCTACGCTGTCCCCTTTGCACCGAAATGGTAACTGCGCCGCTGGCGGACGCTGGCACCCACTGGCGCGGTGCGTCACCGCTGACATCACTGCCTCCTCTTGGGGCAGGCTTGGCCTTGGATTCTCCGCCCCTCCGGAGCGCCTTGTTGAGGCCGCTCCTGAGGAGGTCTTGATGTTGTTCTCCTCGCGAGGCTTAGCCTCCTCGCGAGGGTCTTGGATAGCTGGTCGATCAGCTAGACCGTGCCAGGCCATAGTAGGAGTGCGTCGCGGCCTGCAGCCAGGCAAGTCTGGGTACCCTGGCTCCCACTACGCCGACAGTTGTGTTCATCCCCCACTTTATTCCGGGGTTGGGATTTCTACTCCACCCCTTTGTTCGGGGTCTCTTATTCTTCTACGGGCAAGATTTCCAAGATCTGGCCCCGAACTCTATACTCCACATATCGGCTTTCATAGTCATGTGTGAAGCTTTCCTCCGTGTCTCCCCATAGTTTGGCCTAAGGCTCAAAATCTTCAATCTGAAGCCGAAGGTGGTCGATGGGCAGCACACGGATTGCGAGGAAGCCATGGTAAGCAAGCTCCCGAATGCAACCTGGCCCAAGGGGGCTTTTGAGGAGACCAGCAAGATATGGTAACAGGAGTGGTTCTACATCACCAAACCCCCGTGAGGCCAAATGGGCGGCCATGCCCGAATTCAGATCCGGACCCCCAGAGAGGCTCACCTCATGGACCGCCAAGGGCCTTGATTGTGGGTCTCAATCGGAGGTGAAGACGCTCCAGAATCATATCTCCGGCATGTTAATGAAGGGCACCCACCTCACTAATGTAATTCAAGTAATGCTTTTTCGCCGCACCCTTCCCTGCCAACTCCGGGCCTCACACTTATGGGAGTTCAATCCGGAGGGACCACAGACCTTGAAGCGCTTTTTCGACACCACGCACAAAGACATATGGAAGCAGCTTTTCAAGGCCCGGAAGGAGTGGCCCAGGGAGACCGAAGACATAGGCTATGACAGCGTGACTCCGGCAACAAAGGTAAGCACGATTTTGCCGAATACTTATCATGTCCATATTTCAATTATAACAGGAGTTAGAACTCTTATGTTCTGTACAAGCGTGGACAACGAAAGTGGAGCGGATCGACTATCCGGCTCTGCTGCCTGAAAACCCAGACACGCCTCAGCTAACGGCGATGCTGGTATTGGCGCCGTACAAGGCGCCGGAGAAGAAGGCCAAGAAGAAGGTTAAGGAGATCAAGAGCGCCCCCCGCCCTAAGGGTCCTCCGGATACTGTGTCCGAAGATACCGATGCCCACTCCTCCCATGACGAAGAAGAAGAGAGGGATGAGGAGGTGGAAAGCAACACCCCCATCAAGGGAAAGGGGATGAATAGGGCGGCCCCCGAAGACACGGAAAAGGGGCGCCCAGAAAGAAACTGAACCTCTCGGACAGCTCGGACTCAGTGTCCGAAGCTGATTTCCGAAGACAACCCAGGAGCAAGCCCCTGGCCAAATCGTAAGTGTTCGAACTTTCACTGTTGTATTCGGTTTAGTCAGCTATCATTGCTTAAGAAACTCTATTTGCCGTTTTCAGCCCTCCCCACATACTGCCCAACACACCATTATCGTCAGGGAATTCTCTGCCAGCCAAAATGGTGGAGAGTGACACGCCACCGCGGGCTCAATCGCCCATCCTATGGGACATCAAAGTGTTTTCCCTGCGGGCATCCCCTGCGCGAGCAGGTGGGAGCGGGGCGGACGAGAAGGTGCCCGAGGTCAACACCTCGACCATCGCCAGTCAAGGGGAAACAGTCCCTATGGTGACCGACGATAGGGAGCCCAAGCAATCGGGGCTCCTGTCGAACACCATTCCGGAGGCAATACAGCTCTGTAATCGGAAAGATAGCCCCCTACGATAGGGCGAGGAGCATCAGCTCCAACGGCATCATCCATTAATACAGAGGCGCCGAACATGCTGGAGGAAGCACTACAAGGTGCTTCCATCGTGGTGGAACACCGCACCTTGTTGGGTGCGGTTATGGGAAAGATTCAGTCTGCCAAAAGTGGACTGAATGAAGCATTCAACATCCTACTGACAGGCTTTGAGGTATGCGACATAATACTGTAAAAGAACTTTACATTTTATTTGTATAGGAATCAAACCTGTATACCGACAGTAGCCCCTGATGCTTTGTTTGATTCTGAAGAGAATCAATAGAGGATCAATATAGTATCAGCTAATAGAACATACTGTGCCATTTATTGGAATAGGCTTCCCTGGTAGCGGCATCCGCCCATGTCGCAGAGGTTTCCGAGCTCAATCGGAAGCTTCAAATAGCTGACGAAGAGCTCGACCGCGTTAATAAGCGGTTTCATGAAATGTAGGGTATGTGAACTTTAAAAAAATTATAATGTCGAAAGACGATAGGTTTAATTTAAGAGTGTAAACTTATTGTGCGATGTGATTATGTCACAGTTCACGCAGCAGAGGTCGAGACCCTCAAGGGCGCCCTTGCACAGGCTAACAAGGAGGACGAGATGAACAAGGCAGCCGCTGACAAAGCGTCGGCCGAGCTGGAGGCCCAATAGGCCTCCCGCCGTCAACATGAGTCTCGGGTGGCCGAAGTCGAACAAGAGCTGTGAGATGCCATTCACAAATGCGAGGAGTTGGAGCAGAAGGCTTCGGACCAAACCTCCGAACTCAATAAGGCTCTCACATTTGCCAAGGAGGCGCGGAGCGAGTCCCGGAGTGCTCGCGAGGAGATCAAACAGGCGCGGCAGATAGTGGCTGGTAAGGCCTTTCTTCTGCAGAGTATCCTTGGAGGTCAGAAGTATGTGTCGCTGACGCAATTGTGGAGTTCTCCAGGCACGTTTGTGGATCTCCCAAAGAGCATTGCCAACGCCGCCCAATTCTTCAGGGCCCAGGAGGGGATCACAACGGAGAAGTTGTTCTGGTCGCAATTCCTTGCGCTAGAACATCCAGTACCTCTGAACGACCAGTTGAAGCAGCTTGTCAAGCTGCATAACATGGCGGGTGCAGCCATGAAGGACTTGATAGTCCAGGTCTGTCCTGCCGAGCCAATCCCTAGTAGCTACTTTGGATTGGTGAAGCGGCTTGTCGATGCGAGGCTGCGGGTCGACGCTGTGAAGCGCTCGGCCTGTATAGAGGGTGTGTGGATGGCCTTTGCCCGTGTCTAGATGAACTGGGCGAAGATGAGGGCAACCGAAGTGGCGACCGCTGGTCCGCCTGTGGGAAAGGATCATCGGAGGCCGGAGAGGTACTTTGATGACATCCTAGGAGCCCGCATTGTAGAGGGCCAGTGCTCGAAGGACATGGCTTTTGATTAAGTGTATTCGGTTTGTAAAGACTATGCTTACGAACCGTTATGTATATATTTTTTGCGCCTTATATTCCAAGTGACTTTTGCTCCTGTGCGGCTGTTTATTTGTTATATTTGAAAATTTCCAGTCATCGACTTCAGCACCCATGTAGATGCTACTAAGGTGGTCGGCATAACACGCGACGACACATTACCCAACGTCTTGGTCCGTATAGGAGGTGTCCGCGAACTGAACCAGGCAACCAAACTATGCGACTTTATTTCTTTCACTTAGCCATATGAGTTTGACTGTGGGGCAAAGTACTAGCCCCTTGTGTGTGCAACTATCCGGATTACGGTGCCTGCTCTACGCGGCTGGGCAAAGACCAGACCCTCATGTAATACGGAGTAGATCGCTAACAATCTGTAGTATAACACTAAGTCGCTAAATCGCCGACCAGCTTTCGCTTATCATGCAGTCAATTTTCAGCTTTGTCTACTGAGGTACTTGACCGGATGAACCAGAAATACAATTGCAGTAGTTCTCCCTTTACTACCTTAGCGGAACAATGCGGAACATAAGGTGGTAAGCATAGGAGCCGGGCAACCCAACTATAGACCCAAGACATGATTCGGGCCGATGCATATAACACAATATCTGGGATGCCGAATAGTTCCTTACAGGTGTTCAGACTTTGAAGTGTGCTAGGCCGAATACAACACCTAGTGTTGAATCCAGATTGAGGCATGTGTGGCAATCTGAGGTAGGGACAGAACACAGATGGAAATCTAAAATAAAATCCAAATGAATTGGAACCAAACTGCTTCTTTTATACCCTGGTTAATACATCGAGCCGCGTGGTTACAAATAATGCCAACAGCATCTTGGACATTTTATATGCCAAAAAGAAGAAGAGTAATAAAGGGAAAGGTTTACACGGAGCCTAAAAAATTAATGATTTAAAAAATCTCGATGGGGCCCTGCTGCATGTCTACGCTTTCTCCTTTGTAACACGTCCTTGAAGGAGGGAGGTTTGATGACCGCTTGTGAAAAAGGAAGGGGAACTCTGAAAAAGAATGCCCTGCACAACCATAGATAAGGTGGGTTATTGTAATGAACTTTTAATGAAAATATATTTGGAGTCCGAATAGGGTCAAGCCGAACTATGGACTGTTTCTCCACAATGTGCCCCCCGTGCTGCCGAAGGTATTTTAAGGGTGTAGCTATGTACACGAGGTACGTATGCTACAACCTTGTAAAGCAGTTGGTGGGGGCGTAACTTCTAATCAAGCTCATGTTCTTTTGAGCTGCCGCATTGCAATGCAGGCCAGACACGTTTAACAGTGTCTCTCGTCTTGACGACCGATGAATTTTTCGGCTTGAATAAGCCGCCTTGGACTTCGGCTTCTAGGGCCGCAGTATCCTCCTCTGTACGGAGGGAGCGCTCCATGTTCCCATTGACCGTGATGACGCCGCAAGGTCCAGGAATTTTAAGCTTCAGGAAAGCATAGTGTGGGACTACATTAAAGTGGGCGAAGGCTGTTCTTCCGAGTAGTGCATGGTAACCACTTCGGAAGGAAGCGATGTCGAAGATTAACTCCTCACTTGAAAAATTGTCTGGAGAGCCGAATACCACTTCCAGTGTTAATGAGCCCGAGCGGTGGGCCTCTACGCCGGGTATCACTCCTTTAAAGGTAGTGCTACTAGGCTTGATTCTAGACGAGTCTATCCCCATCTTGCGGCAATGTCTTGATATACCAAGTTGAGACTACTGCCGCCGTCCATAAGGACTCGAGTAAGATGATATCCATTAATTATAGAATCGAGTACTAGGGCCACCGAACCTCCATGATGGATACTGGTTGGGTGATCCCTACGATCAAAGGTGATCGGATAAGCCGACCATGGGTTGAACTTGGGGGCGACGGGCTCTACGTAAACGTCCCTTAGTGCACGCTTGCGCTCACTCTTGGGGATATGGGTGGCATAGATCATATTCACTATTTTCACCTCAGGGGGAAATTGGTTCTGCCACCCAGTATTCGGTGGGCGAGGCTCATCTTCGTCCTCGCTTTGAGGTCCTCTTCCCTTGTGTTCGGCATTTAATTTGCCAGCCTGCTTGAAGACCCAACAAGTTCTGTTGGTGTGGTCTGCAGGTTTGTCAGGGGTGCCATGAATCTGGCAAGGTCTCCCTAATATCTTATCCAAGATGGATGGACCATCCCTATTGCCTTTAAACGGCTTCTTCCGTTGACCAGGCCTGGGGCCACTGAATCCGGGATTGACTACCGTGTCATATGTTTCTCTGTTATTGTTCCAGTGCTTATTCTTATTGCGTCGTGGCTTTCCATTGCCGTCCCTGACTTCAGAAGTGCCAGGGTCGCTGGTGCTGTTGCTTCTACGAGAAAACCAGCTGACTTCGCCCGCGCAAAACCGGGTCATGAGTGTAGTAAGGGCTGCCATTGTCTTCGGCTTCTCCTGGCTGAGGTATCTTGTGAGCCATTCGTCTCGGACGCTGTGTTTGAATGCCGCCAAGGCTTCGGTATTCAGACAGTCGACGATTTGGTTCTTTTTAGTTAAGAACCGATTCCAAAGCTTGTGGGCTGTGGGGACCCCGACTTAAGATTCGAGATCACCGAATGCACGTGTACAGTGATCCCAGAGATCAATGTTCACTGAACACACATAAGCTGAATAACAAGAGTCTTACATCCATACATACCGTCTTACACAAATTAAGACCATTATGGCCAAGTCTTACATAGATAAAGCCTCATGGGCTGAATAGCAAATAAACTCCAGTAGCGGAAGTCTTCGTAGATAAGTAGAACCCATGCCATGTGCCTTAACCCTACATGCATTCTGACTGGGAAAGCGTCCTAGTTCACATGTTCGTCTCTATAGAATTCTTCTTCAAATTCCTGCTCCTCCATGCCTAGCCAATTAAATAACCAGTGGCAAGCCAATGATAACTTTGAATGTACTCACAAGCAACCCATGATTTGGTTCAAGGTAACAATGCAAGTTGTACAACAAAAAGCAACCTAGCTACCAGCTAGATAAGATATTCATGCGTCAATGTACTAGGTAACCTCGAGGACAGGTTACAGATATCATCATAAATAGAGTTCAATTCATTTTGGGTTCTTTCAACGAGTCAAGTCACCACCTTGACTCAACACACACACACACACACACACACACACACACACACACACACACACACACACACACACTTTCACCGAGGTTGTAAAATTCTGGATATAGTTTAAGTAGCACCCCCAACTATCCATGACCGTGGACACGGCTATTCGAATAGTTTTACACTCTGCAGAGGTTGCGCACTTTACCCACAAGATCCGGGAAGCTTTCGTGTCACCCACGATCCTGCAGTACCTCAAGTACTCGGGGGAAGCACACAGTCATTACCTTTCCCTAGACGACACTAACATAGGGTCCACTCGTTGGTGCATAGCCCTCGTGTACAAACGATAAATCATGGGACTCGCCCTTTTTACAATGTCACACATACACAAAGGGACCAACGGTGTGTCCGGTGCCCTGTAAAAACAGTCATGGTCACCTATCCACGCACGACCCCGTCCCGGGAGTGACCTCAAGTCTCTCCCGTCACTAGTGATGTGGGCACCATGCTAGTATTAGCCTAAGTAATCAATAATGCCCCGTCCCATAAGGGGTAGAGTGGTTGCACATGTTTGGTTGGGATGGTAATCACACATAAATCTAATCCATCTTTTTACCCACACACGTGAACTCTCTTTGGCACACCACTTCTACCTTAAGTGATGACCTTAACTCAACATCATCCTCGGGCATTAGGGGCACCCGTTGGGGTTTTCGAAAGGATGTAACCACGAAGGGCTCATGGTACATATGCAACACTATGCATCACAACTAATATTTTGACATTGCATCCATGCACACGGTAAAGATTATGAGTAGGGGTATGCACCATGTGGTGCCTCCCAACAAGTTTACCACCGTCACTTTTTATCATTATGCAATCGGAAAAAGGGGTACCAATGAACAAGAGGGCTATCATGGTCAAAGGGCTGCTTGCCTAGATTGGCTTGGTCTTCAAGGTCTTCAGCAACTTCGTCAAACAGGGTATCTAATCGTCGCAATAAATAACGGAAAAATAAGACAATAATAAAAACGGAAAAATCAAAGTGCTCAGAAAAATGACAACTTATTTTTATAAAATACTAGAGGGAAAACTAAGATGGCAAAAATTCTTAGTTTTAGTGTTCAAATTTAGATTTAAATTTGAACAGTACAGAAAAGGTGTCACACCCTGATTTTCATATCACATTGCTTAAGCTAATTTTCATGTTAAAAATGTGGATTTGCAAAAACTTTTGAGTGTTTTTGACTTTGCTTGATTTGACTTTTGTCCGCTGTTTGTTAGTGCTCTAAAAATCAAATAAATCCTCCAACTCTTGTACTTCATCTCCTTGACCCAAAACCTTTTCCCAATGATCATGCCATGTGTATAGACCAGTATAGAATTTTCTTATAAAAATATTTTGGCCAAATGGTATTTTCTAAAATAAGTTTTCCAAAAACCCCTGAATTGAGGTTTGCACTGCAAGTACCTTATTTAGGGTGTGAAAAATCTTTCAAAAAGTTTATTTGAATCCTATTAGATATAGGACTCCCAGAAACCACAAAAGTATAATTTTAAAAGTTATTTTTATATTTTATTTAAAAGCTTTTTCTTAAGGCCAGAAATGGTCTTTAATAGGGAAAAATTATTTAAGCATTTCAAAAATATTTGCCAAAATTCAGGGAAACTCCTAGGACATATATTGTCCATATATAAGAGTTTCAACACATGGTCATGTTCAAAATATTGGACTAATCCTTCCAAAACCCTTTCTGGATATTTCAAGCTTTTGAAATATTTACAAAGGAAATATTCTCCAAAAATTCCAGGGAAATTCTATCATGTCATATATGACATATGTGATGATCTTGCAAAGCCTCATGCCTTGAAGATCAAGGAAACATCATTTAGTCCCCTCAAAACCATTCTGTCCATATTTGAAGTTTGAGCAACTCTACATTGCCAAACTTGTCCAAATGCTCTAAAATTTGGTGCACATGCTAGAATGGCCTAATAAGGCATCTAGACCAAATGGCACAAGATTTGGAATAGAGCAACTTGATCAGATCACCCGAAAACCCTTTCTGTTCAAATGCAAATTTGAACAACTTTACATTGTCAACTTTTTACCTGGAGCCTCAAACTTTGTGGGCATGTTCATAACCTCAAATGATGATGCTACACCAAGTGGTGCATCAAGGGGAGATGAATTGCTTGAATCCAACATGGCGAAACAATTTCTGTTCATTTCTAGGGTTCATCAAAGTTACATTGGCCACTTTGCCCAAATGAGCTCAAATTTGGTGTAGGGGCCTAATTATATGTGACATTTGATCCTGTTAAGTCCCATGTCAAGTGGAGGTCATTTGCTTGACCAAACACTGATCAAACACCTTCTGGCTTTTTACTAAAACCCTCATCGTGATCACTTTTACTTTTCTCCATGGCCTCAACTTCTTACCACATGTTCATTCAGTTACTGGCTACCCCCAGTAACTTCCCCAGCACCCTAGCTCCATGATTGAGGGTGTAGAACCCCAATTCCTACTGCTGGACAGCAGTTTTTACCTTCTCCATCACCTCCCTCGTCAACCCAGTGGCTCCCCAGGGCATCCAAGACCACAGAGCATTTCTTTACTCCCCCTGACCTTCTAGACAACTTTGGGCGGGTTGGACACGACCAGAGCAACGAGGACGTGGCCATGCCAGCCAAACGGGTGCTCTGGAGCACTCTACAGTGCTCTGGCGCACTGTAGCCTCGCCCAACCAGGAGCCCCCGACCACCTCGGGCCTCCTCCTCGAGTCCCCCGAGGTCTCCTCGACGTCCGCAACCTGCCGGGCTGTCGGTCTTATCCTCCCTGGTCCTCCTCCTCTCTCCACGAGCACGCCCGAGCGCGTCCATGGACAACGCTCACGGTGCACCGTGGCTGCAGCTATAAAAGGCCTCCCCCCGAGCACCTCTTGCCTCTTCTGGATCCCCCTCTCTCCCGTGCACCTCCTAGACATGCCCCCTCTCCCCCTAGTGCTCCCTTTCCCTCTCCGTGGCCACCATGGTCGCCGTCGGCCTCTGCCCGGCCCGGATGAACCAGAGCCTCTCCCCCTCTTCCTTGGCCACCAGGAGAACCGCAGCAGACCGGCGGAGGTCCCCCACCCTCTATCTCCAGCTCTGGCGCCCCGTTGTGCCCGCTGCCATGGCCGATGCAAGAGGAGCTCCGGCCCCTCCCCTACCGCCCCAAGGGACCTCCTGGATGCGCCGCTCCCCGGGGACCCCTCCGGTGGCCGCGCACTTGCCAGGGGTGGCCCGTGCCGCCGGGGACGGGCGCCGGCGTCGCGCGGCCCGAGCCTCCCCTCCCCTCTGTTGCGGGAGCGGGAGGAGGAAGAAGACCCTGCGGGGGGGGGGGGGGCCCACCTGGCGGCGACCCGGCCGACGGGCCCAGCAGCTTAAGTGGAAACGGGCCAGGCGCGAGCCGCTTTTCCCAGGCGAAAACGCCCTCCGGAGATGACGCCTTCGGCGTCACCACCTCCGCCCACACGGCCGTGCAGCTGGGCCGGCCCATCATCTATCCCTCGCCGACGCGCAGTAAAGGGTATAACCCCCTTTTCCCTTTTATTTTCTTTTTCCAGTCAACTTTAATAATCTCCCAAATATTCATATGAACTCCAAATTGCATGATTCAAATTTCCTATGGCTCCATAAATCATGCTCTATCACATGGTGCAACATGCGCAGTATTCCAAAGACTTTTCCTACCCAAATATTTATCAAATGCCTTTATTTCATTTCTGTGATGAACTTTAGAAAATTACAGAGAGCTCAATCTTGATCCAAATTCAGTGATTCAAATTCCTAGATGCTTGTCATGTCCAAACTTAGTTTTGGAACATTTTTAATAATAGTTTCTGTACCCCACCAAATATTGAGCCATTTCTTCATATTTATCAGCTTTGCAAAATCCTAGGAAATTCATTTCAAATCCAAATCCAGTGAAACCAACTCCTAAATGCTTCTAAAATCATGACTTGATGATGGGTACCTTTGCTCATCATTCAAGGAAATATTTCTGTATACTTCTTCCAAATCCATAAACCCTTTGGTTCCATCATATTGGAATGTTCCCAACTACCTATTGATCCAACACCTATGAAACCACCTTGGTCATTTCTAATATGACCAGAGGTATCCTAGAAAAGTCCAACTCCTATTTTTAGAGCACTTTTATTGTTGCTTTGATTGTGTTGCTTATTATGATTGTTTCCATCGTTAGTTGACGTAATAAATGGAGTATTCAGAGATGGACCAGAAGATTTGAAGACTCTGAAGAATAAGGCAAGCAGCCCTTTGACCATGTTCAAGAAACTTTTTATGCATGTCTCATAGCACCTTTATATTCAATGCATCGGAATCATGTTGAGGTGGAAACCACTTTGGTTGCTACCCCTGTTACTTTACTGTTGAAACTTGCATCAAACATGACCCTACCTTCCTATGAGGGTTTTGTGGGTGGGAGTAGATGGATGTATGCTATAGTAGTCGGCTACGCATAATGGGTCGGGGTTATGCATTGAGTGAAACAAGTGTGGTCTGACATACTTGCAAATGACCCAGTGGGTGCCACTAATGCCCCTGGGAGTTGATGAGGAGCTAGGGCACTACTTGGTGAAGAAGTAGTGTGCCGAGGCTCAACGAAAGTGTTGTTTACAGAGATGGATTAGATTTATGTGTGACTACCGTCCCAACCAAACATGCGCAACCACTCTACCCTTATATGGGAAAGGGCATTATTGATTACCTAGGTCGATACTAGCATGGTGCCCGCATTACTAGTGACGGGGGTGACATGAGGTCACTCTCGGGACGGGGTCGCGCTTGGATAGGCGGCCATGACTGTCTTTACAGGGCACCGGACACACCGTTGGTACCCCGTGTCAGTGGTATGTGATGAATATCGGAGCGAGTCTCCACAAACCTTGAGATGTGAAATGTTTGGCACCGGGCTGTTACCAATCGAGTGGACTCCATATTAGTGTCGTCTAGGGAAAGATAGTGATCGGGTGCTTACCCCGGATACTTGAGGTATCGCGGGTCGTGGATGACACGGAAGTTCCCCGGATCGTGTGGGTAAAGTGTGCAACCTCTGCAGAGTGTCAAACTATTCGAATAGCCGTGTCCGCGGTCAAGGACAGTTGGGTGGTGCTACTTAGACTATGTCTAAAAGTTTCTGGGAAACAACACGATTCAGAGATATTGATGATGTGATTGTGAGAAAGTCACAATGAGCTTGTGCATGAGTTGATTACAACTCTTTCTCGATATTGATGTCTGTGACCTCGTGATACTTGTTACAGACACATGCATGCCCTTGTTATTTGTTGATCATAATTGCATATGAAAAACTAGCTTTCCGCAAAACTGCCAACCTAGCAGTAGAGCCTTGCATAATTATTCTGTTATCACACTTGGGATACTTGCGAGTACATTCAATGTACTCATTGGCTTGCCATTGGTTATTTTATTGGCCAGGCATGAGAGCACAGGTTATGATGAAGATTTCTTGGTGACGAGCATGCGAGCTAGGACGCTTCCCAGTCAGAATGCCTGTAGGGTTAAGGCAGATTGCATGGGTCCATGTTGTCATTGTAGATTTTCCGCTGCGATGTTATACTCAAGACTTGACCACTATGGTCATATTTGTGTAATACGGTATGTATGGATGTAAGACTCTTGTTATTCAGCTTCTGTGTGTTCAGTGAGCATTGATCTCTGGGATCACTGTACACGTGAATTCGGTGATCACGACTTATGAGTCGGGGTCCCCACAGATCTGGTATCAGAGCCATCCTGACTGTAGGAAGCCTTAGTTAGCATTGTCGTTAGTTAGGGTAAAACTATTTCCAAAACTATTAGTAGATTTCAAAACTATCTATACTTCTCTTCCCTTCTCAATTTTTTCGAAAACTACGCTATACTCGATCTCTTCCCCTTCAAAACTTTTGGTCGCCAAAACCCTTATGCCCCAGACCACTGGATTTTCTGTAATCCTCGTGGAGTGCTCCTTGCCAAACACTCACCCACCACTTTTGCACGCAAGATTGGTGACACCACGACAAGATGATACCAACAGAAAATCCATCCTCGATGAGTAAGGACATGAAGAACCAAAAGATGGTGCAACCCTAGCCTACGATGACCATGGCATGAGATGTGCAAAATCATGATATGCATCGCTAATAGAGTAATCATGTCACTACCGTTGTTGTATCGGCAACCTCCGGTGGATGAGAACCTCGCCATTTGGTCCGCCTCACTATAGTGAGCAGGAAAACGGTTCTCTTCATCCCCCGCTCTTGGTGTCGATGTTTTCATCAACGAAACCAACATGTTGGACCTCTATTATGCCTTGTTATTATCATTACATATGGATTGCCTACTTGGTACCCTCGACGCCCCAGAAGGCACAAGGGATCGTCATGATTAAAGAGACAAGAGAAGACAAGTCAACGCCAGTTACAAGGAGGCACCTTCACCACCTCACCTCATCAGGCGAGAAGTTGTTGAAGATTCTTCAGGCTCAACCTGGATCGTTCATCAAGCAACTACAAGGGGCATAGCAACATCCGAGGAAGCTCAGAAGACTGCACGAGGCACAAGTCACGACACTGAGTCCGAGAACCCCTAGGGTAGGATGAGTCGTGTACCCCCTATGCGCAGTCGAGTCCATATGATGGTTCGAATAGAACCATGATTGTGTGTTGTTTGCTTTTATTTGCTTGTGTTTTGATATGAGTCGCACTTTTGCCCAGGCTACAAGTGCATGGCTATATCACCTTCCTTGCCTTGTTTCTTTTGTTTCGACCTTTTTGCACCTGTTTGTTGCACCTGCACTATAGAACCCCCTTTAGGCATTTCCCTCCTCTACGCTGCTTCTTCCCTCTATTCTCTCTCTCCCCCAATTGAAGACCCGCAAGACAAGATGCACCAAGGATTCTACCTCGGCAACCAACTGGCACCGAAGACTTCTACTACAACCTCCACGATCAATTGCAGCCCCGTAGTGTTATGTTTAACCCTCCAGATCAGTAACCCCATTCCTAGACCCTTGAGACTTCCCGAGGCACTCCAGCACGAATCCTTAACCATGTGCCTAACCCATGGTAAGGCGAGAGAACCTGTTGAGCCTTTGCAATCTTGCACAACATTGGGTTCGTAAAGGAGCTAGTGGACACGATGAGTGAGCACATTTTCATCCTGATATAGCACGAGGTCTGACGATGCCATAGATAGACCAGTTCGATGATATTGGACAGATGACTTGGTGGTTTATATCAGTGACTTCGAGGAATTATCTGAGACCTTGGTGGATTGTGAGATTTCATGTTGTTGGGATCATGACTTTGGGGAAGCATGTAGGAGTACCCGTTAGACATGAGATTTGGGTTTATGTAGGTGATTCAGGTTGGTATAATGCTGGATATGTCTGCATGATTCGGAGTAAGATTGGATTTAGGCCTATGATCCTGATTATGATATCATGCTTCTCGGTGGACGATAACCTAGGAGATTGGATTATTTGTCGGAGTTGATTTAGGGATCTATTTAGTCGTGATCTTGGAGTTTACTTGACCCGGATGATGGGAATTTGGTGGACCTACTATCGTGATGCATAATCCTTTCAAGTATTCGGGTATCATAGGGATTTGAGATCTTGTGGAACACCGTAGACATCGGATTTGTAGAATTGTTGGATTATGTGGTGATTGATGGAATTACCGGGCTATTGGAGTTGATCTATAGGAAGGAAACAAATCTTGGAGCGGCATATGACGTGTTTCCTTAGAATAGAGATGCATTATCTTGAGCCTTGCAAGACTAGGTTGAGCGCTTGGATTGTGGAGTTTAATTTAAGCTTAGCAGCATGTATGATCTACCTTTGGATTTTAGAGGTAGACGTACATATGGATTTGGGGATCGTAGACTAGTGCAATTGCGTGAGACCGTCTCTTGAGAGTCATGAGGATATGTATGGCAATGAGTGGTGATTGAAGTTGGTCTATGCGAGAGGCCGCTTTTCCGTTTGGAGTACTAGATAGAGCTATTGGCATCTCAGAAACTGTGCTTAAGGATAAGATGATATAAGTTCACTCACTCACTAGAATCCTTGAAACCCTTAAGCTCAACCGAGACCACCACCAATACCCCCCAGCTTACCTTGCGTACCCCTTAGACCTCATGGAGTAATTGGACAAGATGGATAACATCATTATTTGATGTCCTACTTGTCTGCCCGGAGACGAAGGAGCGACGGACAGCTGGATGGAAGACATTTGAAGACCGCCCTGAAGGAAGATCTACACTGACCACCGTCATCAAGAAGTAACTTCCGCGTTGAAGACCGGGCGTATCTGCAAACCACTCCTCCCGGAGGAACCAAGCAATTCCGTGTCGAAGGAACGCTCACACCAAGATGTATCAAGACTTGAAGGCACGATTCTGGTGGCACGAGATGAAAAGAGAGATTTGCAACCTATGTTGCAAGGTGTGATGTGTGCCAAAGGGTCAAGCTGAATATCAGCGACCCGCTGGATTGCTTCAACCACTCAAGGCTCCTGAGTGGAAGTGGGATAAAGACGGAATGAACTTCGTCACTGGTTTACCAAGGTCGGATAGAGGACATGACTCTGTTTAGGTCATAGTCGATCATTTGACCAAGGTGGTCTATTTCATTCCTGTCAAGACCACTTATGATGGCAACCGGCTGGCAGCTCTCTACATCGACCGAATCGTAAGTCTTCACGGTGTTCCCAAGGAGATTGTGTCAGATCGAGGAACCCAGTTCACCTCAAGGTTCTGGAAGAAGTTCTGAGAAGCCTTGGGAACCAAGTTGTCTTTCAGCACGGCTTTCCACCCCCAGACCAGAGGTCAGACTGAGCGAGTCAATCAGATTCTCGAAGTCATGACTCCGAGCCTGTGTCTTGGCATATGGAGCCAAATGGGAGGATTGTCTCCCTTTTTGCCGAGTTCTCCTATAACAACAGTTACCAGTCGAGCCTTCAGATGGCACCATTTGAGGTGTTATACGGACGCAGATGTCGCACACCCCTCAACTGGTCAGAGACTGGAGAAGGGCTAGTCTTTGGACCAGAGATTCTCCGCGCAGCGGTAGAGCAAGTCCAACTAGTCAGAGAACGTTTGAAGGCAGCCAAGTCAAGGCAAAAGAGCTATGCTGACACTCACCGTCGGGACATGAGTTTCCATATCAGGGACCACATGTACCTGCGGGTAACTCCTCTGAAGGGAACCAAGCGTTTCCACGTCAAGGCGAAGCCCGCACCAAGGTTCATTGGACCCTTTGAGATCACTGCAAGTCATGTGGTAGGCGGCTCCCCAGCTAGATCTACCACCTGAGATACCCTCCGTGCACCAAATCTTCCACGAGCCCCCACTCTGGAAGTACTTCTTACCTCCTAGCTAGCCCGATGCCCGCAAGGACATCGATCACCGAGCCCTTGGCAGCTAACCCAACCTAACCTATGCAAGAGACCCCTCAGCAACCTCCATCAAGGAAGGCATCAAGCAAGAAGCCATACCATCAAGCACTTCAGGATTCCAAGGAGCACCGCTCGGAAGCAGAACCCACAAGGAGAAGTGAAGACTACCCCGTATCCAAGACTCCGCTTTTCTTTCCACGCCTAGTCTGGGAATCTCGGGGACGAGATTCTTGTAAGGGGGGTAGGTCTGTCACACCCTGATTTTCATATCACATTGCTTAAGCTAATTTTCATGTTAAAAATGTGGATTTGCAAAACCTTTTGAGTGTTTTTGACTTTGCTTGATTTGACTTTTGTCTGCTGTTTGTTAGTGCTCTAAAAATCAAATAAATCCTCCAACTCTTGTACTTCATCTCCTTGACCCAAAACCTTTTCCCAATGATCATGCCATGTGTATAGACCAGTATAGAATTTTCTTATAAAAATATTTTGGCCAAATGGTATTTTCTAAAATTAGTTTTCCAAAAACCCCTGAATTGAGGTTTGCACTGCAAGTACCTTATTTAGGGTGTGAAAAATCTTTCAAAAAGTTTATTTGAATCCTATTAGATATAGGACTCCCAGAAACCACAAAAGTATAATTTTAAAAGTTATTTTTATATTTTATTTAAAAGCTTTTTCTTAAGGCCAGAAATGGTCTTTAATAGGGAAAAATTATTTAAGCATTTCAAAAATATTTGCCAAAATTCAGGGAAACTCCTAGGACATATATTGTCCATATATAAGAGTTTCAACACATGGTCATGTTCAAAATATTGGACTAATCTTTCCAAAACCCTTTCTGGATATTTCAAGCTTTTGAAATATTTACAAAGGAAACATTCTCCAAAAATTCCAGGGAAATTCTATCATGTCATATATGACATATTTGATGATCTTGCAAAGCCTCATGCCTTGAAGATCAAGGAAACATCATTTAGTCCCCTCAAATCCATCCTGTCCATATTTGAAGTTTGAGCAACTCTACATTGCCAAACTTGTCCAAATGCTCTCAAATTTGGTGCACATGCTAGAATGGCCTAATAAGGCATCTAGACCAAATGGCACAAGATTTGGAATAGAGCAACTTGATCAGATCACCCCAAAACCCTTTCTGTTCAAATGCAAATTTGAACAACTTTACATTGTCAACTTTTTACCTGGAGCCTCAAACTTTGTGGGCATGTTCATAACCCCAAATGATGATGCTACACCAAGTGGTGCATCAAGGGGAGATGAATTGCTTGACTCCAACATGGTGAAACCATTTCTATTCATTTCTAGGGTTCGCCAAAGTTACATTGGCCACTTTGCCCAAATGAGCTCAAATTTGGTGTAGGTGCCTAATTATATGTGACATTTGATCATGTTAAGTCCCATGTCAAGTGGAGGTCATTTGCTTGACCGAACACTGATCAAACACCTTCTGGCTTTTTACTAAAACCCTCATCTTGATCACTTTTACTTTTCTCCATGGCCTCAACTTCTTACCACATGTTCATTCAGTTACTGGCTACCCCCAGTAACTTCCCCAGCACCCCAGCTCCATGATTGAGGGGGTAGAACCCCAATTCCTACTGTTGGACAGCAGTTTTTACCTTCTCCATCACCTCCCTCCTCAACCCAGTGGCTCCCCAGGGCATCCAAGACCACAGAGCATTTCTTTACTCCCCCCTGACCTTCTAGACAACTTTGGGCGGGTTGGACACGACCAGAGCAATGAGGACGTGGCCATACCAGCCAAACGGGTGCTCTGGAGCACGCTACAGTGCTCTGGCGCACTGTAGCCTCGCCCAACCAGGAGCCCCCGACCACCTCGGGCCTCCTCCTCGTGTCCCCCGAGGTCTCCTCGACGTCCGCAACCTGCCAGGCTGTCGGTCTTATCCTCCCCGGTCCTCCTCCTCCCTCCACGAGCACGCCCGAGCGCGTCCATGGACAACGCTCACGGTGCACCGTGGCTGCAGCTATAAAAGGCCTCCCCCCGAGCACCTCTTGCATCTTCTGGATCCCCCTCTCTCCCGTGCACCTCCTAGACATGCCCCCTCTCCCCCTAGTGCTCCCTTTCCCTCTCCATGGCCACCATGGTCGCCGTCGGCCTCTGCCCGGCCCGGATGAACCAGAGCCTCTCCCCCTCTTCCTTGGCCACCTGGAGAACCGCAGTAGACCGGCGGAGCTCCCCCACCCTCTATCTCCAGCTCTGGCGCCCCGTGGTGCCCGCTCCACCATCAACCGACAAGGCCGCCGCCATGGCCGATGCAGGAGGAGCTCCGGCCCCTCCCGTGCCGCCCCAAGGGACCTCCTGGATGCGCCGCTCCCCGGGGACCCCTCCGGTGGCCACGCCCTGGCCAGGGGTGGCCCGTGCCGCCGGGGACGGGCGTCGGCGTTGCGCGGCCCGAGCCTCCCCTCCCCTCTGTTGCGGGAGCGGGAGGAGGAAGAAGACCCTGCGG
>LR738709.1:241398333-241454120 GCA_902687465.1 Secale cereale
GGGGGGGGGGGGGGGGGGGGGGGGGGCACCTGGCGGCGACCCGGCCGACGGGCCCAGCAGCTTAATTAGAAACGGGCCAGGCGCGAGCCGCTTTTCCTAGGCGAAAACGCCCTCCGGAGATGACGCCTTTGGCGTCACCACCTCCGCCCGCACGGCCGTGCATCTGGGCCGGCTCATCATCTATCCCTCGCCGACGCGCAGTAAAGGGTATAACCCCCTTTTCCCTTTTATTTTATTTTTCAAGTCAACTTCAATAATCTCCCAAATATTCATATGAACTCCAAATTGCATGATTCAAATTTCCTATGGCTCCATAAATCATGCTCTATCACATGGTGCAACATGCGCAGTATTCCAAAGACTTTTCCTACCCAAATATTTATCAAATGCCTTTATTTCATTTCTGTGATGAACTTTAGAAAATCACAGAGAGCTCAATGTTGATCCAAATTCAGTGATTCAAATTCCTAGATGCTTGTCATGTCCAAACTTAGTTTTGGAACATTTTTAATAATAGTTTTTGTACCCCACCAAATATTGAGCCATTTCTTCATATTTATCAGCTTTGCAAAATCCTAGGAAATTCATTTCAAATCCAAATCCATTGAAACCAACTCCTAAATGCTTCTAAAATCATGACTTGATGATGGGTACCTTTGCTCATCATTCAAGGAAATATTTCTGTATACTTCTTCCAAATCCATAAACCCTTTGGTTCCATCATATTGGAATGTTCCCAACTACCTATTGATCCAACACCTATGAAACCACCTTGGTCATTTCTAATAGGACCAGAGGTATCCTAGAAAAGTCCAACTCCTATTTTTAGAGCACTTTTATTGTTGCTTTGATTGTGTTGCTTATTATGATTGTTTCCATCGTTAGTTGACGTAATAAATGGAGTATTCGGAGATGGACCAGAAGATTTGAAGACTCTGAAGAATAAGGCAAGCAGCCCTTTGACCATGTTCAAGAAACTTTTTATGCATGTCTCATAGCACCTTTATATTCAATGCATCGGAATCATGTTGAGGTGGAAACCACCTTGGTTGCTACCCCTGTTACTTTACTGTTGAAACTTGCATCAAACATGACCCTACCTTCCTATGAGGGTTATGTGGGTGGGAGTAGATGGATGTATGCTATAGTAGTCGGCTACGCAAAATGGGTCGGGGTTATGCATTGAGTGAAACAAGTGTGGTCTGACATACTTGCAAATGACCCAGTGGGTGCCACTAATGCCCCTGGGAGTTGATGAGGAGCTAGGGCACTACTTGGTTAAGAAGTAGTGTGCCGAGGCTCAATGAAAGTGTTGTCTACAGAGATGGATTAGATTTATGTGTGACTACCGTCCCAACCAAACATGTGCAACCACTCTACCCTTATATGGGAAAGGGCATTATTGATTACCTTGGTCGATACTAGCATGGTGCCCGCATTACTAGTGACGGGGGTGACATGAGGTCACTCTCGGGACGGGGTCGCGCTTGGATAGGCGGCCATGACTGTCTTTACAGGGCACCGGACACACCGTTGGTACCCCATGTCAGTGGTATGTGATGAATATCGGAGCGAGTCTCCACAAACCTTGAGATGTGAAATGTTTGGCACGGGGCTGTTACCAATCGAGTGGACTCCATATTAGTGTCGTCTAGGGAAAGATAGTGATCGGGTGCTTACCCCGGATACTTGAGGTATCGCGGGTCGTGGATGACACGGAAGTTCCCCGGATCTTGTGGGTAAAGTGTGCAACCTCTGCAGAGTGTCAAACTATTCGAATAGCCGTGTCCGCGGTCAAGGACAGTTGGGTGGTGCTACTTAGACTATGTCCAAAAGTTTCTGGGAAACAACACGATTCAGAGATATTGATGATGTGATTGTGAGAAAGTCTCAATGAGCTTGTGCATGAGTTGATTACAACTCTTTCTCGATATTGATGTCTGTGACCTCCTGATACTTGTTACAGACACATGCATGCCCTTGTTATTTGTTGATCATAATTGCATATGAAAAACTAGCTTTCCGCAAAACTGCCAACCTAGCAGTAGAGCCTTGCATAATTATTCTGTTATCACACTTGGGATGCTTGCGAGTACATTCAATGTACTCATTGGCTTGCCACTGGTTATTTTATTGGCCAGGCATGAGAGCACAGGTTATGATGAAGATTTCTTGGTGACGAGCATGTGAGCTAGGACGCTTCCCAGTCAGAATGCCTGTAGGGTTAAGGCAGATGGCATGGATCCATGTTGTCATTGTAGATTTTCCGCTGCGATGTTATACTCAAGACTTGACCACTATGGTCCTATTTGTGTAATACGGTATGTACGGATGTAAGACTCTTGTTATTCAGCTTCTGTGTGTTCAGTGAGCATTGATCTCTGGGATCATTGTACACGTGCATTCGGTGATCACGACTTATGAGTCGGGGTCCCCACAAAAGGTTCATGAATATGGGTGAAAGTTATATCATTAAATAGGTTGGAATACTACAAGATTTTAGGAACTGGAATTATTTTATTTGGATTAATATTTAATCCAGAGGAATTTTTATAAAACAGACAGAAAAAGAAAAAGAAAAGTGGCACTATGCCACTGGGCCAAAAAGGCCACAGTGCAGCAGGCCCAGAGGGAAAACAGCCCGCGCGAGGCTGCCACGTCGAAGGCGTAAAGGCGAAGTACGCCTTCGACCGACGGAAACCGGTGCGCGCTTGTGCGTTTTTAAACCTGACGGGGGGTCCCACCCATCAGGGCGTGAGGCTGACGGACAGGGCCCACGGCCGTCGTCGTCTACCTCTGTCCAGAGGCGACGGCGAGCTTGCCGGCGGTGATATAGGGCACGGGAGGATGCGTGGATGGTACCGTCGTGCTTAGGGAGGAGCCGCCGTTCGGATGGAGGTGGAGTTGGTCGCCGGGGTGGCCTGGTTCGCCGGCGACGAGGAGGCACGGCGGAGTTGCTTCGGGTGGCGGCGGTTCCGGCCGTTTCCGGCAGCTAAAGAGAGGGGAAACAGGGGGGAAATGGTCAGTGGGCTCCAGCGGTTCTAGATCGAGTGAGAGGAGCGACGGAGAGGGCTTATACCTCCGGATCGACGGCGACCGGAGGCGGCGGAGCTCGAGCTCGGGCACATCTAGAGAGGAGTGGGTGGTGTAGGGGGATGAGTAGGTGTGTGAGAGGGCGAGTGGTGAGGAGAGGAGGGCGCGGGGCATCCTTTTTATAGGAGAACGGCGGGGTGCCATGGACCCGTGCGCTAGCGAGCTCCTGCTCGTTGCCACAGGGCTTGGGAGGAGCTGGCGCCGTGTCTGGGGTGTTCCTGGATGCGGTCCGCAGCCAGGGGAGAGAAGAGAGAGAGCAGTGGGAGGCCAGGGCATCGCGCGTGTGTGCATGCTCATTGGAGCTCTCGGGAGGCCGTCGCGCGTGCGAGCTGGGGCGAGAGGAGGGAGAAGGAGGAGGGGGTCGACCGGCTGCCGTGTCGGGGACGTCGAGGCGGCCTCGGGAGACACCATCCCGACGCCCTAGGTAGTCGTGCGCCTCGGGCAGGTCGCGGCTACAGTGTGGGAGCGCACTGTAGCGCGCTCTAGAGCGCCCAAATGGCCGGCATGGCCGTGTCCCACGCGCTCTGGGCGCGGCCACCATGTCCATTGGCTCTAGGGGGAGTAAACAATGTAGGAGGGACGTTGGATGCCAGGGAGAGCTTCTAGAAGGGGAGAGTGCTGAGAGGGAAGAGTGAAAATGGTTGTCCAGAATGTAAAATGGGGTTTTAACCCCCCCCCCCATCAATCATTGAGCTGAGGCCAGGGAAGAGTTACTGGAGGTGCAAGGGGACTTGGGGAAGCCGTGGTAAAAAGCCTAGCTCAAGGAGAACAAGGAAAGAGGTAGAAGTGTTAGTTTTGGAAAATCACCACACGGTGTTTGATGTGGTTTTGGGCAATCAAATGATTTCCAATAGACATGAGACTTAACAGGATCAAATGGTATATAGAAATACGTTGTTCCACCAAGTTTGGGCTCATTTGAAGAAACTTGCCAATGTAACTTTGGTAAACCCTAAAAATCAACAGAAATGGATTTTCCAAGTTTAAGTTAAGCAAATCATCCCTCCTTGATGCACAACTCGATGTAGTGTCATCATTTGGGGTTGTGATCATGCCCACAAAGTTTGAGGTTACAAGTAAAAAGTTGGTAGTGTAAAGTTGTTCAAATTTGAATCTGAACAGAAATGGTTTTGGGGTACTCTGATCAAGTTACCCTTCTCCAAAACTTGTGCCATTTGTTCTAGATGCATTACGAGACCATTCTAGCATGTGTACCAAGTTTGAGAGCATTTGGACAAGTTTGGCAACGTAAAGTTGCTCAAACTTAAAAAATGGACAGAATGGTTTTTAGGGGTTTTGATGATGTTTTCTGGCTTCCCAAGGCATGGGGCTTGGCAAGATCATCAAATATGTCATATATGACATGATAGAATTTCCCTGGAATTTTTAGAGAATATTTCCTTTGTAAATATTTCAAAAGCTTGAAATATCCAGAAAGGGTTTCTGAGGGATTTGTTCAATATTTTGAACATGACCAAGTGTTGAAACTCTTATATATGAAAAATACATGTCCTAAGAGTCTCCCTGAATTTTGGCAAATATTTTTTGAAATAGTTAAATAATTTTTCCCTATTAAAGACCATTTCTGGCCTTAAGAAAAAGCTTTTAAATAAAATACGAAAATAACTTTTAAATCTATATTTTAATGGTTTATGGGAGTCCTATATCTACTAGGTTTCAAATATACTTTTTGAAATATTTTTCTCACCCTAAATCAAGCACTTGCAGTGCAAACCTCAATTTAGGGGTTTTTGGAAAACTAATTTTTGAAAATACTTTTTGGCCAAATTATTTTTGTAAGAAAATACTATACTGTTATATACACTTGGTATGATCATTGGGCAGAAGTTTGGGGTAAGATGTTGAAATATATAAGATCGAGTAGTTGACTTTAAGGAGCACTTGAAAATCATAGAGAGAAAAACTTAATTCCAAATAAAAGCCAAATGATGCCAAAAAATTTGTTGGTCCAAATTTTCATGCTTTATTAATGCAAATGACATGTTACAAAATGCAGGGTGTGACATGGGTTGACTCCCGGGTTGCTGGATTATGTGACTTAAATCATCAGCATCCGGTGGCCGGACATAAGTCCCCTAAAGGTTACCCCGGAAAGCATCCTCTAAATCTTCCCAGCTTCCAATGGAGTTCTCTGGGAGGCTGTTCAACCAGTGTCGGGCTGGCCCTTTCAGCTTTAAAGGTAAGTATTTGATTGCATGGAGGTCATCTCCACGAGCCATGTGGATGTGAAGAATAAAGTCTTCAATCCATACAGCTGGATCCATTGTTCCTTCATATGCCTCGATGTTTACGGGTTTAAACCCTTCTAGAAATTGGTGATCTATCACCTCATCGGTAAAGCACAGAGGGTGCACAGCTTTCCTGTATTGTGCAACATCGCGACGTAGTTTGGACGGCATATGTGTTCGGTGTTGACTCCGAACTTGATTGTATCCGGTGTGCTTGGCTTGATAGCCACCGTCCCATGTGGGAGCACATTCCCTTGATCCATAGATCGAACTGGCCTGATCTGCTTTTTTATTCAGGTCCTAATGTAGTTCATACTTATGGCCCTGAGCCAATGTATCATTTCCTTTACGGTGGGGGGGGGGGGTGCGGGCTGGTATACGGCATTGCTAGCCGCTTTGTCCCATCCACGAGGTGGTCGGTCTGGTTGATTGGCCTCGTCATGCCTTGACGGAATTGGCGCAAGGGCCCCGTCGTCGAATTGTGACAGAAACTTGCACTTGGGATAGCTCTTTGTTTGGCACTCATGGTCGTATCTCTCTTCAACGTCCAGCACTTCATTTCATCTGTCATTGAGCGTATCATGTTCGGCTTTAAGTCGCTGCTACTGCTTTCTTAGGCTCCTTGCTGTGGCAATTAGCCATCGCTGAAAGTGTTCTTGTTCGAGGGGTTCCTCTGGGATGATGAATTCCTCGTCTCCTAGGCTGACGTCCTCTTCGGAGATAGGTAGGTAGTTACTGTCTTTGGAATCATTGTGATCGATGAGTTGTTCGGGACTGCATTGACCATCCTCCTGCTCGTCCTGCTCCAACGCTGGCTCTACGGGGTCTTCAGCTTCCTCCGGAGCCTCATTGTCTCTGGTGCCGGTATTACATTCCCTTACAAGACGCGATTGTGAGCGGCGCCGCTGACGTCGATGCTTAGGATGTTCATCGACGGGGTTATCCTCTTCTGGATCTTTGTCGCCATCGCCGTCCTTCTCCTGGGGTGTGTCCACCATGTATACGTCATAGGTAGAAGTGGCCGCCCATCGCCTGGTGACGGGCGTGTTTTGACATAGATCAGCTTCGACATCGTGGTCCATGCCAACGTAGTCTTCGGAAGCATAGTCTAGTATGTCAGTTAAGTCTTTGACCATGTCTACTTAGTGGGTGGTGGGTGGGAAGCAAAATTCCCTGATCTCAACCCCTAGTTTAACTGGGCACAGTTCGGCGGTGGATCCTCCGTAATGGCAAGTGATTGCAGTAAGTCTAGCGCCTCGTTTAAGAGCGAGAGCTGGATAGGAGATTGAGGGTCTGTAGAGTCAGGCTCGGTGATGACCACTTGGTCAAGCCTAGAGAGTGTGGACCCCAAGAGTTCGGAGCTCGTAATTGGAGGTGAGTCCGACTTCCCAGCGGCAGGGAGAGTCCCGTTCGATCCTGGGTCTGTGAGCGTCACGATCGCTATTGTGCCTCCGGCTAAAAGTTCCATGGAGGGGAAGAGTCTGGCGGGGTTTATCATCCCATCTTCGGATGGAGTGATCTGCTCCGGATCTAGGGCCGGAGCGCACACGGGTGTTGACCCCTGTACGAGATCTGATGATAGATCTGAGATGTCTCCATCATGTAGTAAGGGAGCGACAACAGAGGGCGCCGATCCTTCGAAGATCAAATCTCCTTGGATGTTGGCGACATAATTTAGACTTCCAAACCTGATCTGATGACCAGGGGCATAGTTTTCAACCTACTCAAGGTGGCCATCCGAGTTGGCGCGTAGCACGAACCCGCCAAACACGAAAAGCTGACCTGGGAGGAAGATCTCCCCGGGGTGGCAACGTTGGTGATGATGAAATGAGCCATCAATCCTTCTGTCGATGACACATCAGAACTCTCAATGAAAGCACCAATGTCGTTGTCAAAACCGGCGGATCTCGGGTAGGGGGTCCCGAACTGTGTACCCGAGGATCGATGGTAACAGGGGGAAACAAGGACACCATGTTTACCCAGGTTCAATCCCTCTTAATGGAGGTAATACCCTACTTCCTGCTAGATTGATCTTGATGAATATGAACATTACAAGAGTTGATCTACCTCGAGATCATAATGGCTAAACCCTAGAAGTCCAGCCTATGGTAATTGTGATTCTGCCTCTACGGACTAAACCCTCCAGTTTATATATGCACCGGAGGGACCTAGGGTTGTACACAATCATCTTGCAGAGGAAGGAAACATTACACCCGGACCTTAAACTTTCCATTCTACACATATAGGTGTCCTATCCGGATACGAGAGATAATCTTCTGTGGTGATCTGCACGGTCCACCAGTCCGGCCCATAATGAGTAATCCGACCACCCCAGGACCCCTTAATCCAAGACTCCCTCTGCAGCTTCCCGGCAATTGTTGCACGCGTCAACCTCCTTGCCGAGGGCTTAAGCCTTATCCTTCTTACCGGTACTTGGCGTGCTCGACCCCTCGACTATCATCACTACCTTATCCTTGTGCTTCTTACTCCGCTTCTTGTTCTTGTTCTTCTGACTAGAGGCATCGTCGTCATCCTCTGAGTCGATGTCGACGCCATTTTCTTCTCAGGGAGTTTCCTCCCTTCCTCTACCCGAGAAAACTTGTCCACCAAGGTATAAAGCTCCTTCACAGTCTTTGGAAACCGAGCATTCATCTTGGAACGTATCCGACGATTGTGCACATTGGACTTGAATGCTGCTATCACTGTAGCTGGGTGGATGTCTGGAATATTTATGTGGACTCGACTGAACCTCTACATGTACTTCCGCTGAGTCTCTCCTTCTTTCCGTGGGAGCAATTGCAAATCACTGGGCCGTGAAACATCTCCGTTGTATCTATAATTTTTTATTGTTTCATGCTAATATTATTCAACTTTTACATACTTTTGGCAACAATTTATATGATTTATTTGGACTAACTTACTGATCCAGTGCCCAGTGCCAGCTCCTATTTTTTGTGCATGTTTTTGTATTACAGAAAATCCATATCAAACAAAGTCCAAACGCGATACAAATTTACGGAGAATTATTTTGGAATATATGTGATTTTTAGGAGGTGGAGTCAACGCAAATGGGGGCCCGTAGTGCCCACAACCCACCAGGGCGCGCCACAGGGCCAAGGCGGGCCTTGGTGTCTTGTGCCCTCCTCGAATGTCGGTTGGGGCCCTTCTTGTGCCGCAAGAAATCTAATTTATGGTTAAAAATCGTGTTAAAATCTTAGCTCAATCGGAGATACGGATCTCCGGGAATTTAAGAAATGTTGAAGGGCCGGATCTGAGGAACACGGAACACAGAGAGACAGAGAGACATATCCAATCTCGGAGCGGCTCTTGCCCCTACCATGCCATGAAAGCCAAGGACTAGAGGGTAAAACCTTCTCCCACCTTGGGAGGAGGCCAAGTAATAAGAAGGAGGGGGGCTCTATCCCCCTCACGTCCGGCGGCGCCGGAGTGCCGCCGGGGCAACGATGGGGACGGTGATCTACATCAACAATCTTGCTACCGTCAATACCAACTCTCTCCCCTCATTGCAGCAGTGTAACACCTCTTTCCCCCCGCTATAATCTCTACTTAAACATGGTGCTCAACTCCATATATTTTTTCCCAATGATCTATGGTTAGCCTATGATGTTTGAGTAGATCTACTTTGTCTCGCGGGTTAATCGTGATCTTGGTTGGTATGATTGTATTTTTTTTGGTGCTGTCCTACAGTGCCCTCCGTTCTCGCGCAAACGTGAGGGGCCCCCACTGTAGGGTGTTGCAATATGTTCATGGTTTGTTTATTGTCAGAGTTGCGGGGGATGACAACAACCCAAACACGGATAAGTTGGTTATGACGTATGGGAGTAATGAGAACTTGATACTTAATTCTATGGTTGGGTTTCATGACCTTAATGATCTTTAGTAGTTGCAGATGCTTGCTAGGGGTCCAATCATAACTCCATATGACCCAAGTAGAGAAAGTATGTTAGCTCATGCCTCTCCCTCTTATAAAATTGCAAGAATGATTATCGGTACTTGTTATCTATTGCCTACGGACAAATAACTTACTTGTTAACCAAAGCTATCCACTTTTATTCATGTAAAGTAGTTCTAGCATCACACGTACAAAATAGTTTCATACTTGTTTTCGGTAAAGCAAACGTTAAGTGTGCATAGATTTGTATCGGTAGTCGATAGAACTTGAGGGAATATTTGTTCAACCTTTAGTTCCTCGTTGGGTTCAACACTCTTACTTATCGAAAAAGGCTACAAAGGATCCCATATACTTGTGGGTTATCAAGACCTTTTTCTGGTGCCGTTGCCGGGGAGTTATAGCGTGGGGTGAATATTCTCGTGTGTGCTTGTTTTCTTTATCACTATGTAGTTTTTTTGTTCTAAGTTGTTCTCTATCTTTAGTCATGGATATGGAACACGAAACACCAAAAAAATTAGTTGTACTTGCTGCTCATGGAGATGGGGAACCTCCTAAAACCCTCGACGCTGGTTATGTGAAAGATATTATGCACTACTTGGATAATCCTGAGAAAACCCCATTCAACTATATAATGGGAGTAATGTTGGATCAACATGAATACTTTAGGGATTATCGCATGACTCATAAAAGGAATTTCTTATGGGATCAAATTCATATGTTGCATTGGTATGCTTATAATTTATGCTTGATATATGATTATACTTGTTGCTCTAGGATGAATGCTCCACATCTTCCCTTTTCATGTGAATTCAATGATAATAAAACCTTGGCTTCTTATGCTAATGGTATATTTGATTATTATGATGTGGAACAAATAGAAGAATTTGTTGCTTTTATGGGTGCTTGTGAAATTAAATGTTTGTTTGAAGAGTATGAAAATTATGATGATGTTGTTTACAGATCTGAAAATCTTGCTATACTTAAATATTGCTATTTGAATTATAAATACAATGCCCATATTGATGCGTTTAATGAGAAGGTCTCCGCTATCCAAGAAGAGACTAATATTTCGCAGGAGTCTATGGAAGCAAAAATTAATGACATTGTGAGCGCATTGGATGAAAAAGATGAGGAGGAGAGTGAAGAACAAAATGAGGAAGAGCGGATTGATCACCTGTTCCCACCTTCTAATGAGAGCAACTCTTTATCCCATACATTATTTAATTTCCCTTGAAATTTACCGAAGGATGAATGCTATGATGATTGTTATGATCCCGTTGATTGTTTTGAAATACCCCCTTTTTGATGATGCTTGCTATGCTTGTGGACAAGATGCCAATATGAATTATGCTTATGTAGATGAACTTGCTATAGTTCCTTATGTCAAGAATGAAATTGTTGCTATTGCACCCACACATGATAGTCATATTATCAATTTGAATTCTCCCAACTACATTATATCGGAGAAATTTGCACTTATTAAGGAGTACATTGCCGGGTTGCCTTTTACCATTGCACATGATGATTTTTATGAATATAATATGCATGTGCTTTCTGCTCCTACTTGCAATTATTATGAGAGAGGAACTACATCTCTGCCTCTCTATGTTTCCAACATGATAGAATTGCAAGAAACTGCTTATACTATGTATTGGCCTTCACTTGATGTGCATGAATTGTTCTTGTATGACATGCCTATGCATAGGAAGAGAGTTATACTTCATTGTTACATGACACATATCACTTTTTTCTCACTACTAAATGCTAAATCATTGTTGATTCAAATTGGCTTTGTTATACCTTGGGATCCGGGTGGATTCATTACTTGAGCACTTTATGCCTAGCTTAATGGATTTAAACAAAGCGCTGCCAGGGAGAAAACCCGGAAGTTTTAAAAAAGTGTCTTTTATTTCTGTTGAATGCTTTTATAAAGTAAAAAATATATAGAGGGGAACCTAAAACTTTTCCAAAAAGAAAAGTGAAAGTGAGAGGGACAAGCATTGTGAAAGTGGGAGCTAGCCTTGAACTTTGTTCATGCCCATGAGAACTTTGTGAATTTTAATTACAGAAACTTTTCAACAAAAATAATTATCCCCTTGTACAATTCCATTGTATTAAAAAAATAATGTGCCAAGAGTTTCCTTTAGGATGATTAAATTGCTTGTTGGTTTGTGCGGTGCAAAAGCGGAAACTTTTGCTGTAGTGCACAATTTTACGTTTTTTACTAGAATGTCGAAAGCTTCTGAAACTTTCTGCATAGTCTTGCTATATAAAATATTTATTTTTCATAACTATTTTCAGAATTTTTAGAGTTATAGAAGTATGGTGGATGTTCAAATCTTACAGACTGTCCTCTTTTCACAGATTGTTGTTATAGCTTCATTGTTTGCATATGTTTGAATACTTGTTGAAGCCTCCTTGACTTGGGGCCATAGAATTGTGATAGCCTACAGTGGGTAATGTTTGTTTATAATTATAAAATAATGTTAGAGAAGTGCATGATGTGATTTCATTGATCATATGCACTAACCCCTCCACTAAAAGTTCCGTTAATTTTTGTGTGGATGAAGTGTTCGAAGATCGAGGAGGTCTCGATGTGAGGAGAAGGAGGAGAGGCAAGAGCTCAAGATTTGGGATGACCAAGGCACCCAAGTAAATGTTCAAGGAGACTCAAGCGTCTAAGCTTGGGGATGCCCCAGAAGGCATCCCATCTTTCTTCAACAAGTATCGGTATGTTTTTTGATTCGTTTTGTTCACATGATATGCGTTAATTCTTGGAGCGTCGTGTGCCTTTTATTTTTATTTTAATAATGCACCATGCTGGTATGAGATAGTCCTTGGCAATTTTTTAGAATGCTCTTTGCTCTTCACTTATATCTTTTGAGTATGGCTTTATAGAATGCTTCATGAGCTTCACTTATATCGTTTGAAGTTTGGATTGCCTGTTTCGCTTCACATAGAAAACTGATGTCCGTAGAATGTTCTCATGCTTCACTTATACCTATTTAGAGAGTCAAACGGAATTGTTGAATTGCATGGTTAGTCATAAAATCCTACATAAAACTTATGGATCACTGAATATGATATGTTTGATTCCTTGCAATAGTTTTGCGATATAGAGATGATAATATGTGGGAGGTACTAGTAGATGACCGTGTTTAGTAAGATATTGGTGTTAAGGTTTGTGATTACCGAAGCATTCACGTATAGTCTCTCATTATGCCGGGAAGTTGGAGCACAATTTATCCTTGATTGTCCTATCTTTGTGTGAAGGTCGGGGGCGCGCGATGGTTAAATCCTACCCCCTAGGAGCATGCGTAGTATTACTTTGCTTTGAGGGATAATAAACTTTTGAAATAAGTATGTGAGTTATTTATGACTAATGTGAGTCCATGGATTATACGCACTCTCACCCTTTCATAATTGCTAGCCTCTCTCGTGCCGCGCAACTTTCACTGGTGCATAAACTTTATTATACCTTCCTCAAAACAACCACTATACCTACCTATTGTGGCATTTCCATAGCCATTCCGAGATATATTGCCATGCACTTCCATCATATAGTTGACTTGAGCACTCATTTTCATATCGCTTTGCATGATCGTAAGACAGCTAGCACGATATTTTCATGGCTTGTCCATTTTTTGATATATTTGCTATGCTAGATCATTGCACATTGAGGTACACTGCCAGAGGCATTCATTTAGAGTCATACTATGTCATAGGTATCGAGTTGTAATTTTTTTTTGAGTTATAAGTAAATAGAAGTGTGATGATCATCATTATCTATTATTAGAGCATGCCCAGTGAGGAAAGGATGATGGAAACTATGATTCCCCCACAAGTCGGGATGAGACTCCAGATTTAAAAATAATAAAATAGGCCAAAGAAGCCCAAATAAAAAAGAGAGGTCAAAGAAGCCCACCAAAAAAAGAGAAAACTAAAAATGAGAGAAAAGAGAGAAGGGCATTGCCACTATCGTTTACCACACTTGTGCTTCAAAGTAGCACCATGTTTTTCATGTAGAGAGTCTCCTATGCTTTCACTTTCATATACTAGTGGGAATTTTTCATAGTAGTTGATGCATACCCACTTAGTTTCATACTGAGCTTTCATACACTTATAGCTCTTAGTTGCATCTGTTGCATGGCAATCCCTACTCCTCGCATTGATATCCATTGATGGACATCTCCATAGTCCATTAGTTTGCCTAGTTGATGTGAGTCTTTCTTCCCTTCTTTTGTCTACTACCACCACATTCTATCCCACCTATATTGCTATATCCATGGCTTGCGCTCATGTATTGCGTGAGAGTTGAAAATGTTGAAGCGCGTTAAAAAGTATGAACCAATTTCTTGGCTGACACTGGGATAGTACATGATTTAGACTTTGAGCTAGAAAGACAGAGCATGACAAGACTATATGATTTTGTAGGGATAACGTTCTTTAGCATTTGATATTCTGAAAGACATGATTGTTTGTTGGGATGCCCGAGTATTGATGTCTTTATGTAAAATTATAGACTATTGCTTTGAATCACTCATGTCTTAATATTCATGCCATGACTAGATATATGATCAAGTTTATGCTAGGTAGCATCCCACATCAAAAATTAACTTTTTTATCAATAACATGCTCGAGGATGAGGAGGAATTAAGCTTGGGGATGCTGATACGTCTCCGGCATATCTATAATTTTTGATTGTTTCACGCCAATATTATTCAACTTTTACATACTTTTAGCAACAATTTATATGATTTATTTTGACTAATTTACTGATCCAGCGCCCAATGCCAGCTCTTGTTTTTTTGCATGTTTTTGTATCATAGAAAATCCATATTAAACAAAGTCCAAACACGATAAAAATTTACGGAGAATTATTTTGGAATATATGTGATTTTTAGGAGGTGGAATCAATGCAAACGGGGCCCCGTAGTGCCCACAACCCACCAGGGCACGCCACAGGGCCCAGGCGCGCCCTGGTGTCATGTGCCCTCCTCAAATGTCGGTTGGGGCCCCTCTTCCGGCCCAAGAAAGCTAATTTATGGATAAAAACCGTGTTAAAATCTCAGCGCAATCGGACTTACGGATCTCCGGGAATTTAAGAAACGGTGAAGGGCCAGATCTGAGGAACGCGAAACAGAGAGAGACAGAGAGATAGATCCAATCTTAGAGGGGCTCTCGCCCCTCCCATGCAATGGAAGCCAAGGACCAGAGGGCAAACTCTTCTCCCACCAAGGGAGGAGGCATAGGAAGAAGAAGAAGGAGGGGGCACTCTCCCCCTCGCTTCCGGTGGCGCTGGAGTGCCGCCGGGGCAATGATTGGGATGGCGATCTACATCAACAATCTTGCTACCGTCAACACCAACTCCCCCCCCCCTCATTGCAGAGGTGTAACACCTCTTCCCCCCCTCTGCAATCTCTACTTAAACATGGTTCTCAACTCCATATATTTTTTCCCAATGATCTATGGTTATCCTATGACGTTTGAGTAGATCCGCTTTGTCCCATGGGTTAATCGTGATCTTGGTTGGTATGATTGTATATTTTATTTTTGGTGCTGTCCTACGGTGCCCTCCATTCTCGCGCAAATGTGACGGGCCCCTGCTGTAGGGTGTTGCAATATGTTCATGGTTTGCTTATTGCCAGTGTTGCGGGGGATGACAACATTCCAAACGTGGGTAAGTGGGTTCTGACGTATGGGAGTAAAGAGGACTTGATACTTAATGCTATGGTTGGGTTTCATGACCTTAATGATCTTTAGTAGTTGCGGATGCTTGCTAGGGGTCCAATCATAAGTGCATATGATCCAAGTAGAGAAAGTATGTTAGCTCATGACTCTCCCTCATACAAAATTGCAAGAATGATTACCGGTACTTGTTATCAATTGCCTACGGACAAATAACTTTCTTGTTAACAAAAGCTATCCACTTTTATTCTTGCAAAGTAGTTCTAGCATCACACCTACAAAATAGTTTCATACTTGTTTTCGCTAAAGCAAACGTTAAGTGTGCGTAGATTTGTATCGGTGGTCGATAAAACTTGGGTTCGACACTCTTACTTATAAAAAAAGGCTACAAACGATCCCCTATACTTGTGGGTTATCATGCCGCCCTGGTTCTTGGTGGCCGACCGTGAAGGCACCAACGAAATCATGGCACAGGTCAGCCTACGTCGAGATGGAGTTCCCCGGCAGATGCATCAGCCAAGACCTCACATTTTGGTTGAGTGCCAAAGGGAAGTAGTTGGCGAATACCTTCTCATCTCTTCCCTCGACGGCTTGAACATCGATGGTGTAGATGCTCAAGAACTCTGTCGGGTTCAGTCTTCCATCATACTTCTATGGAATCTCTGGCTTGAACTTGCGAGCGGACGGCCAACGAACTTGCCGCAGCTCACGGGTGAAGGCAGGGCACCCTACCTCCAAAGGTAGGTACCCGCCCCCGTCTAGTGCAGGATCATCGACGTTGGGGCCATCACGCCCGTCAAGCTGGTAGTGGTCGCCGCGACATTGCTCGATGGTGACGCGTGCGCGCTCCCCCTGCCTGCCCTTCGGGGCTCGCTGTCGGCCCTTATGCGCTCAAGGGTCCGATGAGGCCATCGAAACATTGACTTGCTCCTGATGGTGTGGCTCACGAGCCGATCGCCGTGGCGAGGACTGCACCGTGGGGGTGGCCCCCTTAGTATGACCACTAGCGTGGGTCGTCGTCGCTGCCTGGGGAGGCAGTGACGGGCCTGCTCGGTGTGCTCCTCCCACCTTGGCGAAACCAATCATACTTTGGATAGTGGCTCGCTACACATACATCTGGTCGGCTGCCCGGAAATCTCAGCAGCAATTGGGCCCGCACCATAGCCTCCGAGGCGGTGCTTGGCATAGGCGACGATGATGTGGACCGTAACATTGCCCGGCTCCTGATGGTACAGATGGCGACCGCACTATGCTCTCGTCACTAGGAGTCAGCCGCTTGGACGGCGTGGGGATGAGGCGGAGGCGCTTGGGGGCCAGCAGCTCTGTCGAACACAGTGGTTAGGTTAGCTCGTCCCGAGGGTGGCGCATGCCCTGTGGTCGCGCCCGCGACGGGGGCAGCCGGAGAGTTGCGGTTCGCCCAAGAACGAGCGACACCGCCAAGACTGTGCTCTTCGGCTGGGCGAGGAGGTATGGACGGAATAATCTCTCGACTCGTACCTCGTGGAGCATGACCGTTGGGATGTTGTTGATGATGTTCTACTCCGGCGCCTCCCGCTCCTGCTTCGACCACGGGGGGTGTGATAACGACGCCACCCGTGCTGACCACGTGTAATGCCCAGGATGCGACTATATCTCCTACGTGTTGAGGCATGACTTAGAGACATAAGCGCATTCTGGAATGATCGCAAGCGTGGTATCTTTGCACTACTCATGTAAAAGTTCAGGGATGAAAGAGGAAAATAGTTGGCTTACACTCGCCACGTCACACAATGAATACAATAGCATACATTCATCCAAATAACACAGGGTCCGACTATGGACGAAATCCAAACGAGAAAATATACCACAAACACAAGCCCTGATCGCCCCTAGTAGGAACCACTACTGATCGTCGGGATGCGTAACATAGAAACGACCACGCTCTTGATCGAACTCCCATTGAAGTTCTTATCCATCTCCTCCATCGTTCTTGGCTGTACCTGCATCTGGTGTGCGTTGTAATCTGTGAGTCACAAGGACTCAGCAATCCCATTCCCGGGTATCAAAACTAACAAAGCCTTTAGGTGTGGAGAGGTAATAAAGTGTTTGCAGCAAACACTAAGAAACTAGCTTATGAATACAGAGCAAGATGAGAATATGTGCCAACGGTCGCCAAAGTTGATCAAGAAGTGATCCTAGCTACTCACGTTCAAGCATAACCCCACCGTGCTCACTGCCTGAAGCCCTTCAGAAAGAGACCATCACGGTTACTCACACAGGTAGTGTATTCTTAAGGATATGGTGTCAAGTTATCTACAACCGAATATTAATAAAATCCCATGTGCCACATAACCGTGGGCACGACTTTCGAAAGTTCAAAACCCTGCAGGGGTGTCCCAACTTAGCCCATCACAAGCTCACGATCTGCGGAGTCGAAACTCCAAGGTTGGAAGACCCGAGTATTCTCGGAATCCCGTGCTCAAGATATTTCGACAAAGGTAAAACTAATCCAGTAAGACCTCCCGGTGTGCCGACACCCTGATAGTAGCGGCGCGTATCTCGTCTCAGGCCACGACCGGATGGGACAGCCTACAGGAAAATACCAGATACCTCGAGTTTCCCCAAGGCGGCCCTACAGTCTGCCCAGTTTTGGACCAACACTCATGAGGAGCACTGGCCCGAGTTGTTGATTAAGAACTCGGGTTTATAACTCCCTATCAAGTTTTAGTTGTTAGGCAAATGTAGTACCAATGTTGGGTCTTGCTGGAAAAGCTTTAAGCAGAGTGAATTATCAAGGGGGGCACATAAACCCCAACCGTGTTAGGAACGCAAAATCAAGGAACATAACACCGGTTTATGGGGTCCTAAGGTGACATGAGTGGAACAAAACACCAAGAAAAAGGCCAAGCCTTCCACCCATTACCAATATATATGTGCATTAAGTTATTTCAGATAAATATTGTGTTATCCCAATAAAACAAGTCCGAACCTGGAGCAATCTTCAAAACTTCACCTGCAACTAACAACGCTATAAGAGGGGCTGAGAAAAAGCATACTTAGCCAATCAACGGTTTGCTAGGAAGGCGGTTAGAGTGTTTCATGGCAACATAGGAGGCTAACAAAATAGGAATAGGCATCGAGGCATAGCTAAAGAGCGAGACAACTAGCAAGGCAAAGATAGAGGTGATATCGGGGAATGGTCATCTTGCCTGCTAAGTCATCGGTGGGGTGGTAAGACGGCTCCTCAAACTCAATCGTGACAAGATCCTCGAACTCGGTATCGGCTCCCGGCTCTACCCAACCCAAGATCACAACAACGGTACAAGATCAATCATGGTGCAATGCACAATAAACATGAGGCAAGACATGACATGGGATGCACGTATGATGTGCGTATGCATGAGGATGCTCTTGAGCCTAAGGAGAATATGATGGAAATGGCTTCATCTTGGGCAACCAAGTAAGCCACTGGATAGATGGGAAGATTTCGGTTGAAATCGATATAAGGATCATGGAAAACGGATGTATGGTTTGCAAATGACAAGCAAAACACTAAACGATGCAATCTGCCAAGAACAGCAAGTTTCCAACTAAGTGACCAAGTTTAAGTATGTTACAGTACTCCAAAAAGCAAGCAAAAGTCATGGCAATAGCATACATACCATGATCTTCAAGAATAACCACATGGCTGCTTCTACTACTTACTAGAACATGTAACAAACAGCATGGCAAAAGCGCAAAAGTTTAACCAGACTTAGTGAAATCTGGGCATGGCAGCAACAACGACAAGTAGCATGTTTGCAAGCTTGTGCAACTCATCTCAAAGCATAGCATGGCATGTGAATGTAACCAACAGCAATAAGACAAGTTTTTGAAGCTACTCATGGCAAGAACATGGTCATAGGATGGATATTACACTAGCTATTCACATGGCAAAACTGAACTTGCTGATAACAAGCTGACCGAAACATTTTATAGCTACTTGAGAGCATGAAAAAAACAAGCTAAAGCAACTCATCATGGCAAACAAGAGGATGGATAGCTAGAGCATAATATATAAATCAAGGAACACCCACTGGACAACTCTAACCATGCACAACAATGACGGTGGCACCATGGAAACATGGCATAAAAATTACCAGATTCACCCTTAGCAGAAATTCAACATCACGATGGCATGTTAACAAGCTTGATGAACTCATCTCAAGACATATCATGGCATGAAAATAAATATATCATGTAGAGCACATTCCAGTGAGCAAAACTCATGTTGACACCTAGCTCATATAACACATAGATTAATATACACGAATAAGACAAAACATCATCTCATAACAACTTCAGAAACTTATCAGCCACATGCACTTTTGCAAACAGGGTTAAACATGGCATAATGCAACCTAACATGCATGCAAATGCATCCATCTTGAAGAGCATCACAAGACGAATATTTTTATATATCATATGCGCAAAACAGAGCACCGAGCACAAAGTTACCAAATGATGAAGGAGACAAGAAAAATTAACGTATCCAGGGACTTAGTGAAAAATACCCCTCCGAAAAAGTCAACGCGGGATGGGACGGATCATGGGACGGAGGGATCCGGGCATTTGGATGCCGGGACTGGTGGATCTGATCCACCCTCGGGTGGATACAGATCTGGCCGGAGCGGGGCCGGAGTTGGCCGGAGCGAGGTGGCACGCGGCGGCCGGAGCTCGCCGGCCGGCGAGGGGGGAGGAGGCCGGCGGGTGGAGGTGATGGCGGCGGCGACCGGCGGGTGTGGGGGAGGCCGGCGGCACGAAGCTGCTTGCGGCCGGCAGTGGAGCTGCTCGCGGTCGGCGGTGGCAGCCGCGGAGCCGGGCGGCGGCGGACCGGAGGCGCGCCGGCGGCGATCGGAGTCGGGAGGCGGAGTGTGAGTCGGGAGGCGCACGGGACGGTGGCGCGGCGCGGGGGCCGGGTGGGCCCCGCCTAGGCCCGGCGGCCCGGCGGCGCGGGGGAGAGAGGACCCGGCTGCGGGACACGTGGCGCGAGCCGATTGGCTCGGGGCGGTGGGCGGACGCGTCCGGCCGTCAGCGGACGTGTCCGGCGGCGCGGGGAGCTCGGATCTAGGGTTTTTACCTGATAATGGAGGGGATGGGGCCTTTTTATAGGTAGAGGGAGCTAGGAGTGTCCAAATGAGGTGCGGTTTTCGCCCAGACGATCACGAACCAATGACCAAGAGGATGGAGGTGCTTGCGCTGGGCTAGTGAGCTGTTGTGGAGGGGTGCTGGGCCAAAAGAGATAGGTCTTTAGCCCACGTGGTTAACCGTTGGAGTATCAAACGACCTCCAAACGAGACGAAACTTGACAGGCGGTCTACTGGTGATATACCAAGACCACTTGACAACTCTCGGCCCATTCCGAGGATGTTTTTAACCCACTCACGAAACAAAGGCTTGAGAGGTGCGACGGGCACGTGTGTGAGAGTCGGAAATCGAAACGGACAACGGAGAAGACGGAGATGATGCAACTACCACACGAATGCAAACGAGACTATGCCAATGCAATGCACATAATGAAAATGACATGGTGACATGCAACACACGCACAAGGTAAAAACAAAGAAACCCAAAATGAATGAAGAGCCCAGAATGGAATTGATTAAGTCAACGATGCATATATTACCATAAATGGAATTGTTACATCCAAGGCGTTACACCACGTCCCCTACAGCGTCCGCATTCCCTTGCGTTCACCCATTCCCTATGGCGTCGGCGGTAGCGGGCAGCGAGGCCCTTGAAGTGGATGGGTGAGCGGTGGCACCAAACTTCTTCTTGGGCGCCATGGTTGATAGAGCCGGAGACGGTGAAGTTGGTGATGAAGATGACGTGCTGCTCAAGCTCTCGGATTCGCGCAAGTGATCCCCCTACCTGGCACGCCAAAGATGTCGCGGGAAAACCACGACCACCTATGGGACAGGAGTCCCTTTCTGCTTCGGTGGGGGGATGGACACGTTGCACAAAGAGCAGAAAGCGTAGCGCAGCACGAGAGAGATCACACGGGTAGGTTTTGAAGGATACATGCCCTAGAGGAAATAATAAAGTTGTTATTTATATTTCCTTATATATCATGATAAATGTCTTTTATTCATGCTAGAATTGTATTAATCGAAAACTTGATACATGTGTGAATACATAGACAAATCAGAGTGTCCCTAGTATGCCTCTACTCGACTAGCTCGTTAATCAAAGATGGTTGTGTTTCCTAACCATAGACATGTGTTATCATTTGATCAATGGGATCACATCATTAGGAGAATGATGTGATGGACAAACCCATCCATTAGCTTAGCACTATGATCGTTTAGTTTTATTTCTATTGCTTTCTTCATGACTTATACATGTTCCTCTGACTATGAGATTATGCAACTCCTGAATACCGGAGGAACACCTTGTGTGCTATCAAACATCACACCATAACTGGGTGATTATAAAGACTCTCTACAAGTGTTTCCGAAAGTGTTTGTGGTGTTGACATAGATCAAGATTAGGATTTGTCACTCTGAGTGTCGGGGAGGTATCTCTGGGCCCTCTCGGTAATACACATCATAATAAGCCTTGCAAGCAAATGACTAATGAGTTAGTCATGATATGATGTATTATGGAATGAGTAAAGAGACTTGCCAGTAACAAGATTGAACTAGGTATGATGATACCGATGATCGAATCTCGAGCAAGTAACATACCGATGACAAAGGGAACAACGTATGTTGTTATGAGGTTTGATCGATAAAGATATTCGTAGAATATGTAGAAGCCAATACGAGCAACCAGGTTCCGCTATTGGTTATTGACCGGAGATGTGTCTCGGTCATGTCTACATAGTTTTCAAACCCGTAGGGTCCGCACGCTTAACTTTCGATGACGTTCAGTACTATGAGTTTATGTGTTTTGATGTACCGAAGGTTGTTTGGAGTCCCAGATTAGATCATAGACATGACAAGGAGTCTCGATATGGTCGAGACATAAAGATTGATATATTGGAATGTTATATTCGGACACCGGAATGGTTCCGAGGTGTATCAAGTATTTCCCAGAGTACCGGGGGCTTACCGGAACCCCCCGGGAGGTTATTGGGCCTCATGCGCCTAGTGGTGGAAGAGAGGAGGCAGGCCAAGGTGTGGCGCATGCCCCCCCCTAGCCCAAACTAGCCCTTGTGCTGGGCTAGTGAGCTGTTGTGGAGGGTGTCGGCATGCCGTCGTGCTGATGAAACTCCCCCTCGGCCTCAACTCGATCAAGAGTATGAGGGACATCACCGAGTTGAACGTGTGCAGACCACAGAGGTGCCGTGCATTCGGTACTTGATCGGTTCCATCGCGAAGATGTTCGACTACATCAACCACGTTACTAAACGCTTCCGCTTTCAGTCTACGAGGGTACGTGGACACACTCTCCCCGCTCATTGCTATGCTGCTCCTAGATAGATCTTGCGTGATCGTAAGAAATTTTTGAAATACTACGTTCCCCAACAGTTGCATCAGAGCCAGGTCTATGTATAGATGATATGCACGAGTAAAACACAATGAGTTGTGGGCGATAATAGTCATACTGCTTACCAGCATGTCATACTTTGATTCGGCGGTACTGTTGGATGAAGCGACCCGGACCGACATTACATGAACGCGTTCATGAGATTGGTTCTACCGACGTGCTTTGCACATAGGTGGCTGGCGGGTGTCAGTTTCTCCAACTTTAGTTGAATCGAGTGTGACTACGCCAGATCCTTGTTGAAGGTTAAAGCAACACATTTAATGAAACATCGTTGTGGTTTTGATGTGTTGGTAAGAACGGTTCTTGCTAAAGCCCGTAGCAGCCACATAAAACTAGCAACAACAAAGTAGAGGACATCTAAGTTGTTTTTGCAGGGCATGTTGTGATGTGATATGGTCAAGACGTGATGAGTTATACGTTATTGGATGAGATGATCATGTTTTGTAAATTATCGACAACCGGCAGGAGCCTTATGGTTGTCTCTTTTTTGTATGGATTGCGAAAGCCATTTAATTGCTTTACTTTATCACTATGAGTTAGCGATAGTAGTAGTAACAATAGTTGGCGAGACGACCACGACGCTACGATGAATATCATGGTGTCAAGCCGGTGACGATGGAGATCATGACGATGCTTTGGAGATGGAGATTAAAAGCAAAAGATGATGATGGCCATACCATGTCACATATTTTGATTGCATGTGATGTTTATCTTATTATGCTTCTTATTTTTCTTAGTGCGGCGGTAGCATTATAAGATGATCCCTTACAAAATTTCAAGGTACAAGTGTTCTCCCTAAGTATTCATAGTTGCGAAAGTTCGTTGTGCCGAGACACCATGTGATGATCGGGTGTGATAAGCTCTACGTTCAAATACAACGGGTGTAAGATAGTTTTGCACATGCAGAATACTCGGGTTAGACTTGACGAGCCTAGCATGTACAGACATGGCCTCGGAGCACTAGAGTGACGCCCCAAGACCGACGCTCCAGAAGACTTCCTTATGTTCCGGGTGTCACCGTGTGTTTCATTTGTGCTTGCTCTATTTTTTTTCCATTGCATCATGTCATCATACCATCATGTCATTTTTTTTGCAACTCAACTAAATAAATTGTTCAGATCTTTGGTCCATTTAAATCGAGGGAAGATTGACTTCTCTTTATAACATATCCTCCTAATATTTATGGAGATATTATTAAAAAATATTCCGTTAGTTTGGAATCACCAAACACACTAGCAAAATTCCCACGGCCTTTTCTACTTCAAGTTTGGTGGCCCAGACTCCGCCAACAATTCTTATCTCTTTTATCGAGGCTCCTCCTAAACTCTCAACATTTTTTTGGACATTCCTATTACCCACTTCCTTCTCAAACTCATCTGAATTGAATTCAAATGAGTTTGAGTTCAACTTCACAATCATGGCCACTTCTATTTTCCTGGATATAGCTCATTCTTATGTGTCTACGAAAATTGACCCCTTCCCAAAAATCTTTCCCTTACCTTCTCTTTGTTTTTATCTCTCCTTTTCTTTTCTGTTAAAGAAAATAAAAGAGAGAAGAGAGAGGATCTGAGAGAGACCCACCTAAGCCATCCCTGCAGCCCACAACCACCTAGGCACAGCTGGGCTTCGAGGCAGCCGAAGGCTGGCCCAGACCCTCTCTCCCTCGCAAACCCTAGTCGATCCCGATCCTCACCCTCTCCCTCTCGATTCCCTCCTACGCCGCCGCCATGAAGAGAGCAAGAGCCTGCATCACTCCCGATCCCCAACCCCTTCTTCTCGCGTCCACCACCACCAACTTGCGTCGCCGCCTTGCCATGGTGCCTCCCCGCCGCCCACTCCCGTCGGCAACCTCCTCCCCCAGTGGGCTGCGTGCCCGCGACACCCGACACGCAAATGGGACGAGAATATGCATGGTGACGAAGGTAGAGTACTTTCAAAAGACTTTTCAAAAACCCCGTCGGGTGCCACTTATGCTCGAGGGAGATGATGAGTTGGGTAACCACTTGATGATGAAGTGGTGTACCGAGGCAAGTTTGTGTGTTGTTTTCAAAACGGAATGGTTTAAGTTGCGACCGTTATTCCAACCTTACATGCGCAACCACTCTACCCTTGTATGGGAAAGGTCATTATTGATTACCTAGGCCGATACTAGCATGGTGCCCGCATTACAAGTGATGGGGGTGACACGAGGTCATTCTTGGGACGGGGTCATGCTTGGATAGGCCGCCATGACTGTTTTTACAGGGCACCGGACACAACGTTGGTACCCCGTGCTTGTGGTATGTGATGAATATGGGAGCGAGGCTCCATAATCTTAAGATGTGAAATGTTGGGCATGGGGGTTGCAAACCAATCGAGTGGACTCTATGTTAGTGTCGTCTAGGGAAAGATAGTGATCGGGTGCTTACCTCGGGTACTTGAGGTACCGCGGGTCGTGGATGACACGAAAATTCCCTGGATCTTGTGGCTAAAGTGTGCAACCTCTGCAGAGTGTAAAACTATTCGAATAGCCATGTCCACGGTCAAGGACAGTTGGGTAACCGCTTTTGGGCTACGTCCAATGTTTGCAAAACCTGGTGTGTGTGTCTGAGGAGAACAACACGGTTCGGTGATATTGGTGATGTGATTCTTGAGGAAGTCATGATGAGCTCAAGCATGAGTTGTTTATAACTCTTTCTCGATATTGATGTCTGTAACCTCCTGATACTTGTTGCAGACGCATTCATATCCTTGATAAATGTTGATCATACTTGCATGAGAAAAATTAGCTTTCCGCAAAACTATCAATTTAACAGTAGTGCCTTGCATAATTAATCTGTTATCAATCTTGGGTTGCTTGCGAGTACATTCAAAGTACTCATTGGCTTGCCACTGGTTATTTTATTGGCCAGGCATGAAAGACCATGATATAATGAATATTTCTTGGTGACGAACATGCGAGCTAGGACACTTCCCAGTCAGAATGCATGTAGGGTTAAGGCAGCTGGCATGGGTCCAAGTTGTCGACGAAGATTTCTGCTGCGATGATATACTCAAGACTTGACCGTAATGGTCCTACTTGTGTAATACGGTACGTATGGATGTAAGACTCTTGTTATACAGCTTCTGTGTGTTCAGTGAGCATTGATCTTTGGGATTACTGTACACGTGCATTCGGAGATCTCGACTTATGAGTCGGGGTCCCCACACGGCTGGTATGACAGCCATCCTGACTGTAGGAAGCCTTAGTTAGCATGGTCGTTAGTTAGGGTAAAACTATGCCCAAAACTATTACTAGTTTTCAAAACTATCTATACTTCTCTTCCCTTCCCAGTTTTTCGAAAACTAGTTTATACTTTCCTTATTGATCTCTTCCCCTTCAAAACTTTTGGTCGCTAGAACCCGTGTGCCCCTGACCACGGGATTCCTTGTAATCCTCGTGGGTAGCCTAGAAGGAGTACACCTTGCCAAACACTCACCTACCTCTTCTGAACACAATATTGGCGACACCGTAACATGACGATGCCAACAGAAGATACATCCTCGAGGAATGAGGACATGAAGACCCAGAAGATGGTGACACCCTTGACACTGCCCCAAGATGATGCAACCTTGGCCAACGATGAACATGGCATAAGTTATGCAAGATCATGATATACATCGCTAATAGAGCAACCATGTCCGTACCATTGTTGTATCGGCAACCACCGGTGGATGAGAACCTCGCCATTTGGTCTGCCTCACTATAGTGAGTAGGAAAACGGTTCTCTTCATCCCCCGCTCTTGGTGTTTATGTTTTCATCAACGTAACCGACATGTTGGACCTCTATTATGACTTGTTATTGTCATTGCATAAGGGATTACCCACCCGGTACCGCCGACGCCTTAGAAGACAAAAGGGGTCGTCATGAATAAGAAGACAATAGAAGACCAGTCAATTCCAGCTACGAGGAGACACCTTCACCCCATCACCTCATCAGGAGAAAAGTTGTTGAGGATTCTTCAGGCTCAACCCAGGTCATTTCACCGAGCAAGAGATGTAGCAACACCTGAGGAAAACTCAGAAGGCCGCACATGGCTCAAGGCACGACTACTCAGTCCGAGAACCCCTAGGGTAGGATGAGTCGTGTACCCCTATGCGCAGTCTAGTCCGTATGATGGTTCGGATAGAACCATGATTGTGTGTTGCTTGTTTTTATTGATTGTGTTTTGATATAAGTCGCACTTTTTCCCCAGGAAACAAGTACACGACTATATCACCTTCCTTACCTTGTTTCTTTTGTTGGTCCTTTTTGCACCTGTTTGTATGCACTTGCACTATAGAACCTCTTTAGGCATACCCCTCCTCTATGCTACCTTTTCCCTCTCTTCTATCTCCTCAACTGAAGACCAGCAAGACGAGAAGTACCAAGGATTCTACTTCGGCAACCAACTGGCATGGAAGACTTTTGCTGCAGCCTCCTCGACCAAGTACAACCCCGTGGAGTTATGGTTTCCCCTCAAGATTAGAAACCCATCCCCAGACCCTTCGAGACTTCACGAGATACCCCAGATCGAGTCCTTAACCACGTGCTTAACCCATAGAATTACAAGAGAACCAGTTATGCCTCTATAACCTTGCACAACACTGGGTTCATTATGGAACTAGTGGACATAGTGAATGAGCACATTGACATCCTAATATAGCACAAGAACTGACGATGCCATAGGAAGACCAATTTGAGGATATATGATAGAGGGTAAAAGACTTGATGAGTTTATATCAGTGACCTTGAGGGATTATCTGAGACCTTGATGGATTGTGAGGTTTTCATGTTGGTGGGATCATGATTAATAGAGTAGCGTAACTTTCATCACCCTGGAGTAACTAGGATTTAGTAGGAAAAATTATGATCGCAAGCTGAAACTCTTGGAAGAATAAGGTTTTGACTTCATTGGAGGATATTGACTGGAGATAGTTGGCATTACGATAATAACTTGGGGGAACAATTCTCGTTGGACATGAGATTTGGATTTAAGTAGGTGATTCTAGTTGAGTATATATGTTGAGTATGTCTATAGGGTTCGGAGTAAATTGGATTTAGACTGATGATCTTGATCATGATACCATGTTTCCCGGTGGACCATAAACCAGGAGACCAGATCAATTGACGGAGTTGATTTAGGGATCTATATAAGCATGATCTTGGAGTTTGCTTGACCATGATGATGGAAATTGGTGGACTTACTATAGAAATGGATAGCCCTTCCAAGTATTTGGGGATTATAGGACATTAGAAGATCATGTGGAACACCACAGATTTCGGATATGTAGAAATAGAGGATTATGTAGTGATTGATGGAAGTTAACGGACTGTTGGAGTTGATTCATAGGAAGGAAACAAGACCTTGGAGTGGCTTACGACGTGTTTCCTAAGGATAGAAATGCATTATCTTGAACCTTGCAAGAATAGGCTGAGCACTTGGATTGTGGTGTTTAATTCAAGCTTAGCAGCTTGCATGCTCTACCCATGGATTTTTAGGGATAGCCATACATACGATTTTGGGGACCGTTGATAGGTCATATTTGTTAGGACTCCTCTCGGGAGTCATGTGGATATGAATAGCATGGTTGATGATTGGAGTTCACCTACACGAGTTGATGCTTTCGGTGGTATAAGGTTGTTTGTTTGAAAGGACTGGATAGAATTACTGGCATCTCAGAAACTGTGCTCAAGGATAAGATAATAAACGTTCATTCGTACCATAGGATCCTTCAAACCTTTAAGCCCCACGAAGCCACAACATGGTCAGATCCTGACAATGGGTTTTGGATCTAGGTCGAGAAGACCTTGGAGAATACACAACTGTGACCACCACCAGTACACTAGCCCACCCTATGAACCCTGCGGACGAGTCACCATGGAGTACTTGGACAAGTTAGTTGTCATCTTTATTTGATGACATACTTGTCTACCCGAAGACGAAAGAAGAGTCGTACAGCTGGATAGAGGACATTTGAAGACCGCCATGTCAAGAAGGAAGAACTACACCAACCACTATCATCAAGAAGTAAACCTCTGCGACGAAGACCAGGCGTATCTGCAAGCCACTTCTCTCAGAGGAACCAAGCATTCCTAGGTCAAAGAGAAGCTCACACCAAGATTTATCGGCCTTCTCCAATATCACTGCAAGACGAAGAATAAATGGCTACCAGCTAGAGTTACCACCCGAGTCACCCACTGAGCACAACGTTTTTCCACACGACACCACTCCGGAAACATTTCACACTTCCTGACTAGCCCGGTCTTTGCGAGGACATCGATCACCAAGCCATCGAACTCCAGTTCATTATGACCTACGTGAGAGACCCATTAGCAACCAGGATCAAGCAGAACTTCATGCGTGAAGCCACACCATCAAATACTTCAAGATTCAAAGAAGCACCACTCGCAAGCAGAAGCAACATGAAGGAGTGAAGACTACCCCAGATCCAAGTTTCATATTCCTTTCCACGCCTAGTTTGGGAATCTCGGGGACGAGATTCTTGTAAGGTGGTAGGTCTGTCACACCCTGATTTTCATGCCATCACACTTAAGCTAATAATCATGCTAAAATATAGTTTGACAAAAACTTTTGAGTGATTTGGACTATTCTTGATTGGTTTTCTGTTTGTTGTTTGCAAGTGCTCTAAAAATAAAATAAATCATCCTACCCTTATACTCCTTCTCCTTGATCCAAAACCTCTTCCCCATGATCATTCCATGTGTATAGGACATAATAGTATTTTACTACCAAAATATTTTTGCCAAAAAGTATTTTCTGAAATTAGTTTTCGAAAAACCCCTGAATTGAGGTTTGTATTGCAAGTACTTGATTTGGGGTGTGAAAAATCTTTCAAAAAGTATATTTGACTCCTATTAGGTATAGGACTCTCTTAAACCACAAAAGTGTAATTTTAAAAGTTATTTTCCTATTTTATTTAAAGGCTTTTTCTTTAGGCCAGAAATGGCCTTTAATAGGTTAAAATTATTTAATTGTTTCAAACATATTTTTCAAAATTCAGGGAAGCTCATAGGACATATATTGTCCATATATAAGAGTTTCAACACATGGTCATGTTCAAAATATTGGACAAATCCTTCAAAAACCCTTTCTGGATATTTCAAGCTTTTGAAATATTTACAAAGGAAAATTTCTTGATTAATTCCAAGAAAATTCTAGCATGTCAGTTATGACATATTTGATGATCTTGAAATGCCTCATACCTTGAAGATCAAGAAAACATCATCAAACCCCCTCAAAACCATTTCTGTCCATTTTGAAGTTTGAGCAACTTTACATTGCCAAACTTGTCCAAATGCTCTCAAACTTGGTGCACATGCTCAAATAGTGTAATAATGCATCTAGACCAAAGTTCACAAGTTGGAGATAAGGATATCATGAGCAAAGTATTCCAAAACCCTTTCTGACCAGATCCAAATTTGAACAACTCTACATTACCAACTTTTTACTTGTGACCTCAAATTTTGTTTACATTCTCACAGCCCTACATGATGACACTGCACCAAGTGGTGCATCTAGGGGGGATGATTTGCATGACTAAATCTTGGAAAATCCATTTCTGTTGATTTGCAAGGTTTACTAAAGTTACATTGGCAACTTTCTTCAAATGAGCCCAAACTTGGTGGAACACCCTATTTCTATATGCCATTTGATCCTGTTAAGTCTCATGTCATTTGGACTCCATTTACTTGCCCAAACTTACATCAAACACCTTCTGAAATTTTACCAAAACCACTGTTGACCCCTTTCACTATTTCCCTTTACCTCAAAATTTTACCACATCTTACCCTGATCACCTTCTACCTCTGGTAAGTTTTGCAAGCCCATGGACCAATAATTGGTGGGTGAAAACCCCACTCTTGCTCTCTGGACAGCCATTGCAGCATCTCTTTTCCCCCCTCTCTTTTACCTCCCTTCCTCTCCCTTAGCACCTAAGCTACCCAGAGCATCTCCATATGCCCCAGCAACTATTAGACAAGGAGGGACACGACCAGAGCGCGTGGGCATGCAGTGGCATGCCAAATGGGTGCACTGGAGCGCTACAGTGTGCTCCCGCACTGTAGCTGTGGCCTGCCCGAGGCCTCCGACCACCTAGGGCCTTCCCCTTGTGTCCCCCGAGGCCGCCTCGCCGTTCATGACACGCAAGCCGGTCGGCCCCCTCCTTCCCCTCTCTCCTCTCTCCTCTGCAAGCTCGCGTCCGTCACCGCCCGAGCTCACAAGTCGCTGCAGCAGTGCGGGACCTCTTCTGACCTCGCCTCGCTTCCCTCTCGCCTCCCTCGCTCCTGGACGAACATCACGAGCACCGCTGACCCATCCAGGGCCCCTCCCTCGACCGCCACGGCTATCTCCACGGGTACCCGTGAGCTTGGCTCACTGTGCGCCATGGCCTCGCCTTATAGGGCCTTCTCTGGGCCATCCCTCATCTCTAGTCCCTTTGTTCCCCTCCCCTAGTCCTCTTGGACTCTCTCTCTCTCTCTCTCTCTCTCTCTCTCTCTCTCTCTCTCTCTCTCTCTCTCTCTCTCCCGCGCCCGCTATCCACCACCACGGCCAAAGCCTTGCCGCCGGCCGCCACCAAAATCCATGATGATCTGAGCTCCTCCGTGAGTGCTAAGCGCATGGACGAGATAGCCGCTCCTCGCTGAGTCCTTCGGAGTGCTGGGACCCGTCGCTGGTGACCAGAGCCGTCTGGGCGGGCACCGGCGCCGCTCTTCCGGACCTCCCCCGTTGCTCCTCTGCCTCAGGCGTGGGGTAGGGGACGACCACCCCCCCAACTGGCAGGGGGGCCGTCTTTTAGCGGCCGTGGCCACCGAACTGGCCCACCGGTCGGGATAAGTGGAGACGACCTTACTCTAAACCGCGTCCCTGCGGTGAAGACGGCTGGCCCGAAGGCGCCTTCGACGTCGCCTGGCTCTCTACGCGCGGCTGAGCTGTTGGGCCGGCTCAGTAGCTATTCCACGACCAGAGCGCATGATTAGGTATAATTCCAAATCCATTTCCTTCTTCTTTTTCTTTTTCTAGAGACTTGTAAAATCTCCCAAATATTCAAATGAACTCCAAATTTGGTGATTCAAATTTTTAGTGACTCCAGAAGTCATTCTCTATCACATGGTGCTATTTGCACATTTTTGCAGAAACATTTTCTTCGCAAATATTTATCAAAATGCTATTTTTCCATTTCTATGATGAACTTTAGAAAATCACAGAGAGCTCATAGTTGATCCAAATCCATTGATTCAAATTCCCAGATACTTATAAGATCAAAACTTAGTTTTTGATCATTTTGACCAGTACTTTCTATGCCACATAAAATATTGATCCATTTATCCATATATAGCCAACTTTGCAAAATCATAATAAATTCTTTTGAACTCCAATTCAAGTGAAGCCAACTCCCAGATGCTTCTAAAATCATTCCTAGTTAAATGGGTGCCTTTGCTCATTTTTCAAAATAATTCTTCTGTACACTTCATGCAGGTCCCATAAATCACTTCATGCAGGTCCCATAAATCCATTATATCATTCATATTGAAATGTTCCAAAATATCCACTTATACAATTCCATTGAAATCACCTTGGTCATTCCTCATATGACCAGAGATATCCTAGAAAAGTCTAACTCACATTTTTGGAGCACTTATATTTTTTGCCTTGTTGTGTTGCTTATTGTAATTTGTTTTCGACATTAGTTGACGAAGTAGATGGAGTACTTTAAGATGGACCAGCAGCTTTGAAGACTCTGAGGAACAAGGCAAGCAGCCCTTTGACCATGTTTGAGAAACCTTTGTATGAATGTCATATAACACCCTATTATTGATGAATCGGGATCATGTTGAGGTGGTGACCACTTTGGTTGTTGCCTTTGTTACTTTCCTTTTGAAACTTGCATGAAGCATAACCCTACCTTCCTATGAGGGTTATGTGGGTGGGAGTAGATAGGATGCTATAGTAGTAGCTACGCAAATGGGACGGGAATATGCATGGTGATGGAGGCAGAGTACTTTCAAAAGACTTTTCAAAAAACCCGTCGGGTGCCACTTATGCCCGAGGGAGATGATGAGTTGGGTAACCACTTGATGACGAAGTGGTGTACCGACGAAAGTGTGTGTGTTGTTTTCAAAAACGGATTGGTTTAAGTTGCGACCGTTATTCCAACCTTACATGCGCAACCACTCTACCCTTGTATGGGAAAGGGCATTATTGATTACCTAGGCCGATACTAGCATGGTGCCCGCATTACTAGTTACGGGGGTGACCCGAGGTCACTCTCGGGACGGGGTCGTGCTTGGATAGGCGGCCATGACTGTTTTTATAGGGCACCGGACACACCGTTGGTACCCCGTGCTTGTCGTATGTGATGAATATGGGAGCGAGGCTCCACAATCTTAAGATGTGAAATGTTGGACATGGGGGTTGCTACCAATCGAGTGGACTCTATGTTAGTGTCTTCTATGGAAAGATAGTGATCAGGTGCTTACCCCGGGTACTTGAGGTACCGCGGGTCGTGGATGACACGGAAGTTCCCCGGATCTTGTGGGTAAAGTGTGCAACCTCTGCAAAGTGTAAAACTATTCGAATAGCTGTGTCCACGGTCAAGGACAGTTGGGAAACCGCTCTTGGGCTACGTCCAATGTTTGCAAAACCTGGTGTGTGTGTCTGAGGAAAACAACACGGTTCGGTGATATAGGTGATGTGATTCTTGAGGAAGTCATGATGAGCTCGGACATGAGATGTTTATAACTCTTTCTCGATATTGATGTCTGTAACCTCCTGATACTTGTTGCAGATGCATTCATATCCTTGATAAATGTTGATCATACTTGCATGAGAAAAACTAGCTTTCCGCAAAACTGGCAATTTAACAGTAGAGCCTTGCATAATTAATCTGTTATCACTCTTGGGTTGCTTGCGAGTACATTCAAAGTACTCATTGGCTTGCCACTGGTTATTTACTGGCCAGGCATGAAAGAACAGGATATGACGAAGATTTCTTGGTGACGAACATGCGAGCTAGGACACTCCCAGTCAGAATGCCTATAGGGTTAAGGCATATGGCATGGGTCCAAGTTGTCGATGAAGATTTCCGCTGCGATGATATACTCAGGACTTGACCGTAATGGTCCTACTTGTGTAATACGGTATGTATGGATGTAAGACTCTCGTTATATAGCTTTTGTGTGTTCAGTGAGCATTGATCTCTTGGATCACTGTACACGTGCATTCAGTGATCTCGACTTATGAGTCGGGGTCCCCACAATGATATTCATATGAGGACTTTGATCCTTTTGAGGAATTTGATCCACGTGAGGAATTTATCCGTATGAGGATTTGAATCTATCTGAAGATTTTGATCCATATGAAGAATTGGATGTGGGGTTCCTATTCCTCACACGAGGTTTCATGAGGACATTCACTTGAAGATTTTCAAGGTGCCTCTTAGGGACCCAGATTTTCTTCATAGGGGGACCATACCTGCAGTTAGTTCCAACATATCTAGCAAATACTTCACTATTCTGATTTTAGAACAGTTTATAGTTGGAGTCAAATGACTCATCAGAAGAGTTTCACATGTAAAGCCAGATACATTGGATGGATCAACTAGAGGTCCTTTTGCAGCAACCCATGAGGTTTTGGGGTACTGCTCAGGCTTCCAATATGTACCATCAGCATTAAGTTTCCTCTCAAAAGCAATACCCACTTTCCTAGGGTTCCTGTTGAGGATCTGCTTTTTAAGCACATCACAAAGAGTCTAATGCCCTTTGAGGCTTTTGTACATGCCTATCATGTACAATTCTTTCAGCCCTGCATCATCAATGATTCTAGCAATGTCCTCAAATGAGGGGTTAGTGATAGCAGAGACATTTGAAGAATTTGTAGCATTTGAAGCATTTGACCTTTCAGGTGAAGAATTTGCAGTTTCACGTTCAATGCATTTCAAGCATGGAGGAACAAATTCTTCCTGAGAAGCGCTGATTTGTTGAGCAAGTAATGAATCGCGCTCTTTCTGAAGATCTTCATAACTTACTCTTAGCTTTTCAAGATCTTGCTTTCATTGAAGAAATTCATAAGAAAGATTCTCATGATCAGATAAGAGAGTGTTATGATGACCTTGAAGATTGTCAAACCTAGACTGAAGTCTCTGAAGATTTTCAGTCAAGATTTTAGTGCGATCCATTTCTTCACCCAACATATCATCACTTTTATCTAGCATGTTTTGAACCTTTTCAAAAGCCTTTTGTTGTTGCACAACAATCTTAGCAAGTTTAGAATAGTTGGGCTTGAGGTTTTCATCAGATTCAATCTCACTAGATTCAGAGGAGGTATATTTGAGTACCTTGGCACCCTTTGCCATGAAGCAATATGTGGGAGCATAGTCATCATTGCCTTCATCAGCCTTGTTGGTGAAGCCATTTTCTTCAGGGTTGAAGATAGACTTGCTGACGGAAGCAGTAGCGATAGCTAGACTCGCCACACCAGACTCGGACTCCTCAGATTCCTCCTCTTCCTCATGATCATCAGATTTAGCCTCAGAGTCCATTTCCTTGCCAATGAATGCTCGGGCCTTCATGGAGCTGCTCTTCTTGTGAGATGAAGACTTCGAGGATTTTGATGATGAAGATTTTTATGATTTCTTCTTCTTCTTCTATGCGTCATCAGAACTGTAATCCTTGTATTTCTTCTTCTTAGATTCCTTTTCCCACTGAGGACAATCTTGAATGTAGTGACTAGGGTTCTTGCATTTGTGGCATAGCCTCTTATTGTAGTCACTGGATGAGGAATCATTTCTCCTTGAAAATTTTCCAAAGCAACCACGTCTTAAGAACCTTTGGAATTTCTTCACGAGCAGTGCTAGCTCCTGGTTCAGTTCTTCAGGATCACCAAGGCTAATACCAGAATCTTCACCTTCAGATTCAGACACGGCCATGGCCTTCAGGGCACGTGATCTGCCATAGCTCGAACCATAGTGATCTCTCTTCTCAGCAAGCTGGAACTCATGAGTATTCAGCCTTTGGAGAATATCAATGGGAACAAGGGACTTGTAATCACCACACTCTTGTATCATCAATGCCAGACTATCAAATAAGGAATCAAGCGATCTCAGCAATTTATTCACCACCTCATGGTTGGTGATGTCAGTGGCACCAAGTGCTTGAAGCTCATCTGAGATGTCAGTGAGACGATCGAAGGCTTGCTGAACATTTTCATTGACAAGTATTTTGAAGCGATTGAAGAGATTGCGAAGAACATGAACTTGAGAGTCACGCTGTGTTGAGACCCCTTCATTGACTTTGGACAGCCTATCCCAGATAAGCTTAGCACTTTCCAAAGCACTCACTCTTCCATACTGTCATGTGCTCAGATGGACACAAATGATATTCTTCGCTTGAGAATTGAGTTGCTTGAATCTCTTCACATCAGCAGCATTCAAAGAAGGTGAGACTGAGGGAACACCAATTTCCACAACATACCAGAGATCGTTATCAATTCCCACAAGATGCATTCGCATCTTATTCTTTTAGTAGGGGTAGTCCGTCCCATTGAAGGTTGGACACCCAGCATAGACCTTGATCATACCTGTGGTCAACATAACTAAAAATCCAGGCGGTTAAACCAAAATCACACAGAACAAGGAAGTACCTTGCTATGATACCAATTGAAAGTGCGTTATATCGACTAGAGGGGGGGTGAATAGGCGATTTTTATGAATACTTCACTGAGGAATTTGCGGGTGAGGAAATTCCTTAGCGAAGAACTACTTTGTAACACCCTAAAATTTTGACCATGATTTATTAATTAAAACTTTGCCATGGAAAATTTAAATTTTTGTTTTCTGGATTTTCTTTTTCAGAACCAGTTTGTTCTTTTGAATTGTGGAGTTTTTCCTCCAAAAGGAAACCTTTCAAAAATATTGTTGGACTTGTATATATTCTCAAGAAACATTTCTTTTATCAGTGGAATTATTTCTATAATTATTTTCCTAAGCTTTATTTCTTTTAAAATGATTTTTCATAAGTTTTGGAGCCTCTTTTGCACTATAACCATTTGATAAATTTGTTTAAAAATTCCACCAAAATTTAGGGATGACATGTGATGTTCCTAAATAACTTTTATGCAAAAATATCTTTTAGTCATTTGGAGATTTTGAGCTCTACCCCCAAGTTGTCAAATCTGGTCTAGTTTGCACTTTTGCACTGCAACCCTATTTTGTTTTGCTCTAGTGCCCATGATCTTTCTCCTGCTTATAGTCCACCCTACCAAACCCTTAAGTCCAGGAGATTAGACCCATTGGAATATTTTTGGTCCATGCAATAACAGCCTTTATTTTCTGTCTAGATTTGGTTTTCACAAATCCTTGCACTAACAAGTTTCTGGTTTTGCCCAAATAACCTTGCCATCATCACTTGCATCTAAAGAGGCTATGATCAGGAGTTTTTGGCCACCCCATGAGATGCCTAGAAGCCCATGGCATTCTGTCAAGCACCTTGTGTGCATGGCCAAATTTGGCATAGTTTTTAGTTTGCACGTTGGACCTGCTTGATTTGCCTAGCCAGCATGTCCACTAATATCCTAACCACCACTAACCTAGACCTGTTAATCCCCAGCCTCATCCAAGCCTCCTGCCATGCCTTGGCATTTTGCCGAACAAATGGCGTGCGTGCTCTGGGCGCGGCCAGAGCACGCGTTTTGCACGTGCGTGCGCCCGAGTCGCCGCGTCCCGCTGCCGCCTCCCCGCGTCCGTTCTGGCCCCTCCCCGCTCACAGCCAGCGCGCCCCGACCCCTCCCTCATCGCAGGGCCACCCTGACGCCCTACAGCGCCGCCGTTAGAGCCTCCTTGGCGGCACGCCGGCGTCCGCAGCAGGCCCAGGTCATGGTAGCGCCGCCCAAGCCATACGCGTGCGCCAGCTCGCCCCCTTGAGTAGTGGGTAGTTCGTCGGAATGCGCCGACCAGCTCCAATCGCCTCCACGTCACCTGCTAGCAACAGAACGGCGGTTCACCGACATTCTTATCCGCAGCCGCGGGAACCGACCCCCGGGCTATAAATTGCACTCCCGAGCACGCTTAAGCTCGTCAGCAGCCATGCTCAAGTGGTAGGAAGCCCCCTTCTCCCTAGTTTGACCAGAGGCCGTCATCTCCCCCATCCCCGGCAAGTTCGGCTGCCGCCGCGCTCCGGTAAAATCCGGCCAAGACCGAGGCCCCTAGCCCCTTCCAGTGCCCCCATTCTCTTCCCCTTAACCTTGCGGAGCCACCCCACCTCTCAAACTCGATCGGGGGCCACCGTAGCACGAGTCCCCAAACCCTCCCAAAGCCGCCGTCCGCCGCAGAGCTCACCGCCGGCGACTCCCTTCGTCCCCGCCAGCTTGTCGACCACTGGGAGGACCGCTCTGGACTGGCGGATCCATCCCTGCCCTCAGAATGCCGTGGGGAGCTGCCGTTCGTCGACGGGGATCGCCGGAGCTCCGCCTCCGCGCGGACAGAGGAAGAAGAAGGAGCGGGCGACTTGTCAAACCTGACCAGTGGGCCCAAGGGACCCACTGTCAGTGACCCAGCCCCGTCGAAACGCGTGTTAAGTGGAAGCATATTCCACTGAATACGCCTTCGCTAGAGGAAAACGATTGAAGAAGAAGGCAACTTTCAAAAATGCACCTCCACTTGCATACTCTTGAAGGCAAGCATTCTGAACCCTGGCATAATATTTGTGTGTGTTGTTTGATACGATTACAACACCAGCTTGACATGGAGCATTGGTTATTTTATGTGATTATGTGATCATGCTCATGAGTGCATGATGAAGATTCCTTACTGTTGGAAATTAATATACTTGTGATAGTAATCACCCTCGTCTACCTTTCATGCCTACTGGAAGGAATCCAGGAAAGTCTCTGTCTTGGGTAGACACGAGCTTGTTACTGATATTTCGTTGAGACGAGTATAGTCAGTAAGGCATGGTAAGGTATGGTGAGTGGTGATTCTGTCTGTTGGGTGGAATATATTTGTTACGCTAATCATGCAGGTGATGCTTTAACCTCCTATGTCGATCATGGATCGAGTCTTGTTCCAGTAACCCCCATACTTGTTTCGTACTACCACTTGTCCCTACCATAGGTAGGGTACGGTTCAGTAAGTTGTCAACCCCTTTCTAGCACACACCGTACAGAGAGGCCATGGTGGAAGATACCGGCTGCATCCGGTAGGCATGCCACCTGGTCTGGGGGCATGGGTGTTTTCGGTTGGAGCCGAAGGGGTAGCTCCCCTAGTTTACGCGCGTTATAATTTTTTTGATCCCATGCTAGTCGAGGTTGTAGCCTCCCCACCTAGAGTTTCGCTTAACGGGTGTCGTGGGTGATTCCAGACACCGGTAAGTTAGGCTGGTGTGTGCGATCAGGTGTGTTTTCAATTAAAAGGCCGTAGACGGAATTAGTCCCGATGGACCAAAGGAATCCGTTACTCGTGGGTAAAGAGTACACCCTCTGCAGAGATTATATCTATTCGAATAGCCGTGTCCATGGGTAAGGACTACAGTCTGGGATGGGTCAAGTGTCAGGCTTAGTGTCGGTCTTCGGAGGAAAAACTACTAAATTGGAACATTGATCATGACTTGTGACATAAGATGATTATGATTATTATTATTGTGGACTAACCATGTATATTACTTGAATTATTGGGTATCCCTGGGACGGTTCTACCTCCTGGATATTCATTGTGATTATTCTTTATAAGCCCTTTATGTAGTGTCGCACAGACGCCCGACTGTGGCATGCTGTTATTCATTTATCCGTATAAGCCCTTTATGGCCCGATGGTGGCATGTTTGTTATTATTTTCTTTGTAAGCCATTTATGCGGCGTTGCTCAGACGACCGACTGAGGCAAGCTTTATATTATTACCCTTTCGAGGCGTCGCTTCAGACACCAGATCGGTGCATTTTGTTTCTACTCCCTTATTGCATATTCACATTCTATTCGACAACCTGCTTGCGTACATCATGGATTTTTATTTCCTGACTGACGTTGTGATCATGAAATATATTAGAGCGTGATTATCATTTGTGATGTTATACATATGTCCCTAATGTTTGCGAGTACATTCAAAGTACTCACTAGCTTGTCCCTGGCTATTGTCTTGGCTAGATTTTTTGCATGGAGAGGAGCGTTGCGATGACCGCCCCAGAACCTACGCAATGGAGATAGCAGCCTCGCGAAGAAAGGAGTTATCCTGGTCAGCTGTTCCTGTGGGAAATGGAGTCCCATAGACACCGATGAAACACAAACCGCTTCCGCCATCAGCTAGCAGAAACCTTGTGCTGTACTCACAGGCCAGAATGGTCTTGTACTACATATTTTTTATTTTGCTTGGAATTTCTGTATCAAGTTGGTGCCTCATCAGCTAACAGTAATCCTGGGGCTGGTGAGCACAAGGGCAATTTTCTGGGAGATTTGTCCCAAAAATCTGGTCCTGACATACTTGCAGCGGAATAAGTACTCAGAAGTAACATAACAGAACACAAGCATGGTCATCATGATGAAATGAAGACAAGCACAGAGTACAGAAAGCGTAGACACAGGATAACACAGGATGAAGACAAATAGACTGAAGAAATTGAACTGAGGAAATTGAGAAAGTCTTCAGTCAAAGTCTTCAAACAGATATGAACAAGCACACATCACAGATATGGGGAAATATACGAGTTGATGAAATAGAACCAGTAAGCTTGGTGAAGACAATGATTTGTTAGACCAGTTCCAACTGATGTCTCAGTTGTACATCTGGTTAGGGCGGCTAGGTATTTAAACCTGAGGACACACAGTCCCGGACACCCAATCCTAGACACATAGTCCAAGACACCAAGTCCTCACCGTATTCCCCTTGAGCTAAGGTCACACAGAACTCGCCCAATCACTCATGGTAAGTCTTCACAGGTGACTTCCGAACCTTCACAAACTCGGTCACTCGGCGATCCACAATTCCTCTTGGATGCTCTAGACCATGACGCCTAACCGTTTGGAAGAAGCAAAGTCTTCAAAGGTAACAAGCGTCAGATTCACTCAGGATCAATCTCTTCAGTGGTGCTCAATCACTTATGGGTTTGTAGGTGTTTGGGTTTGGTTTTGGGTTTTTCCTCACTTGATGATTTTCACTCAAAGTCCTCAGAGGACAGGTTGCTCTTATGACAAGTGTCAGTTTCTCTCGAAGCAGCCAACCAGCTAGTGGTTGTAGGGGCGGCTATTTATAGCCTAGGAAGCAGCCCGACATGATAAGACATAAATGCCCTTTGGCGGATTTAGGGCTCCGCAAAACACAAGAAGTTCGAACACAGGGGCGTGAACGAAGATCTCTCCCACTCACGTCTACCTAGCGTCTCGCTCTCATCTTGGTGAAAGTATTCAAGCAAACAACAGATAAAGCACGCAAGAGTTTACCCAGGTTCGGGCCACCGTGTGGTGTAAAACCCTACTTCCTGCTTTGGTGGATTAGCCTCGGGAGGGTAGGAATATGAACTAGTAAAGTGGTTCCTGAGCTTAGGAGGCGAGCTCAGGAGGGTCAGGAGGCAAGTGTTCTTGCTCCTTTGCATGGTGGCAGAGTTTATGGGTCTGCTCTACTTGGCTGGGCTTGGTTCGACTTGTTCCTCCACAGTGGGGGTCCTAGCTACTTATATAGGCGGCCAGGGTCCTCTTCCCCCGAAATGTTTAGGCGGAAAGGGATCCCACAACTGCCATTTTTGAGTGGGAACACAAGGACGTTTCTATCATGACAAAAGCGGTCTTCGCTTGCAAAAGGATCAGGCGGTGATGCGGTGGTGGGCTTGACGGTGACATCCTCCTTATCGTCCTTGCGATCTTCGGTCTTGTTGCACCAAAGGGGAAACCTTTGTCCCGCTCCTCGACAACCTACGACTGCGCTGCCCCCTTGCACCGAAACGGCAACTACGCTGCTGGCGGACGCTGGCACCCACTGGCGCGGTGCATCACTGCTGACATCACTGCCTCCTCCTGAGGCAAGATTGGCCTTGGATTCTCTGCCCCTCCGGAGCTCCTCGCCGAGGCCCTCCTGAGGGGGTCTTGACGTTGTTCTTCTCGCGAGGCTTAGCCCCCCTCGTGAGGGTCTTGGACAGCTGGTCAATTAGCTGGGCCATACCAGGCCGTAGTAGGAGCGCGTCGCAGCCCGCAAACAGGAAAGTCTGGGTACCCTGGTTCCCAGGATGCTGACAGTAGCCCCCGAGCCCAAGGCGCGCGCGGAGTTGGCTTCATGGCAAGGCCTTAGCCGAGGACGAAGCGCCGCGGGCCCCAAAAACGCTTCGGGCTAGGCTGGAACGTGAAGGTTGGATGGGACGTGGGCGACTCCGCTTCCCACGCAGTCTTGGCAATCGTGCGACTTGACAACTCCTTGGCGTGGGCGGCGGGGCCATTATGGCCGCGCCTGAGTGGCCGCCTATTGATCTTCTTAGTCTATAAACAGGGGGTAAGGCACCGCGCCTCTCACTCGACTGTTGCAGATCGATCCCTGCTGCTCCCAGTACTCTGAGGGCTTCCATGGCGCCGATACGCAGGTTCTCGGCCGCGGAGAAGGGGAAGAGCCCCATGGTAGAGCCTGAGACCATCGTTCTTCGAGTGCATCCCTGAGACCGGCGGACGCTCGCACATGGTGCACGCGGGCGCCGCCAGGATTTCCGCTTCCCTTGTATGCTCCAGCAGCAGGCGGACGAAGCGGGGATGGCGACAGGGGTGGCGCAATCAGCCACTCAGAGAGACGGGCGACTCCTCGCGCCCTGCTGCCGTCCCATTCTGAGGATGATGCCCGCGAGTTCATCGTATGGGCGAGGGCCTTGTGGGGACCCCGACTCATAAGTCGTGATCACCGAATGCACGTGTAAAGTGATCCCAGAGATCAATGCTCACTGAACACACATAAGCTGAATAACAAGAGTCTTACATCCATACATACCGTATTACACAAATAGGACCATTATGGTAAAGTCTTGAGTATATCATTGCAGCGGAAATCGTCAATAACAACTTGGACCCATGCCATCTGCCTCAACCCTACAGGCATTCTGACTGGGAACCGTCCTAGCTTGCATGTTCGTCACCAAGAAATCTTCAACATATCCTGTTCTTTCATGCCTAGCCAATAAAATAACCAGTGGCAAGCCAATGACTACTTTGAATGTACTCGCAAGCAACCCAAGTGTGATGACAGAATAATTATGCAAGGCTCTACTACTAAATTGGCAGTTTTGCAGAAAGCTAGTTTTTCATATGCAAGTATGATCAACATAACAAGGGCATGCATGCGTCTGCAACAAGTATCAGGAGGATACAGACATCAACATCGTGAAAGAGTCATGAACAACTCTTGCTCACGCTCATCGTGACTTTCTCACAATCACATCAACAGAGTTACCAAACCGTGTTGTTTTCAAGAAACTTATGGACATAGTCTAAGCAGCACCACCCAACTGTCCTTGACCGTGGACACGGCTATTCGAATAGTTTGACACTCTGTAGAGGTTGCGCACTTTACCCACAAGATCAAGGAAGCTTTCGTGTCATCCATGATCCCGCAGTACCTCAAGTACTCGGGGGAAGCACCCGATCATTACCTTTCCCTACACGACACTAACACAGAGTCCACTCGATTGGTAACAGCCCCGTGCCAAACATTTTACGTCTTAAATTTGTGGAGCCTCGCTCCCATATTCATCACATGCCATAAGCACGGGGTACCAACGGTGTGTCTGGTGCCCTGTAAAAACAGTCATGGCCGCCTATCCAAGCATGACCCCGTCCCGAGAGTGACCTCGTGTCACCCCCGTCACTAGTAATGCGGGCACCATGCTAGTATCGGCCTAGGTAATCAATAATTCCCTTTCCCATATAAGGGTAGAGCGCTTGCACATGTTTGGTTGAGACGGTCAACAAATCGTAAATCTAATCCGTCTCTGTAAACAACACTTTCATCAAGTCTCGGTACACTACTTCTCCACCAAGTAGTTCCCTAGTTCCTCATCATCTCCCAGGGGCATTAGTGGCACCCTCTGGGTTATTTGCAAGTATGTCAAACCACACTTGTTTCTTTCCATGCATAACCCTGACCCATTTTACGTAGCCAATTGCTATATCATATATCTATCTACTGCCACCCACATAACCCTCATAGGAAGGTAGGGTCATGCTTGATGCAAGTTCCAATAGTAAAGTAACAAGGGTACCAACCAAAGTGGTCACCACCTCTACATGATTCCGATGCAATGATAATAAGGTGCTATGATACATGCATAAAAAGGTTTCTCAAACATGGTCAAAGGGCTGCTTGCCTTGTCCTTCTGAGTCTTCAAACCTTCTGGTCCATCTCCAAGTACTCCGTTTATTTCGTCAACTAACGACGGAAACAATCATAATAAGCAACACAACAAGGCAAAAATAATAGTGCTCTAAAAAATAGGAGTTGGACTTTTCTAGGATACCTCTGGTCATATCAAAAATTACCAAGGTGGTTTCATAAGCATTGGATCAATGGATAGTTTGGAACATTTCAATATGATGGAATCAAGTGGTTTAATGGATATGTGAGAATTGTACAGAAGAATTATTTTGAAAAATGGTCAGAGGCATCTATTTAACAAGGAATGATTTTAGAAGCAGCTAGGAGTTGCTTTCACTGGATTTGGAGTTCAAATGATTTTCCTAGGATTTTGCAAAGTTGACAAATATGCATAAATGGCTCATTATTTTGTGGGGTACAGAAAGTATTAATAAAAATGTTCATAAACTAAGTTATGAACTTAGAAGCATCTAGGAATTTGAATCATGGCATTTGGATCAACTTTGAGCTCTCTGTGATTTTCTAAAGTTTATCACATAAATAGAAAAATGAGACTTTGATAAATATTTGTGAAGAAAAAGTCTCTGGAAAAATGTGCATGCTGCACCAACAGGTAGATCATGATTTTAGAAACTACCAGAAATTTGAATCATCAAATTTCGAATTCATTTGAATTATTTATGGATTTTTGAAGTTTACTAGAAAAAGAAAAAGAAAAAGAAAAAGATCATCTACCTTATTGTGCGCCCTGTGCGAGGCTTAGGGGCAGAATGCACTAGGCCTGGCCCAGCTGCCTTGCTGCACAGGAGGGGAGGGGAGATGTCGAAGACGCCTATGGGAATTACGCCTTCCAAGCGGGGAGGCGGAAGCAGCAAAACCTGCTTCCACTTAACCTGACCTGTGGGTCGGCTCATCCGCTGCTGCCGCTGACAGGCAGGGCCCCTGCAAGCTGGTAGGCGGTCGTCCCCTACCTCTCGCCTGAGGCAAAGGAGCAATGGGGAGGGAGCGGCCGAGCGGCGCCAATGCTCGCCCCGGCGGCTCTGGCCATCCCCAGTGGCGCTCCGGCGACCGGAGTGATTAGGATGGAGGGGAGCACCTGCTGGTGTGCTCCTCTTTCCTCCGGAAGCAGCTCAGTCGCCACGGTTTAGGGGACAACGGGGGAGGTCGCCGGCCAGCATCGGTCTCGAGCACACAGCGTACTGGGGGTATAATGGCGGCGGTAGGGGCCTCAAGGTGGTGGTGAGGGAGTACTGGAGCGGGTAGGGGAAAGAAAGAGGGGCCGAGGTGCCCGAATCCGAGCGGCGTCCGGCAGCGGCACTCCGGCCATGGAGGGGGTAGGAGGGCACGGGAGAGAACTCGAGGATGTCTGGGGAATGCATAACAGAGAGGGGGGGTCAGCAGAGGCGAGAGCGAGCTCGGGGGGTGGCTTAAATGGGCGTGGCCGCGGTGCACCGTGGGCGTGGTCCAGGCCATGCTCGGGCGAGCTCTGCGAAGAGGTGAGAAGAGAGGATAAGGAGGGGCCCGACAGCGAAGTGTGTCCCGGACGTCGAGGTGGTCCTGCTGGCGTGCGGGGGACAGCTGAGGCGGTCGGGACATCGGGATGGGGGGGCGGCTACAGTGTGCCAGAGCACTGTAGCGCGCTCCAGAGAGCCATTTTGGCATGCCAGGGCATGCCATTGGCAGTTGAGCGTGGCCATGCTTGTCTACTAGCTTCGAGTTGGTACTGGGATGCTCTATGAATCTTAGGAGGTAAGGTAGGAGGGAGGGGTAGGAAGTAGGGGGTAGAAAGGTGTTGCCATGGTGAAAGTAGAGAGGTAATTGGGGGTTTTACCCCCTCCAATGATTGAGCTGAGGCATGGGTAAGTTACTGGAGGTAGAAGGTTATCAGGTTCATCTGTGGTAAAAAGTTGAAGCAAAGGTTAATAGTAAAAGGGGGCAGAACAGTGGTTTTGGAAAAATGGCACAAGGTGTTTGATGTGGTTTTGGGCAAGCAAATGATTTCCAATTGACATGAGACTTAACAGGATCAAATGGTATATAGAAATATGGTATTCCACTAAGTTTGAGCTCATTTGAAGAAACTTGCCAATGTAACTTTGGTGAACCCTAGAAATCAACAAAAATGGATTTTTCAAGATTAGGTTAAGCAAATCATCCCTCCTTGATGCACACCTTGGTGTAGTGTCGTCATTTGGGGTTGTGAGCATGTCCACGAAATCTGAGGCCCCAAGTAAAAAAGTTGGCAATGTAGAGTTGTTCAAATTTGGATGATCGTCAGAAAGGGTTTTGGGGCACTTAGATAAAGTTATGCTTCTCCAACACTTGTGACATTTGGCTAGATGATTAATTGGACCATTTTAGCATGTGCACCAAGTTTGAGAGCATGTTATCTTGATCTTTAAGGCATGAGGCTTTGTCAGATCATCAAATAAGTCATATCTGACATGATAGAATTTCCCTGGAATTTTTAGAGAATATTTCCTTTGTAAATATTTCAAAAGCTTGAAATATCCAGAAAGGGTTTTGGAAGAATTTGCCCAATATTTTGAAGATGACCATGTGTTGAAACTCTTATATATGAACAATATATGTCCTAGGAGTCTCTCTGAATTTTGGCAAATATTTTTGAAACAGTTAAATAATTTTAACCTATTAAAGACCATTTCTGGCCTAAAGAAAAAGCTTTTAAATAAAATATAAAAATAACTTTTAAAATTATAATTTTGTGGTTTATGGGAGTCCTATACCTAATAGGATTCAAATATACTTTTTGAAAGATTTTTCACACCCTAAATATGGTACTTGCAGTACAAACCTCAATTCAGGGGTTTTTGGAAAACTAATTTTAGAAAATACTATTTGGCCAAAATATTTTTATAAGAAAATACTATACTGGTCTATACACATGGCATGATCATTGGGAAAAGGTTTTGGATCAAGGAGATGAAGTATAAGAGTTGGATGATTTATTTGATTTTTATAGCTCTTGCAAACAGCAATCAGAAAACCAATCAAGCAAGGTCAAAAACACTCAAAAGTTTTTCCCAAACCACATTTTTGCATGACTATTAGTTTAAGTGTTTGTGGCATGAAAATCAGGGTGTGATAGACCTACCCTCCTTACAAGAATCTCGTCCCCGAGATTCCCACACTAGGCGTGGAAAGGAATACGAAGACTTGGAGATGGGGTAGTCTTCACTTCTTCTTGTTGGTTCTGCTTCCGAGTGGTGTTCCATGGAATCTTGAAGTACTTGGTGGTGTGGCTTCTTGCTTGTTGCCCTCTTTGATGTAGGTTGCCCAGGGGTCTCTTTTATAGGTTAGGTTGAGCTAGACGTCAAGGGCTTGGTGATCGATGTCCTTGTAGGGACCGGGCTAGTTAGGAAGTCAAAAGTATTTCCAGAGTTGTGACTCGTGGAAAATTTGGTGCACGGTGGGTAACTCAGGTGGTAAATTTAGCTGGTAGCCATCTACTATTTGTCTTGCAGAGGTCTTGAAGAAGCTCGATAAATCTTGGTGTGAGCGTCCCTTTGACATGGAAATGCTTGGTCCCTTCGAGAGGAGTGATTTGCAGATATGCCCGGTTTTCGACATGATGTTTATTTCTTGATGATGGTGGTCGGTGTATTTCTTCCTTCTTGACATGTCGATCTTCAAATGTCTTCTATCCAGCTGACCATCTCTTCTTTTGTCTTCGGGCAGGCAAGTAGGTCATCAAATAATGATGTTACCCAACTTTTCCAAGTACTCCATGAAGTCTACGGGGTACGCGGGGTAGGCTGGGGTATTGGTGGTGGCCTCCGTTGAACTTTGGCAATGGTCTTCTTGACTTAGAGTCAACGCCGTGGTCAGGATCTGACCATGTTGTGGCTTGGTGGGGCTTAAGGGTTTCAAGGATCCTTGTGTGTGAATGAACGTTTATTATCTTATCCTTAAGCACGGTTTCTGAGATGCCAATAGCTCTATCTAGTACTCCAAACGAATAACCTTATACCACTAAAGAGCATCCTCTCATATGGACCAACTTAAATCATCACTCATGTTATCTATATGCTCGCGACTCAGAGGAGGTCTACCAAAATCATATATGTCTACGATCCAAACTCATATGTATGGCTACCCCTAAAAATCCATGGGTAGAGCAGACAAGCTTCCAAGCTGGAATAAAACACGACAATCCAAGTGCTCATCCCATTCTTCCAAGGTTCAAGATAATGCATCTCTATTCTTAGGAAACACGTCATATGCCACCCCAAGATTTTGTTACCTTCCTATAGATCAACTCCAACAGCCCGGTAACTTCCATCAATCACCACATAATCCAACAATTCTACAAATCCGATGTCTACGGTGTTCCTCAAGATCTCAAGTCCCTATAATACCCAAATACTTGGAAGGGCTATGCATTACGATAGTAAGTCCACCAAATTCCCACCATCATGGTCAAGTAAGCTCCAAGGTCATGCTTATATAGATCCCTAAATCAACTCCGACAAATAATCCAATCTCCTAGTTTATTGTCCACCAAGAAACATGGAATCATGATCGGGATCATCAGTCTAAACCCATTTTACTCCGAACCATGCAGACATATCTAGCATCTATACCCAACCAGAATCACCTACTTAAATCCAAATCTCATGTCCGACGAGAATTCCTACATTTTCCCCAAGTCATTCTCAAAATGTCAACTATCTTCTATCAATATCCCCTGGCTAGGTCAAATCCTTATACCTCCAAGAATTTCAATTTGCGACCGCCATTGCCCTGCAAATCCAAGTTACTCCAGGGTGATGATAGTTACGCTACTCTATTAATCATGATCCCACCAACATGAAAACCTCATAATCCATCAAGGTCTCAGATAATTCCTCAAAGTCACTGATATAAAGTCACCAAATCATCTGTCCTATATCCTCAAATTGGTCTATCTATGGCATCGTCAGTTCTTGTGCTATATTGGGATGAAAATGTGCTCACTCACTGTGTCCACTAGTTCCATTACGAACCCAGTGTTGTGCAAGCTTATAGAGGCTTAACTGGTTCTTTGTAATACTATGGGTTAGACACATGGTTAAGGATTCGTTCTGGGGTATCTTGTGAAGTCTCGGAGGGTATGGGGATGAGTTTTTAAACTTGAGGGGTAATCATAACTTCACGGGGTTGCACTTGGTCGTGGAGGTTGTAGCAGAAGTCTTCATTGTTAGTTGGTTGCCGAGTTGGAATCCTTGGTACTTCTTGTCTTGCTGGTCTTCAGTTGAGGAGATAGAAGAGAGGGAAAAAGTAGCGTAGAGGAGGGGAATGCCTAAAGGGGGTTCTATAGTGTAAGTGCAAACAAATAGGCACAAAAAGGGCGAAACAAAAGAAGCAAGGCAAGGAAGGTGATATAGTCATGTACTTGTTGCCTAGGGCAACAGTGCGACTTATATCAAAACACAAACAATAAAAATAGGAAAACACAATCATGGTTCTATTCGAACCATCATACGGACTCGACTGCGCATAGGGGGTACACGACTCATCCTACCCTAGGGGTTCTCGGACTAGTAGTCGGGCCTTGTGCCTCGTGCTGTCTTTTAAGTTTTCCTCAGGTGTTGCTATGTCCCTTGTAGTTGTTTGATGAAAGATCCGGGTTAAGCCTAAAGAATCTTCAACAACTTCTCGCCTGATGAGGTGATGTGGTGAAGGTGTCTCCTTGTAGCTGGCGTTGACTTGGTCTTCTCTTGTCTCTTTACTCATGACGATCCTTTGTGCCTTCTGGGGCGTCGAGGGTACCAGGTAGGAAATCCTTTATGCAATGATATTAACAAGGCATAGTAGAGGTCCAACATGTCGGTTACGTTGATGACAACATCGACACCAAGAGCGGGGGACGAAGAGAACCGTTTTCCTGCTCACTATAGTGAGGCGGACGAAATGGCAATGTTCTCATCCACTGGTGGTTGCCGATACAACAACGGTAGTGACAGGATTACTCTATTAGCGATGTATATCATGATCTTGCACACCCTGTGCCCTGGTCATCGTAGGCCAAGGTTGCACCATCTTGGGGCAGTGTCAAGGGTGTCACCATCTTCTAGGTCTTCATGTTCTCATTCCTCGATGATGTATTTTCTATTGGTATCGTCTTGTCCTGGTGTCACCAATCTTGTGTTCAGAAGAGGTGGGTGAGTGTTTGGCAAGGCATCTTCCTTCTAGATTATCCATGAGGATTACAGGAAATCCAGTGGTCAGGGGCATAAGGGTTCTAGCGACCAAAAGTTTTGAAGGGGAAGAGATCAAGTATAGCCTAGTTTTCGAAAAACTGAGAAGGGGAGAGAAGTATAGATAGTTTTGGAAACTAGTAATAGTTTTGGAAATAGTTTTACCTTAACTAACGACCATGCTAACTAAGGCTTTCCTATAGTCAGGATGGCTCTGATACCAGCTCTGTGGGGACCCCGACTCATAAGTCGTGATCACCAAATGCACGTGTATAGTGATCCCAGAGATCAATGCTCACTGAAGACACAGAAGCTGAATAACAAGAGTCTTACATCCATACATACCGTATTAAACAAATAGGACCATTATGGTCAAGTCTTGAGTATATCATTGCAGCGGAAATCTTCAATAACAACTTGGACCCATGCCATCTGCCTCAACCCTACAGGCATTATGATTGGGAAGCGTCCTAGCTCGCATGTTCGTCACCAAGAAATCTTCAACATATCTTGTTCTTTCATGCCTGGCCAATAAAATAACCAGTGGAAAGCCTATGAGTACTTTCAATGTACTCGCAAGCAACCCAAGTGTGATGACAGAATAATTATGCAAGGCTCTAATACTAAATTTGCAGTTTTGCAGAAAGCTTGTTTTTCATATGCAAGTATGATCAACATATAACAAGGGCATGCATGCGTCTGTGGACAACTCTTGCTCACATAAAGTATCAGGAGGTTATAGACATCAACATCATGAAAGATTCATGAACAACTCTTGCTCACGCTCATCGTGACTTTCTCACAATCAAATCAATAGATTTACCAAACCGTGTTGTTTTCTAGAAAATTATGGACATAGTCTAAGCAGCACTACCCAACTGTCCTTGACAGTGGACACGACTATTCGAATAGTTTGACACTCTGCAGAGTTTGCGCACTTTACCCACAAGATCCGGGGAACTTTCGTGTCATCCACGACCCCGCAGTACCTCAAGTACTAGGGGGAAGCACCCGATCATTACCTTTCCCTAGACGACACGAACACAGAGTCCACTCGATTGGTAACAGCCCCCACTACTAGAAAAAGGGCTATAGATGGAATTGACACTAATGGCGCACTAGACAAGCAGTGTGCCATTAGTATATACTAATGGCGCACCACCTTCTGGTAAGCCATTATAGTTGAATACACTAATGGCGCACCTGGCTAAGGGTGCGCCATTAGTATCAATTTGTTTCCTTTTCCAAACATACTAATGGCGCATCCAGACACAGTGCGCCATTACTAGTTGTAACTAGTAATGGCGCACCAGTCACAGAGTGCGCCACTCCTGTTGTCTTTTTAATTCTTTTTTTTTTGCAAAACTACTAATGGCGCACTGTGCCAGAGTGTGCCATTACTAGTTTAAACTAGTAATGGCGCACAACCTGCTGGTGCGCCATTAGTAACCTAGGTTACTAATGGTGCATTTTGAGGTGGTGCGCTATTAGTAAGTGGGCACCAACAAGATATTTTGGACAGCCACTCCTACCCACTCACTTTCTCCCCACTTCATTCTCTCCACCTCCTCCTTCTCTCGGGTGCCTCCTCTTTGTCACCTCATTTCCACCATAGATTCATCCAAATTAAGTGGTTAAATTACATTGTTTTGACAGGTAAGTAAGGGGGATGCTATATTTATGTTGTTCTCCCTACAACAATGTGCACATGCACTTTTTATGGCCTAGCTAGATCTATGTATGTTCATGGTGTTGCCTATGTTTGTGGTGTTGCATATGTGTTTGTGTTTGGAGGTGTACCGGTATTTGAAATGCGATAGTTGCCAATATTTTGCCGGAATGTTGATTCATTTTCGTTTCGGCAAGAATTTTGGCATTCAGCATTCTTTTTGGTCCTATTTTTAGGGAAAGTCATGCCAAAAAATTTCTTGGTTCTAAAATATCGTTTTGCTCAACCCCGCAGGTGACCATGGTCCGCACGATCACCGACGGCATCGTGAATAGGTTTTTGAGCTCCGCGAAGGCCGAGCTTCAAAAGAACGAGACGGAGATAAGATGTCCGTGTCGAAGATGCAAGCTGAAGAGCCTTATTGCGGACCCGGATTCCGAGCAAGTGCGGGACCACCTGCTCTTGCGTGGTTTCATGGATGGCTATCGGTGGCAAGGTGATGAAGATGACTACGAAGTCATCCATGGGGGCCGGGCAAGAAATGAGGAAGGGCAGCAAGACAACCATCGCGGCTCGGGCGGGTAAGAAGACGAAGAATCCCCAGGAGATGATAACGACGGTGTTGTTGTACACAGTCATCATGCAGAAGATGCAGGACATGATGATGAGGAAGATGCCGGAGCAGACGACGGGCATGATCATGAAGATGATGATGCCGGCGGAGCAGACGACGCTGGATCATCAATGGGCTGGGTGCAGGACCCTCATATTCAAGAGCTGCTTCTCAAGCAGACGGATAACGCAAGAGCTGCCGCCCGAGAGAAAGCCAAGATGGATCAACTGGACATAAACGCGGTTACTCCATTGTATGAAGGATGCAGGCCTGAGGATACCCGCCTGAAAGTAACGCTCATGGCTCTGGAGATGAAGGTAAAACACAAAATGACCGACGCATGCTTCGACGAGAACATGTCATTCTGGCACGAACGTCTTCCTAAGGGGAACAAGTGGCCGACCAGTTTCGAGGAGGCAAAGAAAATTGTGTGTCCTCTGGATTTACCGCACGTGAAATACCATGTGTGCATGAACAATTGCATCATTTATCGGGACGAGCACGCGGAGTCTACCATATGTCCGGTGTGCGGCGTCACTCGATACAAGAAGAGGAAGAAAGCTCCTCGAAAAGTGGTGTGGTACTTTCCGATCACTCCTCGTCTGCAGCGGTATTTCGCGGACCCTAAGGTAGCAAAGCTCCTGCGTTGGCACGCGGATAGCGAGGAGAAGAAGCGAGAAGATGACGCAAATGATCCGGAGATAGATAAAAAAAGACAAGATGCTGAGTCACCCTAAGGATGCGAGCCAGTGGCAAGCGTTGAACTTCGAAGACCTAGAATTTGGGAACGATCCAAGGAACATCATGCTGGGCGCGAGCACAGATGGAGTCAATCCGTTTGGCAGCCAGAGAAGCACACATAGCACCTAGCCTGTGTTTGTGTGGATGTACAACCTTCCCCCCTGGTTGTGCATGAAGAGGAAGTACATTCACATGAGTATGCTAATTGAAGGACCGAAACAACCAGGGAACGACATCAATCTGTATCTGGGGCTGCTGAAAGAGGAGCTAGACACGCTGTGGAAAATGCCAGCCAATACGTGGGACGCCGCAGAGAAAGAATATTTCCCTATGAGAGCCGCACTGCTCACGACGGTGCACGACTATCTCGGTTACGGATATGTCGCGGGGCAGGTGGTCCACGGATTTTCTGGATGCGTCAGGTGCATGGATGACACAACGTATCGCCAGCTAGATAGAGATCTCGGGTCTTCGAAAACCGTGTTCATGGGACATCGAAGGTGGCTTTGCGCCGATGACCTGTGGAGAAAACGCAAGGATCTGTTCGATGGTGAAACCGAACCCCGAGGACGCCCGCGTACGAGGAGCGGCGAGGAAATAGACGAGCTGTTGAAAAATTGGAAAGATTGCCCACTGCCGGGAAAGAAGCAAAAGGCGCCAGAGCCAGGAAAGAAGCGAAAGGCGCCAGAGCCGCTGCTGAAGGTATGGAAAATGAGGTCTGTTTTCTGGGACTTGCCGTACTGGAAGATCCACCGTGTGCCTCACAGCCTTGATGTCATGCATATCACGAAGAACGTGTGCGAGAGTCTGCTTGGTACCCTGCTCAACATGCCAGAGAGGACCAAAGATGGGCCGAAAGCAAGGGCAGACTTGAAATCAATGGGCATCAGGTAGGAGCTTCACGCTAATGATGATGATGATGTTGATGAGGCGAAGCAGGACACGTAAAGTCGTCGCAAAGGCAAAAAGGCCAAGAAGACCGGAAATGACTACCCTCACGCGTGCTTCACTCTAACTCAGGAGGACATCGAGCAGTTTTTCACCTGCCTCATAGGAGTAAAACTTCCTTACGGTTACGCGGGGAAGATAAGCAGATACCTAGATCCAGCGAAGTAGAAGTTTAGCTGGATGAAGTCTCACGACTGTCACGTGCTGATGACGCAGATACTTCCAGTTGCAATCCGTGGGATCATGGACGCGCACGTCCGTGAAACGGTATTTGTCCTATGCAACTTTTTCGACGTCATCTCTCGGAAGTCGGTTGGCGTGAGGCAACTCAGAAGGCTACAGGAAGAGATCGTGGTGATACTATGCGAGCTTGAGATGTACTTCCCGCCCGCATTCTTCGACGTTAGGGTGCATCTGCTAGACCATATCGTGGACGATATCATCCAACTCGGGCCGACGTTCCTGCACAGCATGATGTCGTTCGAAAGGATGAATGGTGTCATCAAAGGATACGTTCGCAACATGTCACGTCCAGAGGGAAGCATAGCCAGGGGCTTTCTGACTGAAGAGTGCATCTCCTACTGCACGAATTATCTAGGCATCGAGAACCCCATTGGTCTGCCCATCAACAGGCACCTGAGCAGGCTCACTGGATGGGGTCACCATGAGGGTCACCGCAAAATGCATGTCGACTTCGAGGGTTGACTCGCCGACTTTGAAAGAGCAAACCTAGTCGCGCTACAACACATAGACATGGTCGATCCTTGGGTGGTGGAGCACATAACCTTTATTGAGAAGACGTACAATGACAGAGGCCAACAGAGGACGGACGGAGATATAATCAAAGATCACAACTCATGTTTCACGCGTTGGTCCAAGCAGAAGCTTCTGTCGTACCCTTTACATGAGGATTCTTCCGCGGAAGAACAACTCATATTTGCCTTGTCACAGGGCGCCGAGCACAACCTGATGACCTATGAGGCATACGATATCAACGGCTACACATTCTACACCGAGGCCAAGGACATGAAGAGCGATGGTTATCAGAACTCCAGGGTAACGATGGAATCCTACACCGGTAACGACAAGGACAGATACTACGGAAGGATCGAGGAGATCTGGGAGTTGAGCTACGCTGGAGAGAAGGTCCCGATGTTCCGTGTCAGATGGGCCAAGAGCGTCCTAAAACAAGACTGGCATTTCACCACCATGGTTATACCCGAAGCCAAATCCAAGACCGCGGGCGCAAACGTCACCGCGAAAAATGAGCCATGGGTACTAGCTTCCCAAGTTGACCAATGCGTCTTCATTACCGACTCGTCAAAGCCCAGTCGTGTTGTCGTGAGGAGAGGCAAAAGGAAGATCATCGGAATGGATGGAGTAGCCATTGAGCAAGACTTCGACAAGTACGGCGACCCGATGATCGAACATGACGACGATGATGAAGTAGCAGCATACACCACGAGAAGAAGCAGGACCACCCTACCTAAAGGACGTCCGTTCCACAGAAGAACTCCATTTGCGAAAAAGAAGGGAAAGAAGATTGTGAACAGATAGCTAGCTAAGATCGATTGTATTTAAATCGTAGCCTTCATTTCTCGATTGTATTTCATGGGCACTTTTTGAACTCTTGAATGTTTTTAAATTTCATGGACACTCGATCTCGATCCCCCTCCATCTCGATCGCTATCCCACCTTGCCAGATCCGGTCCCCCTCGCCGCCGAGCACCCCCCGCTCCACCGGCCGCCGCCGCCAACCCCCCGCACCCTCCCCTACTAAACCGCCACCGACGACCCACCGCACCCTCCCCCGCTCCACCGG
>LR738709.1:241454384-241540633 GCA_902687465.1 Secale cereale
CCTCGACTGCGCCGTCGCCCCGGCCTCCACTGCCCCCCTCCACCTCACACGCTCGCCGCCCCGTCGCTCCCCTTCCCTCCCTACGAACCCTAGCCGCCCCTACTGAGCCCGTCGTCGCCGCGCCATCGTCACCATCGTCATCGCCGTGCGCGAGGCCTCTTCGACGCCAGCGCCTCGACACCGCCGCCGCCGCCGCCTCTTCGACACCGCCGCCGCCCGCACCTCTTCGACGCTAGCGGCCCATCCCCGCGTCGGCCCCTGCCCTGCATCGGCCCCTGCCCTGCGCCGCCGCCCTCGATCCATCCCTTCGACGCCGTCGCCGCCGCCGACCCCGACCCCGACCCCGACGGTGACCGGCCGCGCTCGCCCAGGTACCTCTCCTCCTTCCTCCTATGTTGCTGTAAATTTTGATGTAATGAATGCTTTGTGCTTGCCGTAAGGAAGCTAAACATGCTGGGTGGAGTAGGATTAGTTAGTGGTTGCATTCAGTAAGATGAGTAAAATACAGTAAGATGTGTATTTGAACTCAGAACTCTGAAATTTCTAATGCAGTCAAAATTCAGTAAGATTTGTACTGTACTTGAAGTCTGAAATTTGGTTTTGACTGAAGATCAGTAAGATTCACAATTTGTGCTGTTCTGAACAAGGGTTTATCTATCTTTATCAACTTGAGCATATCTATCTTCAGCATATAAAAAAAATCACTGTGTCGGCACATCTATCTTAAGCATACATTACACCTAGGTAGTTTTGCTAAAACTGAGAAAAACCATGGTTTAAAGAAACTGTAGTATTCACTGTGTACACATCTGAATACTGTGGTTTTCAATTACCATGGTTCTCTAAAAACTTTGTTGCCAAACTAGGCCCAATGATGTGCTATACTGAGTGCACAATTATGATTTTTTTACAACCAATGAGTCCCCTGCATATATTTGAGAAGTGGGTATGATCATCTTAGTTCAACTTGTCTACTGTTCTGCCTTATGTTACTCCCTCCGTAAAGACATATAAGAGCGTTTAGATAACTAAAGTAGTGATCCAAACGCTCTTATATTTGTTTACAGAGGGAGTACCTTCGATTTCTTCTTATTTTTCATCAAAAACCTCTTATTCCTTGTAGAACTGAAATAAAAGAAGCTTTCAACTACATGTGTTCTTTCAGAACTAAAATTTGACAGTCATGCTTTTAACTTAACATTGAAATGTTTCTGGCCATGATCATCAATAATTACTATAACAACTACATACTGAACAGTTAGATCTCACTACGATGGTTGAAAGGTGGTCTAACAGCAATTCTGAAACACTGAGAGCAGAATCACTTACTACATACATATGCTCAAGAAAACTATTGTTTTCCCCTGCTAAAAAGGGATGAATAATTCAATATTTTGTCACCTAAAAAATACAAATCCAAGTTGCATCTCCTGAAGAATACAGTATTCATAAGGTGTTTAGTCAGCCTCACAGGAATCCATGTGTGAGAAAAATCTGGCTAATTCACGTCTAAGAAAAGCATAAGTGACCATGTACTATACCCGAAGTTCATAGGCATGTTTTTACAGAAACAATTCTTAATTGTTGGGCAAAAATAGTGATAAACACCTCAATCTGTTAGTATTTTTCTGCATTTTCTCACATTCTAAGTTGGTCCAGTCCCTTGCAGACAGGGATTGACCCTTGGGGGGTGGGGGGGGCAATGTTACTAACCAGAAAAGGTTTTGACTTGAAATGTTAATAGCACAGAGAGCACCACAAGTTAAACACCTCAATCTGTTAGTATTTGTCTGCATTTTCTCACATTCTTCTTGTATCTAATCCAGTATTTCTTGTAGTGGTTTGTCCAAAATGTAGAATGATACTGCTTGGAGATGCATATATTGTTTCACCTCTTCACATGCCAACGTATTTTCCATGTTGTGATGGAGGCCTTTTTTTTAACACTGGGCTTTGCCACCTGTAGTTTGTCATGTAAATAGCATTGGACAGAGATTTAAGCAAGTAGCACATTGCCTTGTCCACCTGGGATAATGATTTTGCGTTGTCCACCTAAGAGGCCCTTGAGTTTGCTGGAATGCCGATTAACTTCCGTACCGGCAAATTCGGGTACTCCGTATGTCCTATTTTCAGCAAAGGTCATGCTGAAATTTTCCGTGAATTTTAGCATGACTTTGCTAAAAATAGGACATATGGGGTACTTGTGACTAATGCATGGGCCGGGGTATCTTAGTAGTTAATTAAGTAGGATCAACTGCCCCTTTATTCTTGCTGCATTAAACCAGAGGCAGAAATAGAGCCAAGTGATTAGGCCCAACTTAGAATTCTCCTTCCCAGCTTAGCTTTTAGGATGCCTCGGTGTCGACAAACCATAAATTATAAAACCTTGGCTTTTAGGGTGCCTCAGTGTCGATAAAAACCTAAATGATGAAAGCTTAGGCTTTTAGGGTGCCTCGGCGTCGAAAAACCCTCAATGATAAAAGCTTAGCTTTTAGGATGCCTCGGTGTCGACAAACCCTAAATGATGAGACCATGATCTTGTTCCTTGACAATAACTAACTTTTTGACCAAACTTTTTTCCTATTTAGAGAGAAACATGGCCAACAACGATGAGGCTGGGGGTTCGGGCGGCAAGGCATTCTGGGAGCTGTCCCAGGAGATGGAGGAACAACCTCACTTGTATGAGGACACCGCCTTCCCCACCAATCCCGAGACCACTGATGGTGCCGCCGAGGATGACCCCACTGATGGTGCCGTCGGGGATGACACCACTGATGGTGCCGCCGAGGATGCCACCACTAATGATGGCGGCGCACGCACAGATGGCAGCCAACCAAAGAGGCAACGGAAGGACCAACACCTGACCGTGCTCCTCACCGTCAAGGAGGAATTTACTGAAGTGGACTCCGACGGGAATCCAACGGCGCCCGAACGAATAGTCAAGGGGTACTCGCTTCAGCTCGGGTGCATTCTCCGGAGCACCGTCTCGATCAACATCAAGAACCTGAGGCATCCTGACCGACGGAATTTGCGCAACCTCCTCTTCACGAAGCTGCATGAACGATACAAGTTCCCCGCTGAATTTGAAAACACTAGCCTCAAAGGGAATAAAGTGAACAATACTGCCCTCACGAGGATGAGCACGGCCCTGTCTACTTGGAAAAACAATGTGAAGAGAATGATCGAGAAAGGTCATAGTTATGAGAAGATCAAGGAGAAAAATCCTTCGATCACCGAAGGTGACTACAACGACTTCAAGATCAAGTGCTCGAGCACCGCAACCTCCGAATCAAGTCAGTGGGGGAAAGAAATGCGGGAGCTGAACTTAGGGGAACACACACTCGGTCCCGACGGTTACAGATTGGCGGAGCCTATATCGGACAAGGAGGAGGCGGACCGTGCCGAGCAAGGCCTACCGCCCCTCTTCCATAAATACGGTGGCAAGCAGACCAGGAACTTTGTCAGGGCCCGGTACAAGAAGGACCCGAAAACAATGGAGCTTACCACGGATCCGAAGACCAGGGCGCTTGAGCTTGTTCTGGTAAGGAATACACCCCCGCGTAATTAGCTCCATATGATTGCATTCTAATTAATGAAGCCAAAATTCTAAATGGTTCACATTCCTTCCGTAGGTGACTGAAAGCAGTAGCACGGGGTCGACTAAGATCAACCCTTGGGACACCACTCTAAATAGGGCGTTGAATGTAATTAAGAAAAAGGATAAGCTCAGTAAGCCGACGTCAGCTGGTCGTGTGGCCGGCAAAGGCTTGTCCACAAAATGGTCGTCATACTATAACGCTGGTGGGCGAAAGGAGAAAAAGACCAGCTCGGAAAGCCAGTCGCGCGAGGTTCAAGAACTCAAGGCATAAGTGGCGCGGATTCCGGAGATTGTCCAAGAGCAAGTGCAACAACAACTGGGAGCGACGATCACCGCCATTGTGTCTACCTTGATCGAGGGGTTGCAGGCGTGGATTGCGGGCGGCCAACAGGGGCCACCCTCGATTCCCAGCTTCACGGCCAGCAACTCGCAGAACGCGATGGCGGGGCCATTGGTGTCTCCAGCGGAGGCGGCATTGGTGTCTCCGACGCCGGCACGGGAGCTTAATGCACCCGGGTGTACGTCGGCCGGCACCTCTGCAGCAAGCGGCCCCTCCGTCAACTGCACGCCCGCCGTTGGCGGTGCCTCGACATTAGCCGAGCTCGACGCCATCATCACGGTAACTAATTAAGCCTCTCTCGGCCGAGGACTTCATCTCCTTGCCTTTGACTGGGCATCCCTGACGCCCTACATGTTTTCGCAGGGCGCCGCCGACGTTCCGTGCACTCTCCTGCACTTCGTGAACAACGAGTTGGTCGATGTCGCCAAGGGCAAAATCGTTCAATCGGGCAACCCCGTGTTCCACGGTACTAGGATGCCACCCAACTTGTATAGGGTTCAATTGGTTCGGGTGCTGCCAGGCTCCGATGAGTTGTTACCTCCGATTCGATCCGTCGGGGCCGACGAAGATGACGTGATGACCCTCAGCGCCTGCCTGAGCTGGCCCCTGCTTCGGCCGAAGAGCCAGATTCGTTTGGGGGCGGGGGACCGCACCCCAAAGACAACACCGCCAGTCATGCCGGCGCCAAGTTGGCCCCATGGCAAGACCGCCGCAACGGTGCCGGACATCCCTATGCTACTGGATCCAAACATGCATATGGAACAGGATCCGAACGACGACGACGACAAGGACGACGATACATTTGCCAATGTCAATCAGTACTTTGCCGATCATGGGTACGGTGGCGACTTCATGGGGCCTCCTTCTCAAGAACCCAATCCTACAAAAAACGTGCGCGGTCTAGCTGGTACCGCGGAGAAACCAAGTTGCAACACGCGTCGTCTGCCGTTCCGTTCTCAGGAGACGCCTCCAGCTGCCGACTTCACCGAGCCTCAGATAGGCGAGGTGCGAAATATGATCAGCCCCAACACACTCAAGAAGGCGGTCTGTGAGCAGAACTCGGTCCCATTACAGGAGAAGAAGAAGGCACGGAAAAGAAAGACTAACAAGGGTGCGAGCCAGCCGGCACCGAGTACGATCCGTGCTCAGGACGGGCCACCTTCACCTAAGGATGTAATGAGGAGGGTGCATGTGGCGGGTAGGCCGATGCTACCGAGAAATATGCTCGATGCTGCAACCGGTGCTATGCGGAGTCTGCATGACAGTGTTTTTCTTTGGAGAAGCGGCATCTCAGAGAGAAGGATGTGGCATACCCGGTTTTCGCGGCCAAGGTGCCAGAGGGCAAGGGCTTTGTGGATAACTCCATCGGGGGTATGATCGTCCTGCGGTTTGATGACATCTACGCCATGTTGAACCTTCATCCGCTGCACTACACCTTCGTTCAGCTATTTTCGCTGAGTATGGAGATGCGGATCATTCGCGACAAGACCCCGGACATCGTGATAGTCGACCCCTTCTACATGCGTGCCAAGATCTTGGGCAGCGCTGGGGACCAGAAAGTCGCGAGTTCTTACCTCGAAGGCGTCATTCTGGCAAACGGATATAAGGATAACTTCCTCGTGACTTACTTTCCCGAGTAAGTCCTCCCCTCAACCGCCCGGTAACATATGAATTCATAGATTTCGATCGTTTTTCTTTTAATATTCCGTGTTTTGTGCAGTGACACACATTACACACTCATCCTCCTAAGCCCCAAATATTCCATGGCCACGTAGTTCGACTCGGACCGTCAGTCGAAGGTAGACTACACAAATGTCAAGAATGTTCTTGATGATGTTCTCCCCGGCTACGCCAAATCTAGAGGCACCTTCACCAGGCCTATTCGTAAGTATGGCAAGCACGTGTTCTCCCACAATACGAAGTTCTGCTGCGTCAAGCAGCCGCCTGGCGGTCAGAAGGGTGCCTACTACGCCATCCATCACATGCGGGCGATCGTACGGGACCATCATCAACTTCTGCTACCGAGTAAACTCAAAGATTGGGCCGCGAGCGTGTCGGCAATCTAGGACGCGGACATCAGACAAGAATTCTTTCGCATCCAGTCGGAGTTTGCGGAAATCATCCATCAAGATGTCCTTCGTACCTCGGGGCAGTTCTACCTCAGAAATCAACCGTCCAACCGTGACATCGACACAATGCTACAAATGCAGGCTGACAATGCCCGCAATTTCATGACTCCCACGATAGACGGCGGCTTCATCCACGCTCCGGTCCCTTGAGTCGAGTCGAGAGTAGTGATGCTGTGTCTAGTTCTGAAACATCGATTGGCTGATGTTGTAATTAAACTTTAATGAACTTGTAGTATGTCTCTCTGGTTTCGACAGTCGTTCAACTTAGATGTAATCGATGCTATTACTGTCTTGCTTTTCTCTTCCGATCGTTCTGTTGCATACTTATATATTGAATATGTATTGTCTGTGAATTGGTACTAACGTTTCGTTTGGCTAGTGCATAGCGATGCCGCTTATGTCGTGTACAAGGGTAAGGTTCCCAGAGTCTATGACGACTGGGAGGAGTGTCGGAGACAGGTTCACCGATTTAGCGGTAACAGTTACAAAGGGTACACCACTAGGGCCGAGGCGGAATCTAGATACGCCCGCTATCTAGCGGGAGAGGGGAGGGAGCGTTGGAGGAACCGGATGAAGACGAGTTTCATCGTGATGATGCTCATCGTGATGACCGCAGCTCTCTTCTATTTGATGGTAGTTTAGATGATCGATATCGACTTGTAATGTGAAGACAAACTCGCTACTCACGGTCTCGAGACTTGTAATATAATGTTCTATCTTTGTTCGGTCTTTTCAATTCGGAGACTAATATGGTGAATTGTATTCGGAGACTAATATGATGAATTGTATTCAGAGACTAATCTTCTATTGTATTCGATGAATCTGTTGTTGCTGTGTATGTAATGCCCAGGATGGGACTATACCTCCTATGTGTCGAGGCACGACTTAAAGGTATAGTCCCATCCTAGGCATTACAAGTTGGTATTCAGAGCCTTCTTCGACCTAGGAGCCCCCACTGATTGATCGAATCGTTGACGGTTGAGTCTAGTCACACACTTGAAAATGTTTTGAGTCCTATATATATATATCGGAGAGTAGGATTTTTTTGCTTCTCATCTCTTTTCACTCTGGTGAGGACTCCTGACGATTACTTTTATCTCTTCTACTCTAAAAAATTCAGCGAATTTTTTTTAGGATCACGCGAGTATTGTTTGGATTGTTCCGATGTCTTTGTGACGAGAACATTGTTCTCGATGCCTCCTGTCATTAGGGGTTGTGGCAGTGTCCCGGGGAGTTGAGCTCCGAGGTGTTGTCGTCACAAATATATCGCAGCGGTTCTAGAATACTTAAGACGGCCGACATCGAAAACTCTCCTATGCGGTTAGTGGCAAGATAACCCCAACATCACCCAATACTGGGGAGGTAGTTCGGGAGTATTACTAAACATGCTCATGGGGATTTTCCGGAATTGTTGTTGTTATTTTTCCGGCCTCATTTAAACTTGCCTAAATAGGTAGTTTGCTCTTGCTTCACCTCTTGCCATGTTAACAAACATTTAATCTTGTCTTGTAAATAAACGAGAGTCAACTAAATAAATAACATGTGCTGTTTCGTCAATATGCAACTCGTTGCATATTGAGCTCCACTTAACTTGTAGTTTTGTTTATGCACATTGCCATGCCATGCATAATTAAACCGGACATGCATCATACTTGGATGTGCATCGTATGCCATGTTTATGCTTGTGTGTTTACCGTGTTGTTTGCTTCTTTCCGGTTGCTTCTCTTGTTAGCTTTGGTTTCGTTCCGGAGTTGGGAGGATTCGCTCGACTATGTTGCTTCGTCTACTTCGTGGACTTGTTCTTCTCCTTTGCGGAATCTCAGGCAAGATGATCATACCCATGGATACCTTTACTACCATTGCTATGCTTAGTTGTCTCGATGCTATCGTTACATGTCGCGCTACCCATCTTTTATGTCAGCCTCTGCTTGTTGCCATGAAAACTCTAACCTTTTGACACCTTCCTAGCAAAACCACAGTTTGGCTATGTTACCCGCTTGCTCAGCCCCTCTTATAGCGTTGTTAGTTGCAGGTGAAGATGAAGATCGTTCCAGGTGGGAACTTGTTGTTGGAATATCATAGTATCTATAATTATTATTAACACACCTATATATATTGGGCATGGGTGGAAGGCTTGGCCTTTTGTTCGGTGTTTTGTTCCACTCATGCCACCTTAGGCGCCGATAAACCGGCATTATGTTCCTTGATTTTGCGTTCCTTACACGATGGGTGGATGGGGACCCCTTGACAGTTCGACTTTGAATAAAACTCCTCCAGCAAGACCCAACATTGGTTTTAATTTGCTCATAATAACAACTTAATTAATTAATTAAATTGCATAGGGAGTTAGCGCTACCCGAGGATTCTTTCTACATAGCAGGGGGGCCAGTGCTGATGGTGTTGGTCCCAAACGGGGAGACTGCGGGGCCGCCACGGGGAAACCCGAGGTATCTGGTATAACCCGTAGGATCACCTATCCGGATGTGGCCTGAGACGAGATACGCGCGGCTACTATCAGGGTGTTGACACACCGGGAGGTCTTGCTGGACTTGTTTTACCATGGTCGAAATGTCTTGTGCACCGGGAAGCCGAGCCTAATCGGATTTTCCCTAAGATAAGGGGTGATGATATTATATTTATCACTTCAGCTAATCATGAGAGCTTGTGATGGGCTAAGTTGGGACACCCCTGCAGGGTTATGATCTTTCGAAAGCCGTGCCCGCGGTTATGTGGCAGGTTGGAATTTGTTAATGTCCGGTTGTAGAAAACTTTACAGAGGATCCGAAGTAAAACACACAACTGTGTGAGTAACCGTGACTGTCTCTTTTCACTTTGAGAAGAGAACACGGTGGGGTTATGTTTGATTCGTATGTAGTTTAGGATCTTTAGCGATCACTACTAGTTGCGACCGTCTGCGTAGATGCTCATCTTATTCTTGTACTCGTAAGCTAGCCACCATATATTTTGCTTAGCCGCTGCTGCAACCTCATCACTTTACCTCTTCCTACCCACAAAGCTTTTCTAGTCTTGATACCCATGGTTATGGGATTGCTGAGTCCTCGTGGCTCACAGATACTACAACACCAGATGCAGGTTCAGCCGAGAATGATGCAGGAATTGGTTCAAGTACTTCACTGGGAGCTCGATGAAGAGAGTGGCCGTATGCTTGTGACGTTTTCGACGATCAGTAGTGGTTTCTACTAGGGGTGATTCGGTCCTGTGGCTTTATGTTTTGGTATCTTTCTTTTGGATCTTCGCCCGTAGTTGGGTTGTGATGTTCTGAATGATGTTTTGCTTATGTAATGTTTTGTGTGAAGTGGTGAGTGTAAGCCAACTATCTCCTTTTGAAATTTCATCCCTATTTTTACATGAGTCGTGCAAAGATACCAAAGTTGAGATCATTCCAGAATAGGCTTATACCTTTAAGTCGTGCCTCGAAACGTAGGAGGTATAGTCCCATCCTAGGCATTACAGTGTACTGGTGCTGTCTATATTCTGTCCAATAATACATTTTGTAACCTATGCAAAAAACAAAAAATAAAAAAATAAATAAAAAACCTAATATTCATACTAATGGCGGATCACATCACAGTGCGCCATTAGTATGCCAAAGGATACTAATGGCGCATCATTCAACAGTGTGCCATTAGTATGCCAAAGTTACTAATGGCGCATCTGGCAGTAGTGCGCCATTAGTATGCCAAAGCACCTGGGTATATATGGCCCCCTGGGAGGCATACTAATATCGCACCGTGGTATATACTAATGGCGCATCTGCGGTGTGCCATTAGTATACCAGATACTAATGGCGCACCAGAGGTGCGCCATTAGTAAAATATACTAATGGCGTGGCACTAATGGCGCACCACTAATGCGCCATTAATGGCCAAAATAGGTGCGCCATTAGTAGGCCTTTTCCTAGTAGTGCCCATGCCAAACATTTCACGTCTTAAATTTGTGGAGCCTTGCTCCCATATTCATCACATACCATAAGCACTGGGTACCAACGGTGTGTCTGGTGCCCTATAAAAACAGTCATGGCCGCCTATCCAAGAACGACCCCGTCCCGAGAGTGACCTCGTGTCACCCCTGTCACTAGTAATGCGGGCACCATGCTAGTATCGGCCTAGGTAATCAATAATGCCCTTTCCCATATAAGGGTAGAGTGGTTGCACATGTTTGGTTGGGAGGGTCGACAAATCTTAAATCCAATCCGTCTCTGTAAACAACACTTTCATCAAGCCTCAGTACACTACTTCTCCACCAAGTAGTTCCCTAGTTCCTCATCATCTCCCAGGGGCATTAGTGGCACCCATTGGGTTATTTGCAAGTATGTCAAACCACACTGGTTTCTTTCCATGCATAACCCTGACCCATTTTACGTAGCCAACTACTATAGCATATATCTATCTACTCCCACCCACATAACCCTCATAGGAAGGTAGGGTCATGCTTGATGCAAGTTCCAATAGTAAAGTAACAAGGGTACCAACCAAAGTGGTCACAACCTCTACATGATTCCGATGCATTGATAATAAGGTGCTATGAGACATGCATAAAAAGGTTTCTCAAACATGGTCAAAGGGCTGCTTGCCTTGTCCTTCCGAGTCTACGAACCTTCTAGTCCATCTCCAAGTACTCCGTTTATTTCGTTAACAAACGACAGAAACAATCATAATAAGCAACACAACAAGGCAACAATAAAAGTACTCTAAAAAAATAGGAGTTGGACTTTTCTAGGATACCTCTGGTCATATGAAAAATGAACAAGGTCGTTTCATAGGCAATGGATCAATGGATAGTTTGGAACATTTCAATACGATGGAATCAAGTGGTTTAATGGATCTGTGAGAAGTGTACAGAAGAATTATTTTGAAAAATTGTCAGAGGCATACATTTAACAAGGAATGATTTTAGAAGCAGCTAGGAGTTGGTTTCACTGGATTTGGTGTTCAAATGAATTTCCTAGGATTTTGCAAAGTTGACAAATATGAAGAAATGGCTCATTATTTTGTAGGGTACAGAAAGTATTAATAAAAACGTTCATAAACTAAGTTATGAACTTAGAAGCATCCAGGAATTTGAATCATGGCATTTGGATCAACTTTGAGCTCTCTGTGATTTTCTGAAGTTTATCACCGAAATAGAAAATTGAGATTTTGATAAATATTTGTGAAGAAAAAGTCTCTGGAAAAATGTGCATGCTTCACCAACAGGTAGATCATGATTTTAGAAACTACCAAAAATTTGAATCATCAAATTTGGAATTCATTTGAATTATTTATGGATTTTTGAAGTTTACTGGAAAAAGAAAAAGAAAAAGATCATCTACCTTATTGTGCGCCCTATGCGAGGCTTAGGGGCGGAGCGCACTGGGCCTGGCCCAGCTGCCTGCTGCACAGGAGGGGAGGGGAGACGTCGAAGATGCCTACGGGAATTACGCCTTCCAAGAGGGGAGGCGGAAGCAGCAAAACCTGCTTCCCCTTAACCTGACCGGTGGGTCGGCCCATCCGCCGCTGCCGTTGAGAGGCAGGGCCCCTGCCAGCTGGCAGGCGGTCGTCACCTACCTCTCGCCTGAGGCAAAGGAGCGATGGGGAGGGAGCATCCGAGCGGCGCCGATGCTCGCCCGGGTGGCCCTGGCCATCCCCGGTGGCGCTCCGGCCACCGGAGTGATCAGGGTGGAAGGGAGCACCTGCTGGTGTGCTCCTCTTGCGTCGGGAAGCAGCTCAGTCGCCACGGTTTAGGCGACAGCGGGGGAGGTCATCGGCCAGCATCGGCCTCGAGCACACGGTGTACTGGTGGTATAATGGCGGCGGTAGGGGCCTCAAGGTGGTGGTGAGGGAGTACTGGAGTGGGTAGGGGAAAGAAAGAGGGGCCGAGGTGCCCGAATCCGAGCGGCGGTCGGCGGCAGCACTCCGGCCATGGAGGGGGTAGGAGGGCACGAGAGAGAACTCGAGTATATCTGGGGAATGCACAACAGAGAGGGGAGGTCAGGAGAGGCGAGAGCGAGCTCGGGGGGTGGCTTAAATGGGCGTGGCCGCGGTGCATCGTGGGCGTGGTCCAGGCCAAGATCGGGTGAGCTCTGCGGAGAGGTGAGAAGAGAGGATAAGGAGTGGCTCGACAGTGAGGCGTGTCTCGGCGTCGAGGTGGTCCTGCTGGCGTGCGGGGGACAACTGAGGTGGTCGGGGCATCGGGATGGGGGGCGGCTACAGTGCGCCAGAGCACTGTAGCGCGCTCCAGAGTGCCATTTTGGCATGCCAGGGCATGCCAATGGAAGTTGAGCGTGGCCAAGCTTGTCTACTTGCTTCGGGTTGGTACTGGGATGCTCTATGAAGCTTAGGAGGTAAGGTAGGAGGGATGGGTAAGAAGTAGGGGGGTAGAAAGGTGCTGCCATGGTGAAAGCAGAGAGGTAATTGGGGGTTTACCCCCTCCAATGATTGAGCTCAGGCATGGGTGAGTTACTGGAGGTAGAAGGTGATCAGGTTCATCCGTGGTAAAAAGTTGAAGCAAAGGTTAATAGTAAAGGGGGGGGGGGAACAGTGGTTTTGGAAAAATGGCAGAAGGTGTTTGATGTGGTTTTGGGCAAGCAAATGATTTCCAATTTACATGAGACTTAAGAGGATCAAATGGTATATATAAAAAGGGTATTCCACCAAGTTTGAGCTCATTTGAAGAAACTTGCCAATGTAACTTTGGTGAACCCTAGAAATCAACAAAAATGGATTTTTCAAGATTAGGTTAAGCAAATCATCCCTCCTTGATGCACCACTTGGTGTAGTGTCATCATTTGGGGTTGTGAGCATGTCCACAAAATTTGAGGCCCCAAGTAAAAAGTTGGCAATGTAGAGTTGTTCAAATTTGGATCTTGTCAGAAAGGGTTTTGGGGCACTTAGATCAAGTTATGCTTCTCCAACACTTGTGACATTTGGTCTACATGCATAATTAGACCATTTTAGCATGTGCACCAAGTTTGAGAGCATTTGGACAAGTTTGGCAATGTAAAGTTGCTCAAACTTTAAATTGGACAGAAATGGTTTTGAGGTGATTAGATGATGTTATCTTGATCTTCAAGGCATGAGGCTTTGTCAGATCATCAAATATGTCATATCTGACATGATAGAATTTCCGTGGATTTTTTAGAGAATATTTTTTTTGTAAATATTTCAAAAGCTTGAAATATCAAGAAATGGTTTTGGAAGGATTTGCCCAATATTTTGAACATGACCATGTGTTGAAACTCTTATATATGGACAATATATATCCTAGGAGTCTCTCTGAATTTTGGCAAATATTTTTGAAACAGCTAAATAATTTTAACCTATTAAAGACCATTTCTAGCCTAAAGAAAAAGCTTTTAAATAAAATATAAAAATAACATTTAAAATTATAATTTTGTGGTTTATGGGAGTCCTATACCTAATAGGATTCAAATATACTTTTTGAAAGATTTTTCACACCCTAAATAAGGTACTTGCAGTACAAACCTCAATTCAGGAGTTTTTGGAAAAGTAATTTTAGAAAATACTATTTGGCCAAAATATTTTTATAAGAAAATACTATACTGGTCTATATACATGGCATGATCATTGGGAAAATTTTTTGGATCAAGGAGATGAAGCATAAGAGTTGGATGATTTATTTGATTTTTAGAGCACTTGCAAACAACAATCAGAAAACCAATCAAGCAAGTTCAAAAACACTCAAAAGTTTTTGCCAAACCACATTTTTGCATGACTATTAGCTTAAGTGTTTGTGGCATGAAAATCAGGGTGTGACAGGCCCCTCCACATTCATGGATCCTTCTTCCTTCATTCCTGAAGGAGGTGCTCCCGACTCGCGGCCGGGTGACGATGCAGCTGAGGCACGAGGAGTGTCGCCTTCCTCCTTCGTATGCCGACGTGGAAGTGATCTCCTCTGGCCAGGTCTTCATGACCTGGGGTTGGTGTGTGGTGCGCCGCGCCTGTGCCCCGCTAGGAGGCACATTCTTCATTTCGCGCTGGATAGGATGGGCACGATGACCTTCAAGGTCTTCGGGACGGACGGCCGTCGGCTGTCGTGTGGCACGGGGGACGGGCTCGCCCGCAACCTTTCCCCATGCCGCCAGGGCAGCGAGGCGCTCGCCATTGGTTGCGCCTCCGACTCCTCTGGTAGCAGTTACGCTACCCCTGAGACAGCCTCGAGCTCCAAAGAGAGCTACGAGCCGCCAAGTCACCGCTACTATCGCCGGAGGGAAACGGTGTCTGTCAGGCCCAAGATGCGATTCTATCCCGATCACGTGACACTTACGTGATTGGGGCACAACCGCATTTCGGGCGCTTAGCAAGATGGATATCATTACATCGTACCATTACATACATACATGGGGGATACAACAATACATACAAGTCACAAAAATACAACAACATCAATGCAAGGTATCTGACTACGGATACAAACAAGAAAAGAACAACGACATCCATCTGCTATCCCAGGCTGCCGACCCGGAACCTAACCCAAGACTGAAGAAGAAGAAGAAGAAGAAAGAACTCCAAACAACGATCATCGCTCTCACGTCAAGACATCGGAAACCTGCACCTGCAACTGTTGTAGTTGTAACTGTGAGCCACGAGGACTCAGCAATCCCATAACCATGGGTAGCAAGACTATCAAAGCTTAATGGGTAGGAAGTGGTAAAGTGGTGAGGTTGCAGCAGCGGCTAAGCAAAAATATGGTGGCTAACTTACGAGTACAAGAATAAGATGGGCATCTACGCAAACGGTTGCAACTAGTAGTGATCGCTAAAGATCCTGAACTACCTACGAGTCAAACATAACCCCACCGTGTTCTCTTCTCAAAAAGAAAAGAGACAGTCACGGTTACCCACACAGTTGTGTGTTTTACTTCGGATCCTCTATCATGTTTTCTACAACCGGACATTAACAAATTCTAATCTGCCACATAACCGCGGGCACGGCTTTCGAAAGATCATAACCCTGCAGGGGTGTCCCAACTTAGCCCATCACAAGCTCTCACGATCAGCTGAAGTGATAAGTATAATATCATCACCCCTTATCTTAGGGAAATCCGATCAGGCTCGGCATCCCGGTGCACAAGACATTTCGACAATGGTAAAACAAGTCCAGCAAGACCTCCCGGTGTGTCGACACCCTGATAGTAGCCACACGTATCTCGTCTCAGGCCACGACCGGATGGGCGAGAGTACGAGTAAAACCAATCCTCGAGTTTCCCCATGGTGGCCCCGCAGAACCCCCGTTTGGGACCAACACCATCAGCATTGCCCCCCTGCTATGTAGAAAGAATCGTCGGGTAGCGCTAACTCCCTATGCAATTTCATTAATGATTTAAGTTGTTATTATGAGCAAAGTAAAACCAATGTTGGGCCTTGCTGGAGGAGTTTTATTCAAAGACGAACTGTCAAGGAGTCCCCATATACCCAACCGTGTAAGGAACGCAAAATCAAGGAACATAATGCCGGTTTATCGGCGCCTAAGGTGGCATGAGTGGAACAAAACACCGAGCAAAAGGCCAAGCCTTCCACCCATGCCTAGTATATAGGTGTGTTATTATATATAACAAATTGTGATATTCCAACAACAAGTTCCCTCCTGGAACGATCTTCATCTTCACCTGCAACTAACAACGCTATAAGAGGGGCTGAGCAAGCGAGTAACATAGCCAAACAATGGTTTTTGCTAGGAAGGTGTCAAAGGTTAGAGGTTTCATGGCAACAAGGAGAGGGGCTGACAATAAGATGGGTAGCGCGACATGTAACAATAGCATCGAGACACTAAGCATGGCAATGATAGTAAAGGTATCCAAGGGTATGGTCATCTTGCCTGAGATCTCGCAAGGCAGAAGAACGGATCCATGAAGAAGACGAAGAAGAAGCCTTGAAGAAGAACCACGGGTAGACGAACGAATCCTCACGAACGCAACAGAACAAGCACTAATGAGAAGAAGCAAGCAACACGGTAAACACACCACACGAAACATGACAATATGCTCAAGCAAGTATGATGCAAAACAAGTCTACATATGATGCACAGCAAGTCTGTATAGGAAGCACAACATGGCAAGGTAGGAAGCACAGAGAAACAACACAAGAAACATGACAATATGCTCAAGCAAGTATGATGCAAGACAAGTCTCTATATGATGCAATACATGGCAAGGCAGGAAGCACACAAGAACACCACAAGTCAACAAGTTTAAATGAGGCCGGAAACTACATATTACAAATCCGGTAAGTCCTCATATGCATAGTTTGAAATTAGTCCAGATCTGAACAAACCTTATGTTAAAGTTGTTAAACAGAAATTTAACATGCACCATCATGATCTACACGAAATTCTAGTCAAGTTACATATAAAGTTTGTTTAATTCGGAGCTACGGCCTAGAAGATATGAACAAAACAAGTTAAGCATGGCAACGATGCTAAATGCACCCAAACATCAAGCAAACATACTCCAAACATATTAACAAGATGATATTATGAATCTACATGCAAAATCACACAAGTTTCATATAAGGCACACCCCAAACGGAGCAACGGGCTAAAAGATACACATGAAACAAGAAACAATGCAAAGCTGAAACTAACAGCCACATAGCAACTTCGGAGCAAGAAATATATACTCTACATCACTCAAACATGGTGACAAGAAGCATGGACATGAAGTATACATATCCTACAGCAAACAACTCAATTGGAGCATCTCCATAGGAGGCATGGATCAATAGCAACAAGCTACAACATTTTGATCATGACACTACAAACCTGACAGCAATATTTTGTAGCACGTTGGGAGCAAGAATTAAATAAGCTACATCAAGTCAAATGAGCAAGTAAGGCCATGAATGGATAGACAACAACATATACAACAAGGAATGATCAATGGCCACCCCAAAACTAACATGGATTTGCCTAGGGCATCAAGCAAACATAGCATCAGGATATTCCAGATTCCAGACTTAGTGAAATTTCACTAAGTGTTAAAACAGTTATAACAACATGGCATGTTTACAAACATGTTTAAGTCAACACAAGGCATATCGTGAAAAGTTAAATGCACCACCTCAAAGACCACATCATGGAGATTCTAAAACATCTAGGCATGTGACATGGGGACAAACACATCAATAGCAACGAGCTCCTCAACTAGGCATCTCGTAACAAGTTTCAGCACATAACAGCCAAAAGCACTTTTGCAACAGAGATAAACATGGCAATATGAACTCTAACATGCATGCTATAGCAACCAACATGTAAAGCATCTCATGATGAACATTTTGACATATCATTTGCATCATTTGGATAAACATGCACCAAGTTATCACATCTCAAACATGGCATGAAAATAACAAGTAGCAGCAGTTTATAGCAAGTTGCACTCTTGCAACAGATACTAGAGCATCTAGATGAACTCAAAAGAGCATGGCCCAATGGAACAAAGTATAGAGCATATCACCACGATCATTTTGACATATCATTCACTCAATTTGGACAAGCACACAATTAATTACAAGCAGTCAAAGATGCAACATTAAACTGACAGAGAAAAGGACTTAGAAGAAATTACACTCAGGAAAAAAAACACAGCGGGCGTCGAATAGTATCTTGCGCACAGGGCGAGGGTTAGGTGGGGCTTACCACGGGCCAAGGCCCAGTAGGCAGAGGAGGAGGGCCAGCCGGCGAGGCAGGCTGCAGGGGCACCGGCCCACCTGGGCGGCAGGAGGCGGCTGGCCCCGCTGGAGCAGGCCGAGGAGAGGCACGGGCCCACGCGGACGGGGAGGAGGCCCGAAGGGAGGCTGGGCCGGCGAGGGCCCACGCGGACGAGCGAGCCCACGCGCGGGGCAGAGGTGAGCGGGACGAGCCTCCTGCTTGTTCTCGAGCCTGCGCATGGCGGCGTGGTGGGTCTGGCAACGGAGGGACGGCGTGGCGGCGCCCTCGCCGGAGGAAGGGAGGCGGGGCGGTGCGGATCCGGGGGCGGCCGGCCCATATCCGGCCGGTGGTGGCACGGCGGCGAGCTTCGGGCGACGGAGGAACGGCGGCTGCCGGCGGTGCTTCCTCCGGTGACCGCCGGCGAGGTCACGGGAGGCGCGAGCGGAAGAGGCTCGGCCTCCTCGAGCCGGGCGGGGGAAGAGACAGGCTCCGGCCTGCGGCGGCGCTGCGGGCTCGCGCGGGCCCGATCCGGGTCCCGCGGGCCGCGGCGGAGGTGGGAGGTGCCACCGGTGATGTGGCGGCGGCTGATTGGAGGAGGGCGGTGGCGCAGCTGATGTGGCACGCTCTGATTGGTCCGGCGACGTGGCTGGGGCTGTGGACATGTCCGGTGGCGAGCGGACATGTCCGGTTGCACGGAGGAGGACGGTGGTAGGGTTTGATATGCGCGAAAATGGAGAGGGAGGCACCTATTTATAGCTAGAGGGAGCTAGGAGTGTCCAAATGAGGAGCCGTTCGGGGCCACACGATCATGATCGAACGGCCAAGAGCATGGAGGGGTTAGAATGGGCTAGGTGGGCTGTGCAATAGGGGGTGCTGGGCCAAAAGAGAGAAGGCTTCCGGCGGTTAACACGGTTAACCGTTGGGCTATCAAATGAACTCCGAATGAGACGAAACTTGACAGGCAGTCTACCTATGCTATAATAAGACCACATGCGAAGTTTCAACCCATTCTGAGAACATTTTCATCCACTCGTAAATTAAATATTCGGAGACACCGCGGGCGCGTGTGAGTGTGTGTGGGCTCAGAACGGACAATGGAGAGGACGAGGGAACTTGGACGGATGCAAGTTTCAAAAACATGCTGATGCAAGCACACGATGACATGGAAAGATGCAACACGCAAGCAGATGACATGGCAACGACGACGAAAAAACTGACTGACACCTGTCTGACACCTGGCGCACCGGTCTCGGGGTGTCACAGTGTCCTCCCGGCGTCGTCGTCGTTGAAGGAGTTCAAGCCGTATTCCTCGAGAGCGAACTTCTTAGATTAGTTCCTGTGGGACATCATGGAAGGCTTCATGAAGGCGTGTAAATTCTTGTAATACTTTTGCTATTGCCTGGCGTCATAAACTTATGACTTTCATGAGACCCTTTGCTAGAGCATGACTTTCCCTTCCTTCTGTCCCCGCGGCAGTTTAGGGCGCTACGCCTGCGAGACCCGGTCCCCAGACAAGCCTCAACCTGCGCTGGTATGCCAGGCCGTGATGCCGTGGTCAAGGCCAGGAGGTGAGTGATCCATGGTCTGGTAGGAGCCCCCGAGGCACGATGCTCAGGAAGTCCCTCCTGGCATGCAGGCAACCACCCACCGGTCCGTCGGGAAGGGTTTTCATGTCCCAGCGGATTCGTGATTATAGTGGATGGAGGTGTAAGTATGCGAGTAGATGCGGCGTTGAAAACTTATCTTAGCGATCCCCTGTGGTCAGGTGGCGGTGGCACTTGATTTTCTATTACCCTTCCCTCGGGGCGAGATTGTGTGTCCGGGCTGTCTTCACGAGGAGGTAACAGTAGTCGCTCCGAGGCCCTAGAGACAAAGGTCACGGAGTTGGTGGAGGCGTTCCTCCAGGCCACTACTACCGCAGCCGGAGAGGAGGAGACCAGTGATGACGTGCTTGGTGATGCCTGATCTGTTCCTGTCCAGAGAGGGAAGTGCGAGTGCCTCGGGGAGGCATGAGAACTTTGTTTGAATTTGAAAAACTTGGTATCTATTGTAATAGCTAGATGATTTCCATGCTTGCTTCATGTCGTGTTTGCTTAGGTGCTCTGCATCAATAGAGCCCAACCCCATGCATACCTCGATCGCCATTGAGCCCTCCGGGTGACCGGGGTTATCGCGATAACTAGACTCAAGGGATGAGGGGCTACGTGGCTAGTGAGGCCCCTGGGTCGCGATGCCCAGGGGTCCCCCTTGACTTTCAAGCGATCCCGTTTGCGTTATGCGTCTGCAGGGCCCAACCCCGTGCATACCTCGATCGCCATTGAGCCCTCCGGGTGACCGGGGTTATCGTCATAACTAGACTCAAGGGATGAGGGGCTACGTGGCTAGTTAGGCCCCTGGGTCGCGATCCCCAGGGGTCCCCTTTGACGTACGAATGGCTCTCATGAAGGAAAACGAGCACCATACCTTGCCCACGAGCCTTCGCCTCGGATGGGGCGCGAGAAGGCCAGGTGTCTGGGCACCTGGTAGGACGGCGTCTGCCAGGCGTGACCTGAGCATAGCCCCCGTGCCTAGCCCCCTCGCGACACCCATCCAAGGAGAAGCTGTGAGCGTCGTGAGCTGAAAAGCTCCCTGAGGTTGGTGCGACCACTAGGGGCCGCCCTTAGTTGCTTATAACTAGCGCAGAGCATAGAGCCACAAGACTTGGGCGGAGTGTGGGCATAACCGCGCCTCGGTCGTAGCGGTCAGCGCGGAGCTTGGTGCTTCCACTGGTTCGTGGGCATAACCGCTCCTCGGTTGGATATGCCAGCGCGGAGCTTGGTACTTCGACTGGACCATGGGAGGGAGCCTCCCACCGGGAGAGACTCTGGGGCGTGTACAGCCCTATCCTGACACGTGGCTTGCACGGTAGGACAGCCAAGGTGTATATGGGCCCTCCTCAGGACGAGCTGAACGACTCTGAGGAAGTTCTCGTGAGCTTACGCATCACTCACGAGACCCTCCCCTGAGGAGGGTTGCGCCTGAGTCTTCTTCTGCAAAATGTTGAAAGAGAGGTGTTGTGTCGACCTGCGCCAAGTGCATCTCTAGAGGGTATCACATGAGAAGGCTGCAGCACTAGCGACCCCACGAGGTGATGTCACGGGAATGGCTCGTGAGACAGAGGTCAGCCGCTGGATTTGTCGATGCTACAGGGACGGACCCGAGCACAGACGTTGTGCCCAGTCTTCTAATGCAACGATCCAAAAGAAAAACAACCGGCGTGCGGTTTCCGCGTAAGCGAGGCACCTGCCACGGGCCCCTACTTACCCATCCACGATTAGCCCATGCGACAACAAGGCACCAAGGACCACGAGAGGTGACGTCATGGGAATGGCTCACGAGACAGAGCTCAACCCTTGGGTTTAGCGACGCTACAGGGACGGACCCGAGCACAGACGCCATGCCAGTCCTTAATCATGGGGCGGTCGCGAGTGGGCTTATAAGGGCTCATGACCTTAGTGGCGGTGAGGACGCCAAGCATGCAGATAATGCGAATGGGAAGAAACAACTAGCCTTGATCATGCAAAAAGGGAGACAACTATGGGGGAACAGCCCCCAGTAGTCCGAGGATGATGCAGCCCGGGGGGGCGCCCTCGATTGGATACCTGAAGCGTCACCTGATACTTGTCGAAGAAGAGTTGGGGCAGCTGAAGACACGAGCCATGCGGGTCGCTCCCGAGGATCGTCGGGATCCTGAGGCCCAGGGGCTCCGAAGTCTCTTAGTGGTCACGCGGGTCCGGTTCTTGCACCGTCCGGACCGCCTGCCACTGAGCTTCCCGAGCCCCCAAGGCCTGCTGCGCGAGATGCTGGAACGTGACAGCTGCATTGCGGAAGCCGAATAGTGTGCAGACATAGCTGCAGGGGAGGGCCCTCCTCCGGCCGACCGCTATCGGCCAGAAGGGCTCCTGAGAGGCGGCTCGGTTGAGACCCGCGATGTCAACACAGATGCAGAAGCGGTCATTCGGGCCGCGGGCATGTGAGATTGGGGTTGTGCGGTTACACCCACTGCGGATGAGCCTTGCATACTGAAGTTCCTCGGTAACTTGGTCGATGAAGTCCCGAGCCCCCAGCGCTGAGCGGTTCGCGCTGGGCTCACAAAAACGCGCGTCGAGACACGCTTGCAGGTGGTGCCCGAACACCTCCCTCGAGACGCTGGTCAGCTCGGAGACACTCCAGAGGAGAGCCCCCGAGCCCGTCACGAGAGGGGCGTCGGGCGCGCCCCCCTATGCGAGGGTGGAGGGCGCCTCATCAGCAGGTGCGAGTCCTGAGGCCGGACCGTCAGGAGCCCCTACGTCCTGAGGTCCGTTGACGGGTAGGTTCTTATTCTTCTTGGGGGCGGTCTGCAGGACTAGGACGGCTCCATCCTCATCGGAGCATTTGACCACCGCAGTTTGGTAGGCGCGCTCCAGGGAACGCACCGCTTCCTTCTCGTCAGAGGCGATCGTGATGACTCCACCGCTCCCAGGCATCTTCAGGATGTTGTAGCCGTGATGGGTCGCCGCCATGAACTTGGCAAGCGCTGGATACCCAAGGATGGCATTGTACGGGAGGTGGATGTTGGAGACGTCGAAGTCAATGAGCTCGGTGTGGCAGTTGTTGCGGTCACCAAAGGTGACGAGAAGGCGGACATGCCCCATCGGGAGTGTGGAGCCATCCGTGACTCAGTAGAATGGCTTGGTCGGGTGGAGCTGATCGTAGGGAACCTGGAGCGTCTCGAAGGTCTGGACGGAGAGGACGTTGAGTCCTGCTCCGCCGTCGATGAGGGTCTTGGTCACGAGGACGTTCCTGATGGTCGGGGTGCAGAGCATCGGGAGAGCGCCTGGGGCCGTAGTGCACTTGAGCTGGTCCTTGGGGTCGAAGGCGATGACTTGCTTGGTCCACCTGAGGTTGCGCGCGGCGTCAGGCCTGGGAAGCGTCGCGTTCACCTCACGGGCGAACTTCTTGAAGATGCGATGGGAAGCCGGAGCATGGGCTCCTCCCAAGATGCATGCAACTGCACTCGGCTCCTGGAAGCCCCCGGCTCTGTCTCCCTAGCGGTCGTCGTCATTCCTTCTTGGGGGTGAAGGAAGTGGAGGCAGGCCTCCATTGCCCTGAGGGCGACCCTCATGAGGTTGGTCGCGCCAGGGGGCGTCACGAGGCTGGTCCTGCCAGTGGTCTTCACGAGGCTATTCGCGCCACCCTTGGCGTGAGTTCTTGTCGTCCCAGCGTCCTCCACCTCGGCCCCCTCCACGGCCGTAGCCGCGGTTGTCGCGCTCAGGGCGCTGCACGACGCGCCCGCCGCGCATCGCCCTGAGCTCATGGCAGTCGTTAGTGTTGTGGTTGTGGACGTTGTGGAAGACGCAGTATGGTCGGTTGTCTCTAGGGGAGGGTCATCCTAGCTGCACCCACGCTTCACTTCTGGCTCCGCAGCCAGCACGGCGGGTCCCTTGCGCTTTGCTTCTTTGGTCTTGGCCTTCTTGCCGTCCGCCTCCGCCTTAGATAGCTCCTGGAGGGAGAGGCGTCCTTCCTCCGCCCTAGCGCACTTTGCCGCAAGCTTGAACATCTCAAGGGTTGTGCACAGGTCCTCGTGGATGGCGAGCTCCACCCTCATCCTGACGTCATGGACACCGTCGGAGAACACCGAGATGATGGCCTCATCCTAGACCCTAGGGATCCGGAGTTCATGGTGTTGAAGCGTTGGATGTACTTTTGCAGGGTCTCTCCCGGCTGCTGCCTCACGCGGCGTAGATCCATAGCTGCCGGGGCTCGGTCGCGGGTGCCTTGGAAGTTGGCGAAGAAACGCTCGCGAAGCTCTTCCTAGGAGGAGATGGATACCACGGGGAGGTTCAGGACCCAGGAGTGTGCGCCATCTTTGAGAGCCATGGGGAACCAGTTCGCCATGACCTGCTCGGTGCCGTTGGACGCCTCGATGCTCAGCTCGTAGAGCTGGAGGAACTCCGTGGGGTCGGTGGTGCCGTCGTAGCACAACTTGTCGGGCCAGACGAGGCGCCGTAGCTCAGGAGCTAGAGCGCGACATCCGGCCACGCTCATGATCGCAGGCGCCCCATGCGCCTGCGGTGCTGGTTCTTGGGGTGATGGTGCCACCACCTCCTCTAGCGTGTGATCTTGGCGCTGCGGGCCAAGGGGCCCGCGAGCCCCTGCCTGGGGATGCAGAATCACCTGGCAGCTCTCCTCGTCGTGCGTGTGGGCTCTGCGGGGTTGCTCACGTCGAGGAGCCTTGCGCCAGACCTCCTGGCCGGCGCTGTAGAGTGGAGGCGGAGCCGGGACTCCGTAGCCTTCGTTCCCCTCCGGGGCGACGGAGGACGGGAGGAGTGCGTTGGTGCAGGTGCTTATCTAGCGGCGTTGATGAGCTCGGTGATGCGGTGGAGCCACTCGTCGTAGAGGTCATTTGCCGGGCGGTAGCGCAAGAGCTCCCGTGCCATCAGCAGCGCAGGCTGCTGGTAGACCGGCCCGCGGCGGACCAACGAGGACGACGCCGCGACCGGTGAGGGTGAAGGCACCGCCGTGCGGCCATCGCGCCGCATGGACGGTGGCAGCGACGAGTCCTGCTACTCGTGGATGGCCGGGTAGGTGGCGGCGTTGGCGACCGGCGAGTTGGGGTGGAGCGGTGCACCGTTGCCCGCGGGCGCCGTCTGTGCGATGTTCGCGGCGCGGCGGGCGGCGCGAGCTTGGCACGTGTCCACCATGGCTATGGAGCGAATTCAACGACGAGAGCGGGACGAGGTCGTCGGAGAGGCGAGATCTCGACACGCCCCTTACCTGGCGCGCTAAATGGCGGATTTAGGGCTCCGCAAAACCCAAGAAGTTCGAACACATGGGCGTGAACGAAGATCTCTCCCACTCACGTCTACCTAGCGTCTTGCTCTCGTCTTGGTGAAGGGATTCAAGCAAACAACAGATAGAGCACGCAAGAATTTACCCAGGTTCGGGCCACCGTGTGGTGTAAAACCCTACTTCCTGCTTTGGTGGATTAGCCCCGGGAGGGCTGGAATATGAACTAGTACAGTGGTTCCTGAGCTCAGGAGGCGAGCTCGGGAGGGTAAGGAGGCAAGTGTTCTTGCTCCTTTGTGTGGTGGCAAAGTTTATGGGTCTGCTCTACTTGGCTGGGCTTGGTCCAACTTGTTCCTCCACAGTGGGGGTCCTAGCTACTTATATAGGCGGCCAGGGTCCTCTTCCCCCGAAATGTTTAGGCGGGAAGGGATCCCACTACGGCCATTTTTGAGCGGGAACACAAGGACGTTCCTATCCTGACAAAAGCGGTCTTTGCTTGCAAAAGGATCAGGCGGTGACGCGGTGGTGGGATCGACAATGACATCCTCCTTGTCGTCCTTGCGGTCTTCGGTCTTGTTGCACCAAAGGGGAAACCTTTGTCCCGCTCCTCGGGAACCTGCGGCTGCGCTGTCCCCCTTGCACCGAAACGGCAACTGCGCCGCTGGCGGACGCTGGCACCCGCTGGCACGGTGCATCACTGCCTCCTCCTGAGGCAAGCTTGGCCATGGATTCTACGCCCCACTAGAGCACATTGCCGAAGCCGCTCCTGAGGGGGTCTTGACGTTGTTCTCCTCGCGAGGCTTAGCCCCCCTCGCGAGGGTCTTGGACAGCTGGCCGATCAGCTGGGCCATACCCGGCCGTAGTAGAAGCGCGTCGCGGCCCAGAGACAGGCAAGTCTGGGTACCCTGGTTCCCAGGACGCCGACACCCTTCAATGATATGACCGTTAGGTAGGTAGATATTTCGGGACAGCTCGCGCGTAGCACAGCAACGGTCGGAAATTTGAGTATCAAATTCCTCACGGCTATCATGTTCCTCACTTGTAGGAAATCCGCACTGGCGAATTCCTAACTCCTCAGTCAGAACAAATTCCTCAGAGAATAAAAGAACTTCGTCTCTGTCACTGAAGAATATGAATGAACTGTATGCGATTTCCAATGGCTTCCCTCGAAGGGATTGGTAGGTGTAGGATTTTGAGTTGAGCATCAAATGGAAATTTTTCCTTAGTATTTCCTGGACCCCCTTTAACAGTATGTTGTTTCCTATGACTCAAGAAAGAGAAAATGAAACTATGAAAACAAAAGTCTTCACGCTTCATGTTCCTGAAATGAATACCAAGTCTTCAAGGTCACACCAATTTCTTCACTTTCAAAGTCTTCAGATATCTAAAGTCTTTAGTCGAAGAACTTCATTTTAGGGGTCAACTTTCTCTGTAAATATCAAACACCTCATAGATTTATAGACCTGTGTATACTCATAAACACATTAGTCCCTTAACCTATAAGTCTTCAATACACCAAAATCACAAAGGGGCACTAGATGCACTTACAAGGGTGATAAAGAGCTCGTCTTAAATGATTACGTCGATGCAAGCTTTGACACTTATCCGGATGACTCTAAGTCACAAACCAGATACATATTTTTGTTAAACGGTGGAGCTGTCAGTTGGTGCAGTTCCAGGCAGAGCGTTTGTCACACCCAAGATGCGATTCTATCTCGACCACTAGATAAAACTTGCGATTGAGGCACAAACGCATTTCAGGCGGTTAGCCAGATGGATATCAATACATCGTACCGTTACATACATAAATAGGGAAACATACAAGTCATACAACTCCACATGAATACAACACATCATATACAAGACATCCGACTATAGATGAAAACATGAAAAGCACAACGTCATCCATCATGCTATCCAGGCTGCCGACCAGGAACCTATCTCAAGACTGATGAAGAAGAAGAAAGAACTCAACAAAAGTAACATCGCTCTCATGTCAAGTCATCGGAAACCTGCACCTGCAACTTTTGTTGTAGTATCTGTGAGCCACGAGGACTCAGCAATCCCATAACCATGGGTATTAAGACTAGGAAATCTTAATGGGAAGGGAGAGGTTAAGTAGTGAGGTTGCAACGGCGGCTAAGCATTATATGGTGGCTAACTTATGAGTGAAAGAATAAGATGAGCATCTACGCAAACGGTCACAAACTAGTAATGATTGCTAAGTGATCTTGAACTACCTACGAGTAAAACATAACCCCACCATGCTCTCTTCTCGAAATGAAAAGAGACGATCACGGTTACTCACGTGGTTGGTGTCGTGGAGTTGTCACGGCATATGTCCTAAGGAAAGGACTTGATTGTGGAGCCACAGCGACGTGGTTAGCTTAAAGTGGTGAAAATGGGACAAGAGACACGGGAAGTTTATACTGGTTCGGCCCCTTGCGGCGAGGGTAAAACCTAATCCAGTTTGAGGTGGAATTGCTGGGGTTTCTATTGCTAGGCAGCGAATACGCTTGGCTGGCTTTCGATCTGTTGTTTCATGCCCTAAGCCGCTGCCGGGTTGTCCTCTTATATACACGGGTGGATGCCCTGCAGTTTATGGAGTCCCGGACGGCTCATACAATCATGTCCGGCTCAGTGACTCATTGTTACATGCCTTATAGTACAAGTTAAACATACATGGCGGTTTACACTTACGTGCTTTAAGCCGCTCTAGGCTTTGGGCCCCTTATACATCACTCTTATTGAACCGCCATCTTCAACATGCTTCTGGGCTTGGCCCATGAACCTCCATTGGGTAACCCGACCCCTCGTGGGCGGGTCATATAAAATAGTTATATCCCCAACATTAGGCCCCAGGTTGATTTGAACTTTGTTCATGTCAATCTTTCTTCATGTTCTCACGAGATATCTTAACCCGCCATGACGTCAGTCCTTGAAATTGTGGTAACCCGCCATGACGTCACATGTCTATTTACTTTTGAACTGCCCATATCTTAACAAATCTCCGCATTTATTGAGACTCTGATAATCGAGGCGCCTGTGCTGTTACTTATCTACTTTTCAGTCTCCTCGATTCCCGTGGGTGACCTTTATCCATTCACCTTATAAATAGGGCCACAAGTTCCTTTCCATCCCCCCCTTTGCCTCTTGCTCTTCATCTCCTTCCTTGCGACACCCACACACACGAGCTCCGCCGGCGCCGTCGTCCTCCGTCTCGTCCTCAACAACGGCTCCAACATCAACCTGACTTGACCAGATCTCCTCCGCGCGCCACCGCCATTCATCAGCCCAGGTACGTTCTCCTCTTTCTTCCTCCTTTAGATCCATTAGGGTTCCTACAAGTTCGCCGGAGTTTGTCTTCTTCCTCTGCAGTTATCATTCTTTCTTTTGAACTTGATAATCCTCCGCGCAATGGTGTTCATAGTATCTCTTTGTAAATATTGTAACATCTCATCTACACGAAAAGGATCGATCCGACTCCATGAATTGCTTCATACTGATTTTAGGTCTGCATATTCGTCATTTTAGCACCGTAGGTCTAGGTTAGCATATCAGTCTATGGAACTTGCGTGGTAGCAGCTATAATCACTTGTCTTGATCTTGAATATACATCCTCATTGTAATAGATCCCAACTGGACCTTCTTGTTTTATCGCCGCCACCACCTTAATTTTAGGTTTTTACTTTATATTCTAAACTACTCTAGATCCAAAGTTACAGCTTCAATCTGTGAAAACTGTTTGTCTCAATACTTAGTAAAATTTGCTTTCTTGAGTATCATTACTTGTCGTGGCGGCTTATCTCACCGTTTTATAACTACCTATATGTCATTAGGCCCCATTTAAGCCGTCGTGTTGAACATATACTATAATCTGATTTCCGTCTTAATGAATTAGATTTGAACTCGCAAAAATGTTTCTTTCTTTTAGGCTTCTTTGTTCACAATGCCGCCAAAGACAATCACCACGTGCAACTGGGTTCCTTCTGTTGTCACTGAGGCTACACTTGTTGATTTTGTGAAAATTGGGTATCTGCGGAAGAAATCCGTTATGCATTACCGTGCCCCTAAACCGGGCGAAGAGAGACCTTATCCAAAGGGAGATGAAGTTAATGTCTTTTCTAATCACATGAACCGGGGTTTTTCACCACCCAACTCTAAGTTCTTCCGTGATGTTCTGCACTTCTTTCAGCTCCATCCACAAGACATCGGATCCAATTCCGTGTCAAACATCTGCAACTTCCAAGTCTTCTGTGAATTGTATCTTCAAGAGGAGCCCAGCCTCGAGCTCTTCAGAGAGTACTTCTATTTAAACCACCAAAATGAGTTCACAAACAGACCCAGCTTGGAACTTGGAGCCGTCTCAATTCAACGAAGAAGAGATTCTATCTTCCCCTATGCTTGTCTGTCGAGTCACCCCAAAGATTGGAATCAAACTTGGTTTTATTGCAAAGACGCTTCCCCAGCTGATGAGAATCCGCTACCGGGTTACTGTGTCCAGCGTTTGGGCCCAAAGCATCCTCTTACTGAGAAACTTACCACTGCGGAACACAAAAAACTTGATCCCACTTTTGCAAAGGTCAGGGCCCTACTGGGAAATGGGCTAACCAGAATTGACTTGGTCCGGTGCTGGATTGCCTGGCGAATCATTCCTTTGAGCCATAGGCTCGACTTAATGTGTGCTTATGCTTGTGAGACCACAGATCCATTACGCCACAACCCTGAGGACTTGACTGAGGATAGAATCACATAAATGACCAAAACCCTTTTAAACGAAAGCCTGGGAGACTGCAGCAAAGTGGGTCTGAGCCCTTTCTGCAAACTTAACCCAGCACCAGATGTGAGTCTTGCTTTTAACCTTTCTTGCTTTACTATTTGATTCTCTTGTCAACTCAACCTTGCCGACTTTCACATGCTAAATCAAGTTTCTAGAAGAAAACCTATGACCACGAGGCTGCCAAAAAGGCCAGAGCTGTCAAGAAAGCCGCCAAGAAGGCCGTAAAAAGACAAAGAAGAAACCAAGTACTTCTGAATTGTTTGAACTGGATGACAGCTCTGAGTCGGAGGTAGCCCTTGACTCTCTTGGCTCCTTTTTCAATTATCTTATTGACACTGATTATTGTCAGGACGACACGGGGGCCAGACAGGCTGCTAATGAAGAGGTAATTACTAAGTCCTTCGGCTGAGAAACCATGACAAGACAGAAAATTCAACGACTAACCCGGAAAGTAAGATTTTCACACCCATTAGCTCATTTGGGTCCTCACTTTCTTTTGAAGCAACATCAAAACGAGTATCAGCGTCAGACTCAGAACACTTGAGATGAAGAATTGTCCTTCGGCTTACTGAACACTCGGGTTCGACGGAAACGTCGAAATGAGGTCCTTCCGCACTCAAACTCTCTTTACCCGCTGGCGGGTCTTATTCGTCAACCACTGAACTCTTCCGATTCAAACTATCAGGAGGTCTCTCGCTCTTCGTCTGTCGATTCATCTCAAACTCAGCTACTGGCTTTCAAGACTGCCCCTGGGTAACAATTTATTCTTTGTTCAGCTCTTCCTTAAATCTTTATAACTTTGTACTGACTCATCTTAACCCGTGAAGTGGCCAAGCCAAACCCTGTAAGAGAGCAAAGGCGAGTAAACCAGCGACTGATCCAAAAATCATTGAGCTGGAGCAGCAAGTCTTAGCGACAGATGTTGAGAAGCCAATGGATGGATCTACTCATGACGCTCCTCCTGAAGTTCCTGACGTCTCGCTTGACCGTGCCAATGTCACCTCTGTGACTACTGAACCGTAAATCTCAACTAAGCTGGTAGAGAAGCAGACTAAAGATGTCATAGTTACTGGCACCGGCTTTAGAGAACTGGGCAATCCAACTTTTCTGGCCAAACACACTGCAAAACAGGAACTTGCTAAGAGATGGAAAGTAAGATTTGATATGACTCATTATGCACAGCTGAGCAGCGGTGAAGTGCTTTCCGGATATCTCAGTCAAGTCCACAGTAGTCGTGACCTTGATATTGACATGGTGAAGTAGATGCATAAGAAGTTTGAGGTATGAATATTGACTAAATCATATACATCCTTCCAGCCCCCAAGTCTATTGGATATGATAGAATTGAATATGTTGTAGACTTAGAATAGCATGAGTATTTTTCATAGAATCCTTTCAGAGTCAGCACACATCTTAATAGGAAATTTGACTTTGATGAACGTTGCCCCTGTAGCCCCCAAGGGCCGACTTAATCACTAGGAATGAGTCGGTCCTATTCTTCATTGTGTATTTCTAGAACTTGCTTTTATACCCCTCATAAGCTGGCGGTCAATGTTTATAGTGCCATCGAGTTAGCATATATGATTGATAGGAGAGAAGCAATATGCATTAGCCCCCAAGTGCCAAGTACTCTTGCTTGCAAAGTGCTTGGGACTTTATTGATATGAGCCGGCACTTAAAGAACACTTCAACATCCATTAGCCCCCAAGTGCCAAGTACTCTTGCTTGCAAAGTGCTTGGAACTTTATTGATATAAAACGACACCGAAAGAACACTCCAGCAGCCATTAGCCCCCAAGTGCCAAGTACTCCTTCTTTATATAGGATACCACTGCTGAATTGCAATCGCAGTTGGATGATGCAAAGGGCCGGCTGAAGTTTCAAGAATCTGAGACCCAGAAGGCTGAATCGAAATTTCAATTTAGTCTGACTGAAATGGAGGAACTAAAGGCTAAATTTGAAACGGAGAAGTCCACTTGGGCTGAAGAGAGAACCGCCTTGGTACATCAAGCTGAAAAAGCAGAAGCAACTCTTGCAGAGGTGACCGCTGAGCTTACCGGTTTAAAGCACTGTGTATCTCAAATGACTTCATCTATTTTTGGTAAGCCGCCATGCTGAAAATTGAATCTTTCCTTTGGTAACATAAACCGCTGCTTAACTAATTTAGGCCTCATCCAGGCAGCAGGAGCAACGATCTTACCAAAGAGCCGCTTGTGAAGCTTAAAGCTGTTTATACACTTGTTGAACAGTTATATACTGGAGCTCAGCGTGCCTTGGCTACCATCTCTCCATCCAACCAGACACCAAATCTTTTTATAGATATCTTGAGGAAACTCTCTGTGTCGCCTGCCAGGATTGATGAGATGAAGCGGTCGTCTGCGAGAGTCAGTGCCGTAATGGCTTTAAGCCGGGCTAAGGCGTGGCTACCCGAGTTAGACCCAGCTGACTTAGCCACTGGCTATCCAAGTCTAAGGGAAGATGGCACAACTTTTGATCAAAAAGACTTTGCTGCCTGTGTCAAAGATATTCGTCCTCTTGCCAGCATGATTGCCAGTGAAACGGATCTGTCAAGATATCAGCCGGCTTACAGCATAGAAAATTAGAAGATGCCCACTCTAGCTTACAAGGTGATGGAGCTAATCCCTCTAATCAGTAAGCATACTTTCGCCCCTGAAATTGATCCGTTTGAACTTACCGATGAAGAAGCTGAATTTGAAGCTTTGGCTGGCATCAATTGGTTGTCACCGAACTTTCAGATAGAGGAGTACGAAGAACCGGAGAAGGGTAATCCGGAGGATTCAAAGTAGCAAGGCCAGGAAGAGTAAACCGCCGGGCGGTTTACATACTTGATCCCTTAGAAAAACATTTTATTTTGATTCGCTCACGGAGTCTTGTAATAGGGTAGTAAAACTTTAATCTGTCGTGCCATTGTGCACGGTTCTTCCTCTGCATAATACTATTGATTCGCCAGTTGCAGAAACGCCACTTTATGCTTATGACAATGCTACCTTGTGCATATCAAATTAGTCCTTATCCTGCACATAAACAGATAACAAGTTCCCTGGCGGTTTACCACCGGGCGGGTCATAATGCCCAACCGGTGCCACTTGGGATAGATGGTACATAACCAGGGCCGGCTTAATTACCATGTTTAATATCTTTGCAAAAAATAATCATACCTGTAATGTATGTTTAAACTGCTGGCTTTATCAGCCTTCATGCAGTTAAAGTCTTGTAGAGCTATCGCTCCAGACATAAGATTGTTACTTTGTGGCGGCTTAGAGCCGTTCATTAGGTCGGGTTGCAGAGACCCAGAGAGGCTTCAAATATGAGCCATAAGTAGAGGCAGCTTGGCTGAACTTGCGAAAAATGCACCACAAAAGAAAAACACAAAAATAACAAAAGAACAAAAGAAAAAGAGATCAAAAAACATCCGAGGATTTTGCAGGCCGCCAAGCCAAAGGTTCTTATTCAATGAAACTAGCCTGTTTGCCACTGGAAGGTACGTGCGTGCATTGAACCGGCTCTCACAGTACCCAATCGACATTTGAACCTAGACAAGTGCAGGTCTTTGCTTTAAAGATAGACTTGTCTAGAGTACGCGGGGTCAGAGTTTCATCTTGTATCATAGGCCGATTTATCCAAGTTTCAAGGAAGGCGGCATTTTGAGCCTGGATCTATCCTGATTATCTGTAAGCCGTGCTCTCGCAAGACACCCAGCGTTTGAACCTTAGCAAGCCCAGGTCTTTGGTTGAATACGCCATATAAGACTGATCGCCAAGAGTTTGCCAGGTCAATCGGGATGACCTGATGGAGTTGAAGCAGCTGGGTACAGGTAGGATGACCCATAGGTTATGTCCTCTTTGGTCGAATACGCCTATGTTTGAACATAACCCGGTCAACTGGGTAGTAACGTTGTGTTCTCTTTGGTAGAATACGCCTATATGTGAATAGGAAGCCCCCAAGTGACATACTTACGAATTATTCTCATCGAGGACCTATGTTTGAGCTGTGCTATGCATCCAACTCTCTTTGCTCCCTGCAATTTGGGCGTCAAGCCTCTGGAGTAAACATGTAGGATGATGACAAAGACTCAGCTTCGAGGAAGTGAAAACGACAGAGGCCCTGACAGGGATGCCGGCTTTATTATATTGTTCTAATATTTACATCATCAAACTATGTACATCATAAGAGCGGTCGCTCAAGTATAGTAAGGCTGGAGATGAGCAATATTCCACGGCCGACCAGTCCCCTCCTCTGATGTCCGTGAATCTTTGTGCTCCCGAACGTTAATCAGATAGTATGACCCGTTATGCAGATTCTTGCTGACGACAAAAGGTCCTTCCCAAGGCGGTGATAGTTTATGCATATCAGTTTGATCTTGGATGAGCTGGAGTACTAAGTCGCCTTCTTGAAAGGTTCTGGTTTTGACCCGGCGGCTGTGATACCGTCGTAAATCATGTTGATACTTCATTGAATGAGCCGCCGCGAGATCACGCTCTTCATCCAACAAATCCAATGCATCCGTACGTGCCTTCTCATTATCAGCTTCAACTTAAGCCACCACTCGAGGTGAGTCATGACATATATCACTAGGAAGAACCGCCTCAGCTCCATAGACCATGAAAAAAGATGTGTAACCTGTAGATCTGTTGGGTGTTGTATAGATGCTCCATAACACTGATGGTAAGTCCTCCACCCAACAACCTGGCGTTCTCTTCAAAGGAACCATAAGCCGGGGCTTGATGCCTCGTAGAATCTCTTGATTAGCCCGTTCCTCTTGACCATTAGATTGGGGGTGAGACACGGAGGAGACATCAAGTCGAATGTGCTCACATTGACAAAATTCCCTCATAGCACCTTTGGATAGATTATTGCCATTATCCGTTATGATACTGCGGGGAAAACCAAAATGAAAAATCACCTTCTTGATGAATTGAACTACCATTTCTGCATCACATTTGCTAACCGGTTCTGCCTCAATCCACTTGGTAAACTTAACCACTGCCACCAAAAGGTGTTTTCTTATCCTTGGACCTCTTGAAAGGCCCAGCCATATCAAGCCCCCAAGTCGCAAACGGCCAAGCTATTGGGATCATCCTCAACTCTTGAGCCGGAACATGAGCACACCGTGAAAACTTCTGACAACCGTCACATCTGTTGACCAAGTCTTCAGCATCAGCATGGCCCGTCAACCAATAGAACCCACGATGAACGGCTTTGGCCACAATAGATTTAGAGCCAGCGTGATGACCACAATCTCCTTCATGGATCTCTCGCAGGATCTCACAGTCTTCCTCAGGAGAGATGCAACGTTGAAACGCCCCTGTAATACTGCGATGGTGCAATTCTCCATTGACAATCGTCATTGACTTAGACCGCTGGGTTATTTGTCTCGCCAGAATTTCATCCTCAGGTAGCTCACCCCGGGTCATGTAAGCCTTATATGGAACCGTCCAGTCAGGTATAACATGAAGAGCTGCCACCAACTGTGCCTCCGGGTCAGGAATAGCAAGGTCCTCCTCTATGGGTAACTTGATAGACGGGTTAATCAAAACATCCAAAAATGTGTTGGGCGGTATCGGATTATGCTAAGATCCTAACCGGCTTAAGGTATCAGTCGCCTTGTTCTTCCTTGGATCAATGTGCTCAACTTGGTAACCTTTGAAGTGACCCGCAATAGCATCAACCGCTCGACGATAAGCCGCCATGAGTAGATCCTTGGAATCCCAGGTGCCAGAGACGTGCTGAGCTACCAAATCTGAATTGTCAAAGCATCTTACCCGGCTTAAGTTCATCTCCTTGGCCATCCAAAGACTGTGGAGCAAGGCCTCATACTCAGCTACATTATTAGTACAAGGGAACATTAACCGGAGAACATAAGAAACTTTATCACCTCGCGGGGAAGTTAAGACAACTCCAGACCCCGAGCCTTCTAACTGCCTAGACCCATCAAAGTGAATAGTCCAATATGTGTTATCCGACTTTTCCACATGCGTTTTCGATTCTGTCCAGTCATTGATAAAATCCACAAGCGCTTGTGATTTCATGGTCGTTCGAGGCACATATTTTAAACCATGAGGCCCAAGCTCAATGGCCCACTTGGCTACCCGACCTGTGGCTTCTCTGTTTTGGATTATATCCCCTAAGGGAGTAGAACTCACCACCATAATAAGATGACCCAGGAAATATTGGTTGAGCTTCTGGCTTGCCATGAAGACCCCATATACCAGCTTCTACCAATGCGGATACCTCTGCTTGGACTCAATAAGTACCTCGCTGATATAATAAACTGGTCGTTTAACCGGATACTCCTTACCGGCCTCTTTCCTTTCCACAACAATTTATACACTGATAGCCCGACTATTTGCAGAAACATATAACAATAAAGGTTGCTTGTCAATGGGAGCAGCAAGAACCGGGGGCTCAACGAATTGCTTCTTAAGTGCCTTGAACGCCTCATTGGCAACTTCACTCCAGACAAAATTATCTGTGTTTTTCATAATTTGATACAGAGGGATAGCCTTCTCACCTAGGCGGCTTATGAACCGGCTCAAAGCCGCTATTCGTCCTGCCAAGCGCTGGACATCATCGATGCACTTTGGCCTTGCCAAGGAAGTGATAGCCTTGATTTTCTCCGGATTAGCCTCGATACCTGGCTCAGAAACGAAAAAACACAAAAGCTTGCCAGCTGGAATACCAAAGACACACTTGGCCGGGTTAAGCATCATCTTGTACACCCGGAGATTGTCAAATGTCTCCTTCAAATCTTCGATTAAGGTCTCCTTTCTAGATTTAACCACAATATCATGCACATAATCATGAACATTACGCCCGATTTGGCCATGAAGGCAATTCTGTACACACCGCTCGTAAGTCGCCTGGGCACTCTTGAGCCCGAAAGGCATTGACACATAGCAGAAGTCTCCAAACAGAGTGATGAAAGATGTCTTCTCCTGGTTATTAACTGCCATCTTGATCTGATGGTACCCAAAATAAGCAACCAAAAACCTCAAACACTCACAACCCGCCATAGCATCAATAATCTGATCAATACGAGGGAGGGCGAACGGGTCAGCTGGGCAAGCCTTGTTCAAGTCTGTGTAATCCACACACATTCGCCAAGTGTTGTTCTTATTAAGCACCAAAACCAGGTTAGCCAACCACTCAGGATGAAATACTTCAACGATGAACCCGACCGGCAAGAGCCGGGCCACCTCTTCACCAATGGCCTTCCGTCTCGCCTCGTTAAAATGGCGAAGAAACTGTCTGACCGGCTTATACTTCGGATCAATATTGAGAGTGTGCTCAGCGAGTTCCCTTGGTACACCCGGCATGTGTGAAGGTTTCCATGCAAAGATGTCCCAGTTCTCACGGATGAACTCGATGAGCGTGCTTTCCTATTTCGGATCTAGATTAGCACTGATGCTGAACTGCTTAGATGAGTTGCCAGGAACAAAGTCAACTAGCCTGGTGTCATCCGCAGATTTAAACTTCAGCAAAGGGTCCTTCTCTGTGGTTGGCTTCTTTAATGACGTCATATCTGTCGGGTCAACATTATCCTTGTAGAATTTCAGCTCCTCGGTGGCACAAACTGACCCTGCGTAAGCCGCATCACCTTCTTCACACTCCAAGGCTATCGTGCGTCTCCCATGCACTGTTATGGTCCCCTTGTGACCCGGAATCTTAAGCTACAGATAAACATGACACGGCCTTGCCATGAATTGAGCATAAGCCGGTCGCCCAAACAGAGCATGATACGGTCTGTGGAACCTAACAACCTCAAACGTTATAGTTTACGTTCTGGCATCATATTCATCTTCAAAGGTTACCTGCAAATCGATTTTGCCCACCGGGTATGCCGACTTACTACGCACCATTCCATGGAAAACAGTATTGGATGGTCTAAGATTCTTGTTAGTTAATCCCATACGACGGAAAGTATTATAGTAAAGGATATTGATACTGCTGCCTCCATCCATGAGCACCTTAGTGAATCTATATCCTCCAACCTGAGGCGCCTCCACCAGAGCCAACTGACCCGGATTATCAACCCGGGGTGGGTGATACTCACGGGTCCACACAATGGGATGCTTAGACCATCGCAAGAAACGGGGAACTGCTGACTCAATGGCATTCACCGCCCTTTTATGAAGTTTCCGATCCCGCTTGCAAAGACTCGTGGAAAAAATGTGGTACTACCCACTGCTCAGCTGCTTTGGGTCACTCTGATAACCGGACTACTACTGCTGATTCCCTTGATTGTTCTGCTGGTTGTTACCGCCTTGATTACCTTGGCCTTGAAACCCGGAACCTGAGTCGCCGCCTCCATAACCCGGACCATGAACCGTCGTTCAGTCCGTGGTTATTCTAGATAGACTCCCTGAAGTGTCTCATGATGATGCAGTCCTTCCACAGATGGGTAACCGGCCTTCCCTCAATTCCATGCTTTGGACACGGCCGATTCATTACTTCATCAAGGTTATACCTCGGAGCCGGCCTCCCTTTGCGACGCTGGTTAAAATTCTGTGTTGTCGTGTTAGCTCCAAAATCATCAGCTTTGCGCTTACCGCCACTGCTCTGATTGGCCGGGTTAAACTGCTGTCCTCTCGTATCATTGCTCTTCTTTCCCTTTCCCGATCTTTCAGCCTCCGATTCGGGGTCCTTGGTACAGTCAGAGTCGGCATATTTGACGAGAGCCTCCATAATCTCCCCCATATCATCGCCATGATGTGTAAGCCGCCCCAACTTCTGCTTGAGTCGAAGGAAATGGCAATTATTTTCGAATAGTAACACTGCTGACTCGGCATTGATCTTATATGAACAATGTATAATGGTTGAGACTCGGCGCACCCAGTTGGTCATCGATTCGCCCTCGTTTTGAACACAAGAATTCAAATCCACAATTGACATCGGCTGCTTGCATGTATCCTTGAAGTGTCGAATAAACTTGGCCTTCAGCTCCGCCCACGATCCAATGGAGTTGGGGGGCAATCCTTTCAACCAGTTACGGGCTGTGCCTTCCAGCATCATGGCGAAATATTTAGCACACACGGCCTCACTAACATCTAGCATCTCCATAGCCATCTCATAACTCTCCACCCAGGCCTCGGGGGGTTGATCTGCTGTGTAGTTAGGCACCTTACGAGGGCCCTTGAAGTCCTTGGGCAAACGCTCGTTCCGTATAGCTGCTGGTAAGCACGGCACGCCCCAAGCTCGAGAAGCTCTACCTGTCTCTACTGAAGCCGCCGGGAAAACGGCGCCTGCTGACGATTTGCAGCCTGAGCCGCCAGCTCGGCCTCTCGGCGCGTCCTACCCTAATCTACTAAGTCTTGTGCGTTGGCACCATGTTGCGCTGGGTCATGCCCACGAGGCTGGTCACGGTGCCGCTCCGTGCTTGAAGCCGCTGGTGAGTTAACGTGCCTGCTGTAGCTAATACTTGGACGAGGGGTCGAGTGAATCTGGTCACGACTATAAGAATAAGCCTGCTGCTATTCCAGCACTGTCTGAAGACGTTCCTGGGCCCTCCGGGTTTGCACTGTCACCGGAGTTTCTCCCTCCACTGGCAGAGCTGCTAATCTCATCGTTGCTGCAATAATGTTATCCAAAGGGTTGGAGTAATGACCCGCCAGCATCGCCGGGTGATGAGGCGCAGTGTGGATTTGATTCACATATGGAGAACCTGTCATGCGCGGTTGAATCGGCGCTCCGCCCCCTGGCGCTTCAGCCGTCCGGTTTTTCCCTGGCGAGTTACTAGTCCCTGCTCTGGCTGCGTTGAAGAGGTTCCTTGACTCGTAAACAAAGGGCAGACGACTCCGGTGCTTCCTCCTCATGACTTCGCGAGAAGCGTTCTGATCCACAATGAGCCGGTACGAATCTTCTTGAATCCGCTGAGCCTGGGCGTCCAAAACAGCCCGTTCTGCAGTCATCCTGGCATCCTCATCCGCCAGGTCTTCTTTTGCATGTGCTATCTTCTGTCCTAGCTTAGCCACATCCGCCTTGTGCTGCTCCTGGTTTTCCGAGGTTACATCTGTTCCCATCAGAGTCGCTAGAGCCTCCAACAAATCTGTCAAGACTTGAGTTGGTGGGCATGTTGGTCCGCCCGCGCCTTCCGCAGCCGCTGTCGCACCGGGTATTATGGCCTCGGTGACTGTCGAGCCGAGAGCCGACTGGGTGCTAGTCATGAAAATCGCCACCTTGTTCGGCGGCTCACGGGGGTCCGGAATACTGTTACCACCGGACCAGCCCCCAAGTTGTCTGCTCTGCATCTGATACATTGAATTAGTCTCGCCCGTGGACGATTCACCGTCAGAGAGAATGGTCGTCTCACCGCGAGATCCGGAGCCTCCAGCGCCCTAGATGTATCCAACAAAGGCACGCTTCACGGCGGGCTAAACCCGGGTGGGTCACGCACGCTGAGCTGTCTCAATGATGTCAGTGCAGGTGTCCGGCTCAGGGCCCGGTTCGCCGATCTTGCCGATGAAGACGTGGATTCCGCCGAAGGGGACCCAGTACCCGTACTCAATTGAGCCGGCCTCGGGACCCCGGCCTGCATCGTCGATATAGACCTTGCCACGACAACTTTTGGTCATCCGGCCCACAGCATATCCCTTGAGCCCCTCGAAGTTTCCCTTCAAGAACTCAAAACCACCATGCGCAGGCCCCACGGTGGGTGCTAACTATCGTGGAGTTGTCACGGCAGATGTCCTCAGGAAAAGACTTAATTGTGGAGCCATAGCGACGTCGTTAGCTTAAAGGGGTTAAACAGGAAAAGAGACACGGGAAGTTTATATTGGTTCGGCCCCTTGCGGTGAGGGTAAAACCTAATCCAGTTTGAGGTGGAATTGCTTGGGTTTCGATTGCGAGGGAGCGAATACGCTTGCCTGGCTTTCGATCTGTTGTTTCTTGCCCTAAGCCGTTGCCGGGTCGTCCCCTTATTTACACGGGTTGACACCCTGCAGTTTACGGAGTCCCGGCCGGCTCATACAATCGTGTCCGTCTCAGTGACTCATTGTTACATGCCTTACAATACCAGTTAAACATACATGGCAGTTTACACTTACGGGCTTTAAGCCGCTCTGGGCTTTGGGCCCCTTATACATCACTCTCATTGAACCACCATCTTCAACATGCTTCTGGGCTTGGACCATGAACCGCCATTGGGTAACCCGACCCCTCCTGGGCGGGTCATATCAAATAGTTATATCCCCAACAGTTGGTGTATTTTATTTCAGATCCTCTGTCAAGTTTTCTACAACCGGACATTAACAAATTCCAATCTGCCACATAACCGCGGGAACAGATTTCGAAAGATCATAACCCTGCAGGGGTGTCCCAACTTAGCCCATAACAAGCTCTCATGATCAGCAGAGGTAAAACATTTTATCTTAGGGACAACCAGGTCAGACTCGGAATCCCGTTACACAAGAAATTTCGACAATGGTAAAACAAGTCTAGCAAGACCTCCCGGCGTTCCGACACCCTGATAGTAGCCACGCGTATCTCGTCTCAGGCCACGCCCGGATTGGCTAAGTTTCCGGCTGGCACACCCGTTGGTGGCCCCGGCTACTGCCATTTTGGACCAACACTTATGAGGAGCACTGGTCCGTGTTGTAAACTAAGTCCTCGGGGTCCAGAAAGTCCCGATGTAAGTTTTTAGTTATTTGGCAAATGGTAAAACCAAAGTTGGGCCTTGCTGGAGGAGTTTTGTTCAAAGCGATCTGTCAAGGGGGTCCCATAACCCCCAACCGTGTTAGGAATGCAAACTCAAGGAACATCACACCGGTTTATCGGTTCTTAAGGTGGCATGAGTGGAACAAAACACCAAGCAAAAGGCCAAGCCTTCCACCCATTGCCAAGTATATAGGTGCATTAATTATAGTAATAGATATTGTGATATTCCAAAAATCCAATATCCGTCATGGAGCAATATTCATCTTCACCTGCAACTACCAACGCTATAAGAGGGACCGAGCAAGCGGTAACATAGCCATACAACGGTTTGCTGGGATGGTGTCAAAGGTTAGAGGTTTCATGGCAAGAATGAGAGACTGACAACAATAGATAGGCAGCGCGACATGTAGCAATAGCATTGAGACAACTAGCATAGCAATGATAGTAAAGGTATCTAAGGTGATGGTCATCTTGCCTGAGATCCCGCAAGGAATAAGAACGAGTCCATGAAGAAGACGAAGCCACCTAGACGAACCAAGCGTAGTCGAACGAATCCTCATGATCGCAACGAAACAGGTACTAACGAGAAGAAGCAAACAACATGGTAAACACACAACACATAAACAAGACATGATGCACAACCAAGAATGATGCATGACAAGCTACATGATGCTACTCATGGAAAGAGATGATGCAAACAAGAACATCACAACAAGCAAGTTTAAATGAGGCCAGAAACAACATATAAAAACTCCGGTAAGTCCTTATATGCAAATTTCGAAATTGTTCCAGATCTGAACAAGCCTTAAGTTCAAGTGGTTAAACAACAAGTTAACATGCACCATGATGATCTATACGAAATTCTAGTCAAGTTATATATAATGTTCATTTAATTCGGAGCTACGGCCTAGAAGATATGAGCAAAACAAGTCAAGCATGACATCGCTACAAAATGCATTCAAAATCATGCAAACACACTCAAAACATGGATGCAACATGACATGATGAATCTACATGCAAAACCAAGCAAGTTTCATATAGAGCATGCTCAAAACGGAGCAACGGATCAACACATACACAGGAAACAAGATTAAAGGACAAGCTGTCCAGAACAGCAACTAGGCATCTTGTGAGCAAGAAAACAACAAGCTATAAGTACAAGATAGGCACAAGCATTGCATGAACTCAAATTACAGATAGCATTCTTCCAATATCAAGAAGTATCAGGTCCATAGGCATCAAGAATAATCAAACATGATCAAGGCAACACGCAAACTTTATATCACAGATTATGACTTGGTGGAAAACAAAGCATATACATGACCAGATTTAATATGTTGACATGTTAGTGGCAAGAAATAATTAAGCTACAGTGCAACATCATGGCAAGAAAAAGCATGGCATGCTAGAACACAAAATGGAGCTCAAGGAACGTAAGATGGCATATACATGGGAGCAACAGGTTCATGTCATTCATCAAAACAAGATGCAAACATGATATAGCAGATTCTCAGACTTAGTGAAAATCTGGTAATGCAAATAACAACATCATGATGCTGACTTTGGAGGCACATACCAATAAGCATATCAAGTGTAATATGCAAGATAAGGTCATGAACATGTAGTAGGCATGGCATACTACAAATAACTCAATTGGCACAACTCCATAAGATACATAGAATAATAACAACAAGCTTTGCCAAATTGAACATTCTATTGACAGGCTAACAGATACATCATGATGACAACTTGAGAGCAAGAAAGAGACATGCTACAGGAACCTATAATTGCAACCATGGGCACGTATGGATAGAGCATAACATGGAATTCAAGACATGGTCACTGGACATTCCAAAACATGCATGGATATGACTGTAGCATCAAGCAAACATGGCATCATGATATAACAGTTCCAGACTTAGCAGTTTTCAACAAGTCTCAGAAAACAACCAACAGCGAGTAGGCCACTTTGCAAGCTTGTTGCACTCACGAAAATGCATATCATGAAAAACTAATTACTCCACTTCAAAGATGACATGATTGTGCTCCTAACACATGTTGACATGATGGTCAAACAAAATTCACACAAAAATATATGAAAAAGACAAATCAACAAGTTATAATAGTTTTCAACACTTAACATCAACATGCACTTTTGCAACAGAGATAATCATGGCATAATGCACTCTAGCATGTATGAAAATTCAACCATCATGTAAAGCATCACTGGATAAGCATTTTGACATATCATCCACTGAAAACGGAGCCACGAGCACGGAGATATGACATGACAAAGGAGGCAACATAATATAGATATCTGGGGACTTAGGCAAAATATACCCCACGAAATCTGGATGTGGATATCTCGGGACGGAGGGATCCGGGACGGAGCGGTAGCGTTTGGTTCGGCTCCTAGTTGATCTCGTCCCGATCCACCGGATCTGAACGGGACGAGGGCGGCGGCGGCTCCGGCGATGTCTCCGGCAAGGTGGTGACGCGGGACCGGCGGGAGGGAGCGGCGGTCGGTGGGGAAGGTGGCCGGCAGTGGCGGCGGCGCTTGGCGGCGGGGTGTGGCGCGTAGCAGCGGCGGCGGCCGGCGGCATGGTGGCACTCATGGCAGCGGGGGCGACGGTTGCCGGCGGCGGAGCCGGCCGGGCGGCACGGATGAGCTGGCCGGCGGTGTCTATGAGCCTGGGCGATCGCAGCTCGGGGCGACGTTCACGGGAGGTGGCGCACGGAGGATCGGGCCCTGAGGTCCGGTGGTGGGCTCGCGGGCCCGCGCTGTGGTGGAGGGAGGAGAGATGGGGCGCATGATGTGGCGTCTGGCGATTCACCGGGGCGACAGAGTGGCTGAGGTGGCGGCACTCTATTAGCCGGCGCGATGTGGCTGAGCAGCGGTGGACATGTCCGACCGTCAGCGGATGTGTCCGGCGGCCCGGAGGGAGGTGGAGCTAGGGTTTGCACCGCGAATTTCGGGGGGAGGGACATATTTCTAGGCAGAGGGAGCTAGGAGAGTCCAAATGAGGTGCGGTTTTCGACCACGCGATCGTTATCTAATGACGAAGAACATGGAGGGGGTTTAGATGGGCTAGTGGGCTGTGGTGGAGGGGTGATGGGATGCAACGAGAAGGGGGTTTTTGGCCAACGCGGTTAACCGTTGGGGCATCAAACGACCTCCAAATGGAATGAAATTTGACAGGCGGTCTACCGGTGATATACCAAGGCCACTCGAAAAATCTCGGCTCATTCTGAGAACATTTTTCTACCGCTCACGAAACAAGATTTGAGTGTGTCGGATCCCGAAACAGACAACGGAGAAAAAGATTGGATGCAAGTTTTGAAAAATGAGGATGCAATGCACATGATGACATGGCAAGATGCAACACGCAAGCAAATGACATGACAACGATGGTGAATAAGACGATGACACCTAGCGCATCGGTCTCGGGGTGTCACAACACTCCCCTAATAACAAGAGATCTCGTCCCGAGATCTTAGGAACGAGACGAAAGAGGAAAACGAAGAACAAAGTTCTTCCTGGACAAATGAGTGAAACAAAAGAATCTTGAGAGGTTGAACAACACAATGGAGGTGAACGTGATTTGAGAAGCTCCGGTAAATTGAGGAAATAAGGCATATGATGAGAATCAAGAGCTCAAGTGACAAGAGAGACATTGAAACCACTCTGGTTAAGAGAGATCGACAAGGAATAAAAAGAAGAAAATTTAGACAGTACTCCGGTTGTATATGAATGGAATAGGACATGAAATTGATAAGATGGAATAATACCTGACGAGAGAAACAACACAATGCCTCCAGAATAATTGAAAGAGTGAAAGGAAAAGAACGGATAAGAGAACAACAATTTCCACCACGAATGAATTTGAAAGAGGATCTTCAAGAGAAAGGCTTGAACGGAGTTTTTGAGAAAATCAACAACAAAATAATAGGCTTGTTGTGGACTTATGGAAAACATCCCAAAACTTGAGGTGAGATTATGCCACAACCAAAAGATTGAATAGATGAGCTGAAGGAAGAGATGCAAAACTCCACTTCAAAAGAATAGGAAGAATTATTTGCACCCGAGAGCCAAAAGAATAATGCTTGAGCTTCTCCACAAGGATTTTGAAGAGCGCTTGGAGAAATAATTAAATCATGATGAGCCACCATGAAGAACTCCGGTACCAAAAGGACGTTAAGATAGAAATGAAGATGAAAAGAATATAATTAAAGCCTTGCGATGATTTAGATGGGGAATCTGACGAGATAGCCGAGAAACTTGAACTTCGGAAAGAAAAGATGAAAGACACTTGGGATTAGAATTTATTCATCAAGAACAAACTTCAAAGGAAGGGATTACTCAACTTGATGAGAGAAGAATAAGAGAAGAAAAATATTTATGTTATGCTTATCCTCCATTAATTAAATTGATGAGAAGCAATGGATTTGCATATCACTTATTCGCGTTGAAAAATATATTAAGGAATGATATAGCACAAAACTTGAGAAAGTTTTCATGAACCACCGGTAGGATTGGACAGAACGAATGGGTTGATATGATGACAAAGAAAAAGAATTCCGAATGAACCACCGTAATAATTGAAGCCGAGTGAAGAAAAGGAACGAGCCACCGGGAAGAATTAAAATCGAGTGATGAAAGTGAACAAACCACTGTGAAGAATTGAAATTGGACGAAGAAAAGAGAATGAATCTCCGAAAGAATTAGAAAACGAATAAGGAACTAGGGGGAGTTTAGATACAAGAGAACGAATAGATCACGAACTGGTTAAAGAATACTTGGACAAATCACCGGAAGAATTATGGAGACGAACAAAGAGGCATCAATAAAGAATAGTTGGAGGGCGAAGTTGAAATTTAGAATGAAGAAATCTTCTGAAATGAGGACCTTCGAAGGAACACAACGGAAATAATTCATGAAATACTTCGGATGGGTAAGGAAAGAATTTGTCACGCTCGGAACAATTTGAGGGATAGCATCAAGCTGAACGACGAATAGTCGATAGAACGAACAAGATTTAGAGGAAACTCTTCGGTCTTCAAATGTTGAGAATGACGACGAGAAACATTACCAAAATTGTTGAGATACTCCAGAAAAGAAAAGAGGAAGGTTGAATCAACACGAAAGAATTTGAAAGGGATCTTGAAGAAGGGATATGACTAATGGAATCCATTCTTACGTCACACTTGAAAAGAATTGAAGAATAGCTCTGGAAAATTAGAAGAGTCAGGTAAGATCCTGGGAAATACCTATGGGTTATGATCCCACCAAAAAGAAACACCGTTGCAAAGGATTATTCGAGTGTGACATGATGCACCGGAACAATTGAGAGGCTCGAATGAGGTGACAACCTCGAATAAATGGAAGGCAAACATGAATCTCGCGAGATAACTTCGGAACTCCAGAATGATTAAATGGCGAGAGGCGAGCGAGCAATTGGAATCATTTGAGCCGAGGGAAAGAATATGATGAGCACCGAATACAAATTCAATTGGAACCACCGGAAAAGAAAAGAGATGAAGAATGTTGAACTAGACGAGAATTCACTCGTTGAAATAATTGAGGGAAGAAAGCAAAGGCTTCGCACAAGTAGGATGGATACTCGATTAAGGGCTCCGAAACCAAGAAGAAAAAGGGTGGGTGGGAAAAGAAAGACCACTTCGGACGGGGAAAACGACGCTGGTAGGATAGAAATGAGGAATGAACTTGCAAAAGATGAAGAGGATCGAATCAACTTGACGAGAATTGCACCGAATCAAAAGAGCTGACATCGCAATGAACGAGAACTAACCGCGTGATCCTAGAAAAAAATTGAAGGTGAAGAGGAGTAATTTGAAACATCCACGTCAAGATTCCTCACCAGAGCGTCGAAGGGGCTGAGAAATAAAAAGAATTCCTACTCTCCGATATAACTAGACTCCGAAAAAAAATCTTCTAGACTCGACAACAGCCAAAAACTACGATCAATCAAGGGGGATCCTATGGTCGGTCGAGCCTCTGATTCCAACTTATCACGCCCAAGATGCGATTCTATTTCGATCACAAGATAAAACTTGTGATTGAGGCACAACCGCATTTCGGGCGCTTAGCAAGATGGATATCATTACATCCTACCATTACATACATAGATGGGGATACATACAAGTCATACAACTCCACATGAATACAACACATCATATATAAGACATCCGACTATGGATGAAAACATGAAAAGCACAACGACATCCATCCTCTTATCCCAGGTTGCCGACCAGGAACCTATCCCAAGACTGATGAAGAAGAAGAAGAAAGAAATCCACACACGTAACATCGCTCTCACGTCAAGTCATTGGAAACCTGCACCTGCAACTGTTGTTGTAGTATCTGTGAGCCACGAGGACTCAGCATTCCCATAACCATGGGTATCAAGACTAGCAAAGCTTAATGGGTAGGGAGAGGTTAAGTAGTGAGTTTGCAGCAGCGGCTAAGCATTATATGGTGGCCAACTTACGAGTACAAGAATAAGATGAGCATCTACGCAAACGGTCGCAAACTAGTAATGATCGCTAAGTGATCTTGAACTACCTTCGAGTCAAAAATAACCCCACCGCGTTCTCTTCTCAAAATGATAAGAGACGATCACGGTTACTCACACGGTTGGTGTATTTTATTTTGGATCCTCTATCAAGTTTTCTACAACCGGACATTAACAAATTCCAATCTGCCACATAACCGCGGGCACGGCTTTCGAAAGACCATAACCCTGCAGGGGTGTCCGAACTTAGTGCATCACAAGCTCACACGATCTGCAGAGGTAAAACCTCTTATCTTAGGGACAACCTGATCAGACTCAGAATCCCGGTGCACATGACATTTCTACAATGAAAAAACAATCCAGCAAGACCTCCCGACATGCTGACACCCTGATAGTTGCCAGGCGTATCTCATCTTAGGCCATTTCCGGATTGGCTAAGTTTCCAGCTAGCACACCCGTTGGAGGCACCGGCTACTACCATTTTGGACCAACACTCATGAGGAGCACTGGCCCGGGTTGTAAATTAAGTCCTCGATGTCCGGAAAGTCCCTCTCCAAGTCTTTAGTTATTAGGCAAATGGTAAAACCAAAGTTGGGCCTTGCTGGAGGACTTTTATTCAAAGAGAACTGTCAAGGGGGTCCCATTACCGCCAACCATGTTAGGAACGCAAACTCAAGGAACATAACACTGGTTTATCGGTTCTTAAGGTGGCATGAGTTGAACAAAACACTGAGCAAAAGGCCAAGCCTTCCACCCATTGCCAAGTATATAGGTGCATTAATTATAGTAATAGATATTGTGATATTCCAAAAATCCAAGATCCGACATGGAGCAATCTTCATCTTCACCTGCAACTAACAATGCTATAAGAGGGGCTGAGCAAGCGGTAACATAGCCATACAACGGTTTGCTGGGATGGTGTGAAAGGTAGAGGTTTCATGGCAACAATGAGAGGCTGACAACAATAGATAGGTAGCACGACATGTAGCGAGAGCATCGAGACAACTAGCATAGCAATGATAGTAAAGGTATCCAAGGTGACGATCATCTTGCCTGAGATCTCGCAAGGAAAAAGAACGAGTCCATGAAGAAGACGAAGCCACGTAGACGAACCAAGCGTAGTCGAACGAAACCTCACGACCGCAACGAAACAGGGACTAACGAGAAGAAGCAAACAACATGGTAAACACACAACACATAAACAAGACATGATGCACAACCAAGAATGATGCATGACAAGCTACATGATGCTACTCATGGCAACAGATGATGCAAACAAGAACATCACAACAAGCAAGTTTAAATGAGGCCGGAAACAACATATAACAACTCCGGTAAGTCCTCATATGCAAATTTCAGGTTAAACAGCAAGTTAACATGCACCATGATGATCTGCACGAAATTCTAGTCAAGTTACCTATAAAGTTCATTTAATCAGAGCTACGGCCTAGAAGATATGAGCAAAACAAGTCAAGCATGGCATTGATGCAAAATGCATTCAAACTTCATGCAAACACACTCAAAACATGGATGCAACATGACATGATGCATCTACATGCAAAACCAAGCAAGTTTCGTATAGAGCATGCTCAAAACCGAGCAATGGATCAACACATACACATGAAACAAGATTAAAGGACAAGCTGTCCATAACAACAACTAGGCATCTTGCGAGCAAGAAAACAACAAGCTATAAGTACAAGATAGGCGCAAGCACTGCATGAACTCAAAGTACACATAGCATGCTTCCAATATCAACAAGTATCAGGTCCATATGCATCAAGAATAATCAAACATGATCAAGGCAACAAGCAAACTTTATATCACATATTATGACTTAGTGGAAAACAGAGCATATACATGAGCAGAGTTAATATGCTGACATGTTGGAGGCAAGAAATAATTAAGCTAGAGTGCAAAATCATGGCAAGAAAAAGCATGGCATGCTATAACACAACATGGAGCTCAAGGAACACAAGATGGCATATACATGGGAGCAACAGGTTCATGTCATTCATCAAAACAAGATGCAACCATCATATAGCAGATTCTCAGAGTTAGTGAAAATCTAGGAATGCAAATAACAACATCACGATGCTGACTTTGGAGGCACATAACAGCAAGCATATCAAGTTTAATAAGGAAGCAAAGGTCATGAACATGTAGTAGGCTTGACATACTAGAAATAATTCCATTGGCACAACTCCATAAGATGCATAGAATAATAACAACAAGCGTTGCCAAATTGAACATGTTGTTGACAGGCTGACAGATACATCATGGTGACAACTTGAGAGCAAGAAGGATACATGCTACATCAACCTATAATTGCAAACGAGGGCATGGATGGATAGAGCATTGTCGGATTCAGGGCTCCGCAAAACCCGTTAAGTTCGAACATAGGGGCGTGAACGAAGATCTCTCCCACTCACGTCTACCTAGCGCCTCGCTCTCGTCTTGGTGGAAGGATTCAAGCAAACAACAAACAAACACACAAGAGTTTATCCAGGTTCGGGCCACCGCGAGGTGTAAGACCCTACTTCCTGCTTTGGTGGATTGGCTCCGGGTGAGCTAAAGTATGAACTGGTACAAGGGTTCCTGAGCTCAGGAGGCAGGCTCAGGAGGGTCAGGAGGCTAGTGTTCTTGCTATTTGTGCGGTGGTCAAGTGTGTGAGTAGATCCCCTTCTCGGTGGGAATCCTAGCTACTTATATAGGCATCCACGGTCCTCTTCCCCCGAAATGTTTAGGCGGGAAGGAATTCCACAACAGCCATTTTGAGCGGGAACACAAGGACGTTCCTATCCTGACAGAAGTAGTCTTCGCCTCCAAAAGGATCAGGCGATGACGCGGTGGTGGGCTCGACGATGACATCCTTCTTGTCGTCCTTGCGGTCTTCGGTCTGGTTGCACCAACGAGGAAACGTTTGCGCCGCTCCTCGAGAACTTGCGGCTGCGTTGTCCCCCTTGCACCGAAATGGTAACTGCGCCGCTAGCGGGCGTTAGCACCCGCTGGCGTGGTGCGTCACTGCTGACATCACTGCCTCCTCCTGAGGCAGGCCTGGCCTTGGGTTCTCCGCCCCTCCGGAGCACCTTATCGAGGCTGCTCCTGAGGGGGTCTTGGCGTTGTTCTCCTTGCGAGGCTTGTCCCTCGCGAGGGTCTTGAGCAGCTGGTCGATCAGCTGGGCTGTACCAGGCCGCTTGTAGGAGCGCGTCGCAGCACGCAGACAGGCAAGTCTGGGTACCCCGGTTCCCAGTACGCCGATAGTAGCCTCCGGGCCCACGGCGCGCGTGGAGTTGGCTTCGGGGCGAAGCCTTAGTCGAGGACAAAGCGCCGCTGGCCCCGAAGGCTGTGGGCCAGGCCGGCGTGCGACGGTTGGATCGGCCGTGGGCGGCCCCGCCTCCCACCCAGTCTTGGTAGTTGTGTGCCTTGCTAGTAGGACGACCGGTAGGGCTTCTCGCTGTCGCTTCTGCTTCCTTCTTCCCAATCGCCCCCTTCTCTGCTTGCGTTCTCTGCCCTCTCCTGCTTGCTGCCATGCCGCGTGGGGCGAAGAAGAGAGGAGACGGCGAGGCTGCCGCGTCGCCGCCGGTGCTCGAACCTGCACTTGGTTGCTCCGCCATAGTGAACCAGGAGGGTCTGGACAAGGTGCGTCGCGCCTGGGCCGATGCAACTAACGAGTGGGGATCGACCCGCATCTGGCTCGCCTCCCGGCCGGTGAGGGAGCTTGGTGCCAACGACATCCAGCTTCATCTTTATGCTATCTTCGGGGGCCTCATCCCCCCTTTCTCCGCCTTCTTCTACGCAGTGCTCACACATTACCAGATTCGGGCGCTACACCTGGACCTTGGGTCCATCGTCCTTCTTTCTGGCTTCGTGTTCCTGTGTGAGGCTTTTGTTGGCGTTTCCCCTTCCATGGCCTTGCTCCGTCACTTCTTCCCCCTCTCCTTGGTTGACGGGAGGCAGCGCTCGGGGTGCGTGTCATTGCGCGCAGTGGAGGCGACTGCTGCCTCCGGGATTGATTTCTCGCTTCTCCCTACCACCGATGGGTTGCGCCGGCAATGGGTGTTCGTCGACGCCGTCAAGTACAACCCCCAATTTCATCTTCCCGATGCACCGGTGGTGCCGTACTCTGGTTGGAGGCATGAAGCCCTCTCGGATCCTCGGGAAAAGCCTGTGATGCGTCACCTGGCCAACTTGAAGAAGAGCGGGTTGACCCTGGCGATGGTGGTGAGGGACTTCCTTGTCCTCCATGTCGCCCTCTCCAGCGCCATTCCAACCCGATGTGGGTTCTTGATGATCGCGCGCGTCTTCAACGGGAGCAGCTCCCTCCTGACATGATCCAGGGGCTGATGCGTCTACTTGTCGGTGAAGTGCCTGAGGCTCGCCCTGGTTACGCGGTTCCCTTGTACTTGGCTCCAAAAGCCGGAAGGGCCCTTGCTGACAGGATGCCGCGCTTCGATGTGTGGGGGCTGGTTCCAGGAGGCAGCACCAATCCTCGCGACGATTCCTTGGTGGTATCCGGGCCCACAATCCCGTCTTTCCTTTCTGGGGCAGGCGCATCTGGCGGAGCCCCTGGCCTGGGTTCGGCCCCATCCTTGGAGTGAATGGACGAAGCACCGCCGCCGGGGTTGGTGGAGGTGGCGGGGAGCGCTGAGGCGCCGCCGGTTCCTGAAACAGCCAAGGCGAAGGTGCAGCAGCCTCTGGACGAGGCGAGTCCGGGAAGCGCCACCTCAGGGAGTGAGGCGCCGGCTGCAAGCGCCTGCTCCGGCCTTGCTCCGGGACTAGGCCCCGGGTAGCCTCCCATCGTCCTTCGCGACGCTAGGCAAGAGGCGGAAGCTGAGGAGCGTCTTTGGTCCTGCTCCGAGGGCCTTGAAGAGGATGAAGCTGAAGGTACCAAGCAGGTGCGTGTGCTTTGGTTCTCCCCGTCTCTCTTAGTGCGGTTCTACTGACTTCTTGATCTGCAGGATCTCTTCTGCTTCATCCGCGAGTCACCTAGCGAGGCCCGCAGGAGCTTCTGCCTGTATTCCTTCTCTGGACCAAGCCGGGCCTTCAGGAGGCCATGCACGGGCCCTCGAAATCGCGCCCGGGCCTTACTGCGCAGGTCGTGTCCCCAGCCCCCAGGCGTCCTTGGGGCTATGCAACTTTTGGTACACCGGGAGCCCGCTCCGTGCTCCGGGTCTTGCCTTCACCGTGGGTCAGCCAGCCCTTGAGGCGGCTCGAGCCGCTGTCCGTCCATCAAGGCCATACCGACTCCCAGCGCCGGAGGTGCCGCGCGCCTCCGGAACTAGCTCTGAGGTACGCGCCAAACCCGCGGAAGAGGGGGAGCGCCCTTTGGGCGACACGGGTGCCGGGAACGAGCCGGGTCGTCTTCTGGAACTTGCGGTGCGCCGAAGTGTGGTCCTCCATGGTCTTGTGTGGGAGGCGTCGGACGCCCTGAAGCGTCTCGAGGTCGAGGTCGCTGAAGTTGATAAGCGCGTCGAGGCCGAGGGTCTGGATCTGGCGAGGGGTTGGCGCCAGCTGAGGGCCACCGTCAACCTAAGCCAGATGCAGCACGAAACCACCCTAGAGAAGGCAGAGGCGTCGGTCGCCGCGGCTCAGGAGGCTTGCGACCGTGCCCTGAAGGAGGCCCGAGACGCCGAGCGCCCCTGCGCGGCCGCGGAGGAGTGTGAGCGCAAGCTCGAAGCTTCAAACGCCGCGCTTGAGCGCCAGGTTCGTGCCCGAAGGGTTGCCCTTGCTACACCGGTGGCTGACGATGATAGTCCCACTGGCCTCTCGACACGGGAGGAGGCGCTGGCACTTGAGGCGATGGAGCTGAGCATGGACCGCGAGCGCCTAGAGACGATGGAGCACCAACTAGCCGAGGCCGAGGGCAACCTTGATGACCGCAAGGTCGCGGCGAAGAAGGCTGCTAGGGAGGCGGAGCGCCTCCGGAAGGATTACAGCCAGAAGTTGTGGCTTCACGAGATTCGCTTTGCTGACCAGCGCAAGGAGCTCCAGAAGGAGATCACGGTACTTAAGAGTAGCCTGGCGGATGCCGAGCATCGCCTGCAGGTGTCGGAGAAGGCTCGCGTTGCATCCGAGCATCGCGAACGGTCGTCGAAGAAGGCTTGTGCCGAGGCGGAGCGCCGCGAGCGAGCGTCGAAGAAGGCTCACGCCGCCGCTAGTGCGGAATTGTCCTGCCTCTACCAGCAAGTGGAGGACGTTTCCACCATCGTGGCTCGAACCTCCGAGGAAGCTGCACGAGTTCGTGGAATGCAGCACACCCGCTCGGAGATGTTTGAGGCCCTGCGGCACCGGGCCGGCCGAGCCCTAGACGAACTCAATGGCTCGAGGGTTGTTGGCCCCCTGGTTAATGATGACGCTGGGTACCTCGGGTTCTTTACCAGGGTGGTGGAGTGTCTTGAAGGTGGGGCCAGGAAGGGGGTTCTTTACCAGGGTGGTGGAGTGTCTTGAAGGTGGGGCCAGGAAGGCTCGGCAGCGCGTCGAGGAGCAAAGCCGCGACGTCCTGAGGAGCGCGGTTTCCCGCATCTTTGACAACTTGCACCGTCTTGACTCCTGTGCGGATTTCGAGGCCCTACTGGAGCCTGCACCTGAGGCGGTCGCAGGCCCCTCAGAGAATTGCGTGAGTTATCATGTGGATGCGTTGGTGAAGGAGCTCGTTCTAGCTATCGAGGATACGTCGGTGCTTGGGGGGGGGCGCCGCCGCCAATTCCGGCGAAGACGTCGATGCTTAATCCAGTTCCTGCCATAAATTTGCCTTCTGGTTGTGGCTCCAAAGCCAGGTGAGCCGGGTGTTACAAGGTTTATACTTTTGATGATGTAATTGAACACTATATGAATGGGCTTTTCAGTACTCCCTTGTTTTCTCCTGAGGTCGTGGCCTCAAGTCCTTGTCGCGCGTCGGGACGGAGCGTTGTCTGGACCCCGATCCTAAGTCACACCGGTCTAGCATGTAACACACCATATCACTTTGCGGCCTCACGCACGGTATCCCCACGGGTGCCACCTTACCTAGCCCGGGACCGTTTGCGCATTTTGGCTCACGTATATGATAGTGTCGCTATCATCCATATGAAAGAGAACCCTGGCCGACATGACCAGTTATAAACCAAAAGTGGCACTAAATTACAGAGACATGCATACATGACCCAGCAACGAACGTGTCGGTCCTCAACGTATGAACCCAAGTCATAGCAAGCTACAAGGACTTCAAGTAACAACGCGTGACATTTCCCCGAAGAGACAGACACAGGAACGAAGAAGGACACATGCCGGTCAGCCTAAGTGTTCCGGAGCAGTAGCAAGCTACCAAGGCTCAGTGGAAGCACTAGGAGACATTTCCCTGTAAAATAGGCTACCAAGGGTAAACAACTAGGTGTCGGATCCCACACATACCAAGCATTTCAATAACATACACACAATATGCTCGATATGTGCAAATACAACATGGCATCACAACAAGACTTTATGAAACAAGTATTTATTCATTAGGCTCCGAGGAGCTAGATATTACAAACATGGGTCTCATGCCCAACATTCAGAGCATACAAGCAACAAGCGGAAGCATACATGTCTGAGTACAGACATCTACAAATGAAAAAGGCGGAAGAGCCTGACTATCTACAACACTCGTCCAAGATCGTAGCTGAGGTAACAAGCTACTTGTCGAAGTCCAAGCGGAACTACTAGAGAAACAGAAGTCTCATCTGCAAAACATAAATTAAGCAAACATGAGTACAAAGGTACTCAGCAAGACTTACATCAGATCCTATCATACATGCATTTGTATCAAGAAGGCATAGTGGGGTTTAGTTGCAGCAAGCCAGCTTTGACTCAGTGGCTATCCTGTACTACGATTGCTGGTAACTTTGAGGTGGCGCACACGAGTCCACTAATCACCACAAAATACACCACTATGTATTCATCCCCGTCTCCCTACGAGAAGGCCATCCATAGCACTCACACTTGTCTTGAGTATTTTAGAGTATCCACTTTCAGTTGTCTATGTACCACGTAAGCATCCAAGAAGTCCATAACCGTGGACCCGGCTATTCAAATAGATCATGTTAAACCCTGCAAGGGTGTACTTCTTCACACACGCTCTCGCCACTTACCGCCATGTACACGACGTGTATCTCGGCAACCTTCAAGCGGAAGCCTGGCGAGGGTGTCGGCCACGACCTGACTAACCACACAAGACTCTAGTCCATGTTTATCGCCTATTCGGGTTCCATCCGCAAGCGAGTCCGGCCGAGGTTTTCATCACGGGCCCAAACGATGTGTACAGGGTTCTCGAGCCCACCATCCGGGTGCCACTCGGTACACCGGGCCACGTGTGCCTAGTCTGTTCCAAGCCCACCCTGCCGGGTGCCACTTGGTAGAGAAATAACACTACCTACAAACACCAGAAACTAGTTGCGACTCCTGGACAGAGATCAAGTTGATTAATAAGTCGAGAGGGGCACATAAGCATTCCAATGTGTGGTAGTAGCTAGTCATTGGACAACATACACAGAACTCAGTGCTTAAGGACGGTTCCAGTGAGACAACCCACCATGTACTCCTACATGGCCTCTCACCCCTACCTTTACCAAATCGTGTTCACACACTTAACGCTCAGCATCAGAACATATCACGGCACTCCAATTCATTCCCAATGAACCAGACCTGACACACTATAAGCAATAGCAAGCAAGGCATGGTAAGAACACAACATGGCTTCAATCAACTCCTACACATGCTAGTGGGTTTCAACTATTTACTGTGGCAATGACAGGTCATGCAGAGGAATGGGTTCAACTACCGCAGCATAAAGTAGCAGTTGAATCGTTGTTGTCCTAATGCAATAACAGGGAGCAAGAGCTAGAGAGTAGGATTGTATCGGAATGAACAAAGGGTTTTGCTTGCCTGGTATAACAACGTGTAGAGCACTGCTCCTCTGACAGGTACTCTGGAACGGTCTTCGGAGCTGGACCTATCGAGAAGAACGGTGCCGACAATCAAACACAAGCATATGCAACAATATGATGCATGAATATGGCATGAGGATATGATGTTGTTTGAGCTAATGCAACTAGCATTTTAATTGGTTGAATTCCATTTGAACCAAGGGTTCAAATGCAACTCTAGAATAAGCATTTTTAAATGCCATTTATGTGTTTCCACATATTCAGTAGGTATAACTTCATTTGTCATGCATGAAAATGGTACAGATGGATTGATTGAATTTTTCTGATAATTTTTCATATATAAATTATTCCATTCTGTGCTACGGTTGAATTTCTGTGATTTTTTGAAGTTTAAACAAATTTCTGAAATAAATAAATCATTTAAGATTTATTTAAATTCTAGAACTGGAATACTGTGTCAGCATGACCCAAGCATGACATCAGCAGGTCAACCAGGCTGACCAGAGTCAAACCTGACAGTGGGGTCCACTGGTCAATGACTCAGTTAATTAACTGAGTTAATTAACACTAAACTAATCCTAACAGAAAGTCAGCAGGGCAGGGCCCACATGTCAGTGGCTAATCTAATTAACAAAATTACTTAATTAAAACTAAACGGTCAACTAACTGGAGGGGTGCAGGCCCACCTGTCATGGACCCAGGGGTCAAATCCTGGTCAACCCCCGGCTAACACGCCGACGTTTAGCCGCCGGCGACAACAAACGCGGCGGAGGGCATCGGGATCGCCGTTCCCGCGGTCTTTTGCACAGCGGAGACCAGCTACGGGGAGCTGGAGCTCACCCGCGCCCGTTCCAGCAAGCAGCAGCAGCTAAGGCGGCCGGAGCTCCCCGGAAATGAGCTCGCAGCGGCGCCGGAGTTCGGCCCTCGTCGGAAATGGAGCTACGGGGCACGGGGAGGCGAACGGCTGGGTGATACGGCCTCCTGGTGAAACACTGAGTGCGGGAACGTGCTCGGTTTTGAGCGTGCGTGGCTGTGGCCAGGGCGGCGGCATCGCCGGCGGCGGTGAGCTTGAGGTCACGGAGGGGATCGGGGCTAAAGCACGCGTGAGAGTGAGGGGACAGGGGGGAAAGAAGGAGGAGCTCACGGCGATTGCAACGCGACAAACGGCGAGCTCGGGGAGGTCCTGGAGCGGTCGGGGCGGCGAGGGGGATCCACGGCGGCCGGTGGTGAATACGAACTCGAGGACGAGGCCTCAGGGCGTCCGGGATCCTGCTGTTCGGCGTGGAGGTGCACGGCAGCGAGGCGGATCTGGGGGGCTCGTCGGAGGGGCGAGGGGGAGGCGGTGGCTACGGCAACGGTGGCCGATGGCGACGGCGGCGCTCGGGACCGAGCGGGAGAGGGAGACAGAGGAGGGGAGGGGCGACGAGAAAGAGCCAGAGAGGTTTGGGGAGGTGTGTGGCAACGTCCAGAGCTTCGAGGCGGCGAGGGGGAGGGGTAGGCAGGCAGGAGGCGTGGCGGCCATGCGCGAGAGCGGCGGCGCGTGCCCCTGCCTCCTGTCATCGCCAGGAGGACGATGACTGGCAGCTGGGCCGGCCCAGTGCCAGGCCAGCAAGTGGCCCAGGTAAAACACTAACCCTTTTTATTTATTTCTTTTCTATTTTTCTGACATTTGTTTGATTTAAACTAAAACATTTAAAAACTTCTGACATTTTTTTGTAGGGACTAGAAGGAGTAATCCAAAGCCCCACACAAAATCCAGAATTATTGGACATATATAAAATATAAAATATAATATATATATATATATATATATATATATATATATATATATATATATATATATCCAATGCAAATAATTATTGCATTAATTCCAAATGCCCCAAATAAATATTTATGAGCTCCTGAAAATATTGGTTTGATTTTTATCTCTAGCCAATATTTTCAGAGAGCAACATGAACATTTTCTTGGACCTTTTTGGAGCAATTTATATTTGGGTCATTTTTCAAAAGGGTTTCTAAGGGTTTCACAAGTCCTCAATTCAATTTCATTTGAAATTTAAACATGATGCAAACATCAAGACTAGCCTAGTGCATACCAGAACTAGGGTTGTGACAACTCGCCTCCACTCGAATGAATCTCGTCCCGAGATTCAGGAGTCGGCGGAAAGAAGGAGGGGTACTCCAGTCGGAGACGATCTTCTCGCTCCCATGTAGCTTCTCTCTCAGAATGATGAGACCACTGAACCTTGAGAAACTTGATGTTACGACGTCGAGTGACACGTTCTGCTTGATCCAGAATGCGAACGGGATACTCTCGATATGTGTGGTTATCTTGGAGATCAAGCGTTTCATGGTCCACTTCGTGGATGGGAACCGAGAAGCAACGCCTGAGTTGAGAGACGTGGAACACATCATGTACTCGAGAAATATGTGGGGGTAGTTCCAACTGGTAGGCAACCTCTCCTCGTTTAGCGAGAATGCGAAAAGGACCAATGTAACGAGGAGCCAACTTGCCCTTGATACCGAAACGATGGGTACCCTTTAAAGGGGTAACCCGAAGATAAGCTTTATCGCCAACTTCATAAGCCACTTCCTTATGATGACGATCATACTCGCTCTTTTGACGAGATTGAGCTGTTTTCAAATTCTCACAAATGATGCGAACTTGCTCTTCTGCTTCCTGGATCATATCCGGTCCAAAGAATTGTCTTTCACCAGTTTCTGACCAGTTCAAAGGTGTTCGGCATCTTCGTCCATAGAGTATCTCAAAAGGAGCTTTCTTGAGACTGGATTGATAGCTATTGTTATAAGGAAACTCGGCGAAAGGAAGACATTTCTCCCAATCCATACCGAATGAGATAACGCATGCTCTAAGCATGTCCTCGAGAATTTGGTTGACCTGTTCCACCTGACCACTTGACTGAGGGTGGAAAGCGGTACTGAAGGAAAGATGGGTGCCCATGGCAGTATGGAAACTCTCCCAGAAATGAGTAGTGAAAAGACTACCACGGTCTAAATTGATCTCTAGTGGAACACCATGAAGTGACACTATTCGAGAAATATACAAGTCAGCAAGTTGACTTGCAGTGATACTCTCTCGAACAGGTAAGAAGTGAGCCACTTTGGAGAGACGATCAATGACTACGAAGATAGCATTATTCCCTCTCTTTGTCCTGGGGAAGCCGGTGATGAAGTCCATACCAACTTTATCCCATTTCCACTCAGGAATAGCTAAGGGCTGAAGGGTGCCAGCAGGTCTTTGATGTTCTGCCTTAACGCGACGACAAACGTCACATTTAGCAATGAACTCAGCAATTTCTCTCTTCATCCTAGTCCACCAGAACCTCTGGCGTAGGTCCTGATACATCTTAGTACTACCGGGATGAATCGTGAGAGGAGATTCATGAGCCTCCTTAAGGATCAGTTGTCGCAGATGTTGATTCTTGGGAACCACCAAGCGATTCTCAAAGAACACAACACCTCGATCATCCATAGAGAAACAACCACCAACTCCCTTCTTAATGTTTCTCTTGATGCGGGTAACACCACTATCAAACTTCTGGTCAGCAATGATCTGATCCTCAAGGTTAGGTTTCGCCAGCAAGGTAGAAAGGAATCCGTGAGGAGCAATGTAAAGGTTAAGCTTACATAATTCCTCATGGAGAAGTGGTTGGCCCTGCTGCAACATGAGATTGTTGCAATATGACTTACGACTTAAAGCATCAGCCATGACATTGGCCTTGCCTGGGGTATAAGCAATCCCTAAGTCGTAAGCTGAGATCAACTCCAACCAACGTCTTTGTCTAAGGTTCAAATCTGGCTGGGCGAAGATATACTTGAGACTCTGGTGATCGGTGTAGATCTCGCAATGATTACCAAGAAGGTAATGTCGCCATGTCTTAAGTGCATAGACTACAGCTGCAAGCTCTAGATCGTGTGTAGGATAATTTTCCTCATGTGGATGCAACTGTCGAGATGCATAGGCAATCACATGATTACCCTGCATAAGAATGCAACCTAGTCCCTGTCGTGAGGCATCACAATAGATAACAAAGTCCTTAGTGAAATCCGGTGGCACAAGTATGGGAGCAGAAGTTAGGCATCTTTTCAGTTCCTGAAAACTTTGCTCACACTGTGGGGACCACTCAAACTTTTTATCTTTCTTGAGAAGTTCCGTGAGAGGTTTGGCCACTTTAGTGTATTTTTCAACAAAGCGGCGACAATAGCTGGCTAGACCAAGGAAACTCCTAACTTGTTTAACTGTTTCAGGCGGAGTCCAATCAAGAACGGCATGAACTCTCTCGGGATTGACAACGATACCCTTACCAGAGATTACGTGGTCGAGATAGGTCACTTCTGGCAACCAAAATTCGCACTTGGAGAACTTGGCATAAAGGCGGTGCTCTCTAAGTTTTTCCAACACAAGTCTAAGGTGTTTGGCATGCTCTTCCTCGTTCTTCGACTAAATAAGAATATCATAGAGGTAAACCACGACGAACTTATCTAAGTACTCCATGAAGATCGAGTTCATCAAGCGGGAGAATGTGGCTGGAGCATTGGTTAGACCGAAAGACATGATGGTGTACTCATACTGGCCATAACGAGTGACAAAAGCCGTCTTAGGAATGTCTGCGTTTCTGATCTTGATTTGATGGTAGCCTAACCTCAAATCCACCTTGGAGAAGACTAAGGATCCAGCGAGCTGATCATACAGGTCGTTGATCCTGGGGAGCGGATACTTGTTCTTTATTGTGACCAAATTAACGGGACGATAATCTACAACCATCCATTCCGTGCCATCCTTCTTCTTGACGAAGAGGACGGGACAAGCCCAAGGGGAAGAACTAGGACGGATGAAACCCTTTTGCAAGGACTCATCAAGTTGTTTCTTAAGGTCAGCTAGTTCTAGGGGTGCCATCTTGTAAGGTCTTCTAGAAATTGGAACAGCTCCTGGGATAAGATCTATGACAAACTCTACATCCCTGTCAGGTGGAACACCTGGTAGTTCCTCTGGAAAAACATCCGGAAAGTCACGGACTACCCGGATATCTTCAAGGTCTGGGAGGGGGCTGGCATTAAGAGAATAGAGTTGACGCTTTGCAACTCTAGTGGAGACAGTGACTATCTTGCTAGATGGATGTGTAAGCTAAACAGACCTAGTGTAACAATCAATCTTGGCATGATGAGCTGTCATCCAGTCCATGCCCAAGATGATGTTAATATCCGAAGACTTGAGGGATATAAGTGAGGCTAGGAATACAAGTCTGTCAACAAGGATTCCATTACCATGGCTTATTCTGGTAGTTTGCCATCTAGACCCTGGGGTTTGGATTTCAAGCGGAGTTGGCATATCACAAAATGACATGTCATGCAAACGGGCATAGCCTTCAGAAATGAAGGAGTGAGATGCTCCGGTATCGAACAGAACCGAAGCCGGATGGCAATTGACAAGGATTGTACCAAGAACGATATTTGGATCATCATGAGCGTCTTTAGCTGAGACGTGATGCACACGTCCATGTTTAGTGGTAGCCGAATTGGCATTGATCATCTTGCGTGGTGGCTTACCACGAAGAACGGACTTCTCGGGCTGGGGTGGAGCAAGACTGGCCTGAGAACAGAAACGTGCATAGTGTCCTGGCTTTCCGCATGTGAAGCAAGTCCCTGAGATAGGTCGTTGACCCGCATTGACAAGCGGTCTACCAATAGGCTTGGGTGGAGCATAAGACTGAGCTGGATGAGGCACCTCATAAGATGGCCTCGGAGAATATCTGGGTGGAAGAGCGGAGTTTGAAACCCAAATCCAGCGCTTCTGGGAACTAGTGTCGGAGCAAGATCCCAAATCACGGGTGTGCTTACGAGACTCCTCGTAAGTGAGCTGAGCGGTCTCTGCATTGATGGCCTTGTTCACAAGAGCCTGGAATGTATTGCAATGATGCAAGTGAAGATCACGACGCAACTTGGGGTTGAAACCTTTCCGGAACCTAGCCTGCTTCTTGGCGTCCGTGGACACTTCTTCTTTTGCATAGCGGGCGAGGTTCTCAAACTCTCTACTATATGCATCAACAGCCATCTTAGCCTGGTTAATACTACAGAACTCTTCTCTCTTGCGATCGATGAGAGCTTGAGGAATGTGATGCTCGCGAAAAGCCTCGGTGAAATCTCTCCAGGTAGGAATCTGGCCAGCTGGAATCACGGCCTCATAGTTCTGCCACCAAAGACTAGCAGGACCTTCCAGGTGATATGTGGCATAGATGACCTTGTCCTCTTCAGCTACGTTTGCAGAACGCAGCTTGTGAGTGATACAACGGAGCCAGTCATCTGCATCGAGCGGCTCAATGGGATGATGGAAGGTGGGTGGCTCCAGACGAATGAAGTCATGGATGGTTGCTGACTCTTTGCACTGATGTGTGGTGTTCTCCTCAATACGTGCCAACAAGCGGTTAGACTCTCGCTTGTTCCTCTCCATCTCTAACACGAACTCTGCCAACGAAGGCTGGCCGGGAGGATCGTCCTCATCCCTACCACCTCCGTGGTTCTTTCTACGAACAACTGAACCTCGGGTAACTGACGACATCCTGAGAAATGAAACCAAGGACGGAATCAGCATCAACCAGGCTGTAGAAGGTAGGACAAGAAATGGTTATCTCTCGAACTCCTAGGATAAATCCGGCAGCATAACGGCAGTAAATGGTCAGAATGATACATCCTTGCTAACAAAGGTAGAACACCAACTCAACATCATCACTCAAGGTTCTGTGATAGTACTAAACAATCTACACTGGAAGAACTTAAAAACAGGAGTAGGACTCTCATCAACCAATCCTAAGGAACTACGGAATAGTAACACGTGATCCTGATAGATGGAAAAGAGGCCTAGTTCCTTAACCCCGTAGGAAAGGTAGGATGACTCAGATCAGAAGACATGAGGTATAAGGAGTAAAAAGAGCCTTACGTTCACTCCCACAAACAATTCCCTTATATAACTAAAGAATTTCTAGACACGACTTCGACCAGTTTGGCTTACTAATCCTACAGGCAGTCAGGCTCTGATACCAAAGCTGTCGGGACCCCGATCCTAAGTCACACCGGTCTAGCATGTAACACAACATATCACTTTGCGGCCTCACGCACGGTATCCCCACGGGTGCCACCTTACTTGGCCCGGGACCGTTTGCGCATTTTGGCTCACGTATATGATAGTGTCGCTAGCATCCATATGACAGAGAACCCGGGCCGACATGACCAGTTATAAACCAAAAGTGGCACTAAATTACAGAGACAGGCATACATGACCCAACAACGAACGTGTCGGTCATCAACGTATGAACCCAAGTCGTAGCAAGCTACAAGGACTTAAAGGAACAACACGTGACATTTCCCCTAAGGGACAGACAAAGGAACGAAGAAGGACACATGCCGGTCAGCCTAAGTGTTCCGGAGCAGTAGCAAGCTACCAAGGCTCAGTGGAAGCACTAGGAGACATTTCCCTGTAAAATAGGCTACCAAGGGTAAACAATTAGGTGTCGGATCCAAGCTGTTGGGACACGATCCTAAGTCACACTGGTCTAGCATGTAACACACCATATCCCTTTGCGGCCTCACGCACGGTATCCCCACGCGTGCCACCTTACCTGGCCCGGGACCGTTTGCACATTTTGGCTCATGTATATGATAGTGTCGCTAGCATCCATATGACAGAGAACCCGGGCCGACATGACCTGTTATAATCCAAAAGTGGCACTAAATTTCAGAGACAGGCATACATGACCCAGCAACGAACGTGTCGGTCATCAACGTATGAACCCAAGTCGTAGCAAGCTACAAGGACTTAACGGAACAACGCGTGACATTTCCCCTAAGGGACAGACACAGGAACGAAGAAGGACACATGCCGGTCAGCCTAAGTGTTCCGGAGCAGTAGCAAGCTACCAAGGCTCAGTGGAAGCACTAGGAGACATTTCCCTGTAAAATAGGCTACCAAGGGCAAACAACTAGGTGTCAGATCCCACACATACCAAGCATTTCAATAACATACACACAATATGCTCGATATGTGCAAATACAACATGACATCACAACAAGACTTTATGAAACAAGTATTTATTCATTAGGCTCCGAGGAGCCAGATATTACAAGCATGGGTCTCATGACCCAACATTCAGAGCATACAAGCAACAAGCGGAAGCATACATGTCTGAGTACAGATATCTACAAATGAAAAAGGCGGAAGAGCCTGACTATCTACAACACTCGTCCAAGATCGTAGCTAAGGTAACAAGCTACTTGTCGAAGTCCAAGTGGAACTACTAGAGAAACAGAAGTCTCATCTGCAAAACATAAATTAAGCAAACATGAGTACAAAGGTACTCAGCAAGACTTACATCAGATGCTATCATACATGCATTTGTATCAAGAAGGCATAGTGGGGTATAGTTGCAGCAAGCCAGCTTTGACTCAGTGGCTATCATGTACTACGATTGCTGGTAACTTTGAGGTGGCACACACGAGTCCACTAATCACCACACAATACACCACTATGGATTCATCCCCGTCTCCCTACGAGAAGGCCATCCATAGCACTCACACTTGTCTTGAGTATTTTAGAGTATCCACTTTCAGTTGTCTATGTACCACGTAAGCATCCAAGAAGTCCATAACCGTGGACCCGGCTATTCGAATAGATCATGTTAAACCCTGCAGGGGTGTACTTCTTCACACACGCTCTCGCCACTTACCGCCATGTACACGACGTGTATCTCGACAACCTTCAAGCGGAAGCCTGGCGAGGGCGTCGGCCACCACCTGACTAACCACACAAGACTCTAGTCCAGGTTTATCGCCTATTGGGGTTCCATCCGCAAGGGAGTCTGGCCGAGGTTTCCATCACGGCCCCAAACGATGTGTACAAGGTTCCTGTGCCCACCATCCGGGTGCCACTCGGTACACCGGGCCACGTGTGCCTAGTGTGTCCCAAGCCCACCCTGCCGGGTGCCACTTGGTAGAGAAATAACACTACCTACAAACACCAGAAACTAGTTGCGACTCCTGGACAGAGATCAAGATGATTAATAAGTCGAGAGGAGCACTTAAGCATTCCAATGTGTGGTAGTAGCTAGTCATTGGACAACATACACAGAACTCAGTGCTTAAGGATGGTTCCAGTGAGACAACCCACCATGTACTCCTACATGGCCTCTCACCGCTACCTTTACCAAATTGTGTTCACACACTTAACGCTCAGCATCAGAACATATCACTGCACTCCAATTCATTCCCAATGAACCAGACCTGACACCCTCTAAGCAATAGCAAGCAAGGCATGGTAAGAACACAACATGGCTTCAATCAACTCCTACACATGCTAGTGGGTTTCAACTATTTACTGTGGCAATGACAGGTCATGCAGCGGAATGGGTTCAACTACCACAACATAAAGTAGCAGTTGAATCGTTGTTGTCCTAATGCAATAAAAAGGAGCAGGAGCGAGAGAGTAGTATTGTATCGGAATGAACAAAGGGTTTTGCTTGCCTGGTATAGCAACGTGCAGAGCACTGCTCCTCTGACAGGTACTCTGGAACGGTCTCCGGAGCTGGACCTATCGAGAAGAACGGTGCCGACAATCAAACACAAGCATATGCAACAATATGATGCATGAATATGGCATGAAGATATGATGTTGTTTGAGCTAATGCAACTAGCATTTTAATTGGTTGAATTCCATTTGAACCAAGGGTTCTAATGCAACTCTAGAATAAGCATTTTTAAATGCCATTTATGTGTTTTCACATATTCAGTAGGTATAACTTCATTTGTCATGCATGAAAATGGTACAGATAGATAGATTGAATTTTTCTGATAATTTTTCATATATAACTTATTCCATTCTGTGCTACGGTTGAATTTCTGTGATTTTTTGAAGTTTAAACCAATTTCTGAAATAAATAAATGATTTAAGATTTATTTAAGTTCTAGAACTGGAATACTGCGTCAGCACGACCCAAGCATGACATCAGCAGGTCAACCAGGCTGACCAGAGTCAAACCTGACAGTGGGGTCCACTGGTCAGTGACTCAGTTAATTAACTTAGTTAATTAACACTAAACTAATCCTAACAGAAAGTCAGCAGGGCAGGGCCCACATGTCAGTGGCTAATCTAATTAACAAAATTACTTAATTAAAACTAAACAGTCAACTAACTGGAGGGGTGGGGGCCCACCTGTCATTGACCCAGGGGTTCAAATCCTGGTCAACCCCCGGTTAACACGCCGGCGTTTAGCCACCGGCGACAGCAAACGCGGCGGAGGGCGTCGGGATCGCTGTTCCGGCGGTCTTTTGCCTAGCGGAGACCAGCTATGGGGAGTTGGAGCTCACCCACGCCCGTTCCAGCAAACGAGCTCGCAGCGGCGCCGGAGTTCGACCCTCATCGGAAACGGAGCTACGGGGCACGGGGAGGCGAACGGCTGGGTGATACGGCCTCCTCGTGAAACACTGAGTGCGGGAACATGCTCCGTTTTGAGCGTGTGTGGCTGTGGCCACGTCGGCGGCATCGCCGAAGGTGGTGAGCTTGCGGTCACGGAGGGGATCGGGGCTAAAGCACGCGCGAGAGTGAGGGGACAGGGGGGAAATAAGGAGGAGCTCACGGCGATTGCAATGAGACGAATGGCGAGCTCGGGGAGGTCCTGGAGCGGTCAGGGCGGCGAGGGGGATCCACGGCGGCCGGCGGTGAAGACAAACTCGAGGATGAGGCCTCAGGGCGTCCGGAGTCCTGCGGTTCGGCGTGGAGGTGCACGGCAGCGAGGCGGAGCTCGGGGGCTCGTCTGAGGGGCGAGGGGGAGGCGGTGGCTACGGCAACGGTGGCCGGTGGCGACGGCGGCGCTCGGGACCGAGCGGGAGAGGGAGACAGAGGAGGGGAGGGGCGACGAGAGAGAGCAAGAGAGGTTTGGGGAGGTGTGTGGCAACGTCCAGAGCTTCGAGGCGGCGAGGGGGAGGGGCAGGCAGGCAGGAGGCGTGGCGGCCATGTGCGAGAGCGGCGGCGTGTGCCCCTTCCTCCTATCATCGCCAGGAGGACGATGACTGGCAGCTGGGCCGGCCCAGTGCCAGGCCAGCAAGTGGCCGAGGTAAAACTCTAACCTTTTTTATTTCTTTCTTTTCTATTTTTCTGACATTTGTTTGATTTAAACTAAAACATTTAAAAACTTCTGACATTTTTTGTAGGGACTAGAAGGAGTAATCCAAAGCCCCACACAAAATCCAGAATTATTGGACATATATAAAATATAAAAAATAGTATATATATATATATATATATATATATATATATATATATATATATATATATATATATATATATATATATATATATATCCAATGCAAATAATTATTGCATTAATTCCAAATGCCCCAAATAAATATTTATGAGCTCCTGAAAATATTGGTTTGATTTTTATCGCTAGCCAATATTTTCAGAGAGCAACATGAACATTTTCTTGGACCTTTTTGGAGCAATTTATATTTGGGTCATTTTTCAAAAGGGTTTCTGAGGGTTTCACAAGTCCTCAATTCAATTTCATTTGAAATTTAAACATGATGCAAACATCAAGACTAGCCTAGTGCCTACCAGAACTAGGGTTGTGACAAGCGTCCGCCGGCCTCGTCTGGGCGCGCCTCGCGAGTACCTGCTGTGAGCGCAAGAGTGGTTGGCGGTCCGGTAGCGGACAGACAGAACATGTGCCCATGCCCAGGCCCCTTCTCGCGAGGAGTGATAGGGCCGGGTTGCGGACGTAGCCTGGCTTGGCTAAGCGAGACGAAAAGACGAACTGGCGAAGAGAAAACACGACGGAAATCACGATACATAGAAAAAACTCTCCCTTTATTCAAGAAACGAGTCGCACGGCGGCGAGATCGGCGTGAGAAGGCAGATACAGAAGGAGCAAATGCAAATAGCAAATGGAGGGGCCGCGTCTGGCCCTTAGCAGGTCTTCAGTCTTCTCCCCAGCGCGGAGCGTAGGGCTACCACTGGTGGATGTGGGCATAGCCATTGGGGGCAGTGTCGATGGCCAGCGCGAAGCATGGTGCTTCCACTCGGCATGGAAGGGAGCCCCCGAGGTCCTAGGGCGACGCTCCGGAGACTCCGGGGCGTGTACAGCCCCACTCATTATAACGTGAGAGTGGCATGAGCGGAGATCTTCTGACGTGCCCGCCACTTCGCTTTGAGGGCCCCGCCTCGCGCTAGTCCGCTCCCTCATGAACTCACCCAAAGGCGGCTCCATGAAGTGGAACACTGCACATGATGGGGGATGTGACCTTGGCCATAGGCCCCACTTAGAGCACCAGGCGCGCCACTTACGCGATCTCTGAAAGCGTTTCGCCCCTAAGGGCAAACGTCGCTCAGAGACACGGCGTCCTGAAGTGCGAGGGAGACCCCGCCCTACCCACGCTCCTAATGGCCCCTACGCCCTTCCTGATCAGGACCGGGCTCAGCGGGTATGGGATTTCGTGAGCAAGGGGACGGAGCTGCGGTGTTGGGCCCTCCTAATGCGCGTAGGACGGGCTGTCGTACCGCCTCCAGACGCACCCTCCGCAGCCCAGGGGATGGTGCGCCAGGAGGCGCGGCGTCTTGTGGTTGAACGGAGGGGGAGAAGGCCCCTCCCCGCGCACATTGTACCCGTCGCTAGTGAGCCCTTGGTGAAATCCAGGGCGGGCCATGCGCGACGGGTCATGCGCGGGGGGACGAGGGCTTGACTCGGGCCTTCCCTCCCATTTCTGTCTTGATGTGGCATCTAGAGTAGCCCCCTGGCCTGCCGAGGCTTGGGCCTGTGACATTGTTGGCCCGAGGCCTATAGCCGATGCTGCGAGGCCAGCCCCCGCAGGCACCGGCGCATGTCTCACCCGTGCTCCATGGACGTGGGCGATGATGGTGGTGGATCGAGGGTCATGAGCGGGGGATCCGCCTCCTGACCTCCCGCTCCTGAGCCCCCTTGTGCCAACGCCTGGTTGCATATGGTGTTCGGCGTAGCCCTGAGGTCACTCTCCGGTGGCTCCTCGACGGGGGCGGTTTCTGAATACAAAGGGCTTCGAGGCAGAGGGGCGGCGTCATATGCAGGGTTTAGCGGATCATACCCCATGTCGCCTTCGTAGGTCGCCGTGGGTCTTGACCATACGGGAAACCGTGTGTGGCTGAGGCGGCACCCGGTCCCTGACATCGTCGTGTGGATGCAGAACGGCTCGGCTCCGGTGCTGGCGACGTCGAGGAGCTCGGCCACCCTGAGGAGCAGTGCGTCGTGGCCACTGTTGAGCAGCCGGCACCTTTGCATCTCCCTGGCCACCAGTATAGCAGACCTCATGTTCGCCATCTCGTGCCGGTCCCGCGAGCTTGCCGCCGCGTGTTCGGCCGCCCGTGTTGCCGCACGGCCTTGGCGCTGACTGGGTGGAGGATGCTGCCTGTCCTCTGGCGGCAGGTTGGCGGTGCTCATCGTGCCGTCGGCCCCGATCAAAGATGTGTGACGGCGGGTCCCGTGGTCGAAGGGCGATGCCTGAGCGGCGCGGACGCCACGGGCTTTTCCGCGCGTCTGGTGCGCCTCCGCCATCGTGCTGGGAGACACGGGGTTGGTGGACGAGTCCGGGCGAGGTCGTCGGAGAGGCGAGATCTCGACACATCCATGTAACCAACACCCAAAGGGTTTACTAGAGTCAATAATCTAGTACACATCGCCATGTGATTAACACCCAAAGAGTACTAAGGTGTAATCATGTTTTGCTTCGGGATAGAAGTTTAGTCAGCGGGTCTATTACATTCAGATCCGTATGTATTTTGCAAATTTCTTTGTCTACAATGCTCTGCATGGAGCTACTCTAGCTAATTTCTCCCACTTTCAATACGCATCAAGATTGATAGTTAGAGTCATCTGGATTAGTGTCAAAGCTTGCATTGGCATAACTCTTTGCGACGAACTCTTTATCACCTCCATAATCGAGAAACATTTTGTTAGTCATCTAGTAACTAAGGATAATTTTGACCGCTGTCCAGTGATCTACTCTTGGATCACTATTGTACCTCCTTGCCAAACTCATGGCAATGTACACAACAGGTTCAGTACATAGCATTGCATACTTTATAGAACCAATGGTTGAGGCGTAGGGAATGCCTTCCATTCTTTCTCTATCTTCTGCCGTGGTCGGGTTTTGAGTCTTACTCAACTTCATACCTTTCAACTCAGGCAAGAACTCCATCTTTGACAGATCCATTTTGAACTTCTTCAAAATCTTATTAAGGTATGTACTCATTGAAAATCTTATCAAGCGTCTTAATCTCTCTTTATAGATCTTGGTGCCCAATATGTAAGCAGCTTCACCGAGGTCTTTTATTAAAAAAACTCATTTTAAACAATCCTTTATGCTTTCTAGATTCTACATCATTTCCGATCAACAATATGTCATTCACATATACTTATCAGAAATGTTGTAGTGCTCCCACTCACTTTCTTGTAAATACAGGCTTCACCGTAAGTCTGTATATAACCATATGCTTTGATCACCTCGTCAAAATATATATTCCAACTCTGAGATCCTTGCACCAGTCCATAGATGGATCACTGGAGCTTGCACACTTTGTTAGCACTTTTAGGATCGACAAAACCATCTGGTTGCATCATATACAACTCTTCTTTGATACTGTATATCCATTAAGGAATGTAGTTTTGACATCAATTTGCTAGATTTCATAATCATAAAATGCGGCAATTGCTAACATGATTGAAACAGACTTAAGCATCGCTACGGGTGAGAAGGTCTCATCGTAGTCAACTCCTTGAACTTGTCGAAAACCATTTTCGCAACAAGTCGAGCTTTGTAGACGGTCACATTACCGTCAGCGTGAGTCTTCTTCTAAAAGATCCATTTGTTTTCTACGGATTGCTGATCATCGGGCAGGTCAACCAAAGTCCACTCCACACTTTGTTCTCATACATGGATCCCATCTCATATTTCATGGCTTCAAGCCATTTTGCGGAATCTGGGCTCATCATCGCTTCCATATTGTTCGCAGGTTCGTCATGGTCTAGTAACATGACTTCCAGAACTGGGTTACCGTACCAGTCTGGCATGGAATGTACTCTGGTTGACCTACGAGGTTTAGTAGTTTACTTGGTACGAAGTTTCATGATCATCATCATTAGCTTCCTCACTAATTGGTGTAGGCATCGTAGGAACAATTTTGTGTGATGTGCTATTCTCAAATTCTAGAGAAGGTACAATTACCTCATCAAGTTCTACTTTCCTCCCACTCACTTATTTTGAGAGAAACTCCTTCTCTAGAAATGATCCATTCTTTGCAACGAATATCTTGCCTTCGTATCTGTGATAGAAGGTGTACCCAATAGTTTCCTTTGGGTATCCTATGAAGACACATTTCTCCGACTTGGGTTCGATCTTATTAGGTTGAAGCTTTTTCACATAAGCATCGCTGCCCCAAACTTTAAGAAGCGACAACTTGGGTTTCTTGCCTAACCATAGTTCATAAGGTGTCGTCTCAACGGCTTTAGATGGTGCCCTATTTAACGTGAATGCAGCTGTCTCTAAATAATAACCCCAAAACAATAGTAGTAAATCGGTAAGAGACATCATAAATCGCACCATATCTAATAAAGTATGGTTATGACGTCCGGACACACCATTACGCTGTGGTGTTCCAGGTGGCGTGAGTTGTGAAACTATTCCACATTGTTTCAAATGAAGACCAAACACATAACTCAAATACTCACCTCCGCGATCAGATCGTAGAAACTTTATTATCTTGTTACGAGGATTCTCTACTTCACTCTGAAATTCTTTGAACTTCTCAATTGTTTCAGACTTGTGTTTCATCAAGTAGATATACACATATCAGCTCAAATCATTTATGAAGGTGAGAAAATAACGATACCCGCCGCGAGCATCAACACTCATTGGTCTCCATACATCAGTATGTATTATTTCCAATAAGTCACTTGCTCGCTCCATTGTTCCAGAGAACGGAGTTTTAGTCATCTTGCCCATGAGGCATGGTTCGCAAGCATCAAATGATTCATAATCAAGTGATTCCAAAAGTCCATCAACATGGAGTTTCTTCATGCGCTTTACACCAATATAACATAAACGGCAATGCTACAAGTATGTTGCACTATCATTATCAACTCTGCATCTTTTGGCTTCAATATTATGAAGTGTATTTACTACGATCGAGATTCAATAAACCATTCACCTTGGTTGTATGACCATAGAAGGTTTTATTCATGTAAACAGAATAACAATTATTCTCTCACTTAAATGAATAACCGTATTGCAATAAACACGATCCAATCTTGTTCATGCTCAACGCAAACACCAAGTAACATTTATTTAGGTATAACACTAATCCCGAAAGTACAAAGAGTGCGCGATGATGATCATATCAATATTGGAACTACTTCGAACGCACATCGTCACCTCACCCTCATCTAGTCTCCGTTTATTCTGCAACTCATGTTTCGAGTTACTAATCTTAGCAACCGAACAAGTATCAAATATCCAAGGGCTACTATGAATACTAGTGAGGTACACGTTATCAATGTGTATATCAAGTATACCTTTGTTCACTTCGCCATCCTTCTTATCCGCCAAATATTCGGGGAACTTCTACTTCCAGTGACAATTTCCTTTGTAGTTAGAAGCACTCAGTTTCAAGCATAAGTCTAACTTTCGGCTTCTTCACGGGAGTGACAACTTGCTTTCCATTCTTCTTGAAGTTACCTTTCTTCCCCTTGCCCTTTTCTTGAAACTAGTAGTCTTGTTAACCATCAACAATTGATGTTGTTTCTTTATTTCTACCTTCGTTGATTTCAGCATCACGAAGAGCTCTGGAATCATTTTCATCATCCCTTGCATATTATAGTTCATCACGAAGTTCTAGTAACTTGGTGACAGTGACTAGAGAACTCTGTCAATCACTATCTTATCTAGAAGATTAACTCCCACTTGATTCAAGCGATTGTAGTACTCAGACATTCTGAGTATATGCTCATTGGTTGAGCTATTCCCCGCCATCTTGTAGGCAAAATACTTGTCAGAGGCCTCATTCCTATTGACACGGGCATGAGTCTGAAATACTATTTTTCAACTCTTTGAACATCTCATATGCTCCGTGGCATTCCAAATATTTTTTTGAAGTCCCGGTTATAAGCCGTAAAGCAAGGCGCACTAAATTATCAAGTAGTCATCATACCAAGCTTGTCAAACATTCATAACGTCTACATCTGCTCATGCAATAGGTTTGTCACCTAGCGGTGCATCAAGGACATGTTACTTCTGTGCAGCAATGAGGATAATCTTCAGATCACGGATCTAGTTCGCATCAATGCTGCTAACATCTTTCAACTTAGTTTTCTCTAGGAACATATCAAAAACATAGGGGAGCTATAACACGAGCTATTGATCTACAACATAATTTGCAAATACTATTAGGAATAATTTCAAGATAAAAGTTCAATTATTCATATTACTAAAGAACTCCCACTTAGATAGACATCCCTCTAGTCATCTAAATGATCATGTGATCCAAATCAACGAAACCATGTTCGATCATCACATGAGATGGAGTAGTTTTCAATGGTGAACATCTTATGCTGATCATATCTACAGTGTTTCGAGGTCATGTTTGTACATGCTAGGCTCGTCAAGTTTAACCCGAGTATTCTGCATGTGCAAAATTGTCTTACACCCATTGTATGTGAACATAGAGCTTATCACAGCCAATCATGTCACACCCTGCAATTTGTAACATGTTATTTGTACCTTTGGAGCATGAAAATTTGGACCAACAAAATTTATTTAGCATCATTTGGTTTTTATTTGAAATTGAGTTTTTCTTCATATGCTTTTTCATGTGCTTATTAAAAGTCAACTATGACCTCTTGTAGAATTCATCTCCATACCCAAAACTTCTGCCCAATGATCATGCCAAGTGTTATATAGCAGTATAGTATTTTCTTACAAAAATAATTTGGCCAAAAAGTATTTTATAAATTTAGTTTTCCAAAAACCCCTGAATTGAGATTTGCACTGTAAGTACTTGACTTAGGGTGAGAAAATTATTTCAAAAGGTTTATTTGAGACCTAGTAGTCATAGGACTCCCAGAAACCACAAAGGTATAATTTTAAAAGTTATTTTCCTATTTTATTTAAAGGCTTTTTCTTAAGACCAGAAATGGTCTTTAATAGGGGAAAATTATTTAACTGTTTTAAAAATATTTGCCAAAATTCAGAGAGACTCGGAGGACATATATTGTCCATATATAAGAGTTTCAACACTTGGTCATGTTCAAAATAATGGGCTAAACCCTATAAAACCCTTTCTGGATATTTCAAGCTTTTGAAATATTTACAAAAAAAAATTTCTCCAAAAATTCCAGGGAAATTCTATCATGTCATTATGACATATTTGATGATCTTGCTAAGTCCCATGCCTTGGGAAACAAGAAAACATCCTCAAACCCCTTCATAACCATTCTGTCCATATTTGAAGTTTGAGCAACTCTACATTGCCAAACTTGTCCAAATGCTCTCAAATTTGGTGCACATGCTAGAAAAGCCCAATGGGGCATCTAGACCAAATGGCACAAGATTTGGAATAGAGCAACTTGATCAGATCACCACAAAACCCTTTCTGTTCAAATGCAAATTTGAACAACTTTACATTACCAACTTTTTATCTGGAGCTTCAAACTTTGTGGGCATGATCAATACCCCAAATGATGATGCTACACCAAGTGGTGCATCAAGGGGAGATGATTAGCTTGACTCAAACAAGATGAAGCTGTTTCTATTGATTTCTAGGGTTCACCAAAGTTACATTAGCTAGTTTCTTCAAATGAGCCCAAATTTGGTGAAGCACCCTATTTTCTCATGTATTTCAATCCTGTTAAGTGCCTTGTCAAGTGGAGGTCATTTGCTTGACCAAACACTGATCAAACACCTTCTGGCTTTTTACTAAAACCTCCATCTTGATCACTTTTACTCTTCTCCATGGCCTCAACTTTTTACCACATGTTCATTGAGTTACTAGCTACCCCCAGTAACTTCCCCAGCACCCCAGCTCCATGATTGAGGGGTAAGAGCCCAAGTTTACCTTGCTGGACAGCAAGTTTTCACCAAGTCACCAGCATTCCCTTTCTCTCTCAGCATCTCCAGGGCATCCAAGGCCGCAGGCCAATTCTTTACTCCTCCCTCAACTTTCTAGACACTCTTGGGCACGTTGGTTTTGACCAGAGCGGCGAGGGCACGATGATGCCAGCCATACGCGCGCTCTGGGGAGCGCTATAGTGCACCCCCGCATGGTGGCTTCAGCCAATCGCTGGCCCCCGACGTCCTCGGGCTCCCCCTTCGCGCCAGTCGAGGCCCCTCGACGTCCGCAATCACCGCGGCGCTGTCCCCCCTCCTCCTGCGCCCTCCAGTGACCGTCGTCGCACACGCACCGACCGCCCGCAACGGCCACTCTGCTGCCTCGCACGCGCGCGCGGTCCAGAAGCTCCCCCACTACTCCTCTCACCTCAGCTGGACGTGGAGCTCGTCCAGCAACACCATGGACTCATCCCTCTTGCCTCCTGTGCGCTGTAGCCTCGAGCCGGAGCTCGCCGGCGCACTGGACCTCGGGCCTCCGTCGACCCCCTATAAATAGGACCCCCCCGGGCCTCTCCAGCAGCACCAACAGCCTCATCTCACCTCACTGAGCCCCCCAGCACCATCAGTTCGACCCCAGGAGGTCCCAGTACTCGGGATCGACCGGAGCTCCGCCGCGTCGGGCCGCCGGTGATCTCGCGGTACGGGCCTACCCTGCCCCTTCTTTCGCCCGATTCGGAACCGCCATGCTCCACTGACCCTTTCCCCCCTGTTTCCCCTCTCTGTGGCAGTCGGAAACGACCGGAGCAACGATCTCCCGACGAGCCTCCGCCGTCCCACCTCGCCGCCGGCGAACCTGACCTCCTCGGCGTGCCGTACCACTACCCCTACAACCGCCACTCGACGCTGGACCCAACCCTGCCCTCCGTTGCCGTCGCCGTGGCCGGAAACCTCGCCGGTGAGCTCGCCGTCGCCGTGGCCGCAAGGTTGGAGATGACAGGCGGGCCCCGCCTGTCATCCCCACACCTCTCTCCCCCTCCTCTCTGCCACTGACCCACGGGCCCCGCCCGTCAGGTTCAAAAACCTGACGTGCGCGCGCAGGCACCCGTGCGGCTGGGCTGGACCGCCCTGGGCCGTGCACTGTGGCCTCTCTGGCCTAGTTGCACAGGTCTTTTTCTCCTTTTTCTTTTCTGTATTAATTCAAACATTTCTACAGAAAAGAATAATGGTCCAAATAAAATAATTCCAACTCCTAAAATCTTGTAATATTCCAACCTATTTAATGGTACCACTTTCACTCACATCTATGAAACTTTTCTGTTCTGTTCAAATTTGAGCAGTAAAACTCATATTCTAAAATCAATAGATTCAATTCTGTTACTCCAAAACTCCAACTAAGATTTTTCCCCATCTTAGGAATTCCTCTAGTATTTTACAAAAATAAGTTGACATTTTTCTGAGCACTTTGATTTTTCTGTTTTATTTGTGGTCTTATTTTTCCGTTGTTATTATGCGACGTATAGATCCAGTTTTTGATGAAGTTGCTGTGGGAGAAGAAGGAGAAGGATTTGAAGACTTTAAAGACCAAGCCAATCCAGGCAAGCAGCCCTTTGACCATGATACACTTGTTCTTCGGAACCCGTTTGTTTTCGATGCATGATGTTAGGGTTACGATAGTGACATAGTTGATTCCACCATATGATGCATGCCTTGATCCTGATCTTGCTATGTGATAGATGACATGCATATGGTTAGTAGTAATGAATAGTGATGCATGTGTGACATGAACCTTCATGGTTGAAGTCTTTGCATAAAACCCTGTCGGGTGCTACTCATGCCCGAGGGAGATGATGAGTTGGGTAACCACTTGATGACGAAGTGGTGTACCGAGACAAGTGTGTGTGTTTTTCAAACGGATTGGTTTAAGTTGCGACCGTTATTCCAACCATACATGTGAAACCACACTACCCCTTATGGGACGGGGCTTTATTGATTACTTAGGTAGATACTAGCATGGTGCCCGCATTACTAGTGACGGGAAGACTTGAGGTGTTTCCCAGGACGGGGTCGTGCTTGGATAGGCGACCATGACTGTTTTCACAGGGCACCGGACACACCGTTGGTCCCTTCGGGTACGCGTGACATTGAAATTAGGGCAAGGCCCGTGATCTATTGTTTGTACCCGAGGGCCGTGTACCAACGAGTGGACTCTATGTTAATGTCGTCTAGGGAAAGGTAATGACCGGGTGCTTACCCCGGGTACTTGAGGTACCGCGGGTCGTGGATGACACGGAAGTTCCCCGGATCTTGTGGGTAAAGTGTACAACCTCTGCAGAGTGTCAAACTATTCGAATAGCCGTGTCCACGGTCATGGACAGTTGGGTAACCGCTCTTGGGCTACGTCCAATGTTTGTGAAACCATGTGTGTGTATGTGAGTCAAGGTGGTGACTTGACTCGAAGGGTTGAATCATATTCATGTTGATATCGGTAACCTGTCTTCGAGGTTACGCGAGTTTATTGATGCATAAACTTGTAGGTAGAATATTTATTCTAGCCCTAGCTAGATTGCTCATTGTTGTTCAAATTGCATTGTTACTTTAAACCACATCATGGGTTGCTTGCGAGTACATTCAAAGTACTCATTGGCTTGCCGCTGGTTATTTAATTGGCCAGGCATGGAAGAACAGGAATATGAGGAAGAGTTCTTTGGAGACGAACATGCGAACTATGACGCTATCCCAGTCAGAATGCCTGTAGGGTTAAGCCAGATGGCATGGGTTCTACCCGTTATCAAAGACTTCCGCTATTTGAGTTATTTGCTATTCAGCCCGTGAGGCTCTATCTATGTTAGACTTGGCCATAATTCGTGTAAGACTATTTGTATGGATGTAAGACTCTTGTTATTCAGCTTCTGTGTGTTCAGTGAGCATTGATCTCTGGGATCACTGTACACATGCATTCGGTGATCTCGACTTATAAGTCGGGGTCCCCACAGAGCTGGTAGCAGAGCCATCCTGACTGAAGGAAGCCTTAGTTAGCATGGGCGTTAGTTAGATGAGACCCCTTTTCAAAAACCTTCTGAACATCTCTTCTTTTCTAAACCTGAGATTTCATCAGCTTATTAACCCCTCCTAGTCCACCTTTGTAGATGGCCGTTGTACCCGAAGAGCACCTGACCACTGGGTTTCCCGTACTTCTCGAGGATAGCCTCCAGGAGTGTCAGTTCCACCGAGCACCCATCCTCACCTACCTTGAGCATTGGGTTAGCGACACTGAGGTGGAGTACCATGTGGAAGTGATCGTGAAGGCAAACGATCCTCCCACAAGTTGGTTCTTCGAGGGACCCCAGATGGCAACACTACCTCTCGCTGTCGAGGCTGCTGCACTCAAGGCATCAACCCGTCTCCGCGAGCTTCTTCCAGAGATGGCAGCCAAGATGACAACTCGCTTCTTGCCTTACCGGAAGGAAGGTGAAGAAGAAAGCAGCGCACTAGCCCCTCCACAGAATGAAGGACTCTCGCTTCGGTTCCAGACCTACTTCAGTCTATGTGCCGACAGCTTGGCACAAGACTTGGCCTCGGAATCAATGAAGCTTCGAGAAGAACTTCACAAGACCAAGGCACTTCTTCGTCGAGCTCAAGAGAAGGCAAATAGGATCAAGAAGGAAGGAGCACCTTCTGGACAATCCGCTATCGCATATCGAGGCGGAAGGCCCTCCGAGGATGTACCTTCCAAGAATGAAGAACCACCTCGACGACGCCGGATGATGGCAAGGGAATATCGCAAGCTTTTCCCTGCACCACCGACGAAGCACCGTCGTATCCAACTCCTCCACTACCCCACACCCTCAAGTGACAAGGGGGCCCAGACAGATGAAGACAAGGAGGAAGACCCAGAAGAGCCGGAATACACGACCAAGCATTCCGCCGCTTAGGCATTATTCGCTACTCGGATATGCCAGTTGTAACCCCTACGGTAGGATAGGTCGTGTAACCCCTATGCGCAGTCGAGTCTTTGTATGGTTCTTATGAAACCATCTAGTGTTTGCTTTTGTTCTGTCTGGATGTATGTCGTATTCTTCCTTCGGGAATGTGTAAACGACTACATCACTCATTTGGATTTTAATGAATGTGTTTTGGCTTTCGGCCCTTGCATAATTTGATTTAGTGTCACACCCACCCCCTTACTAGGCACCCATCTATCCTGCTTTCCCTCTTCCGAGTCATGAGACCTTTTACCGCTCCAACAGGATGCCTGTTGTAACTCATACTGGTACCTCTACCCAGCAGCCCGAAGCCGGAGCATCCGCTTAGTCTGAGGCAGGCCACGACCAAACCAACGACCAAGCTCCACCACCACCTCCTCCAAGCATGGACATGGCTCAGCTTCTCCAAGCTTTCCGAGAGGAATGCCAAGCCAACACTGCAGCTCTCCAGCTGATTGCTCAAGCTGTCACCAACAACCGCCAGCCGGCGGGGAATGGCAATGGACGTTCCACGTTGGCAGAGTTCAAGAAGCATGCACCGCCAACTTTCATCGCGACTTCTGAACCCCTGGATGCAGATGACTGGGTCCGTTCCATTGAGGAAATTCTGGAGCTAGTCGGATGCACCGAAGACCGCGAGAAGGTGGCTTCTGCAGCCCACTGCCTCGGGGGGACTGCTAGAGCTTGGTGGGATGGATTCAAGGTCATGCATGCTGAACAAGACATCACTTGGGTTAACTTCAAGGAAGAATTCCGCAAGGCCCACATTCCTTCCGGAATCATGGCTATGAAAAAGCGTGAGTCCCGAGCCCTGAAGCAAGGAAGTGGCACTGTCAAGGAGTACATGCAGAAGTTCAGTGTTCTGTCAAGGTATGCCCCTGAAGATGTCACCACTGATGCTGCCAAAAGGGAGCGCTTCATGGAAGGCCTCAATCAGACTCTGCAATACTCGCTTGTCGTGTGCGACTGCCCGTCTTTCCCTGACCTGGTGAACAAGGCACTTACGCTTCAAGACAAGCGGCGTGCTTTGGAAGACACTCGCAAGTGCAAGTTGGTCAGTAAGGGAAGTTCCGGCAACCAGAAGCCTCGTCTGTGGCAGTTAGCCCCGGCCAAGCCAACCTATCAGCAGCCAAGAGCTCCTGCACCTCGTACCAACCCTCAGCCTTAGCAGTATGCCAACCCCAGGCCAGTTTTCAACCCCAATACCAGTGGTGGCAACAAGATCAATCCAAACCAAGTCACTTGCTTTGGATGTGGTCAGTCCGGACACATCTCAAGGGTGTGCCCCAACAAGAAGCCTGATGCCCCGCGCCCCAATGCGCAGAACCAGGGACAAGGCCGTGGAATGCCACCAAGGAACCCAGCTCCCCGCAATCCACTGAACCATGGGAAGGGGCGTGTGAATCACGTCACTGCTGAAGAAGCCCAGGAAGACCCGGATGTCGTGCTGGGTACGTTCCTTGTCAACTCAGCACCTGCAACTGTCTTGTTTGATTCTGGAGCAACGCATTCATTTGTCACTCAAAGATTTGCATTAAAAAGTGGCGTGACCCCTACACCCCTGAATAACCCTATGGTGGTACAAACCCCCGGAGCCGAGATGAGAGCCAAGATAGGCCGTAAAGGAGTCGGTATTACCATTAACGGTGTAGACTTCCTAGCAGACCTTATCATCCTAAGATCGCAAGGCTTGGATGTGATCTTAGGGATGGATTGGCTTAGTAAGCACCAAGGCTTGTTAGACTGTGCCAATCGGACAGTCACTGTGACCAATGACCAAGGAGTCGAAGTCAAGTTTGCTTCCAACTCCTCTTCCACTCAAGCCGCTAAAGTCAACTGTTTGTCTGAAGTTGGGCTAGATCAAGTACCGGTGGTATGTGAGTATCCTGATGTCTTTCCGGATGAACTACCGGGAATGCCCCCTGACCGTGACATTGAGTTCATCATCGAGCTCGTGCCCGGAGCAGGACCCATCTATAAGAAGCCTTATAGAATGGGGACGGAAGAATTAGCCGAGTTGAAGAAGCAGCTGGAAGAGCAGCTAAGGAAGGGATTTATTCGCCCAAGTGCCTCCCCTTGGGGATCTCCTGTTCTGTTTGTGGCAAAGAGGGACGGTACCATCCGCTTATGCATCGACTATCGTTCCCTCAATGAAGTTACAATCAAGAACAAGTATCCACTTCCCAAGATCGAAGATCTGTTTGATCAGCTCAGCGGAGCCAAGGTATTCTCCAAGATCGACCTCAGATCTGGGTACTACCAGCTGAAGATCAGACCCCAAGATATTCCGAAGACGGCATTCGTAACCAGATATGGCATGTACGAGTGCACGGTCATGTCCTTTGGGTTAACCAATGCCCCAGCCTACTTCATGTATCTCATGAATAAAGTCTTCATGGAATATTTGGACAAGTTTGTTGTCGTCTTCATTGATGACATTCTTGTGTTCTCGAAGTCGGAGGAAGAGCACGAGCAGCATCTGAGGATGGTCCTAGACAAGCTTCGTGAGCACCAACTGTATGCCAAATTCAGCAAGTGTGAGTTCTGGCTGCATAAAGTTGGATTCTTAGGTCATGTTTTGACCGAGGAAGGATTATCTGTTGATCCCGCGAAGATCGAAGCTGTGACCCAATGGCAATCTCCAACGACCGTCAAGGAAGTTAGAAGCTTCCTCGGACTAGCGGGCTATTACCGCAAGTTCGTGGAAGGATTCTCTAGCATTGCACGACCAATGACTCAGCTCCTCAAGAAGGACAAGAAGTTTGAGTGGACGCCAAAATGCGAAGAAAGCTTCCAAGAGCTCAAGAAGAGATTGACCACTGCCCCAGTCTTGGCAACACCTGATATTCACAAGGAGTTCGTGATATATTGTGATGCCTCTCGAACCGGATTGGGAAGCGTTCTGATGCAAGAAGGCCGCGTCATAGCATACCTCTCCAGGCAGCTACGACCCCATGAGGAGAACTACGCTACTCACGATCTTGAGCTAGCGGCAGTAGTTCATGCCTTGAAGACATGGCGGCATTACCTCCTAGGGAAGCGGTGTGAGATCTACACAGACCACAAAAGTCTGAAGTACATTTTCACCCAAAAGGAATTGAACATGAGGCAGCGGAGATGGTTGGAACTCATCAAAGACTATGACCTCAGTGTTCAGTATCACCCTGGGAAGGCTAACGTGGTGGCCGATGCCTTAAGCAGGAAGGCTTGCTCTTTGAATGCCGTTATTCAAGAAAGGCAGCCAGCCTTGTTTAAGGAGTTCGAACAATTCAGTTTGAATTGGTCACCCCTGGATTTCTGGATCATTTGGAAGTCAGACCGACCCTGATGGATGACGTCAAGAAGGCACAAGATGGACACGCAAGCATTGAAGGCATCAAGAAGAAGATGAAGCTGGGCAAGGCCCCAGGATTCTCCGAAGACGAGCACGGGATTCTTTGGTACAAAGGTCGCATCTGCGTACCAAACAACACCGAGCTGAAGACGCTGATTCTGCAAGAAGCCCACGACACTCCGTATTCCATCCACCCCGGAGGAACCAAGATGTACCAAGACTTGAAGACACGATTCTGGTGGCACGGGATGAAAAGAGAGATTGCAACCTATGTTGCAAAGTGTGATGTGTGCCAAAGGGTCAAGGCTGAATATCAGCGAACTGCTGGATTGCTTCAACCACTCAAGGTTCCTGAGTGGAAGTGGGATAAAGTCGGAATGGACTTCATCACTGGATTACCAAGGTCGAATAGAGGACATGACTCTATCTGGGTCATAGTCGATCATTTGACCAAGGTGGCCCATTTCATTCCTGTCAAGACCACCTACTCAGGCAACCAGCTGGCAACCCTCTATATCAACCGAATCGTAAGTCTTCACAGCGTTCCCAAGGAGATTGTGTCAGATCAAGGCACCCAGTTCACCTCAAGGTTCTGGGGAAGATTCCAAGAAGCCTTGGGAACCAAGTTGTCTTTCAGCACGGATTTCCACCCACAGACCGGAGGTCAGACAGAGCGAGTCAATCAAGTTCTCGAAGACATGCTCCGAGCCTGTGTTCTGGCATATGGAGCCAAGTGGGAAGATTGTCTCCCTTTTGCCGAGTTCTCCTATAACAACAGTTACCAGTCAAGCCTTCAGATGGCACCATTTGAGGTGTTGTACGGACGCAGATGTCGCACACCTCTCAACTGGTCAGAGACTGGAGAAGGACTAGTCTTTGGACCGGATATTCTCCGCGCAGCAGAAGAGCAAGTCCAACTAGTCAGAGAGCGATTAAAGGCAGCCAAGTCAAGGTAGAAGAGTTATGCTGACACTCGACGCCGAGACATGAGTTTCCGTGTCGGAGATCATGTGTACCTGCGGGTAACTCCTCTGAAGGGAACCAAGCGTTTCCACATTAAGGGGAAGCTTGCGCCAAGATTCATTGGCCCTTTCAAGATCACCGACCGACGAGGAGAAGTGGCTTACCAGTTGGAACTACCACCTGAGCTATCCGATGTGCACAATGTGTTCCATGTGTCACAACTCCGGAAATGTCTCCAAGTTCCAGACAAGCCCAATCTCTACAAGGATGTGGATCACCAAGCCATTGATCTGCAGCCTGATTTGACCTACCGCGAGAAGCCCATTCGCATTCTAGACAAAGCAGAACGACGGACGCGAAGCCGTACCATCAAGTACTTCAAGGTCCAGTGGAGCAACCATACCGAAGCAGAAGCAACCTGGGAACGAGAAGACTATCTTAGATCCGAGTTTCCTGATCTCTTTTAAGACCTAGTTTAGGAATCTCGGGGACGAGATTCTTGTAAGGGGGGTAGGTCTGTCACACCCTGCAATTTGTAACATGTTATTTGTACATTTGGAGCATGAAAATTTGGACCAACAATTTTTTTAGCATCATTTGGTTTTTATTTGAAATTGAGTTTTTCTTCATATGCTTTTTCATGTGCTCATTAAAAGTCAACTATGACCTCTTGTAGAATTCATCTCCATACCCAAAACTTGTGCCCAATGATCATGCCAAGTGTTATATAGCAGTATAGTATTTTCTTACAAAAATAATTTCGCCAAAAAGTATTTTATAAATTTAGTTTTCCAAAAACCCCTGAATTGAGATTTGCACTGCAAGTACTTGACATAGGGTGAGAAAATTATTTCAAAAGGTTTATTTGTGACCTAGTAGTCATAGGACTCCCAGAAACCACAAAGGTATAATTTTAAAAGTTATTTTCCTATTTTATTTAAAGGCTTTTTCTTAAGACCAGAAATGGTCTTTAATAGGGGAAAATTATTTAACTATTTTAAAAATATTTGCCAAAATTCAGAGAGACTCAGAGGACATATATTGTCCATATATAAGAGTTTCAACACTTGGTCATGTTCAAAATAATGGGCTAAACCCTCTAAACACTGTCTGGATATTTCAAGCTTTTGAAATATTTACAAAGGAAATTTTCTCCAAAAATTCCAGGGAAATTCTATCATGTCATTATGACATATTTGATGATCTTGCCAAGTCCCATGCCTTGGGAAACAAGAAAACATCCTCAAACCCCTTCATAACCATTCTGTCCATATTTGAAGTTTGAGCAACTCTACATTGCCAAACTTGTCCAAATGCTCTCAAATTTGGTGCACATGCTAGAAAAGCCCAATGGGGCATCTAGACCAAATGGAACAAGATTTGGAATAGAGCAACTTGATCAGATCACCTCAAAACCCTTTCTGTTCAAATGCAAATTTGAACAACTTTACATTACCAACTTTTTATCTGGAGCTTCAAACTTTGTGGGCATGATCAATACCCCAAATGATGATGCTACACCAATTGGTGCATTAAGGGGAGATGATTAGCTTGACTCAAACAAGATGAAGCTGTTTCTGTTGATTTCTAGGGTTCACCAAAGTTACATTAGCTAGTTTCTTCAAATGAGCCCAACTTTGGTGAAGCACCCTATTTTCTCATGTCTTTCAATCCTGTTAAGTGCCTTGTCAAGTGGAGGTCATTTGCTTGACCAAACACTGATCAAACACCTTCTGGCTTTTTACTAAAACCTCCATCTTAATCACTTTTACTCTTCTCCATGGCCTCAACTTTTTACCACATGTTCATTGAGTTACTAGCTACCCCCAGTAACTTCCCCAGCACCCCAGCTCCATGATTGAGGGGTAAGAACCCAAGTTTACCTTGCTGGACAGCAAGTTTTCACCAAGTCACCAGCATTCCCTTTCTCTCTCAGCATCTCCAGGGCATCCAAGGCCGCAGGCCAATTCTTTACTCATCCCTCAACCTTCTAGACACTCTTGGGCACGTTGGTTTTGACCAGAGTGGCGAGGGCACGATGATGCCAGCCATACGCGCGCTCTGGGGCGCGCTACAGTGCACCCCCGCACGGTGGCTTCAGCCAATCGCTGGCCCCCGACAGCCTCGGGCTCCCCCTTCGCGCCAGTCGAGGCCCCTCGACGTCCGCAATCACCCCGGCGCTGTCCCCCCTCCTCCTGCGCCCTCCAGTGACCGTCGTCGCACGTGCACCAGCCGCCCGCAACGGCCACTCTGCTGCCTCGCACGCGCGCGCGATCCAGAAGCTCCCCCGCTCCTCATCTCACCTCAGCTGGACGTGGAGCTCGTCCAGCAACACCATGGACTCATCCCTCTTGCCTCCCGTGCGCTGTAGCCTCGAGCCGGAGCTCGCCGGCGCACTGGACCTCGG
>LR738709.1:241540966-241571011 GCA_902687465.1 Secale cereale
CCCCCCCCGGGCCTCTGCAGCAGCACCAACAGCCTCACCTCACCTCACTGAGCCCCCCAGCACCATCAGTTCGACCCCAGGAGGTCCCAGTACTCGGGATCGACCGGAGCTCCGCCGCGTCGGGCCGCCGGTGATCTCGCGGTACGGGCCTCCCCTGCCCCTTCTTTCGCCCGATTCGGAACCGCCATGCTCCACTGACGCTTTCCCCCCTGTTTCCCCTCTCTGTGGCAGTCGGAAACGACCGGAGCAACGATCTCCCAACGAGCCTCCGCCGTCCCACCTCGCCGCCGGCGAACCTGACCTCCCCGGCGTGCCGTACCACTACCCCTACAACCGCCACTCGACGCTGGACCCAACCCTGCCCTCCGTTGTCGTCGCCGTGGCCGGACACCTCGCCGGTGAGCTCGCCGTCGCCGTGGCCGCAAGGTTGGAGATGACAGGCGGGCCCCGCCTGTCATCCCCACACCTCTCTCCCCCTCCTCTTTGCCACTGACCCACGGGCCCCGCCCGGCAGGTTCAAAAACCTGACGTGCGCGCGCAGGCACCCGTGCGGCTGGGCTGGACCGCCCTGGGCCGTGCACTGTGGCCTCTCTGGCCCAGTTGCACAGGTCTTTTTCTCCTTTTTCTTTTCTGTATTAATTCAAACATTTCTACAGAAAAGAATAATGGTCCAAATAAAATAATTCCAACTCCTAAAATCTTGTAATATTCCAACCTATTTAATGGTACCACTTTCACTCACATCTATGAAACTTTTCTATTCTGTTCAAATTTAAGTTCAAATTTGAGCAGTAAAACTCCTGTTCTAAAATCAATAGATTCCATTCTGTTACTCCAAAACTCCAACTAAGATTTTTCCCCATCTTAGGAAATCCTCTAGTATTTTACAAAAATAAGTTGACATTTTTCTGAGCTCTTTGATTTTTCTGTTTTATTTGTGGTCTTATTTTTTCGTTGTTATTATGCGACGTATAGATCCCGTATTTGACGAAGTTGCTGTGGAAGAAGAAGGAGAAGGATTTGAAGACTTTGAAGACCAAGCCAATCCAGGCAAGCAGCCCTTTGACCATGATACACTTGTTCTTCGGAACCCGTTTGTTTCCGATGCATGATGTTAGGGTTACGATAGTGACATAGTTGATTCCACCATATGATGCATGCCTTGATCCTGATCTTGCTATGTGCTAGATGACATGCATATGGTTAGTAGTAATGAATAGTGATGCATGTGTGACATGAACCTTCGTGGTTGAAGTCTTTGCATAAAACCCCGTCGGGTGCCACTCATGCCTGAGGGAGATGATGAGTTGGGTAACCACTTGATGACGAAGTGGTGTACCGAGACAAGTGTGTGTGTTTTTCAAACGGATTGGTTTAAGTTGCAACCGTTATTCCAACCATACATGTGCAACCACACTACCCCTTATGGGACGGGGCTTTATTGATTACTTAGGTCGATACTAGCATGGTGCCCGCATTACTAGTGACGGGAAGACTTGAGGTCTTTCCCGGGACGGGGTCGTGCTTGGATAGGCGACCATGACTGTTTTCACAGGGCACCGGACACACCGTTGGTCCCTTCGGGTACGCGTGACATTGAAATTAGGGCAAGTCCCGTGATCTATTGTTTGTACCAGAGGGCCGTGTACCAACGAGTGGACTCTATGTTAGTGTCGTCTAAGGAAAGGTAATGATCGGGTGCTTACCCCGGGTACTTGAGGTACCGCGGGTCGTGGATGACACGGAAGTTCCCCGGATTTTGTGGGTAAAGTGTACAACCTCTGCAGAGTGTCAAACTATTCGAATAGCCGTGTCCACGGTCATGGACAGTTGGGTAACCGCTCTTGGGCTACGTCCAATGTTTGTGAAACCATGTGTGTGTATGTGAGTCAAGGTGGTGACTTGACTCGAAGGGTTGAATCATATTCATGTTGATATCGGTAACCTGTCTTCGAGGTTACGCGAGTTTATTGATGCATAAACTTGTAGGTAGAATATTTATTCTAGCCCTAGCTAGATTGCTCATTGTTGTTCAAATTGCATTGTTACTTTAAACCACATCATGGGTTGCTTGCGAGTACATTCAAAGTACTCATTGGCTTGCCGCTGGTTATTTAATTGGCCAGGCATGGAAGAACAGGAATATGAGGAAGAGTTCTTTGGAGACGAACATGCGAACTAGGATGCTATCCCAGTCAGAATGCCTGTAGGGTTAAGGAAGATGGCATGGGTTCTACCCGTTATCAAAGACTTCCGCTATTTGAGTTATTTTCTATTCAGCCCGTGAGGCTCTATCTATGTAAGACTTGGCCATAATTCATGTAAGACTATTTGTATGGATGTAAGACTCTTGTTATTCAGCTTCTGTGTGTTCAGTGAGCATTGATCTCTGGGATCACTGTACACGTGCATTCGGTGATCTCGACTTATAAGTCGGGGTCCCCACAGATCATCACGTGGTGTCTCGGCACGACGAACTGTCGCGACGGTGCATACTCAGGGAGAACACTTGTACCTTGAAATTTTGTAAGGGATCATCTTATAATGCTACCGCCGTGCTAAGCAAAATAAGATGCATAATAAGATAAACATCACATGCAATCAAAATATATGGCATGTTATGGCCATCATCATCTTGTGCTTTTGATCTCCATCTCCAAAGCATCGTCATGATCTCCATCGTCATCGGCTTGACACCATGATCTTCATCGTAGCATTGTGGTCGTCTCGCCAACTATTGCTTCTACTACTATCGCTAACTCATAGTGATAAAGTAAAGTAATTACATGGCTTTCGCAATTCATACAATAAAGAGACAACCATAAGGCTCATGCCGGTTGCCGATAATTTACAAAACATGATCATCTCATACAATATCGCATAACTCATCACATCTTAACCATATCATATCACAACACACCCTGCAAAAACAAGTTAGACGTCCTCTACTTTGTTGTTGCAACTTTTACGTGGCTGCTACGGGCTTAGCAAGAACCGTTCATACCTACGAATCAAAACCACAACGATTTTTCGTCAAGTGTGATGTTTTAACCTTCATCAAGGACCGAGCATAGTCACACTCGATTCAACTAAAGTTGGAGAAACTGACACCTGCCAGCCTCCTATGTGCAAAGCACATCGGTAGAACCAATCTCATGAACGCGGTCATGTAATGTCGGTCCGGGCCACTTCATCCAACAATACCATCGAATCAAAGTATGACATTTTGGTAAGCAGTATGTCTATTATCACCCACAACTCATTGTGTTCTACTCGTGCATATCATCTACACATAGACCTAGCTCTGATACCACTGTTGGGGAACGTAGTATTTCAAAAAATTCCTACAATCACGCAAGATCTATCTAGGAGAAGTATAGCAATGAGTGTGGAGAGTGTGTCCATGTACCAACGTAGACCGAAAGCGGAAGCGTTTAGTAACGCAGTTGATGTAGTCGAACGTCTTCACGATCCAACCGATCCAAGTACCGAACGTACGGCACCTCCGTGTTCATCACACATTCAACACGATGATGTCCCTCGAGCTCTTGATCTAGTTGAGGACGAGGGAGAGTTTCGTCAGTACGACGGCGTGGTGATGGTGATGATGAACTTACCAACGCAGGGCTTCGCCTAAGCACTTCAACGATATGACCAAGGTGTGTAACTGTGGAGGGGGCATCGCACATGGCTAAGAGATTGTCTGTTGTATATTTGGGGTGCCCCTGCCCACGTATATAAAGGAGGGAGGAGGAGGAGGCCGGCCTAGGAGGGGCGCGCCTATAGGGGGAGTCCAACTAGGATTCCCAATCCTAGTTGGAGTCCCCTTCCTTTTCCAAGAGGTGGAGAAAGGGAAGGAGGAGGAGAGAGGGAGAAGGAAAGAGGGGGGCGCCGCCCCCTCCTAGCCCAATTCGGACGAGCCCATGGGGGGGCGCTGCCTCCCCTTGTGGCACTTCTCTACTTTCCACTAAAGCCCAATAAGGCCCAATACTTCCGACGGTCAATTCCCGTAACTCCCTCGTACTACGAAAAATACACAAATCACTCGGAACCTTTCCGATGTCCGAATATAGCCTTCCAATATATGAATCTTTACCTCTCGACCATTTCGAGAGTTCTCGTCATGTCCATGATCTCATCCGGGACTTCGAACAAACTTCGGTCATCAAAATCACATAACTCATAATACTAATCATTATCGAATGTTAAGCGTGCGAACCCTACGGGTTCGAGAACTATGTAGAAATGACCGAGACACATCTCCGGTCAATAACCAATAGCGGAACCTAGATGCTCATATTGGCTCCTACATATTCTATGAAGATTTTTATCAGTCAAACCGCATAACAACATACGTTGTTCCCTTTGTCATCGGTATGTTACTTGCTCGAGATTCGATCGTCGGTATCATCATAACTAGTTCAATATCGTTACCGGCAAGTCTCTTTACTCCCTTCCATAATACATCATCTTGTGACTAACTCATTAGTCATTTGCTTTCAAGGCTTATTATGATCTGTATTACCGAGAGGGCCCAGAGGTACCTCTCCGACACTCGGAGTGACAAATCCTAATCTTGATCTATGCCAACACCACAAGCACCTTTGGAAACACCTATAGAGCGTATTTATAATCACCCAGTTATGTTGTGACGTTTGATAGCACACAAGGTGTTCTTCTGGTATTTGGGAGTTGCATAATCTCATAGTCAGAGGAACATGTATAAGTCATGAAGAAAGCAATAGCAATAAAACTAAACGATCATTATGCTAAGCTAACAGATGGGTCTTGTCCATCACATCATTCTCTAATGATGTGATCCCGTTCATCAAATGACAACAAATGTCTATGGTTAGGAAGCATAACCATCTTTGATCAACGAGCCAGTCAAGTAGAGGCATACTAGGGACACTCTGTTTTGTCGATGTATTCACAAATGCACTAAGTTTCCGGTCAATACAATTCTAGCATGAATAATAAACATTTATCGTGATATAAGGAAATATAAATAATAACTTTATTATTGCCTCCAGGGCATATTTCCTGTAGTGGCCCCGCCTTTCCTTTATTAGGAGGAGGAAGAGAAGGCAAGAGGGGGTCGACCCTCTTCCTTCCTTCCCTAGGGGCTCCGGCCATGAGGTGGGGCGTGCCAGCCCCTATGTGGGCTGGTGTGCTCCCATCGTTGGCCCGCTTGGCCTAATAACTCTCAGTGGCCTCCCGTAATCCCTTCCGATACTCTGATGGTAATCTGGTGCATTCCGAAACCTTTCCGAAACATGAGTACATTTATCCTATATATCAATCTTTACCTCCGGACCATTCCGGAGCTCCTCCTCATGTATGTGATCTCATCCCGAACTCTGAACAATATTCGATCATCAACTTACATAACTCATATAGTACTATATCGTCAACAAACATTTAGCATGTGGACCCTATGGGTTCGAGATTGATGTAGACATGATCGAGCTGCTTCTATGGTCAATAACCAATAGAGGAACATGGATGCCCATATTGGTTCCTACATATTCTACAAAGATCTTTTTCGGTCGAACCTTTATGACAACATACCTAGTTCTCTTTCTTCGTCGGTATGTTATTTGCCCGAGATTCGATCATCGATATATCAGACCTAGTTCAATCTCATCACCGGCAAGTCTCTTTACTCATTTCATTATACATCATCTTGCAACTAACTCCTTAGTCACTTTCCTTGCAAGCTTATTGTGATGCTATATCACCGAGAGGGCCCAGAGATACCTCTCTGTCATACAAAGTGAGAAATCCCAATCTCGATTCACGCCAACTCAACAGACACTTTTGGAGATACCTGTAGAGCACCTTTATGATCACCCAGTTATGAAGTGACGTTCGATACACACAAGGCATTCCTTCAGAGTCTGGGAGTTGCATGATCTCATGGTCGAAGGAACATGTATTTGACATTAAGAAAATAGTAGCAATAAACTAAACGATCATATGCTATGCTAATGGATGGGCCTTGTCCATCAAATTATTTTCCAAATGATGTGACCCCGTTATCAAATGACAACTCATGTCTATGGTCAGGAAACCTTAACCATTTTTGATCAACGAGCTAGTCTAGTAAAGGTTTACTAGGGACTTGTTATTTGTTTATATATTCACACATGTATTTAAGTTTCCGATCAATAGAATTATAGCATAAATAATAAACCTTTATCATGATTAAGGAAATATAATAAAAATGGATAATTGGTTTCATGCTCCTAGTTGTGTCCCACTCGACTGGTTTGCCCTTAATTTTCGAATACCCTCGGTTTTGCCCAAGTCCGTTTCTTCCACTTATGTTTTCCCCTTCCATCACATTTTCGTCTAGCTAGTGTCGTTGGACCGTGTGTTGACCGTCCGTGGATTTTCAATGGACCATTTTTCCCCTGCTTCCTCAAACTGTTGCGGGACACTGGCAAGTGGGACCCATCACTGAGAAAACCATCCCTCTCTCTTCCCACTATCATGTGGACCCACAACAAACCAAATATCTGTATACTTTGAATAACTTTTGTATGCAATAATTAACACACCATAAACTAATTAAAACAGTAGTAATTAATAAAAATCAGTACTTAAGGTCGGTATCTACCCGGATATAACTAAACATTAGTTCATAGTTGCTAGTTAAATATACTAGCTAATTACATCGGGTTTCAAAAAAATACAGTGGGTCAACGATTAGATGTTTCGCTCTATAGTAAGGGGATGAGCTCGTCGGAGCTCATCAAATCCCCTCGTCAGACGAACGAAGGAGGATGAGCTTGCTGGCGCAATTGGCAAAGATTCCATGGCGGATCTCGTCGGATCCATAGGAAAATGGAGATGGGGGTAGCGAGAAATGTAGGTCCTGCGGTGGAGCAGAGCTTGATCAAGGGCTCATGGCACCATGTCCATGGTGGTCTCCTGTAGGGAGATACAGAGAGATATGTGAGGCCATGGGAAAAGAGAGATGGAAAGGGGTGAGACGGGATGCAGGGCACCGGCGGGCTGACCTGCTGGTCTCACTAATGATGAGTTTCAGGACAGGATGAGCCCTTGCTATTCATAAGTAGGTCCCCATTATCTCCTATAGCAATAGATCATGCATCTTGTATAAATAGATGTGTTCTTTTAAGATGTAGGAACTATATCAAATATTACCGTTGCCATCTTTTATAGCCCGAGCCCGGTGTACGGTGAGCGAGGTCTAGGAGGACCGTTCGTCGCTCGATCACCAGTGTCCAAGAGGTGAATCCACGAGTAGTGCCGACAAAGTGCTGGCTCGCGCCGTGTGTGCTCTCTGCGCCGGCACCGTGCACATGACACAGTACGACACTAGGGTGCACTACAAAGAAAAAACACTTCCGTGATAATATGTGTTTGTCACAGTAGGTCACATTTTCTGTCATGCGTGTACATCCATGACGGTTTTATGAAAGAGTCAAGATAGTCATACCTGTGCTGTCGTAGAAGTTTTCCATGACAATACAAAAATTATCATCACGGAAGTGTCCACTTCCATGATGATAAATGCCGCGTCATGGAAGTGCTTTTGTCAAGAGTAACCGACACGTGGCATCCACCGTAACGGGTCGCCGTTAACCTATCGGGTCCGGTTTTGGATCCGATAACCCGCTAACAACTACGACCAATGGCAATTTTCCACGTGTAAAATTCTCATTGGCCGAAGGAAGCACGTGTCAGCTCCGCGTTGGCGCAGATGCCACTCATCCAATGGGCGAGATGCGACTATGATATGTTGACACGTAAACCAGCCCAAAAGTGGCCCATAAAGATTAAATGGGCCGGCCCAGCTAAAGGCCCACAAGATTTTGGAGACCATAATGGGCCGGCCTAGCTAAAGGCCCACAAGATTTAGCAGACCATAACGGGCCGGCCCAAATGAAGGCCCACAAGATTTTGGAGACCATAATGGATCGGCCCAACTAAAGGCCCACAAGATTTAGCAGACCATAACGACCCAGCCCAGCTAAAGGCCCACAATATTTTGAAGACACTAGTGGGCCGGCCCGTTAAGAGGCTGCCATGTCTTGGGCCAAATGCCGGCCTATATTTGATCTGATCCATTAACTGCCATGTTCTGGGCCTAATAAGGGCCCATAAGAGATCCAACCCGTTCATAGCCTACCACGTTCTAGGCCATATTATCGCCCAAATCATATCTGGCCCTTTAAGAGCCTTTTAATCTTTGGGCTAAATTATGGCCCATATTTGATTCGGCCCGTAAATTGGACACTATGCTTTTGGGCCCCTTGAGGCCCGGTTAGGATTTCTGTTTGCTAAAGGCCCATTTAATAGTACGGCCTGGTATTAGATTTGGCTTGTTAAAGGCCCGTTTAACATTTCGGTCCTATATTTATATCGGCCTGCTAAAAGCCCGTCATATAGTCGGGCCTAATAATGGCCCGCTTTGCATCTGGCCTGCTCACAACCGATAATCTGATTGGGCCAAACAAGGACCGAGAGAATTTTGGCCTATTAACGGCCCGTGATGTGATTAGCACAGTCATGGGCCATGGTCTATTTTGGCCCTCTTAAAGAGACGAAACTACTAGTGGGCCAGTTTACATTTAGGCCTGTTAACAGACCGAGATGGCTAGGCCCACGATGCGGCCCATCATACCGGCCCGATTATGTACCATAATTTTACATTTTGGCCCGTTTACTTTAGAGGGAAGACATGATATATATATACAGGAAAAAAACTGCAGTATCATAATAAGAAAAAACCTAGACTATACAATAAAGAAATTACTATATATTACATCCACTGGGCATCAAAGTTCGCCACCAGTGATAATAAAGCTCAAGCAGACAGCAAATTACATACACTGGGCATCAAAGATCGCCACTAGTGCAAATAAACACACCGACAAAATAATATACAAAACCGACAACACTTGAATAGATTTCAAGAAAGGTTAGCCCTACTCGGGGGCTGGAGCGCAAGCAGCTGAGCAAGCTGACGAGACTGTGTTTGTTTGACGCTTGTATCCTCCAACTCTTGCTGCATAGCATCAATGGACGCATTGGACTTCTCGTTGATCTTCCATAGAGATTGGAGTTCAAGCATGGGTTCAGCTGAACAATGTCTTGCTAATTGAAGTTGAGACTAGAGAAGTTTTACAGATTCAGGTGGCGACTTCATCGAGCTTGTATCACTGCTATTAGCGAGTAACTTGAACTCTACATCAAGACATGACTTTGGAGTTGTATTGCTATCTCCAATATGTGTTTCCTTCTTCCCTCCAATATATGTTAGAGGGAAATGCAATGGGTTTGTTTCACTATCATTGTGGCATTTCTTCATGGGGTCAGAGGTATCACTCTGAAAGAGAAACAAGCAGACATATGAGAGGTTTTGCACATATAAGTATCAGTGCTGGCAATTCATCACATTTCTTATTAGCGAATAAAGAGACACAGTTTAAAATACCATTAACACAATATGGTATTGTTTAGGTTAAGACATGACAATAAATGACATTCTGAAGGAGGTTGCAGCTTCACGACACCACTGGATTACAGATCAAGAACTCAAGCATACATGCGGTGCTAAAGAACACATAAGTATCAATAGTTAGTGTTCTATCAATTTATCCCATTTCAGATTGGCAAATAAAGAGACGGTTTAAATAATAGTATAATAATATGACATTGTTCATAGTTAAGACATTGCAGAATATGACATTGTGTTGTAGTGGGTAATTCACAACACCACTGGATTACGGATCAAGAACAAATGCATACATGCAGTAAAAAATAAGATCGCTTGCTCTGTATAGTTTAGTTTACATGGTATGAAGAAGGAACTTGGTTGTATAGCTGAAAACATAAATTGAGAAGGACAAACTTATGTTTATGAACTTCATAATAAACTTTAAACATGCAATTTGATGCAAGCACCAAAAATAAACAGCTATTGAAGTTATGCCTAACCAAGAATACATAATAAAGTTTGAAGGCTTCAGAAGGACAAACATACATTAGTGGTGAAGACCGGCTCTATAAAGCCCTTGTCCATGTCGATGGTGGGGAAATTCAAGAAGTTTAACACAAAATCTTCTTCATAAGCATTTCCTTTATTCTACATTTTGTTAAGAGTAAATATAGATGTGATAATATAAGAAAAAATGGAGAACATTTAAGATAAGATGAAGAGTGATGCTACATAACCAACTAGCTATAAATGTACGTACATCGATACATGCAAAAGGTACTGCCAAGATCAATGCAGAGCTAAACTTCTGCAGTAGCATTGGTTTTATCCAACCTTATGGTAAGAGTAAATACAGATCTGATGTGTAGAAAATGGAGGGCAAATGAAAATAAGTTGCATAGTGATTGTACATGAAGGAAAACAGGTACTTAGAAGAACAATGCAGAGCAAACTATTTAATTGGCATTGGGTATATTATAGATTAATGTAACCATTAATACAGATGTGATAATTTGTAGTGAACAATTAATAAGCAAGCTATCATGCATACTATTGTCACATAATGAACCAGGTATGAATGCAAGTATAGTTATAAAGGAGAACAGGTTCCAACAAGAGCAAAGTAGCGAGTAGCATATTTGCGATATCCCATCGTCCTTTTCAAACCGGAATTCTTCTTCGAGCAGATTTCCTGCACAAGAAATCCGTAAGGCACATGCGGAGAAGTAGACGTTCAAATTGTCATGTGATATCATAGACAATATCTCATCCTAGGAACAAGACCAGTGCATAACAAGGTTTTTCCATTCAATGATTTCTAAATTTAGCACAGGAGACTTCACCGGAAATTCATTTATAGACTTGCCATCAAAGTGTGTTTTCCTCGTGTAACACCGATACCGCTGCAATGCTTCCTTGAAAAGCGCAAGCAAGCTTTGCTAGTCATGACTATGCAGATTGACCCTCGCCTACTTACAACAATGTAATGTAAATCATTGATGTGTTTAATCAATAGAAAATAGGAAAATAATCACTATGAATAATAGCACTTAGACGTAAGCAGCTTAGGAAGATGTGAAAATGGTGTTTGTCTTCACTATAATCTTCCCATGATGGGAATATATGCATGTAGTTCCTAACAACATTGAAAGCTATGTCTTTTAAACTAGGAATAACTGGAATGGGGTTCCAATCTGCAGAAATTGGTCGTCTCTGTAGTTGGGATAGGTCTTCAGCCGATGGACTCGCTTTACTTTTTGCTGGAGTGGGATTTTTCTGTGGTACAGTTGGTGCTATGGAAACTAAAATCGGCATACCTTTTGCTGGAGTGCAGGTCATGTGTGGTTGGGCTAGTGGTGTGGCCAGTGAAGAATGGGTACACTCTACTGGAGTCGGTCTTACGTTTTGTGTCACTGGCTGGAGAGCCAATATAAGTGGGTGATATCTGATTTCTCCGGCACCACCACATTTTTCAAGGACTTTGCTGGTGCTCCTTCAGGTTCGGCAATCACCCTCTTTCTTTTTGATGTCTGATGCACAAGAACTACATTTGAGTGGGAAAACATGGTATGATGAAAGATGGAATATGTATTGATAAAGGATGGGTATGGCATCTTGACATATATGATGAGTAAACTAAGCAGATGGCGGTGCAACGAAGTAGAGGAAATGCAAGACACCTTATGCATGATACGTGCAATCAATAAAACATTGCCAAATTAGAACATGCACCTTGATGGGTGAGCATGATAGGCCATCTGCCTTCGACTCCTCGAGGTGGGAATAGTCATTCGCATCATATTCTGAACAAGAATCTGCAGGTGGGGAGAGTATGAGTTTCATTCCAACCGGAATGGGACTCAATGCCATGGTGCCAAGTTTGTTAGTCATTGCACGGTTCCGTAATATTCTTCTGATGCCTACATTCTCATATTAATTGTGATTACATACAATATATGAGAAGCATGAAAACATAAATAGTAGTGAGATTATCTTTGTAATGCATAGGATATTCCAATATAATAGGGGCTCCCTATAAACCCTTGTGTGCTATCACTGTATTCTGATGGGAGAGCCCATGTGTGCTGTAATATGGTGCATGCATTAATATAATCTGGCACAACTACTAAAAAAGATAGGCTCCCTGTTGGGAGCTCCAGAAGTAAGGATAGTCGGCAGATGATAGGTTCATAATATACTGTATGGAAAGTTTATTGCCAAACCATGATAACAAGAGCACACAACAACTAGGCAGATTGTAGTGTAGATAAAAGGGGTACACTATACCCATCATCAATAAATTGGGAAAATAGAACTAGCTGGAACATACGGTGTTGTATTGCCGCTACTAATTGAAAGCCTATCAATCACCTACAGGCCAGCTCTATCAACTATTGACTGTAGATGTCCGTCCTCGCCTTCCTCACAAGGAACATACTGTACTTACTAAATAAAGAATAAAAAAGAGGAACATGCTAAAGAACGGAAGATGAAGCATATTGTTGAGATTCTCCTTCTTTCTATACAATGTTGGTTGCCCAGTCATGATGAATCACAGCGCCCAAAGAAATACAATTCCATGATGTCTCTCTATATGTGGCCACGTGCATTTGGAAAACCAAGTGGGAGCATTAGCTGACCAATTAAATGCGTGTCTGTTAACTAATATCAGTATCATATCACAATTTGTATTTGAAGAAGTAAGCTTTGGACTTATGATTGGTTTGTTGTTTAGCTTCAAGAGTGGACTGCTGCTAGTGCGACACAAAGCACCAACACAGATCATAGTGTAGATATAACTAGAAAACCGTATGCATCACAAGTAAAATCAGAAAAGTGGAACTTGCTGGAAAATATGGGCTACTATTGCCGGTACGACTAGAAAGGCTTCGAAAAATAGCTGTCTTCAACTGAAGGTGTGGTACTATTAATATCACTGTAACTCTCAAAGGCGACATAGCTCCCCGCATTTTCTTGCTAATCTTATAGGATTCAAGTGGGCAGGCCACAACAATTCATGTTCCTATGTTTACAAAATACTACGAATCAAAGAGGCCCACAGAGTTGAAAGTGTCCATCCCAACCGACCGAATAGACCTGTACACTACAAATGTCCCTGATCCTCTTCAAAAAAAAGGAACATAATGTATTGTACTATTATACTCCCTCTTTTCTAAAATATAAGTCTATGTAGAGATTTCCACTATGGATGACATACATATGTATACACATACATTTTAAAGTGTAGATTCACTCATTTTGCTCCATATGTAGTCCATGGTGGAATCTATACAAAGACTTGTATTTAGGAACGGAGAGAGTACTTATTCAGGAAGAACAGAAGAGGAGCGTGCTAAAGAAGAGGAAGAATATTTAGGATAATAAAATGTTAGTTGCAGTGCCCACACATGATGAACCAGAGTACATTAAGAATGCAACTCCCTGTTGTCTCTCTATATGTGGCGCACATGCTTTTCGAAAGTAAAGTGGGAACATTAGCTAACCAATTAAACATTATTTGTTTTAGTAATATCAGCATCAAATTAGATTTGTATTTGAGCAACAAGTTTGTAATTATTAGTGGAACGTTGTTTAGCTTGATGGATTGAGGAGCAGTGGTAAGAAGCTACGATGATGGTACTTCATATAAAGGAATGTCTACATGCAAGTCGCGTGACTTTCGTCATTTGGGTCAGTCGACCAGTACAGGAGGTTGGATGAAGATCCTATGTCTCCTAACCCTTCTTCTTCCTCCCCTCTGATTCTTCTCTTACAGAACATAGCACAGGCCGCCGACTGAACCACCGGTCCTGACCCCCCGCCCTCCCCTGAACCACTCCCTACGCCGTTGTTTAGCTAGTGTGGAATATAAAAGGGGAAAACCATAAGCATTGCGAGTATAGTGTTGATCGTGCTATGGCGGATCTGAAGGTCCAAACCATACAAAGGCAACTTGGCAACCAAGCAACTAACAAGTAAAATCCTAAGTGGTGGACAAGAAATCACGGTAAAGCAGCCGCGATAAATAAGTTGAGAAGATACGAAAGAGTACCCCCTCTGGTGCGGCGCCGTGTATGCATCTGGTGAGAATTTGACGGTGTTGCTGTAGTGATGGCTGTCGGTGGCGTGGAAGCAGATGTAGTAGGGAAGATGGTGGCGGCGGGGGAAATTTCCCGGCGCGGTGCACGAGACAGTCGTAGGAGCGGAGCCAGCAAGGTGGACGACAACGGGGATGAAGCGAGAGGACGGGATGCCAGGATCCAGCTGGTCTGAAGCAGTGGATGAGAGGTCGATCTTTTCGGATTTAGGGCTCCGCAAAACCCAAGAAGTTCAAACACAGGGGCGTGAACGAAGATCTCTCCCAATCATGTCTACCTAGCGTCTCGCTCTCGTCTCGGTGGAGGGATTCAAGCAAACAACTGATAGAACACACACGAGTTTACCCAGGTTCGGGCGACCGTGTGGTGTAAGACCCTACTTCCTGCTTTGGTGGATTAGCCTCGGTGGGCTGGAATATGAGCTAGTACAGCAGTTCCCGAGCTCAGGAGGTGAGCTCGGGAGGGTCAGGAGGCAAGTGCTCTTCCTCCTCATGTGGTGGAAGAGTGTCTCGATCAATCCCTCTACTTGGCTAGGCTTGGTTCCACTTGTCTTCACTTGGTTCGACCTCTAGCTACTTATATCGGCGGCCACGGTCCTCTTCCCCCGAAATGTTTAGGCGGGAAGGGATCCCACAACGGCCATTTTTGAGCGAGAACACAAGGACGTTCCTATCTTGACAAAAGCGGTCTTTTCCTGCAAAAGGATCAGGCGGTGACACGATGGTGGGCTCGACGGTGACATCCTCCTAATCGTCCTTGCGGTCTTTGGTCTTGTTGCACCAAAGGGGAAACCTTTGCCCCGCTCCTTGGAAACCAGCGGCTGCGCTGTCCCCTTTGCACCAAAATGGCAACTTTGCCGCTGGTGGACGCTGGCACCCGCTGGCGCGGTGCGTCACTGCTGACATCACTGCCTCCTCCTGAGGCAGGCTTGGCCTTGGATTCTCCGCCCCTCCGTAGCACCTTGCCGAGGCCGCTCCTGAGGGGGTCTTGGCGTCGTTCTCCTCGTGAGGCTTAGCCCCCTCGTGAGGGTCTTGGACAGCTGGTCCATCAGCTGGGCCTATCAAGCCCAAGATGCGATTCTATCCCGATCACGTGACACTTACGTGATTGGGGCACAACCGCATTTCGGGCGCTTAGCAAGATGGATATCATTACATCATACCATTAAATACATACATGGGGGATACAACAATACATACAAGTCACATGAATACAACATCATCAATACAAGGCATCCGACTACAGATGCAAACATGAAAAGCACGCGACATCCATCTGCTATCCCAGGCTGCCGACCCGGAACCTAACCCACGATTGAAGAAGCAGAAGAAGGAAAGAACTCCAACACAATGATCATCGCTCTCACATCGAGACATCAGAAACCTGCACCTACAACTGTTGTTGTAGTATCTGTGAGCCATGAGGACTCAGCAATCCCATAACCATGGGTAACAAGACTAGCAAAGCTTAATGGGTAGGAAGAGGTAAAGTGGTGAGGTTGCAGCAGCGGCTAAGCAATATATGGTGGCTAACTTACGAGTACAAGAATAAGATGAGCATCTACGCAAAAGGTCGTAACTAGTAGTGATCGGTAAAGATCATGAACTACCTACGAGTCAAACATAACCCCACCGTGTTCTCATCTCAAAGTGAAAAGAGACAGTCACGGTTACTCACACAGTTGTGTGTTTTACTTCGGATCCTCTGTCAAGTTTTCTACAACCGGACATTTACAAATTCCAATCTGCCACATAACCGTGGGCACGGCTTTCGAAAGATCATAACCCTGCAGGGGTGTCCCAACTTAGCCCATCACAAGCTCTCATGATTAGCTGAAGTAATAACAATTATTACCCCTTATCTTAGGGAAATCCAATCAGGCTCGGCATCCCGGTGCACAAGACATTTCGACAATGGTAAAACAAGTCCAGCAAGACCTCCCGGTGTGTCGACACCCTGATAGTAGCCGCGCGTATCTCGTCTCAGGCCACGACCGGATGGGCGATGCTACAGGTTATACCAGATACCTCGGGTTTCCCCAAGGTGGCCCTGCAGGACCCCCATGTGGGACCAACACCATCAGCACTGGCCCCCCCTGCTATGTAGAAGAATCCTCGGGTAGCGCTAACTCCCTATGCAATTAATTAATTAATTAAGTTTTTATTATGTTGCAAATTAAAACTAATGTTGGGCCTTGCTGGAGGAGTTTTATTCAAAGACGAAGTGTCAAGGGGTCCCCATATACCCAACCGTGTAAGGAACGCAAAATCAAGGAACATAATGCCGGTTTATCGGCGCCTAAGGTGGCATGAGTGGAAGAAAACACCGAGCAAAAGGCCAAGCCTTCCACCCATGCCCAGTATATAGTTGTGTTAATATATATAAGACATATTGTGATAATCCAACAACAAGTTCCAACATGGAGTGATCTTCATCTTCACCTGCAACTAACAATGCTATAAGAGGGGCTGAGCAAGCGGGTAACATAGCCAAACAATGATTTGCTAGGAAGGTGTCAAAGGTTAGAGGTTTCATGGCAACAAGGAGAGGGGCTGACAATAATGATGGGTAGCGCGACATATAACGATAGCATCGAGACAACTAAGCATGGCAATGATAGTAAAGGTATCCAAGGTGATGGTCATCTTGCCTGAGATCCCGCAAGGAAGAAGAACGGATTTGTCATGAAGACGAAGAAGAAGCCTCGAAGACGAACCACGAGTAGACGAACGAAACCTCACGATGACAACGGAACAAGCACTAACGAGAAGAAGCAAGCAACACGATAAACACACCACACAAGACATGACAAGATGCTCAACCACGTTTGATGCAAGACAAGTCTATGTAAGATGCAATACATAGCAAGGGATGAAGCACGCAAGAACAACACAAGCCAACAAGTTTAAATGAGGTCGGAATCAACACATGACAAATCCGGTAAGCCCTCATATGCATATTTTGAAATTAGTCCAGATCTGAACAAACCTTAAGTTAAAGTTGTTAAACAGCAAGTTAACATGCACCATGATGATCTACACGAAATTCTAGTCAAGTATCATATAAAGTTTGTTTAATTCGGAGCTACGGCCTAGAATATATGAGCAAAACAAGTCAAACATGGCAACGGTGCAAGATGCACCCAAACATCAAGCAAACTCACTCCAAACATGAAAACAATATGATATTATGATTCTACATGCGAAATCATACAAGTTTCATATAGGACACACTCAAAACGGAGCAACGGGCTAAAAGATACACATGAAACAAGATATAACAACAACCTGAAGTTAACAGCCACATAGCAACTTTGGAGCAAGGTAAATATAAGCTACAGTGCCCAAACATGATAAAAAGAAGCATGGATGTGAAGTAGACATTATACTCTACAAGCATGAACTTAGAACACACCCAAAAGCTTGCTGGAACACATTTAAACAAGCATGGCAAGTTGCAATAAAATTATCCAGACTTAGCAAAAATCTGGGAAGGCAAAAACATCATCACGATGCTGCCTTCGGAGGCTCAAAACAACATGCATATCAACTCTACTAAGCATATAAAGAGCATGGACTTGTAGTAGACATCTCCTACAGCAAAATACACCATTGGAGCAACTCCATAGGAGGCATGGATCAATAGCAACAAGCTCCACCAAATTGAACATGCTGATAAAATCCTGATAGGTATAATTTATAGCAACTTGAGAGCAAGAAATGAATAAGGTACAGCAGGTCATATGAGAAAGTAAGGGCATGAATGGATAGACAATAACATGTACAACAAGACATGATCATTGGCCACTCCAAAACAAACATGGATTTGAGTGGGGCATCAAGAAAACATAGCATCAGGTTATAACAGATTCCATACTTAGCAGTTTTTTCACTAAGTATAAAACAGCAATAACAACATGGCATGTTTACAATCATGTTTAAGTCAACACAAGGCATATCATGGAAAGTTAAATGCACCACAGGAACGACCATATAATGGTGCTTCTAAAACATCTAGACATGTGGCATGGAGACAAACACATCAATAGCAATGATCAAGTGAAATCAACATCTCATAACAAGTTTCAGCACTTAACAGCCAAATGCATTTTTGCAATAGAGATTAACATGGCAATATGAACTCAAACAAGCATGCTACAGCAACCATCATGTAGAGCACTTCACAATGAACATTTTGACATATCATATGCTTCATTTGGATAAACATGCACCAAGTTATCATATCTCAAACATGGCATCAAATTAACAAGTAGCAGCAGTTTATAACAAGTAGCACTCTTGCAACAGAGATTAGAGCATCTAGATGAACTCAAACAAGCATGGCACAATGGAACAAAGTGTGGAGCATATCACCACGATCATTTTGACATATAATACACTCAATTTGGACAAGCACACAATTAATTACAGCCATGCAAAGATGCAACAATATATGCAATTTTCTGGGACTTAGAGAGAAAAACCACCTCGGGGAAATGGACATGTCTGGCCTGAGCGGACACGTCCGACGGACTGGCCCAACGGGCAGTGACACAAGGCGAAGGATGGGTGGACATGTCCGTACTCAACCGGACGATGCCGGCCCGGCGCGGCCGGCGGCTGGGCGAGTCAGAGGGCCCGACGGCGGCGCGCGCGGCTCCGGCGAGCTCGAGGGCCGGCGGGGACGAAAGGAGGGGGCCAGATCGGGGCGGCCCGGGGCACATCCGGCCGTTCCCCTCCCGGATCTGCCCGGAGGTCGGCGGTGCGGTGGCTCAGCTCCGGTGAGGCAGAGCTAGAACGGCGGCGGCGGCATGGTTCGTGGTGGCGAGGCAGCGAGGCGCGTAGATCGGCCGGGCGGCGAGGCCACGAGACGGTGCCATGGCTCCGCGACGGTTGCCGGCGGCGGGGAAGAACGCAGGCGGCGGCTGAGGGAGCCAGGCGGAGACGGAGGGCTCGGGCGCATGCGCGAGCGCCTGCGGGCTGCGGCGGCGGCTTGGGCCCGCATCGGCCCGGGGGCGGGCCGCGGCAGGGCTCCTGCAGGCCCTGGCGAGAGGAGGGGAGCCAGGGGCGCTGACTAGCAGCGGGGTCAATGTGGCGATGGGGAGGCTGACGGGCGGGCCCCTGCGCTGAGGTGGCGGCGGCGCAGGGAGGTTTGGGCAGCACCAAGTGGCGGCCATGGCTTGGGCAGGCACGGAAATGGAGGTGGTGGGAGGCTAGAGGTTAGGGAAGGGGCTAGGAATGCCCAAAATGGCATGGGGGTCTTTAAATAGACAAAACTAGGGTTAGGGGTGTGTTTAGGGGTGTTTTGAGCCCTCCGATTGCGATCCGACGGATCCGATCGCGAGCGGGGTTTAGACAAGCCTAGGTGGGCTGTGAAAAGGGGGTGTGGGTTGAGAGGAGAGGAGAGGATAGAGGCCCGCGGGGGTTTTCGGAGACCGAAAACGTCCGACGATTAAACCAGCGACTAGTGCCGCTATATATATCCGTTGGGCTATCAAACGGACTCCGAATGCGATGAAATTTGGCAGGCGGCCTGTCTACACTATAATATGACCACACGCCAAGTTTCATCCCATTCTGAGAAAATTTTCCGGCCACTCATAAAATAAATATTCGGAGGTGCCGCGGGCACGTGCAAGTGCGTCTTGGCTCAGAACGGACAACGGAAAGGACGAGGGGGACTTGGACGGATGCTAGTTTTTAAAACATGCTGATGCAACACACATGACGAAAAGGCAAAGATGCACACGCAAGCAGATGACATGGCAACAGTGACGAATAACTGGCTGACACCTGGCGCACCAGTCTCGGGGTGTCACATGACCGTACCAGGCCGTAGTAGGAGCACGTTGCGGCCCGCAGACATGCAAGTCTGGGTACCCTGGTTCCCAGGACGCCGACAGTAGCCCTCGAGCCCAAGGTGCGCGCGGAGTTGGCTTCGGGGCGAAGCCTTAATCAAGGACGAAGCGCCGCGGGGCCCAAAAAGGCTCCGGCCCAGGCTGGCGCGTGACGGTTGGATGGGACGCGGGTGACCCCGCTCCCCACGCCGTCTCGGCAACCTTGTGTCTTGGCAAAAAGGGGCCGTCTCCGCTGGGAGAGTTATTGCTCTCCTTCCTCCTTGCTCGGATTTCTCCCCCTTACGCCTCCTGCCTTCCTGGATCGCCTGCGTCCTTCGGCTCCCTCAACCATGGCGAAGAGGAGCAAGAGTGTCGCGCCGGCGTCTGGATCTGCTTCTTCCCTTGATGCGGCGCTTGAGGAGTCCTCCATCACCAGGGAGGAGGACTACTCAGAGGTCTAACCTTTCTTGTCGAGTGCCCACAACGAGCACGGCCCGACGCGGATCTGGGCCAGATCCACCATGACGCGGACCCTGTCAAAGTCATGCTACCCCTTCTTCCTCAACAACATATTCATGGGGCTCGTGCCACCTTTCTCCGAGTTCTTCTACGCCATCCTATAACATTACAGGTGCACGCTCTCCACATCGAGCCTCGCTCCATCTTCGTCCTGTCGCTCTTCGCCTTTTACTTTGAGGCGCTTGTGGGGGTGAGGCCGACCGTCGCCCTCTTTCGCCATTTCTTCTCCATGCGCCTGTACGATGATGGCCCATGCTCGGGCTGTGTCTCCTTCGTCTTCCAGCGCCAGGGCTGTCGGCTGATGATGGCCGGGAGGAAGATAGAGTCCCTCTAGAAGAGGTGGGTCTATCTAGATGCCCAACGCGTCCACCCTCTGCTGGCGCTGCCTACTGCCCACCGATGAAGTGCGCCGGCTGGAGCTACGCGAAGCTCACCGACCCCCTTGCCGGGCCAGTCCTGGCAAGGATTGAGGCCAACCTGAGCTCGAGGCTCGAAGGGGGGCATATCATGAAGGAGTTCTTGAGACAGCGTCTGGCTCCGCTGCAGGCTCACTCGCGCCCCATGTGGAAGCTCATGGGCGATGAGGACAGGCTCCGGCTACACCCAGGGGTGCTGGCGGAGGATGATTCGGACTTCACCTCGGGAATAACCCTGGGGATGGTTCCAGAGAATCTCCCTGGGGCCTACCTCCCGCTGTACAGCCGCCCTGACAAGGTCGAGCTGTTGAAGGCCGTGTCGGGTTTTGGTGCGCCCGTGGGTGCCCCGCCCATGTTCGACGTGTCTTCTGGTGCTGACAAGGACAACGACGAGGGGGGCTCGGAGGAGACCCTAGACGACAAGGGGGACTTCTCCGAGGCGTTCGCCGGAGCAATGACGCCAGGCGCAGGTGCCGCCGGACGTTCCCAGGCGGCCACTCCACGTCGATCAGGACACGCTGCGTCTGGGGGAAGCAAGGTGGCGACTCCGCCGAGGAGTACCGTGCGAGCGAATCTAGCGACCGCGGCCGCGCCCAGGACTGTGGCCTTGCGACTCGCCCAGGCCCGGGCTACCGGCACGCCCAGGGCGGCAGCTGCTGCTGCTGACCTGCTGGCGAAGAGAAGGGCGCGCCTCTCCTCCGATGAGTAAGTGTGCAATTTCTCGCTTATCCTTAGTTGCCCTGTCCCTGATGTGCTTTCTCTGAAGCTGCAGCCTGGGAGGTGTGATGAAGAAGGCGAAGGGGGAGGTCAAAACAATTCCCTGCCCCTCCGGCTGCTGATGCGACCTCGGGGAAGGATGCCACGGTGCTGGGTGCCTCGGTCGACCCGGCCACCGAGCATGCGGTGGTTGTGTCGCTCGAGGGCATCCCCGCCTCCTGTGAGGTTGCGGTGGCTTTTGCTCCAGCTGCTCTGGCGTGGGGGGCTGGAGCCCCCGAGCCCCTGGTCGAGTAGTCGGTCTTGTCGGTGCCCGTGCGCGAGCCGGCGCAGCCTGGTCCTGAGACCTTGGAGGCTGCCTCCGCCACGCTGGGTCTTCTTCGCGTAGAACTACATGATGGTGATGGCCACCTGATAGAAGGGCGCCTGGGGTTGATCCACGGGTGGCTCCTGGCAGACGAGTCTACGCGGACGTCCTGGGACCAGGCCTCGGTGGTTTCTGCCAAGGGTTGAGAGGAAGCTATGGCGGCCACGCGGGCTCACGACGCCGCGCGAGCCGATGCCGTGTCCTTCGAGAAGCGCTGCCTCGAGGCGGAGAGCGAGCTGGGGGCCCTCTGTGAGGAAGGCACTGGGCGCGCCCTGAAGCTCAAGAGGTTGGAGAAGGAGCTCGAGGCGCAGAATACTGAGACGTCCCGGCTGCAATAGGAGCAGCTTGCTGACCACGCGGCCCTGGAGAAGCTGAAGGTTGATGTTGAGCAGGCCAGGGCGACCCAAGCCGCTCGCGACGAGGATGAAGCCCTTGCGGCCTCGGCAGCGGTGAGTCCCGAGGCCCTTTCCGCCTTTGACCTTGAGGCCCGCAAGGCGCTGCATGCCGCCTATGGGGAAGGGTTCAAGGAACCGTTGGCCGCCCCGAGGGAGGCCCCGCCGTGCTCCTTGCTGCGCTCGTGGAGTCCCTGCGCGATGTTGGTGTTGCAATTGGCCAGCTAGCCGACGTCGAGAGCCGCATGCTCCTTACCTTGGTCCTGACGTAAGTGTGTAGCCACCTAAGTCTTCGTGACCCCACCCTTGACCTGGCCTCGCTGTTCAAGCCCATGACCAAAGTCATGGAGGGCACGGTTGCCGAGGCCCTGAGGGTGAGGGTCACGTCGCTGGTGGAGGCGTTCCTCCAGGCCTCTTCTACCGCAGCCGAAGAGGAGAAGGCCGGTGGTGATGCACATGGTGATGCCTGATCCGTTCATGTTCAGAGAGAGAACTGCGAGTGCCTTGGGGAGGCGTAAGAACTTTGTTTGAATTTGAAAAACTTGGTATTATTGTAATATCTAGATGATTTCCATGCTTGCTTTCTTTCATGTTTGCTTAGGTGCTCTGCGTCGGCAGGGCCCAACCCCACGCATACCTCGATCGCCATTGAGCCCTCCGGATGACCGGGGTTACCGTAGTAACTAGACTCAAGGGATGAGGGGCTACGTGGCTAGTGAGGCCCTTCGGTCGCGATGCCCAAGGGTCCCCCTTGACGTTCAAGCAATTCCATTTTCGTTCTACGTCGGTAGGGCCCAACCCCGTGCATACCTCAATCACCATTGAACCCTCCGGATGACCGGGGTTATTGTCATAACGAGACTCAAGAGATGAGGGGCTACGTGGCCGGTTAAGCCCCTGGTTCGCGATGCCCAGGGGTCCCCCTTGACATACGAACGACTCTCATGAAGGGAAACGAGCACCATACCTTGCCCACGAGCCTTCGCCTGGGATGGGGGCGCGAGAAGGCCAGGTGTCTGGGCACCTGGTAGGGTGGCGTCTGCGAGGCATGACTTGAGCATAGCCCCCGTGCCTAGCCCCCTTGCGATACCCATCCAAGGAGAAGTTGTGAGCGTCATGAGCTGAAAAGCTCCCTGAGGTTGGTGCGACCACTGGGGGCCGCCCTTAGTTGTTTATAACTAGCGCAGAGCATAGAGCTACCACACTTGCGCGGAGTGTGGGCATAACCGCGCCTCAGTCGTAGCGGCCAGCGCGGAGCTTGGTGCTTCCACTGGTTCATAGGCATAACCGTTCCTTGGTTGGATCGGCCAGCGCAGAGCTTGGTACTTCCACTGGACCGTGGGAGGGAGCCTCCCACCGGGAGAGACTCCGGGGCATGTACAGCCCCGTCCTAACACGTGGCTTGCACGGTAGGACAGCCAAAGTGTATATGGGCCCTCCTCAGGATGAGCTGAACGACTCTGAGGAAGTTCTCGTGAGCTTACGCATCACTCACGATATCCTACCCTAAGGCGGGTTGCATCTGAGTCTTCTTCTGCAAAATGTGAAAAGAGAGGTGTTGTGTCGACCTGCGCCGAGTGCATCTCTAGAGGGTATCACATGAGAAGGCCGCAGCACCTGCGACCCCAGGAGGTGACGTCATGGGAATGGCTCGCGAGACAGAGCTCAGCCACTGGATTTGTTGATGCTGCAGGGACGGACCCGAGCACAGACGTCGTGCCCAGTCTTCTCATGCAACGATCCAAAAGAAAAACAGTCGGCGCGCGGTTCCCGCGTGAGCGAGGCACCTGCCACGGGCCCCTACTTATCCATCCACGATTAGCCCATGCGAGAACAAGGCACCAAGGAGCATGGGAGTTGACATCACGGGAATGGCTCGCAAGACAGAGCTCACCCTTGGGTTTTGCGATGCTACAGGGACGGACCTGAGCACAGACGCCGTGCCAGTCCTTAATCATGGGGCGGTCGCGAGTGGGCTCACAAGGGCTCATGACCTCAGTGGCGGTGAAGACGCCAGGCATGTAGATAATGCGAATAGAAAGAAACATCTAGCCTTGATCATAAAAAAAGGGAGACAACTATGGGGAGACAACCCCCAGCAGTCCGAGGATGATGCAGCCCGAGAGGCGCCCTCGATTGGATACCTGAAGTGTCACCTGATACTTGTCGAAGAAGAGTTGGGGTAGCTGAAGACGCGAGCCATGCGGGTCACTCCTGAGGCTCTGAGTGGTCACGCGGGTCTGGTTCTCGCTCCGTCCGGACCGCCTGCCACTGAGCCTCCCGAGCCCCCAATGCCTGCTGCGCGAGATGCTGGAATGTGGCAGCTGCGTTGCGGAAGCCGAAGAGTGTGCGGACGTAGCTACAGAGGAGGGCCCTCCTATGGCCGACCGCCATCAGCCAGAAGGGCTCCTGAGAGGCGGCTCGGTTGAGACTCGCGATGTCGGTGCAGACGCGGAAGCGGTTGCTCGGGCTGCGAGCAGGTGAACTTGGGGTTGTGCGGTTACGCCCACCGCGGATGAGTCTTGCGTACTGAAGTTCCTCGGTAACTTGGTTGATGAAGTCCTGAGCCCCCAGCGCTAAACGGTTCACGCTGGGCTCACAAAAACATGCGTCAAGACACGCTTGCAGGTGGTGCCCGAACACCTCCCTCGAGACGCCGGTCAGTCCGGAGACACTCCAGAGGACGAGAGGGCCATCGGGCGCACCCCCCTATGCGAGGGTGGAGGGTGCCTCGTTAGCAGGCGCAAGTCCTGAGGCTAGGCCGTCAGGAGCCCCTGCGTCCTGAGGTCCGATGAAGGGTAGGTTCTTCTTCTTCTTGGGGGCGGTCTGAAGGGAGAGGACAGCTCCATCCTCATTGGAGCATTCGACCGCAGCGGTCTGGTAGGCGCGCTCCAGGGAACGCACTGCTTCCTTCTCGTCGGAGGCGATCGTGATGACTCCGCTGCTCCCGGGCATCTTGAGGACGTTATAGCCGTGATGGGTCGCCGCCATGAACTTGGCGAGGGCAGGATACCCAAGGATGGCGTTGTATGGGAGGTGGATGTTGGCGACGTCGAAGTCGATGAGCTCGGTGTTCTAGTTGTCGCGGTCACCAAAGGTGATGGGGAGGCGGACCTGCCCTATCGGGGGAGTGGAGCCATCCGTGACTCCGTAGAATGGCTTGGTCGGGTGGAGCTGATCGTAGGGAACCTGGAGCATCTCGAAGGTCTGGACGGAGAGGACATTGAGTCCTGCTCCGCCGTCGATGAGGGTCTTGGTCACGAGGACGTTGCTGATGGTCGGGGTGCAGAGCATCGGGAGGACGCCTGGGGCCGCAGTGCACTTGAGCTGGTCCTTGGGGTCGAAGGCGATGACTTGCTTGGTCCACTTGAGGTTGCACGCGGCGCCAGGCCTGGGAAGCGCCGCGTTCACCTCACAGGCAAACTGCTTGAAGATGTGATGGGAAGCCGGGGCACGGGCTCCTCCCAAGATGCATGCAACTGCACACGGCTCCTAGAAGCCCCCTACCCCGTTCCCCTCGCGGTCGTCATCGTTCCTACTTGGCGGTGGTGGCAGCGGAGGCAGGCCTCCATTGCCCTGAGGGCGACCCTCATGAGGCTGGTCGCGCCAGGGGGCGTCACGAGGCTGCTCCTGCCAGTGGTCCTCACGAGGCTGCTCGCGCCACCCTTGGCGCGAGTTCCTGCCGTCCCAACGTCCTCCTCCTCAGCCTCCTCAATGGCCGTAGCCACGGTTGTCGCGCTCAGGGCGCTGCCCGACGCGCCCGCCGTGCATCGCCCTGAGCTCCTAGCAGTCGTTGGTGTTGTGGCTGTGGATGTTGTGGAAGACGCAGTATGGTCGGTTGTCTCTTGGGAGGTCATCGTAGCCGCAGCCACGCTTCACTTCTGGCTCCGCAGCCAGCACGGCGGGTCCCTTGCGCTTTGATTCCTTGGCCTTGATCTTCTTGTCGTCCGCCTCCGCCTTAGGAAGCTCCTGGAGGGAGAGGCGTCCTTCCTCCGCCCTGGCGCACTTCGCCGCGAGCTTGAACATCTCGAGGGTTGTGCACATGTCTTCGTGAATGGCGAGCTCCTCCCTCCTCCTGACGTCGCGGACGCCGTCGGAGAACGCAGAGATGATTGCCTCGTCCGAGACCCTAGGGATCCGGAGGCGCATGGTGTTGAAGCGTTGGATGTACTTTTGCAGGGTCTCTCCCGGCTACTGCCTCACGCGGCGTAGATCAGCAGCTGCCGGGGCTCGGTCGTGGGTGCCTGGGAAGTTGGCGACGAAACGCTCGCGAAGCTCTTCCCAGGAGGAGATGGATCCCACGGGGAGGTTCCGTCCTTCAGAGCCATGGGGAACCAGTTCGCCATGACCTGCTCGGTGCCGTTGAACGCCTCGATGCGCAGCTCGTAGAGTTGGAGGAACTCCGTGGGGTCGGAGGTGCGGTCGTAACGCGGAGGCAGGTCCGGCTTGAACTTGCCGGGCCAGACGAGGCGCCGTAGCTCAGGAGCTAGGGTGTGACACCCAGCCACGCTCATGATCGCAGGCGCTCCCTGTGCCTGTGGTGCTGGTTCTTGAGGTGTTGGAGCGACCACCTCCGGTGGCCCGCGGTCGGGGCGCTGCGGGCCAGGGGGCCCGCGAGCCCTTGCATGGGGATGCGGGATCACCTGGCAGCTCTCCTCGTCGCGCGCATGGGCTCTGCGGGGTTGATCACGTCGAGGGGCCTCGCGCTGGACCTCTTGGCCGGCATGGTGGAGTGGAGGAGGGGCCGGGACCCCGTGGCCTTCGTTCCCCACCGGGGGCGACGGAGGACGTGAGGAGTGCGTCGGTGCAGGTGCTTCTCCAGCGACGTTGACGAGCTCGGTGATGCGGTGGGGCCACTCATCGTAGAGGTCATCTGTCGGGTGGTAGCGCAAGAGCTCCCGCACCATCAGCAGCGCATGCTGCTGGTAGACCGGCCCGTGGAGGACCAGCGAGGACGACACCGCGGCCGGCAAGGGTGAAGGCATAACCGTGCGGCCATCCCGCCGCACGGATAGTGGCAGCGACGAGTCCTGCTGCTCGTGGACGGCCGGGTCGGTAGCGGCGTTGACGACCGGCGAGTTGGGGCAGAGCGGTGCACCGTTGCTCGCGGGCACCATCTGAGCGACGTTCGCGGCGCGGCGGGCGGCGCGAGCTCGGCGTGTGTCCACCATGGCTGTGGAGCGGAGTCGGTGACAAGAACGCGACGAGGTCATCGGAGAGGTGAGATTTCGACACGCCCACTACCTGGCGCACCAAATGTCGGATAAGTTCGAACACAGGGGCGTGAACGAAGATCTCTCCCACTCACGTCTACCTAACGTCTCGCTCTCGTCTCGGTGGAGCGATTCAAGCAAACAAAAGATAGTACACACAAGAGTTTACCCAGGTTCGGGCCACCGTGTGGTGTAAGACCCTACTTCCTGCTTTGGTGGATTAGCCTCGATGGGCTGGAATATGAGCTAGTACAGCGGTTCCCGAGCTCAGGAGGTGAGCTAAGGAGGGTTAGTAGGCAAGTGCTCTTGCTCCTTATGTGTTGGCAGAGTGTCTCGATCGATCCCTCTACTTGGCTAGGCTTGGTTCCACTTGTCTTCACTTGGTTCGACCTCCTTCACAGCAGGAATCCTAGCTACTTATATAGGCGGCCACAGTCCTCTTCCCCCGAAATGTTTAGGCGGGAAGGGATCCCACAACGGCCATTTTTGAGTGGGAACACAAGGACATTCCTATCCTGACAAAAGGGGTCTTGGCCTGCAAAAGGATCAGGCGGTGACACGGTGGTGGGCTCGACGGTGACATCCTCCTAATCGTCCTTGCGGTCTTCGGTTTTGTTGCATCAAAGGGGAAACCTTTGCCCTGCTCCTTGGAAACCAGCGGTTGCGCTATCCCTTCGCACCGAAATGGCAACTGTGCTGCTGGCGGACGCTAGCACCCGCTGGCGCAGTGCGTCATTGCTGACATCACTGCCTCCCCTTGAGGCAGGCTTGGCCATGGATTCTCCGCCCCTCCGGAGCACCTTGCCGAGGCCGCTCCCGTGGGGGTCTTGGTGTCGTTCTCCTCGCGAGGCTTAGCCCCCTCGTGAGGGTCTTGGACAGCTGGTCGATCAGTTGGGCCGTACCAGGCCGTAGTAGGAGCGCGCTGCGGCCCGCAGACAGGCAAGTCTGGGTACCCTAGTTCCCAGGACGCCGCCAGGTCTCTTGTAATGGACGACATCATCAGGGTTTCAGCTCCGGCATGGTGGAGGAGGATGACGGTGGATGGGGTGGAGGACGGGGGCGGCTGGGGTGGAGAGGGTGTTTTGGCGCCCATGGAGTACGAATGGGGAAGTGGAGGGAGAGAGGTAGGGGGAACCATGTCTTTGGGACGCGCTTGCCTCAAATGCGGGGAAAGTTACCAACTTATCCCCCATTTAAAATTCAGACATCACAAGAATATTGGGCTGCTAGGGATAGGATGGTAATCTCGCATACACCGAAAATTTGTCGCTGGAGCTTTCGGCCGAGGAGAGTATGTTTTGGCGCCGACCGTGTATGAATTCGGGGAGGTGAGAGGCGGAGGCGCTTATGTCATGTTTGAGTGAAATTACAAGCCTACCCTCATCGAAACCTATAGAAATACAGCCGACAGGCTTTGCGTGTCAGGGATAGGCAATAATTTCCACCTTGTAAATTTTGGTTTCGGGTGGTTATTGTGAGTTTCCCTGCTACGTTCAATTTTTCGCAGAAAACGAGTGCATGTTTACCATGCCAACTCACTTCGAATCAATTTTTTTCCGGGCAGGATCCAGTTTGTATTCGAATACTAATCTATATACGTACATCAATTTTTATATATACTTTCAAAAGCACAACAAAGAATTCCGCTCCTTTATATATAAAATATGATTTACAAATGCAATGATCTCAAAATCATAAGGTTGAATTCATTTTTTTAACCAAACTATGTTCAACTTTCAATTTAAAATTTTGAAAATAAATTATGTTCGCCTCAAATCTATGGATCAGTAATATCAATATACTAAATAACATACGCGCAATCAAATTCAAATTACTATGCATGTTTGATAGATAAATTTTGCTAAGGGTGTGAATTACATGTACCATCATCTGGAATTCGAATTTTTGAATCCCGTCCATGTTGACATCTTCTATACACTCAACTAAATATTTGAATCTTGTTTCATGCCCATCTCTCTCTAGGTCTCTCTCGCATGATCCTTCATGTAGCTACCACTCTCCTTTCTCCATGTCACCCGCACGCTCAGTACATGCTTCTCCCTTTTTTGCAAATACGGTCTCTCAACGTGTCCCTCGAGAACTGTCACACTCTCTCTATCTTCATAGATTAAATAGTTTTCATTATCTCTCACGTCTCTATCGTTCTCTGGTATCACTATAGCCACCTAAGCTTTCTTTTTCACCACCACACACGCACTCTCACTCGATTTTCACTTTGTCTTTCTCTCTAGGGTTCTCTCACGCACCATATATATACTCTTCTAAAAAACAGAGTTGGTGAAGATGGTGTGCCTGCCATCCTGCAATATAGGTCATCTGATCCATCTGGCGAATAGGAAGGAAACCATGACAATTTTGCAAAAAGATACCCGCACTCCTCTCCATCTCCGTTCCGTCTTCATCTCCGTTCCAAAACAAATATTATTCATTTGTTTACAGACTAGACAAACTCCCCCTCTCTCTCACACACACTACACCTGCTTTGGATCCCCCTACC
>LR738709.1:241571217-241635578 GCA_902687465.1 Secale cereale
ACACACACACACACAAAAATCTCGCTTTCGCACCCTCGACTCGTATCTCTCTCACAAACATTGATCAACCAGCCTCTAGATAGGTTTATCCATTGAACGCACATTTTCACTCCTTGTATCTATGTAGATATTCGTCCCTTCTTGAGACATGCCCTCTTGATCGTGCACACGCACACTATCGCCTCATTTTGTGGTAATACATCTCGCACTTCGTGTCTTTATCACACACACACTCTTTCCTCTTCCTCTCTCCCTCCTTCTCTCGCACACACATGGGCTTTTTGCAACAATGTCCCACTTCTCGAATATTGAAACCTATCACATTCCTCCTTTATCTCATGAAAACAACCAAAGGAATATATTTTAAGTGAAACATAATATATTTTAAGTGATATATATATACAGAAATATATTTTCTCTCTACTTTATCTAGACCTCTATATATATATATATATATATATATATATATATATATATATATATATATATATATATATATATATATATATATATATAGGGTGGGTCTATTCTCATAACACCCCTTAAGACCTTATTCTCCTAACAAAAGGCCTTATTCTCATAACAACCAACTCGTCCGCTCCCCGCCTCCTAGCGCCCGACGCCGGCGTCCTCCCCCACCCCTCCCCGCCTCCTAGCGTGGAGCGCCCAGGCGGCCGGCGGACAGCGTCCTCGCCAATCCCTCCCCCGCCTTCTAGTGCGGGAGCGCACGCTGGCCGGCGGGCAGCGTCCTCCCCCACCCCTCTCCGCATCCTAGCGCGGGGGCGCACGGCGGCCGGCGGCCGGCGTCCTCTCCCCACCCCTCCCCCGCCTCCTAGCGCCGAGCGCACGGCGGCCGGCGGCCGGCGTCCTGCACCTCACCTCCACCCCCTCCCCCCGCCTCGTAGCGGCAGCGGAGCACCCGCCAAAGCGGCCGGCGATGCAGTCCGTCGGGGGCGAAAATTCCGCGGCGGCGTTTAGGAAGCGACGCCGCACCTCACCTTCGCCGCAACAACACCTGGAGGATCCGCCCTTGAAGCATCCAGCCTCAGCCATGCATGACAGGGGAAGCGAACTGCAACGTTGACTGCTACATCACATTCGTCATGGATGCGAACTGCAATGGTGCACGTCCAGCCTTCTCCCGCAACAATGGCCAAGGTGGAAAAAGCGCATGATTTCCTGCAGCGGAGGTGGACTGCACGACAACAGCAGCAAGAGCTGCATCTGCAGAAGGAGGGAACTGCATATAAGGTAAGAAAATCAACATACCAACCCCCCCCCATCCAGTTTGCAGTGACGTTTTATACACATGCAGTCCCCCATCTTGCGTCGACTGCAGTAACATGTGTCTCCAAAAGTAGAAAATCAGAAAAGGATAGTTCGAAAAATAAAAACGCTGTATGGATGAAAATTGCAGTCCACATTGACTAAAAAAGTAGAGCATTGTTCCTAGAGCTGAAGTGAATTGTTTCTTCACGTTAACTAACAGTGCCCCTGCTGTAGAATGACACATTGAAGGTGCAAATTCTTACCGTTTGCAAAAATATAATGATATATAGAACGAAAGATGCAGTTCATTTCATTGTTGATATGCATAAAAAAAGATTTGGCTTAATAACCTGCAGGAATTCGCTATGCCTCAAAAACTGAAGATGCCTCGAATCATTTACGACCCTGAGCCCCTGAACTGCATTGGAAGAGAAGAGTGGGAGATGCCTCGATGGATAACACCTGAATTACCTAGGGGTTTCTTTAACACGACAAACAGAACTGCCTACTCCATGGAGGAAGATGAAGAGGATAAAGATGAAAACAACGAACCAAACATCGTTCGAGATGGAGAAGGCAGTGAGACAAAAAAAACTGCAGGATGACGAAGAGGACGACGACGATCTGGTCTTCATGGGTGAACACGCGCAGAAACATGATGAGGAAGAGGATGATGACGAGGAGCAAATCATAACAGTTATGCAGCCAAGGCACACGCGTGTCTTTGAAACATTTGGTCAGCAGATCAGAACGGATGATATAGCACCTCCAGAAGCCGATGTTGAAACCCAGCAAGTTCGGCAGATCCATGTGCAAACAATTCGTCTACAAAGGGACGGTGGAATTCCACCAAGGCCGCCTACTGCCCAACAAAAGAATCGGAAGCATAATCAAGGAGGGCCGCAGGCAACCAAGAAAGTAAAGTTCTCCACACTCCTGCCTCCTCGCGATCCTCAATTACACAGGTCTGTTGTCACCCCTCCATGCCCAATAAACATCGGTGAGCTGCAAACACCGTTAGAAGAAAAACAGTACACGCACGTAAGCATCCTTGCCTGACTACTGCAGTTCAGTTATTATGCATAGTTTCAGCTTGTGCATTCTCATTAACAAAAAAAAAGAAACATTCCGTGTTGTATGTGTGCAGGATGAGAACATGCTCCGAGAACTTGTGCCCGTGAAAGGTATGCAGTTCACATCAGAAGATGCGGCGCGAGAATTCTACAACGCCTATGCGAGGCATGCAGGCTTCGGCACACGCAAAAACGGCGGATACAGAACAAACAGATACATCGTGTGCTCAAAGCAAGGCAGAAGCAAACAAACTGTCACTGATTATGACAGAAAGCGGGAAAAAACATCAAAGAGGACTGGCTGCAAGGCGGGGATGAGATTGAAAAAAATAAAGGATGTGTTTGTGATAGCAGAGATTGAGCTCAATCACAACCACAGGATGATTGACAGCCCGGCTATGCTTCTGCACATGCACTCGCATAAGACGGATGACCCGTTGCTCCATAAACTAGTGAAGGACATGCAGAGCGACAACCTCACGCACACGCAGATGATGTCAACCCTGTCGAGGATGTCAGGAGGACTGCACTTTATGGGGCGCACCAGCCGTGACTGGGTGAACAGGTACGTTCACTAAAAACAAAAAACGATATCTCGTCTATTTCATGCAGTTCGCTTTGTGCATTTTCTGTATGTCCCTAATGCTGCAAGTATATTATTATTTCGAACTGCAGGAAGCACCAATTCGCGAGGGAGGAAACAGAGGATGATGTGAAGAAACTCCTAGCTTTCTTTGAGAAGATGCAGCAAATAAACCCAGAGTTCTTCTATGATTACGACAAAGATGTCGATAACCGTGTGCGCAACATATTCTGGGCGAACGCCAGCTGCAGGGGATCGTACGAGGATTTTGGAGATTGTGTCACATTTGACACGACCTACAAGACCAACAAGTTCCACATGCCTCTGGGCGTCTTCGTTGGAGTCAACCACCACCTCCAAAGTACAATATTCGCTGTGGCTCTCATCAGAGACGAAACAATACCGACTTTCGAGTGGGTGTTCCGGACGTTCTTGCGTTGCATGAACAACAAGCGGCCAATCTGCATACTCACATGTATGCTGAAAAAAAAGAGTGAACTTAAATAACAATGCAGTTCACTGCCAAGTTTTGTAGTACATTTCTTACATCCAATGAAAAAAAGCAGAAAAAGGATATGCAGTTCTCTCAATAACTCGATGCTTGTTTTTTTTTCAAAAACATGCAGATCAATGCCCCTCCATGGATGCCGCGATAAAAAGTACGCTCGTAGGCACACTGCACAAGTTATGCCGTTGGCATATACTGAAAAAAAATACAAGGATCACCTGTCCTTGCTGTACAAAGCCTATGAGAAATTCAAGGATGAGCTGACCTCCGTTCTCAACCACCCACTGATGCCATCAGAGTTTGAACGCGCTTGGCGTGAACTCATGGAAAAGTATAACCTGCAAAATGATGAGATTATGAATGCGCTGTGGGCAGACAGAAAAGAATGGATATCGGCTTACTACAAGGAGGTGTTCTATGCACGGATGACGTCGACACAGAGAAGTGAAAGCATGAACCGGATCTTGAAGAGGAACTTTGTCAAGGAAAGACACGACCTGCACATCTTTGCGTCCCAGGTGGACAGGTGCATCCAGACAAGGAAGGGCGTCGAGCACGCGGAGACCATAGCTAACGAGGTATATAAAACAGAACAAATTTTTCAGAGATGGATCAGCAATTAATAAAAACAAAATACTCGCTTTCTTGATTTTTGCTGGAAAAAAGACAACCACTTAACTGGTTTTCTTTGTTTCACAGACGGAGATAAAGACTACTACTCAGTTTGGATTCGAGGTTCAGCTCTCCAAGATTTACACCAGGGCGGTCTTTGCTGACTTCAAGCAAACGCACTACCGCAGCACAGCCTTCAGATCAGAGCAGTCCACTGACAACCCCACGAAATATTTGGTGCGCCACTACAACCGATCTGATGATTTTGATTGGGCAAGACACGAGTTCCAGGTGGTTGCTGATGTGATGAACGGTATCTACGAATGTGAATGCAAGCTGTGGACACACACAGGTAAGTGATACAGGAAAACAAAAAAAAATAAGCACGCGTAAAACAAAATGAAGTTCACTTATTGCTCGTAGCAAAAAAAAAGAGATTAAAAACAAAAAAATATATAGTGAGGTTCACAATAGCAGCAGACACATGACCTATTTATAATGCAGTTCACAAAACCAAAAAAAATAAAAAATGTTGCCTATTTATGTGAAGTTTGCTGGCACGAGTAACCCAAAAAAAATTCTTTTGTTGCAGGCCTGTTCTGCGTGCACATCATTTGCATGTTGGATCAGCTGCGGGTGGACAAGATACCTGAACAGTACATATTGAAGAGATACACACGGAACGCACACCAAAATCCAACTTTTGACCGCAGAGACTATGAGCAAACTGCTCCGGGTGGGAGTTCGATGTTCTGCCGTAGGAGACTACTTGCAGAAACTGCAATGGACCTGGCGAACAGAGGTGTCAAGTCGGATAGAGGGTACAACAGAGCTTTAGCTGGGATGAGAAAACTCATACAAGAAGTGAACGTAATAAATGAAGAAGAAGAAGAGGCAGAGAAGATAATGGATGCGCGGGGTGAAGTCCAAGGAAAGGAGCAGGGAAATGCTGCTGATGGTGCAGTTCATAATATGGATGACACAATTCTTCCCCCGCCTGTTTCAAACACAAAAGGGAGAAAGAAAGAGAGCAAGTCAGCCAATAAAAAAGCTCCAGCAAATGAAAAAAGCCCTGGAAAAAATAGCAGGCCTGAGCCGGAACTGGACAGCGAAGGAAGACCACTGGGGGTAAGGATGTGTAAATCATGCAATAAGATTGCGGGACACAACTCAAGAACATGTGAGGAGAGGCTGAAACAAATCCAGGCTGAAAATGCCACCACAAATCACCAAGCTGACCAACAAGATGATACGCCAAAGAGAAGGCTATGTAGCGTCTGCAACAAGAGAGAGAAGCATAACGCGAGAACTTGTCCAAATAGAACAGAGGAAAAAGATGAAGAAGAGGACGAAGAAGCGATCGAAGCTAATGCTGACAGAGAAGAGAGTGAGGAAGCGATCGAAGCTGATGAAACCGAGGAGGAAGATGAGGAAGAAGAAGAAGAAGACGAGGAAGAAGAAGAAGCAGATGAAGAAATCAAAGAACCATCATCAAAAACGAAGGGGAGAGACAGAACGCATAATCCAGCGCGTAGGCAAGCGTCGCGGTCGCACGGTCCCGTTACGAGGGGTAACGCGAATAACAAGAGCAAGACAGAAGCAGCAACAACCGTTGAAACAAATGCAGTGCACAATCTGAGAAGAAGCACCAGGAAAAGGGCGTAGATCAAAACACATATGCAGTTTTGCGTTTAAAAAAAACATATTAACTTCATCATTTATATATATCGTTATCGTGTAATAATATGCAGTTCTCTTCTATATGAAAAAGGAAAATAAGATGAGAATTCCACTCTCAGAATGCGGTTCTCTTCTGTATGAAAAACCCGACATCGGAATGTCATTTTTGAGAATGCAGTTCTCTTGCTCGTATAGAATCTGACCATGAACGTGAATCAGTACAGAAAAGCAGATAGAAAAGAAAAAAATATACAGTCAGGCTAGGATAAACAATACACTGCAGTCCGTGCGTGGTGCGTTTAAAAGCTTCAGTGCAGTAACCTTCGAGTACACAGTGTAGTGCGCTTAGTGCAAAAAAATGTAAACAAAAACGATTCCGCTTCTGAAGCGTTGCAGTTCGCTTACGGCGGACGATTACGCTTCTGAAGCGATGCAGTTCGCTTACGGCGGACGATTCGGTTCGCCTGCCCTAAAATAAATGCGCCCACTATCGGCCGAAGCGCCCGCGCAACGCCCCTCCTCTATCCCGACGGTTGCACGCCGCACGAACTGCAACGATCATCACGAACCCACGATCGCCACCACGGTTGGGAGACGAGATCGTGGCCTCGGCAGAAGTTGCTGCCGCTCCCATTTAAATCCCGCGCTCCATCGAACAGACCGTCCGCACAAACACACGACGCTGCGCCTTCCTCCTCCTCTTCGTCCTCTTTGCAGCAATGGGGTTCAGCAGGACCTACGACGCCGTGCATGCGCACGGGAACACGAAGCTGAAGGTGATCTACACCACCGACGTCGCCGCCATGGCGACGTACGTCGAAGAATTCAAGACACTACTCCAGCGGCGCCGCCAGAAGATCGTCGGCATCGACGTGGAGTACACACCCGACCACCGCAGGGCGGCCGTGGTTCAACTATCCATCGGCAAGTACCAGCCAGTGCTTGTTTTCCAGGTATGTGGTACATTGGGCAAGAGATGCGTCAACTTCAACAGGTTCCTCGACGACCCAAGGTAAGCAATTCTCTCTGCCGAGTACGCGTTGCAGTTCTATATGCTAGTGTATGCAGTTCCGAAAGGTATAACTTGCGGTTCACTTTCCTTAGGTTCGAGTTCGCTGGCTTCGCCATCGAGCAGGACAAGCAGAAGCTCGCAGCCAGCGACCTCCACGTCGCCAACTTCGTCGACATCCAGACGAACTGGAGGGTGCCTGATGGAACGAAGCCACTGGACTCGCTGGGCGATGTAGCTGCTGCCATCATCGACGAAGAGTACGCAGACATGAAGACGAAGATGATAGACCACGACCACAGCCTGTGGACTTCCATTCTCAGCACCAAGCACGTCGAGTATGCTGCCAAGGACGCCTACGCTGCGTTCGAGATATGGAACAGAATCAGCACCATGAAGAAAGGCCTCGCGCGCGCTGAAACAGAGAAGACAAGGAAGCGCCCGAGGTCCTCCAAGAGGGGGTGGGGCAAGGGGGCATCAACTTCCACCTCCAACTCCAACGGGTGGAACTGGTGAAGCAGGACAGATGCTGAAACCCAACGATTCCTGTCGCAAGTGCTCGATTTAGTTTCCTCTGCGTATGTAGATTAGTTTGCTTTCGTTCTAGTTTGCTTTGGGACAATGTTTGCTTGTGTTGCGTTAGTTTGTTTGATGATGTACTATGTTAATTATGACCCCTGAACCGTCGTTTCTATCTATCAAATATATGCAGTTCTCAGTACTCTGTTTTCAGTATGTATATTGCTTCAAAACTGCTGCTGCATCTAGGATACACATAAAAAACAAAACTATCAGAGCAGTTCACATAAACGATTCTTTCACAAAACTGCTCCCTGTTAAGAAGGTTGATGCAGTGCTCTTTTATTAAAAAAACTCTAGTTCCGTATGTGGGTTAAGAAAAATGGAAACTGCTGCTGCTCATAGGATGCACATGAAAGACTATATGTAAAAAGGCAGTTCACTTATACTCAGAATTCTCATAAGAAAAAACACTAGAAGCCACGCAAAAAAATGTCAGATTATTACAACAAAAATGTCTCATGCTGCTGCTGCTCAAGCGAGACTGATCTAAAGCAAATTTAACTTGATTTCCAAACACTTTGCATGCCTAAAAAACATAGCCATCACAACATCCCCTGCCTGAAGACCAGCTTCCTCCACAAATTCCTTCCAGCCGTCTTTGAGAACCAAACAATCATCAGAGCCAACAGAATACATAACATCAACATCATGATATCCATTCTTGCTGACCAACACCAAATTAACACAGCTTTCTGTTACCCTCACTAGACCAGAAGGGAATTTCTGGAGTAAATGGCACCGGCGGTCCGAGAACTTGCGATGCGGGTGTACTTAAGTCACGCTACATGCAAATCGGAAAAACCCGTCATCGAACTTGCATTACGGGTGCAGATAGGTCACACAGGTCATCTGAACCGGCCAGCTGCCTGGTTTTCTCACTCTAACGGTCAAGCGCGATAAGTTTGTTCACGACTTTAAAAATATATGTGATTCGTGACTTTAAAAAAATGTCCGTGAACGATAAATTTGAAAACTATTTGTTCACGACTTAAAAATATGTTAGCGAAAGTTTTTTAAAAAAATTGTGATCCGTGACTTTAAAAAAATGCTCGCGAACAATAAATTAAAAATATTTGTGATCGTGACTTTAAAAAAAGTCCAGGAATGAAAAATTTGAAAATGTTTGCGAACGATAAATTTGAAAATGTTCGTGAATGATTAATTTGAAAACTATTTGTTCACGACTTTAAAAAAATATTCGAGAACGGTAAATTTGCAAAATATTTGTGATTCGCGAACATTTTTTTAAGTTGTGATCATTAAAAAAAAATTGTGATTCACAACTTTAAAAAAAGTTCGCGAACGATAAATTAAAAAAATATTTATTAAAAATATTTGTGATTCGTGACTTTTAAAAAATGTCCATGAACGAAAATTTTGAAAATGTTTGCGAACAATAAATTTGAAAATGTTCATGAACGATTAATTTGAAAACTTTTTGTTCACGACTTTAAAAAATATTCGCGAATGATAAATTTGGAAAATATTTGTGATTCGCGAACATTTTTTTTAAGTTGAGAACATTTTAAAAAAATATTTGTGATTCGTGACTTTAAAAAAAAGTTCTCGAACGATAAATTAGAAAATATTTATTTAAAATATTTGTGATTCGTGACTTTAGAAAAATGTCCAGGAATGAAAATTTTGAAATATGACCTATCTACACCTGCAACGTAAGTTCTATGACGGGTTTTTCTCGAAAATAGGGCAGTTGTTCGGTTCAGATGGCATATGTGACCTATCTGCACCCGCAATGCAAGTTCTATGACGGGTTTTTCCGATTTGCAAGTACCATGACTTAAGTGCACCCGCAGGCGCAAGTTCTTGGACCGCCAGTGCCATTTACTCGAATTTCTGCAAAGAAAAACAACAAGAACAGAAAAAAAATATAAGAACAACTAAGAAAAAGATTACAATCTTTCATAAAAAAATATTGATGTCAACACGAAATAATATTGACTAGACAAACATTGCTGCTGCTCCTACAATGTTCATAAAAAAACTACTACAGGAAAAGCAGTTCGCTTATACTTGGTAGCAAAAAAATTTCTTCAGAAAACTAATACTCCTACAAAAATTCAGGTAGCGTTAACTACAAACAACACATGAAAAAGAATATCCGAGAAATACATACCCATGAAACACTGACATCATCGTCTGTCAACTGATGGACGAATGGAGCCCGAAATCCAATACCTGAAGAATATAGAATAGAATAGAGAGCGCTGTGCCGCTGCTTCTGGTTCAGAACCAAACCTTCAGAAAAAACGCATGTCTCCAGCATCGGCTCCACCCTCGCCAGGCAGCCGCACGCGCAATCCATTGCCAGGCGAAAAACAGATCTGGTTGGGAGAAAAAACAGATCGAGCAGGAGTGGCGCCGCCACGGATAAGATGAGATGGGAGCCGCCAGGGATAAGGTGGGAGGGGAGGCAATTGACCCACCAGTATATATATATGTAAAACAAACAACACAAAAAAAACGACGAATAAAGCAGTGCGGTTACATAACAAAATGCATTCCGCATTGCGTATTGCTGCAGTCCACCTGCTTGACAAAAGCAAAAAAAAAAACTAATCAAACTAGTACCCCCACGCAACCGTGGCTGTAATGCAGTTCATACAGGCTCGCATTGCATATTAATGCAGTTCGCCGCACTACAAAAAATTTAACACGCCTTTGCATATTACTGCAGTCCACCGCTCTTGACCGCGATTCACAGACGAAACACACAGCATGCGATGCAGTTCTAACAACTATACAATGCAAAAAAACTCAAAGAACATCTTTTGATAAACGACCAGAGCCAGTCGCGCTGCAAAAAACCGTGGACAGAAAACTTAAAATTCTTCTAAAATAACAACTTAATCCGCTCCAATTTATACGGATAGATCAAAAGCAGCCCGTAAATACCGAAAACAACAGAACATTACATACAAAACGCAGCAATTTCGATCCGCACTGGGGAGAACAGAGAAACAGAGAAAGCCAGACGAACGGACGCAGATCCGCCAAAATCCAAGGATTTCCGTCGTTTTCTCGCAGAATTCAGTGCTTAACCACAAATTAAATCAGCGCAAGCGCGAATAAACCAGTACAAATCAAAGAAACTAGCCAGAAACGATACTAGATGAACGTTTCCTGCTGCACCTCTATGTGGTGCACAGCAGAAGACGGAAGCAGTGCGCATAGTTCTCCAATGCATTTTTGCAATGCAGTTCGGAAGTGTTATGAGAATATTATTCTCATAATGTTATGAGAATAGACTGGCTGTATATATATATATATATATACCAATATAAAAAGACCCAAAGGGGCAGATCCAATTAATCTCGGCCATCAAATCATGTCAATCCAACGACCTACACAGCTTCAATGTCGAGCGCTCGACATGTTTAGCGTCCAGTTAATTTCTTGCCACATATAGTGCTAATCACATAATTACACGCAAATAATATCCTAATTAATATCCGCATGCACAAATTAACGTGCATTTCACGTCCACATTGACTAGTATCTATAAATCTATGTCAATCTATATATATACCAATATAAAAAGACCCAAAGGGGCAGATACAATTAATCCCGACCATCAAATCATGTCCATCCAACAACCTAAACTACTTCAATGTCGAGCGCTCAACACGTTTAGTTTGCAGTTAATTTCATGCCATATATAGTGCTATTCACATAATAACACGCAAATATTATCCTACTTAATATCCGCATGCACTTAATATACTTCCAAATTAACGTTGCACGTACACATTGACTAGTATCTCCACTCCTATACAAGAATCATTTCGTGATGATGATGTGTTTGCCATCCGTCATTTCTGACCATTAGATCTACATCTAACGGTTGTCAGGTAAGTTCTGGCATTTTTGCAACAATAGCCCACTTCTCTGCTCCAATTTGCAGAAAACCCCTTATTATCTTGAAAGCAACCACATCCCTCCCTCACCTCGTATAGGATCGAAACTATGTCTAGAGGGGGGGTGATTAGACTACTTGACCAAATAAAAATCTAGCCTTTTCCCAATTTTAATTCTTGGCAGATTTTAGCAACTTAGCACAAGTCAAGCAATCAACCTACACATGCAATTCTAAGAGTATAGCAGCAGAATGTAAATCATTGCACATGAAGGTAAAGGGAGGGGTTTGGAGATTGCAAACGCAAGTGTAGACATGGATGATTTTGTCATGGTTCCGATAGGTGGTGCTATCGTACATCCACGTTGATGGAGACTACAACCCACGAAGGGTAACGGCTGCGCGAGTCCACGGAGGGCTCCACCCACGAAGGGTCCACAAAGAAGCAACCTTGTCTATCCCACCATGGCCATCGCCCATGAAGGACTTGCCTCACTAGGGTAGATCTTCACGAAGTAGGTGATCTTCTTGCCCTTACAAACTCCTTGGTTCAACTCCAAAATCTTGTCGGAGGCTCCCAAGTGACACCAAACCAATCGAGGAGACACCACTCTCCAAAAGGTAATAGATGGTGTGTTGCTAACGAACTCCTTGCTCAAATGCTTCAAATGATACTCTCCCCAACACTCAAACAGCTCCTCACAGATTTGGATATGGTGGAACAAGATATTGAGTGGAAAGAAACTTGGAGAAGATAAGACAACAAGATTTATGTGGTAGGAATTGAATATCTTGATCTCAACACTTGAGTAGGTAGTTCTCTCTCAGATCTGGATGGTGAAAGTGTAGGCCCGATCTGATGGCTCTCTCCATGAATGAAGATGGGGTGGAGGGGTATATATAGCCTCCACACAAAATCCAACTGTCACACACATTTTGGACAACTCGGTGGGACCGATGCAGTGAACTCAGTCTGCCGAAAGCTTCAAATATGTGAACATTAGGAAACTCGATGGGACCGACTGGGACATTTCGGTGGGACCAAAAGACTAGGGTTAAGTCATTAGAGAGTTGGCAAGATGAACTCGGTGTGACAGATTAATGAACTCGGTATTACTGAAATTAATTAACCTGTAACAGAGAGTTTGCACAACCATCTTGGTGAGACTGAACGCCTATATTGGTGAGACCGAAATGTTAGGGTTTGTGGCTCTGGCTAAGTCAAAGGAAACTCGGTGGGACTAGATAGGAAAAAATGGTGAGTTCGAGTTTGGCATTTTGGTTTTGACTTGTTTAGAGTGGAGAGATTGTGTGAGGGTTTTGGAGCATATCATCAAGCATTGTGAGCAACCAATTGGTTAAGCAACACCTCATCCCCTTTTAATAGTATTGGCTTTCCTAAGGACTCAATGTGATCTTGGATCACTAAAAGTGAAAAGGTAGAGTCTTGAGCTTTTGCCAAACTTGCTTTCTTAGCTTTTGAGGGGACCACATCTCCACAATAGCCATGCCATTCGTTGAACTTTCCTGAAATATTTAGCTTGAGGAATCATTAGTTCAATGAGCTATATGTTGTTATAAATTACCAAAACCACCCGAGGATTAGTTGCACTTTCAATCTCCCCCCTTTTTGGTAATTGGTGACAACATATAGATCAAACCTTTGACAAATGGTAAAGAATGAAATATATCGTTGCTTTGAGAAGTATGTGATAAGCGAGAGCTCCCCCTAAATTTGTGCATTATTAATTATTTGTGTTTGAATGCAAATGCACAACTATATAGGATCATGGGTCACATCTCACACATCACATACATCTTGGTGGAGCACTCAAAAGGATAATGGGTGAATAACAAGTACTCATCACCAAGGCAATTGCAAAAGATCACATAGAGATGTCATCCAAGCAAGTATATGATCAATCACAACCATAAATGGAGCATCTCTCACACAAGTTTCATGCAAGCAAATCACCAAAAGATAGTAGCAAAAATCCAATGCAATAAAAAGTAGAACTCTCTCTCTCTTGAAGCCTATATGATCTATATATATTTCTCCCCTTTGGCAACTAGTTACCAGAAAGTTCAAAATATACATAGGCTATGCGTCCCTCTAGGCATCTCCTGGAGCTCCTGAATGGGTCTTCTGGTTGTTGTCTCCAGTGTGCGTAGATGGTGTTGAGAGAACTCCTTCTGCGAAGATTTCAGCTGATGTCTGAGGGGTTGGTGGAGTTGATGCATGTGTGACTCCCTCGGCAGCAGGGGCTGTGGCAGACTGAGTGGGTCTCATGTCTCCCACTAACACTATCTCAGTCCTCTGTCCTCGGGACACCTTCTGAAATCTAGTAGCATCCTCCTCATCACTATCAGTGCTCACTCCAGCAGCAATTCTTGCTCTGTCTGTATCTTGCTTGAGCTTCTACACTATGGTCTACACTTCTATCACCTTAGTGTCAAGAGCGTGGAACTTATCCTCAATGATCCTCTCTAGGCTAGCTTGATTCTTAGTCAGGGTGTCCAATCCTTTCTCCATCCTCATTGTAGCTTCAAGAAGATATGTCATTTGGTCACTCTTTGACTTTAGGCTTGAAATGTTGACTGCCTGGGTTGATGCTTGAGCTTGCTGAGCAGCTTGTTCCTGCCTGTATGCCTCTGATGCTTGTGCAAATGAGGGGTGTGTAGGCTCCATCCCCACCTCATTATCCTCAAATTCAGGCCTTAGGGGCAAGTGCCTCCTATCAAGCAGATATGTGTCTGTGCCGACTCTAGAGTTAATAAGTGTCTGAAAATGTGTGGCATATCCACAAGATCACTTCTGGTCAGCAGTTATCCTCTTGATTATCTCTACAATGGGACTCATGACCTTGAATTTCTCTGGCACATCATAGTGGTGAAGCAAGTCGATGGAGTGTCCTCTGATCATCCAGTCATCCCCAGCTAATAGATAGTACACCGGCCCAAACTTGAATTGACTCTTATATTCATTTGGTATAGGCTTGTACATGTTCTGCATGGAGTCATGGCTCATTCTAGCCTTAGCATAGATATCTGGATCATCTTCTGACTAAGTTGGAGCACCTATCATAGCATCCCATTCAGATATTGTGGACTAATACTTAGTGCCTTTAGTCATCCATGCAATTCTCCCATCTGGATAGAAATGGGCAGTGGAGTAGTATTGCAGCACCATTTCATCATTCCATCTTGTTAGCTTCTTCCCAACAAATTTTGAAGTGTCTGTCATCCTGAAGCTCTCATGCACATGTGGAAAGTAGTCAGCATGCTTATCAATGTATTTCCAATCCACCCACTTCATGTCATAGACAATGGGATTCTTGTCAAGCAGTACTGTCTCATAGAAATCTTGTTGCTCCCTTGTGTGAAACATGTAGTCAACTGCTGTGCTCCTCCTCACAGCATAGGGATCTGACTTCCTCCATGCTCTCAAGCGTGCATCTCTTCTCAGCTTCATATCTTCAGCTTTAGGATGAGCATCATTATGCTCTAGAATCTTAGGCTTGAGTTTTCTTAGCATTTGTGACTCATCATAGTCACTATCTTCTTCCTGCTCCTCCTCTTCTTCTTCTTGAGGTTGAGGCATTGGAGCCTTGTTCTTTTCTGCAGCTAGAATGTTCCTAGTGTTTCTCTTGAGTGCTAACTTGGTGGCTTGGGCAGCAGCTTTGGGGGCAGTTTTGGGCTTTGAAGGAGCAGCCCCTGATTTGATAGCACCCCATCAGTTTCTGAGAGTTAGGTGCTCGTGCAGCAACGTGTTCTTCTTCTTCTTCCTCATCATCGCCATCATTCCTCATAGATGGCTTGCCAACCACTCTGGCAATGGTTCTCCTAGCCCTTTTCTTAGCTCTTGCAGGCTCATCATCTCTGGTTTCAAGTGTGGACTCCATGGTTTCTTGAGTAGATGCTCTAGCTTTTGACATGGGCACTCTCTTGGCTGGAGCCTTTTTGTTCAAACCAGGCTTGGTTGAAGCAACAGTGCCATATTCCTTCCTAGCAACTTTGTTCTTTGAGGTGGCCTCATCAGCTACAAAGTCTTCATCCTATGAATCTGAAGTTTTCTTCTTCCTTGACTTGGTAGCAGCCTTTGGAAGGTTACTGTGAGTGCTTCTGCTGCTCTCATAGTAGCTAGAGTTGTTGGGACTAGAGCCCTCACTCAAGTTAACGTGCTCATCAGACCTGTTGTGACTGTCACTGCCTTCTGACATCTCTGAAACTGCAAGCAGACCATGTGAATAGGTATAGATGAGATAGAGTGGATGAGCATCATGAAGCATAACTTGTTTTGGAAAACTTGGTTTGAAAAACTTAACTTAACTCCATTTCGGTGATATCGAGTTTACCAGTTCGGTGATACCAAAGCAAAAACAGATCCAAAACATACTTGTTTTGGTAAGACCAAGGTAGTTTTCGGTGGCTCCGAGTTGCTAGGGTTTCACTGAGCTGCTAGTTTTAGTCTCATCGAGTGATACAATTCGGTTGGACTGAGGTGTATCAGTGCAATGGCTTATGCCAACGTGGTGACACCAAGACTTGCAAATCGGTCGGACCGAGATGGGTTCGGCGGAGAACTAACCCTAAGTTTTTCGAAATCCATCTAACCTAAAGACTAGTTTTGCTAGTAGGAAGTTTGCAAACGTGGCAAGATCAATGGAAAAATGTTTTGTGCATGAATTAGATTTGGAGAACACAAAACAAACGAGTCGTACCCTAACTTGGTGACGATCTCCTACGACGACAGATGGCAATAGCAGGAGGCACCTCGAGGTGATGGCGACGATCCTTGGACCACGAAGGCGGCGGAGCTGGGGTGCGAGATTAGAACTGTTGGAGAAATTTCCAAAAAGTTATGTCTGCGTGTTATATACCCAGATCTATCGGTGGGACCGAGAAAACTGTTTCGATGGAACCGAGATGCATTTTGCACTAGGCTGTTGCAACTCGGTTGGACCAAGACGGTTTATTCGGTTTCACCGAGATACAAAAACTGATCAACCTAAATGATTTCGGTGGGACGAAATGAGATTTGTTGGTCTAACCGAAACGCATTTTGTAGGTTTTAGAAGTTAAGACCTGATCAGATCGGTGACACCGAGTGCTCCTCACTCGGTGGGTCCGATAGAGACTTGTTCAAACTTTGTGATGTATAGCATGCATAGAGTTTGAGACGAGAAAAACATAGATAGCTAGAGGGAGTGCTTAGGCATTCTTGTCCATCCATTTGGAAAAAGAAAAAGAGCCAAACAATCATAGCTACAAATGGATGTCCTCGAATGATTAAAATATGCAACCAACATGCTCACACAATAAAATGGCAAATGAGATATGTGGCAAATCATGCACAAACATTCTAGCATCTATCAAGCAATTGATGATGACTAGGTCATCTATGTATGAGTATATTAACTTAGGAGTCAAATGAGAACATTTGATCATCGGGCATACCCGTCGTTTAAGCATTAGTGGGGTTACCACTTTTACATAAAGCATTGTTGTGGTCACACCATTAGAGTTGCTTTAGCTCAATATTTATAGTAAAGCTCCCCCTAGATGTGATATCCCCCCTAAGAGGGATGAACTAACCTTGGGTTTTATCGATGATGACTTCATGTAGATGTGGAAGACCTGGATGCTCAATGTTGATGTAGATCATTTGGAGCAATCCATTGGAGTGAGTTGCACTTTCAATACCTACACGGGTTAGTCCCACAAGGTACAAACAAAGATATCCATGGACATAGAGTGAATTTAACACAAGATGATGTCCATGAAAGCATTAGTTTACCTTGTCCCTTGTCTTACCAACAAGACGGTTTGTGACTCCTTGAACTAGTGCAAGATGTGGAAGTTGTCTGCACTTGTCCTTGCCAAGATGATATGAGTGAAGTATGTTGGTGGAGTCACCCTCAAGAACTCTCTAGTTATTATTCTTAGGGATCCACATCAACTTGATGGGAATCCTTGGAGTTGTAGTCGTACTTGATGAAGTAGATCTTGATGTAGTCTTGGGAACCCACTTGACCAATGCCTTAGGAGCTTCTTCAAATGCATCAATCTCTTCTTGAAGCTTGTCCTTGCTCTTTGGCTTGTGGTCTTGTGGTGGAAGATCATCTTGTGTTTGTGTCCCCTTGAAAGAAGTAGGATCATACTTCTCTTGTTGAGGAACAAACTTGTTCTTGGGATATTGATCTTCTTCCCACTCAACTCCATTGGCATTGAACTTTCGTTCAAAACCAATACCTTGATTCTTCCGATGCCTTCCTTGCTTGCGTAAAATTTCCTCGAATTGCTTACTCCCGGCAAGGCTCTTGTATACACCTTTCTCTATAATTCCCTTCAATAAGCTATTTTCTTGCTCAAGTGTAACTTGGCTAAGAGAATCGTTAGTGGAATCAAGAGAACTACTAGAAGCAACATCATTGGATTTAGCATGATTATTGTTACTACTAGAGGAAGAATCTTTCTTGTTTTTGTTTCTAGATTTTACTTGTGGCATGTAAGTAGACATGAGTAAATGCTTGGCAATGTAAGAAGAACTTTTCTTACGAAGATCATTATTGTTTGCTTTTAAGAACTCATGTTCTTGCTCTAGATTGAGATTTTCAAAGCAAAGCTTCTCATGAGTCCTCAAATGTTCTCGATGATCCTCTAAGGTAGTTCATGAGCTAACTTGAGACTGTTCAATTCTTTAGTTGGATGCTCAATATTCTCCTTATCATTGTCATTCATTTTATCATGATTAGCATGATTAATAGCAATTTCATCATAGCTTTCATCGCTGTTGCTACCAACAAGTAAATCATCATCTCCTAGCAAGTCATCTTCATCACTATTAAAATCAAGATACTCTAGGTGTGATACCTTAGGGCCTTTAGCCATGAAGCATCTTCCAATTCCTTCATTTGGTGAGTCAAATATGTCATAGGAGTTGGATGACACCAGAGCAATTCCAGCAACACCTTCATCTTGAGTATCTTCGGAGTCGGAGTAATAGCTTCTCTCGGAGTGTTCATCGGAGTCGGAACCAGATACCCATTCAGCAACATGAGCTTGATGTCTTTGTCTTGTGTAGCTCCTTGATGATTTGTCCTTCCTTTCCGAATCGTTGCTTCTCCGAGAAGGTCTTCCTTCATAATGATCATCTCTACTCCTTCTCTCTCTTGGTGGTGAATCTTCTCTTCTACTCAACCTTTTAGGTCAGTCTTCTCTTCTTTTGTGGGGAGCCGTTGTTGGTGTACAAAAGTAGGGGCGCTCTTTTTTACCCCTTACTTGTGCACGGGCAGTCAGAGCCACGCTTGTGACCAAACATGACAGAGCAGAGGAGGGAAGCCAGAGATGCAGAGTTACAAGAGCAACGGCAAGACAGTGGCACGAGAAGACCAAGCAAGGAGACAGGCTCTCCCCCGACAAGGGCTCTTGCCGGGGCGGCCTACGCGCCCCCGACAAGAACTCTTGCCGGGGCGATTCACCCGAACGCCTCCGTCGCGGCCGCCCTTGAGCCTAAGAACTCCAACGTCATCAACGGCATTGGAACCAAGGCTTGAGAAGCGCCCACGTGATGGCATGCAGATCTTTGTGAAGACGAAGGTCTATGACTCCGAAGACAAGAACCAGAACACACGGCGATCGCGGGGCTCCTTGGCGAGGATGCCCACGAGGCCCCGGCGAGGTTCCTTGCCGAAGACACCCCGGAGCCCCGGCAAGCCTCTTGCCGAGGGACACTCACAGAGGCCCCGGCAAGACCCTTGCGGGGAACAGACGCAAGACCGCGGCAAGCCCTTGCCGCGGTCTTGCGTCTGTTCCCCGCAAGGGTCTTGCCGCCCCATCGTCACCATAGCTCGGCGGCCGACCTGCTAGCACAGGCAGGCACCCGCGTGGCTATATGTGGTCCCTGGTCCAGCTAATCAAGCACCTGCGTGGTGGCATGCAGATCTTCGTGAAGACCCTACCACCATGCCACCTCAGCTACCTGCCCCACTGGCCTGGACGCGCGACGCAACTAGACAGAGCGGCCATGGACAGGACGGGCTTCTTTTCCATCCCCGATAAAGCAAATAAACACCTAAGCAGCGCATTTAATACATCTTGTCCCGTAATGGCATGGGATAAGCCTATGCACTGTACACCTTTCCACCTCCTGTGTGCCACTGTGGCAGCCCCTTTGGACTATAAAAGGAGGCCCACGGCGTATTGGAGAAGGATTCGGACCCTGGAAAACTAGACAGGCACCGTAGCTAGCTCAAGAACTCAGGAACACTCGAATATACACCAAAGCAGGACTAGGGTATTACGCATCCTCGCGGTCCGAACCTGGGTAAACGATCGATGTGCTGACTCTTAGACCGGCTCTTTGCACAAAGTCGCACCCACCAACCATAGAAGGGATTCCAGTGATCCCATAGGTGTCGTTTCGTACTCACATCTTTGGCGCGCCAGGTAGGGCGCGCAGTTGTGAAAATCTAGTCTAGCAGTTAGTGTAGTAGCTCTTCATCGCCATGGCTCCTAAGAAGAAGACGATCGCGGCGGTCGGTTCGTCTGGAGCCGAACGGCCCGTGCCGGCACGGGCTAGCGACGGGGTGGTCGCGGATGGAAGCCGAGGCACGACCTGCGAACACCTGCGTTGTTCCAGCAGTCGAAGCCAGGCAAGCGGCGTCGTTCATGCGCGAGACGACGAGCCGCACGCCAGCAAGTCCAAGGGCGGAACCAGGCCCCCCGCAGTCGGCGCGGGGCTCTCCAAGAGCAGCGTCGTACCACGCACGGGCGATGCGGCGACTTCCAAGACGCCCACGGTGGCGGCCACAACGCGTTCCTCCTAGGTCGTGTGTGATGTGCAGCGTCGTCATGCGGAGGACCCAGGGAGCCGCTGCGGAAAGAGCCCTGCACATCAGTCACGTGATGTAGAGGATCATCATGCTCACCGAGGCGCTGGCGAGAATGGCATGCAACTGCAGGACCGTGATAGAGCTGCTTCTAACATGGTTAGAAGTCGCAGTGCATCACGGTCCACGCAGCTCTCACTGCCACCCACGCCGGCAGAGGCCTTGGCACGCGCGCAGTTGCTCCTCGACTTCCCTCCTGCTGCGGAGAAGCTCGACGAGTAGAGAGCTACCATTCGTAGCCTCGTTGCCATCGCCAACAAAGATGAACCTCGGCCGGCGGGGCCCTCAGGCCGACGCTCTGTCGAGCCACCGCACGTCCGCGACGGAAGTACCGAAGGCGCCGCCACCACGGTGCATTCTCCTCCTCCTCGCCAGCTACCACGAGTACCGTCCCATCGGGACGACGCTTGTGATAACATATCCATAGCATCGTTCGATCCATGGACCCAGCGTGATCAGCGCCAAGTTCTTCGAGAGCGTACCCACGAGGACGCTCGAACCACCATCGAGCGCTAGCACGAGGCGCGCCACAAGTCGGATAGGCGGGCAGGGCCCACTACGGACCACCCAGCACCGGGAGGCTCTGGAGGCTTACCTTACGAGGTAGGTTGTCCAGCCTTTACCCACGAGTTGCGACATTTCTAGTGGCCCACCCACCGCACCTTCAAGCCCGATGTCGGCGAGAAGTACAATGGAAAGACTCACCCGTCAGAGTTCCTCAGCATCGACACCATCGCGATGTAGGCTGCTGGGGCGCGCGACGACAAGGTGCTTGCCAATTATTTACCATTGGCACTTAAACCCAATGTCATGTCATGGCTGATGCACTTGCCAGCGGATTCCATTTCTTCCTGGTCGGATTTGTGCCATGAGTTTGTTGGCACCTTTACGGGAGGCCACCAGGCCCATGGCCAAGCAAGCGATTTGCATGTCATCCCCAAGAAGGAAGGTGAAAGCCTGCGCAAGTACATACAGAGGTTCAGCCGACTACAGTACAACATCCCAGACGTTCATCCCGCCGCCATCATCTGCGCGATCCACCAGAATGTGCGCAACCGCAAGATGCGTGAGGAGCTGGCGATGAATAAAGTCAAGGATGTGGCCAAACTCTAAATTCTAGCCTACAGATGCGCTCGGGCTAAAGAGAGAAGGAAGTACCCCGGCGAAGAAGCCAGTGTGGAAACCGGTTCCTCGGACGAGGGCATCGTCGTCCCGACAAAAAAGGGTCGACGCCGCAATAGGAAATGCAATGGCAAGGTTATGCTTGCCGTCGAGGGATCCGACGACGTCGGCACCGCCAATAAAACCAAGGCAGACGATCCCGGCAAACAAATCGCCAGGTGTGTCGCCTGTCGGGCCTTGGCGGCTGCCGACAAGCCATGAAGCTCCGACAAGCAGTACTGCAAGATCCACCGCACCAAATGCCATGACCTCCAGAACTGCCGACAAGTCGAGCAACTCGTAGAAAAACAAAAGGCCGAGTTTGAAAGGCGAGACAAGGAGAAAGGCCAAGATGGTGTTAAGGGATCCGGCAAGAAACGTGGGGCCAGCCTGGCCGCGGCGGCAAAGATAACCAACAAGAACGGCCCGCCCGTGGCCGTGACAAGAAGCGATAAGATGATGATCGTGAAGAGGACGACGAGTTCGGCGAGCAAGAGTTCCAGAAGGCCATGGAGGCCATGTGCGTCGACGGCGGTGCCTCCCTGCACACCTCTCACCAACAACTTAAACAGTGGGCGCGTGAGGTCACAGCAGCGAAGCCATCGTTCGACCCCCAAAAGCCGATGAGGTGGTCCAACACTCCTATCATCTTTGACGCCGAGGACCACCCTGATCGCACAACCGCGGTCGGGTGTTTTCCATCCAAGATGGGAATGGGCCGACCCGGCCCTGGCCTTTGACCTGGCCCTCATGGTTTCAAGGGCAAATTTGTCACATCCCTAGTCAGTGCTTGCATTAGGACTAGCTAGAGTGTGCATCATGTTTACTTTCCAAAGAAACTTGAAATGGGAATGACAGCAACCCCAGCACCCCTCTTCTAACAACTAGGGTTTAATAAAATATTTACCAATGTACCCAAAATGCCCTTCAAAAATGTTCATCATTTCTGCCTTGGTCTTAAACCTCTGCCAAAAATGGTGCACAATTTTCTAGGACATCCAAGGTCTCTGGATTAATTCATATGGTATTTGCATTTGGGCATTTGAATGCTATAAAACATTTTATGTGCCCAAATAAAAATAAACTAAAATGTTCCATACTATTCATATTATATACAGTGGGCATGACTAGTTCTATGAGTTATAAAAATGTTCTAGCATTTTTATTAATTCAACAAAGTTGCAAAAGAAATGAAACAGAAAGTAAATAGAAAAAAATAGGAAGAAGCAGACTTACCTGAGCCCACTTACCTGCTGGCTCAGACGGCCCTGCCCACCAGGGGCATCCCCGTCTTCTTCGCCGTGCCAGCGCACGAAGCAGCTCGGTGGCGAGCGCCGCTGACGCGCCGGCCATCTCCTGCCTGCCTCGCTGGCCCTTCGACCCCCTGGATGGAACCGGACGACGCCACGCAGACCCCCCCAATCGACCGCTCTCCTCTCCCCTGTGTCTTTCCCCTCCTCTCTCCCCTCCGCCGAGCTCCACCGAGCGAGCTCGTCGCCGTCGATCGCTGCCATCGCGCCCTACGCCACTCCCTCGCCTCCCCGACGCACCATTAGCTCCGCCGCATCGCCCCGAAGCTCCCCACCGACGCACACGACGCCAGAAGCTCTGCAACACCCTCCCCGCCGTCGACTTCAATCTTCGGCACCGGAGATCGCCGCCGCCCGTACGATGCCGTCTGACCTCCCCCGAGCTCGCTTCGACGCCCTCTGCGACCAATGTGAGCTCACGCTTCGAACCCCTCTCTCCACGGGCTCGATTACGCCTTGTAGCCGCCGCCCCCTTGCTGACCGTAGCTCACCGCCACTGGCCAACTCGCCGCCGTGGCCACAGTCACTGTGCCTCGCAGCTGAGCACGCCATTAGGATTAGTAGAACACCAGCAAGCTAATGCCACCCCTAACTCCTCCTCCCGTGCACCACAACGCCGTCCCGGCCAACTTCGTGCGAGCGCCGCCGCGGACGAGCTCGTCGCCGTCGACTTCGGCGACCAATCGACCAACCAGTGGCACCGTTGGATGCGGTGCGTTACCAGGAGCACATAGAGCTCATCCGCGCGACAAATGGTCGCCGGAACAAGGATTCCGACGAGTCACCGCCGTGCGAAATGGTCGCCGCCGGCCAAACTCTGGCGGGCTGACGTGGCATGTTAATTAGGAGCTAATAGTAATCAGATTAACCACCACAGTCACTGACAGTGGGCCCCATCGCTTAGTCAAACCCAGTCAACTCTAGTTTTGACCGGAATTAGCTCCAGAGACACTGACATGAGGGACCCACCAGTCAGGTTTGACCTAGATCAGGTCTGTTGACTTGCTGACGTCAGCATGATGTCATGGTGACGCAGTAAAGGATTTTCTGGGATTATTTGATTTAAAAACAATTCAAGAAATTCCAAAAAATGCTTTAAACTTCAAAAAATCATATAAATTCAACAGTTGCTTAGATGGAAAAGATTTATATATGAAAATTGATCAGAAAAATCCAATATTTCCAATGGCAGTGGTTTCATGCATGTTTGAGCAAGTTAACCTTGCTGTATACTCTAAAACATGATAATGCACTTAATTAAATAATAGTTTGAGTTTCAATTTGAATCTTTGATTCAAATGGGCTCAAACCCTTTTGGTTATAGTTGCATTAGCCCAAATCACATGCATCTTGCCATATCATGAGCATGCATCATATTGTTGCATTTGTTTGCTTATTGATTGTATCGCCGATATTCTCCGTGTTAGGTCCTGCTCCCGAGGATACTTCTGTGTATCCAGCTGAAGAGGAGTAACCGACAACCACTCTGTCAGGCAAGCAATCATTGATCATTCCGATACAAACCCATCTTCTCGCTCCTGCTCTCTTTTACTGCAATAAGGCAATAGCGTGTGAACTGCTACTTGCTGCGGTAGATTAACCCTACTCCCTTGCATGACCTGTCATTGCCACAGTAAATAGTTGAAACCCACTAGCATGTGTAGGAGTTGATTGAGCCATGTGATGTGTGATCCACCATGCTATTTGTTTATGTTGCCTGCTATGCTTAGAGTTGTGTCAGGTCTGGTTCATCTGGGTGATGGATTAGAGTGAAACGATCATATCGGTAAAGAGAGGGAAGTGTGGAACATGTTTGGTAAAGGTATCGATGAAAGGCCATGTAGGAGTACGTGGTGGGTTGTTTCATTGGAACCGACCATAGGACCTGAGATCTGTATGTGTGGTTCAAGTTATAGCTACTACCACACATTGGGCCCTGAAATATGACCCCGCTTGACTTATTGACTGCCCAAGTTCTCTGTCTAGGAGTTGCAACTAGTTTCTGGTGTTTATAGTTTACTGGTGGTCATGCACAGCGCTGACCCTCGGGGTGGGCTGTGATGCGACAGGTACGTAGCACGGTGTATCGGTTGCCCGTTTGGTGACTCGGGAACCCTGTACACATCGTTTGGGGCCGTGAGCGACACCTCGGCCGGATCTCCCCATGGATGGAACCCAAATAGGTGATAAACCTGGACGTGAGACTTGTGTAGTTAGTCAGGTCGTGGCCGACACCCTCGCTGGGCTTCCGCTTGAAGGTTGCCGAGTACATGTCGAGTAAACGGCGATAAGTGGTGGAAGCATGTGTGAAGAAGTACACCCCTGCAGGGTTATCAATCTATTCGAATAGCCGTTGTTCATGGTACAGACTACTTGGTTACTCTTACAGTTCATAGACAAGTTGATGGATACTACTAAAAGCCTCAAGACAAGTGTGAGTGCCGTGGATGGCCCTTCCTTAGGATGACGGAAGCGGATCCTCGGTGGTGTATTGTTGTGGTGAGTAGAGGACTCGTGTACGTAGTAATATCTTGCAATCTGTTGAGAGTTGTAGTATAGGTTAGCCAGGAGTCAAAGCTGGTTTTCTGCTATGAACTCCACTACCCCTTATTGATAATGTTGCATGTATGATAGGTTCTGTTGTAAGACTTGCTGAGGACCTTTGTACTCATGTTTGCTTAATAACTATTGCAGAGGAGAACCCTGCCCCTTCTGATGGGTTCTACATAGACGTTGGCGTCGATGAGTAGCTTGCTACCCAGACGGAGATCTGGAGCTTGTGAAGGGCATTGTAGATAGTCAGGCTACACCAAGCCTGTTTTATTTCTATGTTGTCTGTACTCTGACATGTAGCTTCCGCTTGTGCTTGTATGACTGTATGACTTGAGTGTTGGGTCATGTGACCCCTACCTGTATGGATATGTTATGTATGGCTCTTGGAGCCTCTTAAATAAAGTACTTTGAGTCATAGAGTTCTGTTGTGATGCAATGTTGTATTTGCACATATTGAGCATATTGTGTGTATGATTGAAATGCTTGGTATGTGTGGGATCCGACACCTAGTTGTTTTCCTTTGGTAGCCTATCTTATAGGGAAATGCCTCCTAGTGTTTCCAATGAGCCCTGGTAGCTTGCTACTGCTCGGAACACGTAGGCTGGCCGGCATGTGTCCTTCTTCGTTCCTGTGTCTGTCCCTTAGGGGAAATGTCACGCGTTGTTCCTTTAAGTCCATGTAGCTTGCTACAACTTGGGTTCATACGTTGATGACTGACACGTTCGTTGCTGGGTCATGAATGCCTGTCTCTGGAATTTAGTGCCACTTTTGGTTTATAACTAGCCATGTCGTCCCGGGTTCTCTGTCATATGGATGCTAGCGACACTGTCATATACGTGTGCCAAAATGCGCAAACGGTCCCGGGCCAGGTAAGGTGGCACCCGTGGGGATACCGTGCGTGAGGCCGCAAAGTGATATGACGCGTTACAAGCTAGATCGGTGTGACTTAGGATCGGGGTCCTGACAGCGTTGGCATCAGAGCCGGACTGCCTGTAGGTTTCTCTAGCCAAACTGGTCGATGTTGAGTCTAGAAAAATTCTTAGTTATATGTAGGGGAATTGATTGTGGAAGGGAACGTAAGGCTCTTTTTACTCCTTTACCTGATGCCCTTCTTATCTGAGTCAGTCTATTCTTTCTACGGGGGTTTAGGACTAGGCCTCTTATCCTTACTAGGTTCACGTGTTACTAATCCGTAGTCTCTTAGGATTGTTGGTTTCAAGCCTCAGTTCAGTTTCTACCCTTTTAGTACGATGATTAGTAGGACCCGGAACCTTGATATGGTATTGTTGAGTGGCTATGCTATCATATGTATGATGTCTCAAAATCTTTTTTTGAGCATTTACAGTTGTTATGCTGCCCGAATTCTTCCTGAAATACTAATGCCTTTGCATTACCTCGTGTTTCAGATGTCTAGCCGCACACCTCACCAAGTGGTTCGTTTGACTCGGTGCATTAATGTGCCCGGTCACACGGCCATGCTAGTCTGTGTGTTGACTGAGACCGGTTACCACTGGTATCCTGAGTACACCGTGGAGGAACAGTACCGGGATTTCAATCAGAGTCAATATTTCTGCACAGTCCGGATATAGCCCTCATATCCTGGAGCTAACGACCCCATCCATTGGTCTTATGGACTCGGGGTTACTATCGAGATGGCAATGCAGGATGCCGCTTATTCGATGATGACCATCCTCCGGGCTAGGCATGCCCTGTTGCTGAACACTGAGTTCTGTTACATGCCAACCTCACTTCCCGGAGAGGAAGGCTACTACACTGGACTATATACTGATGCTGCTCATGAAGAGCCACTGTTTCAGACTACTGTTCAGATGCTGGAGGAAAGGGACCGTGAGGTCCGTGCCCTCCGGATGGAGCTGTATAACACTCGAGCCACCCATTGGACTACTTTGACACGGCTTGCACCTGCTATGCACGCCGGATATCTGGATATGCAGGATTTGTACCCCGTGCGGACTCCTCTGCCTGATCGTATGGATTGGCGTGACGTTGGGGGTATTACACCTCCACGTGGGCGTCGGTTACCACCAGCATCAGGCCCGAGGCCACATCCATGTCCCTATGGTCCACAACCTCCGAGTGCTCGAGAGTTTCATGGTCCATCTGTTCCACTCCCAGGCTACGGTGGTAATCTTTACGAAGATTACTACGAGAATGTCTGAGCTAGACCGTGGCGGTAGTAGTATCGTAGTAGTTGTATTTCCACAGTCCTGCACGTCTTGTGGAATATGACTTAGCTAGTACTGAGTTCCGGAGGTGTAGTTAAATAATGTATAGGAGCATGGAATGCCTCTGATGAGATGTATCGTCTTCACCGCAGTTGTACTTTAGCCTTGGCTTGTACTAAACTATGTATGGTGTGTATGACCACTGGTGTATATATGGCAATTTTTATATTACCATGTCGTACGGATGATCATCTCTGCATTCCGTGTCATCCATTACATTCTGCACTCCTATGTCAAGTTTTTGCCATCCTGGTCTAAACCGTTGTTTTGTTTTCCTAGGATGGTTAACACTCGCAGCACTCCTGCTGCTCAGGAGCAGAGTGAGGCTAGTGGGGCTAGAGATGAGAATCTGCCCCAGCCACCCTCCTTGGCTGAAGTTATGCTCGAGGCAGAACGGAACAAGAGAGAGACCAACCGTCTGCTGGAACGCATAGAGCAGAACACTGGGTTCCGTCAGAGGAATGACGTGGTGTCAATCAATGACTTTATCAAGATGTGCCCACCTAAGTTCCATCATTCCACTGAACCTCTGGATGCGGATGACTGGCTTCGTAGTATCACCCACAAGCTACACTCTGCCCGTGTGGCCGAAGCTGACAAGGTTATCTACGCCTCCTACCATCTTGAGGGCCCTGCCAGTCTCTGGTGGGAGAACTTTGAGGCTATGCATCCTGATGGCCGAATCACTACTTGGGCTGAGTTTAGTGAGGCATTCCGCGAACATCACATTCCGGAAGGTCTCATGGATCGCAAGCGGGAGGAATTCTGCAATTTCACCCAGGGCCGGTTAACCGTGGATGGCTATAGTCGCGAGTTTGGCAACTTGGCACGCTATGCACCTGAGGAAGTATCCACCGATGCCAAGAAGCAGGCGAGGTTCCATAAGGGACTCAGCCCTGAACTCCGCCGAGATCTACGTCTGCACGAGTGCACTTCCTTCCGAAAGTTGGTGAACAAAGCTATCAGTGCTGAGACGGGCCAGAAGGATTTTGAAGCCACACGCAAGCACCCTCATGACTTTGGTTCCTCATCCGGCTCTGGCTCTCACAAGCGTCGTGTGTGGGTTCCTAACACTGCCCTGCCACCCAAGTACACACCGAGGCCATCCTATGAGGCGCCTCGCCCAACTCAACAGTATGCACCTGCCAAGACTTATGGAGGACCACCTACCAACTTTGCTCCACGCACTGGCACTGTGACATGCTTCAAGTGTGGAGAACTGGGGCACTACATGCGTGAGTGTCCTCAGAACCAACCAGGAAAACCCGTTGGCCGTGGTAAGCCAACCGGCAAGGTGAATTATGTCAAGACAATCCCCACTGCACGTGGTCATGTCAACTATGTCTCTGCTGAGGAAGCTTATGAGGATCCTAACGTCGTCCTTGGTACGCTTCTCGTTAACTGCCATCCGGCATCTATTCTTTTCGATACTGGAGCATCCCATTCGTTCATATCTGAGAGCTATGCTCGAATGCACAACATGACTTTTTGTGACATGCCTACTTCCATGGTTATTCAAAATCCTGGTTCCAAGTGGCAAACCTCTAGGGTAAGCCATGGAAATAAAATTCTTGTCGATAGACATGTTTTCCTTGCATCTCTAATCGCTCTAAGTCCTCGGACCTAAACATCATCTTGGGTATGGATTGGATGACAACTCATTACGCCAAGATTGATCGCTACACTAGGACCGTTCAACTTACACACCCATCCGGCAAGACAGTCAATGTCTTGACCCGAATGGTTGAGCGTCAGCTCTACTCTCTTAATGCCAGCCTTTACCAGAACTCGAAGATATTCTGGTAGTCCGTGACTTTCCGGATGTTTTTCCAGAAGAACTGCCAGGTGTTCCACCTGACAAAGATGTCGAGTTCGTGATAGATCTTATTCCAGGAACTGTTCCAATCTCTAGGAGACCTTATAAAATGGCACCCCTAGAATTAGCTGAGCTTGAGAAACAACTCGATGAGTCCTTGTAAAAGGGTTTCATCCGTCCTAGTTCTTCCCCTTGGGCTTGTTCCGTCCTCTTCGTCAAGAAGAAGGATGGAACGGAATGGATGGTTGTAGATTACCGACCTGTCAATCTGGTCACCATAAAGAACAAGTATCCGCTCCCCAGGATCAACGACCTGTATGATCAGCTCGCTGGATCCTCAGTCTTTTCTAAAATGGATTTGAGGTTGGGCTACCATCAAATCAAGATCAAGAATGGGGACATTCCTAAAACGGCTTTTGTTACTCGTTATGGCCAATACGAGTACACCCTCATGTCCTTCGGATTAACCAAAGCCCCAGCCACCTTCTCCCGGCTAATGAATTCTATATTCATGGAGTATTTGGATAAATTCGTCGTGGTATACCTCGATGATATACTCATTTACTCCAAGAACAAGAAAGATCATGCCGAGCATCTAAGGCTGGTATTGACGAAACTTCGAGAGCACCGCCTTTATGCCAAATTCTCTAAATGTGAATTCTGGTTGCCGGAAGTGACCTATCTAGGTCATGTGATCTCTGGCAAGGGTATTGCTGTCAATCCTGAGCGAGTTCAAGCCATCCTTGATTGGACTCCCCCTGAATCGGTCAAGCAAGTTAGGAGTTTCCTTGGCTTAGCAAGTTATTGCCGACGCTTTGTCGAGAATTTCTCCAAGGTTGCTAAACCTCTAACTGAACTCCTCAGGAAAGATAAAAAGTTCGAATGGACCACACAATGCGAGTCCAGCTTTCAGGAAGTGAAAAGACGCCTGACATCTGCACCCGTACTGGTACCACCAGATTTTTCCAAGGACTTTAGTATCTACTGCGACGCCTCGCGACAAGGACTAGGTTGCATACTCATGCAAGATCGTCAAGTGATTGCATACGCGTCCCGACAGTTGCGTCGACATGAGGATAACTATCCTACACATGATCTAGAGCTTGCAGCTGTAGTCCACGCACTCAAAACATGGCGACATTACCTTCTTGGTAATCGCTGTGAAATCTTCACCGATCACCAAATTCTGAAATACATCTTCACCCAACCGGATCTAAATCTCAGGCAAAGACGTTGGGTTGAGTTGCTAACAGATTACGACTTAGGAATCACTTACATCCCTGGGAAGGCCAATGTCATGGCGGACGCACTAAGTCGTAAGTCTTATTGTAACAACTTGATGTTACAACAAGGGCAACCACTTCTCCACGAGGAATTTCGTAAGCTTAACCTTCACATTGTTCCTCGAGGATTCCTTTCCACCTTGGTGGCGAAACCTACCCTTACGGATCAAATCATAGCTGCCCAGAGGTATGATAGAGGTATATCTCGTATCAAGGAGAACATTGCTAACGGAGTTGCTAAAAGTTTCTCTATGGATAATCGAGGTGTTGTGTACTTCGAGGACCGCTTGGTGGTACCCAAGAAACAACAACTACGATAGATGATTCTTAAGGAGGCTCATGAATCTCCTCTCACGATTCATCCCGGTAGTACCAAAATGTATCAGGACCTACGCCAGAGGTTCTGGTGGACTAGGATGAAGAGATAAATCGCTCAATTCATTGCTAACTGCGACGTTTGTCGTCGAGTAAAAGCAGAGCATCAACGGCCTGCTGGCACCCTCCAAACTTTAGCTATTCTTGAATGGAAATGGCACAAGATCGGTTTGGACTTCATTACCGGGTTTCCCAGGACCAGGAAAGGGAATAATGCTATCTTCGTCATTATCGACCGCCTCTCCAAAGTAGCCCACTTCCTGGTTGTTCGAGAAAGTATAACCGCTAGCTAGCTAGCGGATTTGTATATCTCTCGGATAGTATCACTTCATGGTGTGCCGTTGGAGATCAACTCAGACCGTGGAATTCTTTTCACTTCACGATTTTGGGAAAGTTTCCAGAATGCTATGGGAACTCATCTCTCTTTCAGCACCGCCTTCCATCCTCAGTCAAGTGGTCAGGTGGAACGAGTCAATCAAATTCTGGAAAATATGCTTAGAGCCTCTGTCATCTCTTTCGGTATGGATTGGGAGAAGTGTCTTCCATTTGCCGAGTTCGCTTATAATAATAGTTATCGAGCCAGCTTGGGCAAGGCTCCCTTCGAAGTTTTATATGGACGAAGATGTCGAACACCTCTTAACTGGTCAGAAACCGAGGAAAGACAATTCTTTGGTCCGGATATGATCCAGGAAGCAGAAGAGCAGGTTCGCATCATTCGTGAGAAATTGAAAACAGCCCAGTCTCGCCAGAAGAGCCAATATGATAGTCATCATAAGGCTGTGACTTTTGAAGTCGGTGATAAGGCTTACCTTCGGGTTACTCCTCTTAAGGGAACCCATCGCTTCGGTATCAAAGGCAAATTGGCCCCTCGTTACATCGGTCCTTTTCGCATTCCTGCCAAACAAGGAGAAGTTGCCTACCAAATAGAACTACATCCGCACCTTTCCAAAGTTCATGATGTCTTCCACGTATCTCAACTCAGGCGTTGCTTCTCGGATCCTATCCGCGGAGTGGACCACGAAACACTTGATCTCCAGGACAATCTCACATATCGAGAATACCCCGTTCGTATTCTTGATCAAACCGAGCGTACCACTCGATGTCACAATATCAAGTTTCTCAAGGTTCAATGGTCACATCATTCCGAGAGTGAAGCTACCTGGGAAAGGGAGGATCATCTTCGACTTGAGTACCCCACCCTCTTTCCGGAGGAACCTGAATCTCGGGACGTGATTCTTTTGAGTGGGGGTGAGTTGTCACATCCCTAGTCAGTGCTTGCATTAGGACTAGCTAGAGTGTGCATCATGTTTACTTTCCAAAGAAACTTGAAATGGGCATGACAGAAACCCCAGCACCCCTCTTCTAACAACTAGGGTTTAATAAAATCTTTTCCAATGTACCCAAAATGCCCTTCAAAAATGTTCATCATTTCTGCCTTGGTCTTGAACCTCTGCCAAAAATGGTGCACAATTTTCTAGGACATCTAAGGTCTCTGGATTAATTCATATGGTATTTGCATTTGGGCATTTAAATGCTATAAAATATTTTATGTTCCCAAATAATCATAAACTAAAATGTTCCATACTGTTCATATTATATACAGTGGGCATGACTAGTTCTATGAGTTATAAAAATGTTCTGGCATTTTTATTAATTCAACAAAGTTGCAAAAGAAATGAAACAGAAAGTAAATAGAAAAAATAGGAAGAAGCAGACTTACCTGAGCCCACTTACCTGCTGGCCCAGACGGCCCAGCCCAACAGGGGCATCCCCGTCTTCTCCGCCATGCCAGCGCACGAAGCAGCTCAGTGGCGAGTGCCGCCGACGCGCCGGCCACCTCCTGCCTGCCTGGCTGGCCCTTCGACCCTCTAGATGGAACCGGACGATGCCACGTAGACCCCCCCCTCGACCACTCCCCTCTCCCCTGTGTCTTTCCCCTCCTCTCTCCCCTCCGCCGAGCTCCACCAAGCGAGCTCGTCGCCGTCGATCGCTGCCACCGCGCCCTACGCCACTCCCTCGCCTCCCCGACGCACCATTAGCTCCGCCGCATTGCCCCGAAGCTCCCCACCGACGCACACGACGCCAGAAGCTCTGCAACACCCTCCCCGCCGTCGCCTTCAACCTTCGGCACCGGAGATCGCCGCCGCCCAAACGCCGCCGTCCGACCTCCCCCGAGCTCGCTTCGACGCCCTCTGCGACCGCTGTGAGCTCACGCTTCGAACCCCTCCCTCCACGGCCTCGATTACGCCTTGTAGCCGCCGCCCCCTTGCTGACCGTAGCTCACCGCCGCCGGCCAACTCGCCGCCGTGGCCACAGTCACCGTGCCTCGCAGCTGAGCACGCCATTAGGATCAGTAGAACACCAGCAAGCTAATGCCACCCCTAATGTCAGGACCCCGATCCTAAGTCACACCGATCTAGCTATAACACGTCATATCACTTTGCAGCCTCACGCACGGTAACCCCACGGGTGCCACCTTACCTGGCCCGGGACCGTTTGCGCATTTTGGCACACGTATATGACAGTGTCGCTAGCATCCATATGACAGAGAACCCGAGCCGACATGGCTAGTTATAAACCAAAAGTGGCACTAAATTACAGAGACAGGCATCCATGACACAGCAACGAACATGTCGGTCATCAACGTATGAACCCAAGTCGTAGCAAGCTACATGGACTTAAAGGAACAACGCGTGACATTTCCCCTAAGGGACAGACACAGGAACGAAGAAGGACACATGCCGGCCAGCCTACGTGTTCCAAGCAGTAGCAAGCTACCAAGGCTCATTGGAGACACTAGGAGGCATTTCCCTGTAAGATAGGCTACCAAAGGAAAACAACTAGGTGTCGGATCGCACACATACCAAGCATTTCAATCATACACACAATATGCTCAATATGTGCAAATACAACATTGCATCACAACAGAACTCTATGACTCAAAGTACTTTATTTAAGAGGCTCCAAGAGCCATACATAACATATCCGTACAGATAGGGGTCACATGACCCAACACTCAAGTCATACAGTCATACAAGCACAAGTGGAAGCTACATGTCTGAGTACAGACAACTTAGAAAATAAAACAGGCTTGGTGTAGCCTGACTATCTACAAGGCCCTTCACAAGCTCCAGATCTCCGTCTGGGTGTCAAGCTACTCGTCGACGTCAACGTCTATGTAGAACCCATCAGCAGGGGCAGGGTTCTCCTCTGCAACAGTTATTAAGCAAACATGAGTACAAAGGTACTCAGCAAGTCTTACAACAGAACCTTCATATATGCAACATTTTCAACAGGGGGCAGTGGAGTTTATAGCAGAAAGCCAGCTTTGACTCTTGGCTAACCTATACTACAACTCTCAACAGATTGCAAGATGTTACTACGAACACGAGTCCTCTACTCACCACAACAATACACTACCGAGGATCCTCTTCCATCATCCTACGGAAGGGCCATCCACGGCACTGACACTTATCTTGAGGCTTTTAGTAGTATCCATCAACTTGTCTATGAACTATAAGAGTAACCAAGTAGTCCGTACCGCGAACAACGGCTATTCGAATAGATTGATAACCCTGCAGGGGTGTACCTCTTCACACACGCTCCCACCACTTATCGCCGTTTACTCGACATGTACTCGGCAACCTTCAAGCGGAAGCCCAGCGAGGGTGTCGGCCACGACCTGACTAACTACTCAAGTCTCTCGTCCAGGTTTATCGCCTATTTGGGTTCCATCCGTGGGGAGATCCGGCCGGGGTGTCGCTCACGGCCCCAAACGATGTGTACAGGGTTCCCGAGTCACCAAACGGGCAACCGGTACACCGTGCCACGTACCTGTCGCATCAAAACCCACCCCGAGGGTCAGCGTTGTGCACGACCTCCAGTAATCTATAAACACCAAAAACTAGTTGCAACTCCTGGACAGAGATCGAGGGTAATTAATAAGCCGAGAGGGTCAATTAAGGATCCCAATGCGTGGTAGTAGCTGTAACTTGAACCACACATACAGATCTCGGGTCCTATGGACGATTCCAATGAAAGAACCCACCATGTACTCCTACATGGCCTTTCATCGATACCTTTACCAAGCGTATTCCACACTTCCTTCACTTTATCGGTATGGTCATTTCACTCTGATCCATCACCCAGATGAACCAGACCTGACACAACTCTAAGCATAGCAGGCAACATAAACAAATAGCATGGTGGATCACACATCACATGGCTCAATCAACTCCTACACATGCTAGTGGGTTTCAACTATTTACTGTGGCAATGACAGGTCATGCAAGGGAATAGGGTTCAACTACCGCAGCAAATAGCAGTTCACATGATGTTGCCTTAATGCAGTAAAAGAGAGCAGGAGCGAGAAGATGGGTTTGTATCGGAATGATCAACGATTGCTTGCCTGACAAAGTGGTTGTCGGGTACTGCTCTTCAGCTGGATACGCAGAAGTATCCTCGGGAGCAAGACCTAACACGGAGAATACCGGCGATACAATCAATAAACAGACAAATGCAACTATATGATGCATGCTCATGACATGGCAAGATGCATGTGTTTTGGGCTAATGCAACTATAACCAGAAGTGTTTGAGCCTATTTGAATCAAAGATTCAAATTGGCACTTTAGCTATTATTTAAATAAGTGCATTATCATGTTTTAATGTATACAGCAAGGTGAACTTGCTCAAACATGCATGGAAACAGTGCCATTGGAAAGATTGGATTTTTCTGATCATTTTTCATATATAAATTATTTTCATCTGAGCTACTGTTGAATTTATATGATTTTGTTGAAGTTTAGGCATTTTCTGGAATTTCCTGAATTATTTTTAAATCTAAAATCCCAGAAAATCCTTTACTGCGTCAGCATGACATCATGCTGACGTCAGTCAGTCAACAGGGCGCTGGTGCAGTCAAACATGACATGTGGGCCCGACATGTCAGTGTCACAGCTAATTAACAAAGTTAATTAGTGTTAAGCTAGGAACTAATTAGCTGTCAGTGGGGCCTGGGCCCACAGGTCTGTGACTAAACTAATTAACTGATTTAATTAACATTTACTTAATTAAACTAGCTAATTAGGGGAGGGGTGGCCCACACGTCAGTGACCCAGGGGTGGTCAACCCCCCGGTCAAACGAGTCAAACTCGCCGGCGAAGTGACGCCGGCGAGGCCAAACACGGCGGCGAGCTTCGGAAATCGCCTACAGGGCATGGTTCGAGCTGCGGTTGGGCGCGTTGGAATGCCCTCGTCGTTGCGCATCGAATGGTGGTGGTCGCCAGGCCTGTGGTGGCCGGAGGCGACGGCAACGAGCTCGACAGCGGCGGCCGGTGTTCGGGCGTGTGTGGAGACGCGGCTGCGGTGGCCTAGGCGATGCGTGCGTGGCACCCAACTCATCTACGTGCTGCGGCGAGCGAGATGGACAGGCGTCCGTGACCAAATGGTCACCGGAGCATCACCGGCGGCAAGCACGGCGGCGGCGGGTTTCGGTGATCAGCGGAGCAACAGCTACGCGGTGCAAACGAAGCGGAGGAGGGAGGGATTCAGCGTAGGGGCTCACAGCGGTGCTACCGAGCTCGAAGGAGAGGTCGGGGACGCTCTGCAGCTCGTTAATCGACGGCGAGGTGCTCCGGCGATCCGAGGTTGGGGACGACGGCGTGAAGGCGTTGCAGGGCACCCGGCGATCCGTGGCTCAGCGAGGAGGAAGAGGGCGTCGCGACGATCCTTCTGGACACGGTCATGGGACGAGGGGGAGGCTCTAGGTGCGGCAACGGCGAGCGGCGGCGACGGGCGGCTCGGTGATGAGAGGGAGAGAGCCAGGGGAAGGAGATGAGGACGAGGGGAAGTGAGAGAGGGGTCGGGGCAACTGCGTGGCGACGCAGGGGAACGTCCAGGGCGTCGGGGATGCAGCCAAGCAGGCTGGAGGTGGCCGGGCGCGTGCCGGCGCGCGGTGGCCACGCGCGCTGCCTTCTGGCGCGAGGAGGAAGGCGACAGAAACGGCGCTGGTGGGCTGGGCCGGCCTGCAACAGTGCTGGGCCCGAGGTAAGTCCTTTCACTCTTTTCTTTTTCCTATTTCTTTTCGGTTTCATTTCTTTTGCAACTTTGTTTAATTAATAAAAATGCCAGAACATTTTTATAACTCATAAAACTTGTCATGCCCACTGTATATAATATGAACAGTATGGAACATTATAGTTTATGATTATTTGAGCATTTAAAATATTTTATAGCATTTAAATGCCCAAATACAAATACCATATGATTTAATCCAAAGACCTTAGAGGTCCTAGAAAATTGTGCACCATTTTTGGTAGAGGTTTAAGACCAAGGCAGAAATGATGAACATTTTTTAAGGGCATTTTGGGTATATTGGAAAAGATTTTATCAAACCCTAGTTGTTAGAAGAGGGGTGCTGGGGTTTCTGTCATTCCCATTTCAAGTTTCTTTGATAAGTAAACATGATGCACACTCTAGCTAGTCCTAATGCAAGTGCTAACTAGGGATGTGACACCTAACTCCTCCTCCCGTGCACCACAACGCCGTCCCGGCCAACTCCGTGCGAGCGCCGCCGTGGACGAGCTCGTCGTCGTTGACTCCGGCGATCAATCAACCAACCAGTGGCACCGTTGGATGTGGTGCATCACCAGGAGCACATAGAGCCCATCCGTGCGACAAATGGTCGCCGGAACAAGGATTCCGACGAGTCACCGCCGTGCGAAATGGTCGCCGCCGGCCAAACTCCGGCGGGCTGACGTGGCCTGTTAATTAGGAGCTGACAGTAATCAGATTAACCACCACAGTCACTGACACTGGGCCCCATCGCTTAGTCAAACCCAGTCAACTCTAGTTTTGACCGGAATTAGCTCCAGAGACACTGACCTGAGGGACCCACCAGTCAGGTTTGACCTGGATCAGGTCTGTTGACTTGCTGACATCAGCATGATGTCATGGTGACGCAGTAAAGGATTTTCTGGGATTATTTGATTTAAAAACAATTCAGGAAATTCCAGAAAATGCTTTAAACTTCAAAAAATCATATAAATTCAACAGTAGCTCAGATGGAAAAGATTTATATATGAAAATTGATCAGAAAAATCCAATCTTTCCAATGGCACTGGTTTCATGCATGTTTGATCAAGTTAACCATGCTGTATACTCTAAAACATGATAATGCACTTAATTAAATAATAGTTTGAGTTTCAATTCGAATCTTCGATTCAAATGGGCTCAAACCCTTTTGCTTATAGTTGCATTAGCCCAAATCACATGCATCTTGTCATATCATGAGCATGCATCATATTGTTGCATTTGTTTGCGTATTGATTGTATCGCCGATATTCTCCGTGTTAGGTCCTGCTCCCGAGGATACTTCTGCGTATCCAGCTGAAGAGCAGTACCCGACAACCACTCTGCCAGGCAAGCAATCATTGATCATTTCGATACAAACCCATCTTCTCGCTCCTGATCTCTTTTACTGCATTAAGGAAACAGTGTGTGAACTGCTACTTGATGCGGTAGTTGAACCCTATTCCCTTGCATGACCTGTCATTGCCATAGTAAATAGTTGAAACCCACTAGCATGTGTAGGAGTTGATTGAGCCATGTGATGTGTGATCCACCATGCTATTTGTTTATGTTGCCTGCTATGCTTAGAGTTGTGTCAGGTCTGGTTCATCTGGGTGATGGATTAGAGTGAAACAATCATATCGGTAAAGAGAGGGAAGTGTGGAACATGTTTGGTAAAGGTATCGATGAAAGGCCATGTAGGAGTACGTGGTGGGTTGTTTCATTGGAACCGACCATAGGACCTGAGATATGTATGTGTGGTTCAAGTTACAGCTACTACCACACATTGGGCCCTGAAAAATGACCCCGCTTGACTTATTGACTGCCCATGTTCTCTGTCCAGCAGTTGCAACTTGTTTCTGGTGTTTGTAGTTTACTGGTGGTCATGCACAGCGCTGACCCTCGGGGTGGGCTGTGATGCGACAGGTACGTGGCACGGTGTACCGGTTGCCCGTTTGGTGACTCGGGAACCCTGTACACATCGTTTGGGGCCGTGAGTGACACTCTGGCCGGATCTCCCCATGGATGGAACCCAAATAGGAGATAAACCTGGATGAGAGACTTGTGTAGTTAGTCAGGTCGTGGCCGACACCCTCGCTGGGCTTCTGCTTGAAGGTGGCCGAGTACATGTCGAGTAAACGGCGATAAGTGGTGGAAGTGTGTGTGAAGAAGTACACCCCTGCAGGGTTATCAATCTATTCGAATAGCCGTTGTTCGCGGTACGGACTACTTGGTTACTCTTACAGTTCATAGACAAGTTGATGGATACTACTAAAAGCCTCAAGACAAGTGTGAGTGCCGTGGATGGCCCTTCCGTAGGATGACGGAAGAGGATCCTCGGTGGTGTATTGTTGTGGTGAGTAGAGGACTCGTGTACGTAGTAATATCTTGCAATCTATTGAGAGTTGTAGTATAGGTTAGCCAAGAGTCAAAGCTGGCTTTCTGCTATGAACTCCACTTCCCCTTATTGATAATGTTGCATGTATGATAGGTTCTGTTGTAAGACTTGCCGAGTACCTTTGTACTCATGTTTGCTTAATAACTGTTGCATAGGAGAACCCTGCCCCTTCTGTTAGGTTCTACATAGACGTTGACGTCGACGAGCAGCTTGCTACCCAGACGGAGATCTGGAGCTTGTGAAGGGCCTTGTAGATAGTCAGGCTACACCAAGCCTGTTTTATTTCTAAGTTGTCTGTACTCAGACATGTAGCTTCCGCTTGTGCTTGTATGACTGTATGACTTGAGAGTTGGGTTATGTGACCCCTACCTGCATGGATATGTTATGTATGGCTCTTGGAGTCTCTTAAATAAAGTACTTTGAGTCATAGAGTTCTGTTGTGATGCAATGTTGTATTTGCACATATTGAGCATATTGTGTGTATGATTGAAATGCTTGGTATGTGTGGGATCCGACACCTAGTTGTTTTCCTTTGGTAGCCTATCTTACAGGGAAATGCCTCCTAGTGTTTCCAATGAGCCCTGGTAGCTTGCTACTGCTCGGAACATGTAGGCTGGCCGGCATGTGTCCTTCTTCGTTCCTGTGTCTGTCCCTTAGGGGAAATGTTACGCGTTGTTCCTTTAAGTCCATGTAGCTTGCTACGACTTGGGTTCATACATTGATGACCGACACGTTCGTTGCTGGGTCATGAATGCCTGTCTCTGTAATTTAGTGCCACTTTTGGTTTATAACTAGCCATGTCGGCCCGGGTTCTTTGTCATATGGATGCTAGCGACACTATCATATACGTGTGCCAAAATGCGCAAACAGTCCCGGGCCAGGTTAGGTGGCACCCGTGGGGATACCGTGCGTGAGGCCGCAAAGTGATATGACGTGTTACAAGCTAGATCGGTGTGACTTAGGATCGGGGTCTTGACAAAATTATGAGGCCACGGGTTGGCCCATTTTTAAAATGCCAATGGCCTTGCCGACCCGATGGGTATCTCGGGTCGGCCCAAATTTTAGTTATAATCAGATGTACTTCCTCCGTTCCCAAATATAAGTATTTCTAGTGATTCCAACAAATGACTACATACGGAGCAAAATGAGTGAATCTACACGATAATATATGTCTACATACATCCGTATGTTGTAGTCCATTTGAATGTCTAAAAATACTTATATTTAGAAACGGAGGGAGTATGTTTCAGCTCCGGTTGCATGCATACGCAAGGCCGCGTCGCCTGCTGCTCCCGCTGTGATCCACTCGGCATGGCCACGTTCGTGCGCACGACGTGGCCCTGTCAGCAAATCCTACATCTACATGCATGCACGTTCAAAGGAATTAGCTAGTTACACCCGCGGGCACTTACTTAACGAACTAACGACTACACCGCAATAATACACATGCATGCCTGAGTACTAGCTAACTCACGCATAGACCAGGAACACATTCCGGTCAACATTATTCCTAACAGTGGCGAGCTGGACGGCGAGACGACGAGCGGCAGGTGCGTTAGGAACGGACCGAGCGGGAGGCCTCGGAGGTGGGTCGACCCTGCTGACCCATTGGGTCAGTCGGTGCCGGCTCCATTGACCCAACTATGGTTCGAGGCCGATCCACACAGCCCATTGGCCTTGAATTTTCGGGCCGGGTCAGTGACCCGGCGGCCGACCCGGCCCATTCCCATTCTGATTTGCCATTGTTGGTCTCACCAACAATACGCAACCTCAAGGTGACGAAGATGTTGCTTGATGGCGGGGCCGGCCTGAAATTGATCTCGCCCGTCGTAATCAGAAGGCTGCAAATCCCTGATGGGGACCTCGAGGAAACGGGCACGTTTCAAGGGGTCAACCCAAGGAGGAGTCAGCCTAAGGGAAAAGTTACGCTGCCCGTAATGTTCGGGGGCGAGCTAAACTACAAGACGGAGAGGGTTGTTTTTATGTTGCCGAGATCCCCTTGCCTTACAACGGGATCCTCGGCCGCCCAGCGTTGGCCAAATTCATGGCGGCGTCACATTACGCCTACAACACGCTGAAGATGCCTGGGCCGATGTCCATCATCAGCGTCCCCTCCGACAAGAAGGATGCACTGATGTGCGCTGATCAGCTTTACCGAGAGGCAGTTGCAGCAACTGCCGCCAAGGCACTTGCTCCTGCCACTGAAGCCCCGGGAGGAAAGAAGGCCGGTAAGACCTCTCGCGCCTACTCCGGCAAGCGCTCCTCTTCGGAGTGCAGTGCTCCCATTGAGAACACGCCAGAGAGCTCCATCGGCAAGAGCAAGAAATCCAGAGCTACTCTACCAAAAACCAAGCAGGTGTCCATCAAGGAGGATGGCACGGGAGGGGCTTTCACCATAAGCTCCGCCCTCGACGGCAAATAGGAAGACGCGCTCGTCACCTTCCTGCGAGCAAATGTCGATGTGTTTGCATGGCAAGCGTCTGGCATCCCCGGCGTTACCAGGGAGGTGATTGTGCACCATCTTGCTGTCTGCCCTCATGCGCGATCTGTCAAGCAGATGGTCGGGAAGCAAGCTCTGGAGCGGCAAGAGTTCATTAGAGAGGAAACCAGGAAGTTAGAGGCAGCAGGCTTAGTGAGAGGAGTGCTCCATCCAACGTGGCTGGCCAACCCAGTGGTGGTGCGCAAGGCAAATGGGAAGTGGAGACTGTGTATTGATTACACAGACATCAATAAGGCCTGTCCAAAAGACCCTTTCCCGTTGTTGCGCATCGACCAGATTGTAGACTCCACGGTCGGGTGTGACCTGTTATCATTCCTCGACACTTACTCAGGCTACCATCAAATCTTCATGACAAGAGAAGACGAAGAGAAGACAACATTCATCACCCCATGTGGTACGTATTGTTTCATACAGATGCCTTTCGGGTTGAAGAGTGCTGGCTCAACATTTGCAAGAGCAGTCCAGATTGGTTTTGAACCTCAGCTACATAGAAATATGGAAGTTTATATGGATGATATAGTGGTCAAGACCAAGGACAAAGCAACACTCGTACACGATTTGGAAGAGACATTCGTGAATCTGCAAAAGATCAACCTTAAACTGAACCCTGAGAAGTGTGTCTTCGGCGTCCCGTCCGGCAAGCTTCTTGGTTTCATCGTGTCATAGCGTGGAATCGAAGTGAATCCAGACAAGATCAAAGTCATCGAGAAGATTGAAGCACCCAAGCGGATCAAGGATGTGCTGTAATGCCCCACATGTATCACTTTCCAAATATGGCAATATATGAATTTTGACTTCATCCATTGCTTTCTGGGCTCTTCTTTCATTTCGGGTTTCTTCGTTTTGTCGTGTGCGTGTGTGCATTGCATCCATGTCATGTTGTCTTGTGCATTGCATTGCATTTGTGTTGTCACTTGCACCCGGTTCCACTCGCCTCTTGCCGTTTTCCGTTTCGAGTTCCGACGCTCACACACGTGCCCGTGGCATCCCCGAGTCCTTCTTTCGTGTCTGGTCGTGTAACATTCCCGGAATGACGTGAGACTTGTCGTGCGGTGTTGTTTTGGTACGTGTAGGTCGCCTGTCAAGTTTCGTCGCGTTTGGAGTTCGTTTGGTACTCCAATGGTTAACCTAGTGGGCTAAAAGAACCTCTTCTTTAAGGCCCAAGACCCCCTCCACAACAGTTGTAACATCCCAAATTTTCAATTTGGAATGTTATACATTAGATCATCGTGCATATCATATTTTCTTGTTTTTGGTGGATCCAAGAAAATCCTAAGCAACTCAAGGACCCTCGGAGAGAGTTGGGGATTTCAATATTTTCATATTTGAGGTTTCTCAAATTTTGAAAATAGGATCATTTGATTTTATTTATTTTATCTTCAAGTATTTCTATCATAAAAATTTGAGAGAGGGAGTAAAATGACTCTCCCAAAAACAAAGAAATACGGAAGATTTAATTAAAAAAATCAAATAAGTTTTATTTGAATTAGGAAAAATTGCATGTTTTCAAAAATGCATTTTAGTGCCAAGAAAATGTTCATCTTGTTCTAAATATTCTATTTAGACGGTGATAATTAGTTTTGGCAATTTTAGATTTTTATTATTTTTTTCTACATTTTTTTTCGTTGCGCCAGCGTTAATTAGAAAAAAAAAGAGAGAGGACCCGACCCGACTGGGTCGAAGCCCAGCCGAGCCAGCCCAGCGCCCCTCACCGCCTTCCCCGCCCGCGCCGTTCGTCGTGGCCGAACCGGACTCGCCGCCGCCGCCGTTTTGCTTGCCCCTTCCCCAAGCTTCCAAGCCCCCCTATATATATATAGCCCCCTGCCTCTGCCGCACACCGCCGCCGTCGCCGCAGCTCAAGCCGCCGCCTCCGCTGTTAGCCGCCGCCGCCGCTGCTGCCCACCACCACCACCGCAGCCCCGCCGCCCGCCGTCGCCAATGCCGCCGCCCGCCGGCCGTACGACGAGGTAGCAACCCGCCGGCTGGTTTTCGGTAGAAAACCGTCGGTTTTTCTTTTAGAACCCTAGTTTGTTTTTTTACTAGATCGGTTTTTTTTCTTTTCCGGTTTAGTTAATTAGAGAGCGTTCACCTGTTCGTTCATTTTAACGAACGTGTTCGTCGTTTAGTCTCAGTTGACGAACGTCCGTTCGTTAAGCTGTATTAGTTTTCTTTTTCTAGTTTATTTTCTGATCGCGATCTCTGATCCGATCTTCGTTTTAGTTTATCTTTTCGTTCGTTTATCGGAATCAGGTGATTCAAGCGCCTGGAGTTTCATCTCGAAATTCTCTTTCCATTTAACCTAGTCACTCAAGCGTTTGCCTCTGTTAAATTTGTACTTAGGTCCAGATTGCTTCGGTAGTTGTTTCTCTTTCGCTGTTTGTCTTTCGTTGCTTTTCTTTTGCCGTTTCTTTTGCAAACCGGAGTTCTTAAGTTGAACCTTCTGGTTAGATCTCTTATTTGAGTTTTACCCATGCATTAGTTAAGTACTTATTGTGTGCTTGTTTTTTGCGATAGAGTACCCGGAGTGCGCCGCTTGCTACTTTGAATCTCTAGGTTTTGCGGATCATCAGCAAGGCAAGTAACACTTTGATCATACTTTCCAATTACCCAGTTTTCATTGCATTAGTCAAACCCTCACACATTGCATGAGTAGGAGCTTTAACATGTGGGACTGGGAAGTAGATTGAGGTAGAACCTATTACCTGCATTACATTTCAACCCTTTGGGAGTTACTTCTACGTTTGCTGTTAGGTCATGCTATGTTCGTAGACGTGGATTAGGTGAGTGTATCCATGACAGATGTGAGCTTGTTAATTAATGGTTCAACTTAAGGTGGAAACTTTAACACATATCTGGGTGGATTGAGGCACCTGTGTATTCCAGCGATTGCCTGTTTTTTTATGGACCGCCACCCAGGCTCAAAGGGATCATCAGATTATTCATACTAGAAACTTCCGTGTGCAGCCACAAGCTATTATGGGCTCTAGCATGGTTGAATAAGTTGTGCGAACTCTGACATTGGTGGACTAGCAGGTGTAGGGGATGTAGGTTGGTACGGTCCACCCGTTCGTAAGGTGCTAGTGCTTCTGAAAGACTGTGTCTCGGTCATCCGTTTCTCAAACATCATGCGATGCAAGAAATTAAACGGAGGCGATCGAGTCTTGTGGGGAAAGTGCACAAACCTCTGCAGAGTGTACAAACTGATCATGATTAGCCGTGTCCCCGGTTATCGACGTCTTGAGTATCTAGTACTTGGATATCATGTGAATCTCATCATGTTACTTTAATTAATATTGTTGGGATTAATGATGATTATTAATTGGGGTTGAGAGGATGTCTATCTTCTCAACGATGTTTCAACTACCATGATAGTTAATTAAAATCTATTCCTTTGCAGTAGGGAAAAATTGGCTTTACGCAAAAACTGTAACCATAGAGCTTTCCACCAACCATATTGCATATAGTATAGCTTTACTTTTGTTACTCTCTATGTGTTACTTTGCCAGCATATTCCATGTGCTGACCCGTTTTCCGGCTGCAACGTTCATGTTGCAGACTTTTCAGACAACGAGTAAGGTGCCTTATAGGTCGTGGTTCTATACCAAGTGATGCCGTTGGAGTTGATGGACTCACTTATCTTCCAAGCCTTCCACTGTTATCGTGTTAGATGGCCTTAAGCCATTTTTATTGTAATAAGTTCATCGTTGGAACTATCGATGTAATAAGTGTGTGATTGCTACTCTGTTATAAATCCTTCAAGTATTGTGCATGTCAGCATTACTGATCCAGGGATGACACTGATGCACAGAGATCAGACTGTTTGAGGTCTGGTCACTACAAGATGGTATCAGAGCACACGCTGACTGTAGGACACGACCACTAAGCTAAAACCCTAGATGGTGGATGGTGGATGCAAGGAACAAGTTCACTCAACCTGATGAAGATACACCATTTGGACGACACCTGAAGGAAGTCACCAGCTATCTAAACATTGGACTACCAAGTTTCACCGGAACCTACAACGCCACTTTACCTGAAGAGGAGAGCTGGTTGATTCAAGCTCAAATCCCAAGAAGAACGTTCAAGTCCATCACTGCACCCATAGAATTTTCCTTTAATGTGCCTACATGGAGCCTAGGCAGAAGCATGGCAGCCCACATCGCTATGGGAAGGATTGGAGAAGTCTACAAGTAGGTGCTAAAGGACACCATGTACCAGATTTGTGGACGCAGAGATGAGCGGTGGGACATGATCAACACCCGGAAGGACATGTCTATGGCCTCGTTCATTCAAGAGTTAAACTAGCTCATTCGTCGCCAGGAACACCAGATGTGTGCGGGGATGATAGATTTGAAGAAAGCACTAACCAGAAACTTGGAGTTAGAGGAAGAACTCAAGTCGACATGCGACGAATATGAGGAGGAGATGTTAATACTTGTGGAGAAGAATGATGATTTGACAGGGAAGTTAGGGATACTCATGGGAGAAGAAGAAGAGGAAGAAGAACCCAAGGAGATTCCACCTGAAGACTACATCATCATTGACGAAACGGACTCAGACTCCGATGATTGTGATGATGAGGACTATGAAGATGAAGCTGGAGCGGACATCATGGAATCCTCTGCCGATCAAAATTTCTAGAAGACCTTCCTATGACTAGTAGTTTTTCCCATTTAGTAGACTTAGAGCACTCTTGTAACGATTAGATCCGTGTAAGCCCTTGTTTGAAATTGATATTGGTGTGATAATGTTTGTGTTTGCCTCATGTGCATTTGGGTAGTGATTTCCCTTAGACCTCTTTTCTATTCTAATCTCTTCCCTCTACAACCATCAGATGCCTCCAAGACGTGAGCCCGGATTTGAGTTTCCCCCTAAGCTCTTTCAGTTGATCCAACAGCAGAACACATTGATGCAACTTCTTGTCCAGAACACTCAGAACAACCAGAACAACAACAACAACCCTCCAACACCACCACCCGTGGATAACCTAACCCGTTTCTTAAGGTTACAACCACCGGCGTTTGCTAGTAGCATTGAACCAATAGTCGTTGATGACTGGCTGCGCAAGATTTGAAGGGATTTGACCACTGCTAACTGCTCAGATGCTGAGAAGGTGCGTTTTGCCACACATCAGTTGTCTGGACCAGCCGCAGCATGGTGGGAGAATTACACAGCCACTTTTCCCATAGCCAATGTGACTTGGGATCAGTTTCAGCAAGCTTTTCGTACCGCCCATGTCTCAACTGGAGCTATGAGTATGAAGAAGCAGGAGTTTCACAATTTGCGCCAAGGCAATTGTACTGTGGCTCAGTACGTGGATGAGTTTAGTACCCTATCTCATTATGCCCCAGATGATGTGGCCACAGATGCCGCTAAGCAGGAGAGATTCATGGAAGGGCTGAATGATGAGATGAGTGTACAGTTGATGGTAGCAACTTTCAATAACTACCAGGAGCTGGTTGACCACGCCCTAATGATTGAAAGGAAGCACCAACAGATTGAAAGTCGCAAGAGTAAGTATGGACAAGGAAAGTACAATTCTGGAGCACAACAGAAGCCTCGTTTTACCCCTAAAACGGTAGGACAATTCCAACATACCCATGGAGGAGGTAGCTCACACAATCATAATGGCCCTAAGAATGGAAATGGGAATGGAGCAAGTAGTAACCAGAGCCGCCCTACCCCGTCCACACCCACCAAGAAGGATTTCAGCCAAGTCACCTGTTACAAGTGCGGGAAGAATGGACATTATGCCAATGACTGCCCAGAAGCTAAGAATGGGAACGACAATGGAAGTGCCGCGAAGAAGCCCAACCCATTCAACAAAGGACAAGTGAATCACGTTAGCGTGGACGAGGTTGAAGCTCAGCCAGATGCAGTAATAGGTAAGTTTTTAGTTAAGTCCTTTACTGCACTCGTTCTTTTCGATACTGGTGCAACGCATTCATACATTTCAAGGGGATTCGTGGATAAGTATAAGCTGCCAACCCAAGCCCTTAGGTCACCCATGTTAGTAACCTCACCCAGAGCAGAGTATATGGCTAGGTTATGGTGTGATCAGTTGCCATTGAGGATTGGTAACTACACTTTCCCTTCAGACCTAATAGTATTGGAATCTCAAGGATTGGATGTGATATTAGGCATGGATTGGTTATCTAAGTATGAAGGGAATATTGAATGCGCCAGTAAGTCCATTTTGCTTACTACGCCAGAAGGAAGAAGGATCAAGTATGTATCCCGGCATGAGCCGAAAAGGAACAGATTAAATTCCTTATCAGGAGTTGTTCAGGAGGAAGTACCAGTGATGAAAGATTTCCCTGATGTGTTTCCAGAAGAACTGCCAGGAATGCCACCTGACAGAGATATTGAGTTTTTGATTGAGCTTTTGCCAGGCAAAGGGCCAATTTCTAAGAGACCATACAGGATGCCCGCAAAGGATTTGGAGGAGATTAAGAAGCGGAATAAGGAGTTACTGGATAAATGTTACATACGCCCAAGTTTTTCGCCTTGGGGTTCGCCAGTACTTCTAGTGGAGAAGAAGGACGGATCGTTAAGAATGGTTGTTGATTACCGAGGATTGAATGAAGTAACGATCAAGAACAAGTACCCACTGCCGATGATCAATGATCTGTTCGATAGATTGCAAGGATCTAAGGTATTTTCCAAGATAGATCTGCGGTCAGGGTACCATCAATTATAGATTCGAGAGCAGGACATACCTAAGACGTCCTTTACCACTAGGTATGGATTGTACGAGTATACCGCTATGTCTTTTGGTCTGACTAACGCACGAGCATACTTTATGAACCTGATGAACAAAGTGTTTATGGAGTATTTGGATAAGTTCGTCGTGGTGTTCATAGATGATATATTGATCTTCTCAAAGGATGAAGAGGAACATGCAGAACATTTGCGTTTGGTATTAGAGAAGCTCAGAGAACATCAGTTGTATGCCAAGTTTAGCAAATGCGAGTTTTGGTTGAAGGAAGTTCGATTCCTCGGACACGTTATATCCAGAGAAGGAATAGCAGTCGATCCCGCCAAGGTGGACACTGTGACAAATTGGGAAGCACCGACAACAGTTGGAGAGATCCGGAGTTTTCTTGGACTTGCAGGATACTACCGGAGATTTATTGAGAATTTCTAGAGGATTGCAAAACCAATGACGGAGTTGTTAAAGAAGGATACCAAGTTCAATTGGACCGAAGAATGTGAGGCCAGATTCCAGGTTAAAGAAATGTTTGGTCTCATCACCTGTGTTGATTCTGCCAGATCAACATAAGGACTATGAGGTGTACTGCGATGCTTCACGTCGAGGACTTGGAGCAGTTCTTATGCAGGAAGGAAGAGTTGTTTCGTATGCTTCACGACAACTGAAACCTCATGAGTTGAACTATGCCACTCATGATTTGGAGTTAGCAGCCGTAGTGCATGCATTGAAGACTTGGAGACATTTTCTCATCGGAAACCATTGTGAAGTATATACGGATCACAAGAGTTTGAAGTATATATTCACTCAGAAGGAGATGAATCTCAGGCAAAGGAGATGGCTGGAACTCATTATGGACTACGACATGAGATTGCATTATCATCCCGGAAAGGCTAACGTAGTAGCCGATGCGCTAAGCCGTAAGAGCCATGTCAATACCCTAATGACGGAGGAATTACCCAAGGAGTTAGCCGAGGACTTACGAGAACTATGTTTGGAGATAGTTCCGACAGGCTATGTAGCAACACTAGAGATCCAGTCCACCCTGGTGGATAAAATCAGAGAAGCTCGGAAAACTGACAAGGAGGTTGCCTTTATAAAGAAGAGGATGAATGAAGGAAAGGCTAAAGGATTTCGTGAGGATGAGCACGACACCTTATGGTTTGAGGACCGCATTTATGTGCCTAACGATCCAGGGATCAGGAAGTTGATTCTACAGGAGGCCCGTGATTCACCATACTCGGTTCACCCAGGAAATACTAAGATGTATTTGGATTTGCAGGATATTTTCTGGTGGACCGGTATGAAGAAAGATATTGTGGAGTATGTAGCAGTTTGTGATGTATGCCAGAGAGTGAAGGCAGAACATCAGAAGCCGGCAGGATTGTTACAACCATTGCCAATACCCAAATGGGAGTGGGATAAGCTAGGTATGGATTTTATTATGAGATTACCGGAACACGTTCTGGCTATGACTCGATTTGGGTAGTAGTCGATCGATTGACGAAGGTAGCTCATTTAATCCCCGTAAAGACTACTTATACCAGCGCAAAGTTGGCGAGGATATACATGACCAGAATCGTATGTCTGCATGGAGTTCGGAGGAGCCTCGTATCAGACAGAGGAACCCAGTTTACCTCAAAGTTCTGGAATCAGTTACACGAAACTTTGGGTACCAGGCTAGAGTTTAGCATAGCTTTTCACCCGCAGACAGATGGACAGACTGAAAGAGTCAATCAGATTTTGGAGGATATGCTCAGAGCCTGTGCACTAGATTATGGATCTAGTTGGGACGACAATTTGCCGTATGCCGAATTTTCTTACAACAACAGTTATCAATCCAGTTTGAAGATGGCCCCTTTCGAAGCATTATACGGAAGGAGGTGTAGGACTCCGTTGTCTTGGGACGAAGTTGGAGACCGCAAGTTGTTCGGGCCAGATTTGTTCAAGGAACCGGAGCAGAAGGTGAAGTTGATTCGCGATAGGCTCAAGATAGCTCACTCCAGGCAGAAGAGCTACGCGGATTCAAAACGCAAGGAGGTCGTTTACGAAGTCGGAGACAGAGTTTACCTTCTAGTATCTCCACTTCGAGGAGTTAAGCTCTTTGGAGTTAAGGGAAAACTAGCGCCCCGTTTTGTAGGACCATATAAGATTATGGAACGTATGGGAGAAGTAGACTACAAGTTGGAATTGCCCGAAGGATTGTCAGGAGTTCACGATGTATTCCATGTTTCCCACTTGAAGAAAGGCCACGCGGAGATGGCCGAGATACCGCTAAGGGATACTGTGCCATTGGAAGCTATTCAGTTGGACCGCGACTTGACCTATGAAGAGAAACCAGTCAAGATTCTTGAGTATGCCAGTCGAGTCACCCGCAGCAAGGTTATCAAATTTTGCAAAGTTCAGTGGAGTCACCACACCGAGGATGAAGCCACCTGGGAACGAGAGGAAGACCTACGGAAGGACCACCCTCACCTATTTTCTAGCCAACCCGAATCTCGAGGGCGAGATTCATCTTAAGGGGTGTAGGTTTGTAACATCCCAAATTTTCAATTTGGAATGTTATACATTAGATCATCATGCATATCATATTTTCTTGTTTTTGGTGGATCCAAGAAAATCCTAAGCAACTCAAGGACCCTCAGAGAGAGTTGGGGATTTCAATATTTTCATATTTGAGGTTTCTTAAATTTTGAAAATAGGATCATTTGATTTTATTTATTTTATCTTCAAGTATTTCTATCATAAAAATTTGAGAGAGGGAGTAAAATGACTCTCCCAAAAACAAAGAAATACGGAAGATTAAATAAAAAAATCAAATAAGTTTTATTTGAAGTTTTATTTGAATTAGGAAAAATTGCATGTTTTCAAAAATGCATTTTAGTGCCAAGAAAATGTTCATCTTCTTCTAAATATTTTATTTAGACGGTGAAAATTTGTTTTGGCAATTTTAGATTTTCATTATTTTTTTCTAGAGTTTTTTTTCGTAGCGCCGGCGTTAATTAGAAAAAAAAGAGAGAGGACCCGACCCGACTGGGCCGAAGCCCAGCCGAGCCAGGCCCAGCGCCCCGCACCGCTTTCCCCGCCCGCGCCGTTCGTCGTGTCCGAACCGGACTCGCCGCCGCCGCCGTTTTGCTTGCCCCTTCCCCAAGCTTCCAAGCCCCCCTGTATATATATAGCCCCCCTGCCTCTGCCGCACACCGCCGCCGTCACCGCAGCTCACGCCGCCGCCACCGCTGTTAGCCGCTGCCGCCGCTGTTAGCCGCCGCCGCCGCCGTTGCCGCACGTCGTCGCCGCCGCAACGCCGCCGCCGCTGCTGCCCACCACCACCACCACAGCCCCGCCGCCCGCCGTCGCCAACGCCGCCGCCCGCCGGCCGTTCGACGAGGTAGCCGCCCGCCAGCCGGTTTTCCGTAGAAAACCGTCGGTTTTTCTTTTAGAACCCTAGTTCGTTTTTTTTACTAGATTGGTTTTTTCTTTCCGGTTTAGTTAATTAGAGAGCGTTCACTCGTTCGTTCGTTTTATCGAACGAGTTCGTCGTTTAGTCTCAGCTAAAGAACGTACGTTCGTTAAGCTGTATTAGTTTTCTTTTTCTAGTTTATTTTCTGATCGCGATCTCTGACCCGATCTTCGTATTAGTTTATCTTTTCGCTCGTTTGTCGGAATCAGGTGATTCAAGCGCCTGGAGTTTCATCTCGAAATTCTCTTTCCGTTTAACCTAGTCACTCAAGTGTTTGCCTCTATTAAATTTGTACTTAAGTCCAGATTGGTTTGGTAGTTGTTTCTCTTTCGCCGTTTGTCTTTCGTTGCTTTTCTTTCGCCATTTCTTTTGCAAACCGGAGTTCTTAAGTTGAACCTTCTGGTTAGATCTCTTATTTGAGTTTTACCCGTGCATTAGTTAAGTACTTATTGTGTGCATCTTTGTTTGCGATAGAGTACCCGGAGTGCGCCGCTTGCTACTTTGAATCTGTAGGTTTTATGGATCATCAGCAAGGCAAGTAACACTTTGATCATACTTTCCAATTATCCAGTTTTCATTGCATTAGTCAAACCCTCACACATTGCATGAGTAGGAGCTTTAACATGTGGGACTGGGAAGTAGATTGAGGTAGAACCTATTACCTGCATTACTTTTCAACCCTTTGGGAGTTACTTCTACGTTTGTTGTTAGGTCATGCTATGCTCGTAGACGTGGATTGGGTGAGTGTATCCATGACAGATGTGAGATTGTTAATTAATGGTTCAACTTAAGGTGGCAACTTTAACACACATCTGGGTGGATTGAGGCACATGGGTATTCCAGCGATTGCATGTTTTTTTATGGACCGCCACCCAGGCTCAAAGGGATCATGAGAATATTCATACTAGAAACTTTCGTGTGCGGCCACAAGCTATTATGGGCTCTAGCATAGTTGAATAAGTTGTGCGAACTCTTATAGTGGTGGACTAGCAGATGTAGGGGATGTAGATTGGTACGGTCCACCCGTTCGTACGGTGCTAGTGCTTCTAAAAGTTTGTGTCTCGGTCATCCGTTTCTCAAACATCATGCAGTGGGAGAAATTAAACGGAGGTGATCGAGTCTTGTGGGGAAAAGTGCACCAACCTCTGCAGAGTGTACAAACTGATCATGATTAGCCGTGTCCCCGGTTATGGACGTCTTGAGTATCTAGTACTTGGATATCATGTGAATCTCATCATGTTACTTTAATTATATTGTTGGGATTAATGATGATTATTAATTGGGGTTGAGAGGATGTCTATCTTCTCAACGATGTTTCAACTACCATGATAGTTAATTAAAATCTATTCCTTTGTAGTAGGGAAAAATTGGCTTTACGCAAAAACTGTAACCATAGTGCTTTCCACCAACCATATTGCATATAGTATAGCTTTACTTTTGTTACTCTCTATGTGTTACTTTGCCAGCATATTTCATGTGCTGACCCGTTTTTGGGCTACAACGTTCATGTTGTAGACTTTTCAGACAACGAGTAAGGTGCCTTATAGGTCGTGGTTCTATACTCAGTGATGTCGTTGGAGTTGATGGACTCACTTATCTTCCAAGCCTTCCGCTGTTATCGTGTTAGATGGCCTTCAGCCATATTTATTGTAATAAGTTCATCGTTGGAACTTTCGATGTAATAAGTGTGTGATTGCTACTCTGTTATAAATCCTTCAAGTACTGTGTGTGTCAGCATTACTGATCCAGGGATGACACTGATGCACAGAGATCAGACTGTTTGAGGTCTGGTCGCTACAACAGTCCACAAACCCAGCACAACCCTTCCCATCATCTCGGTCGTCGAATCATGATCGCGTGGCCGAAAACCGCTCCCCATTTGGAGTCTCCTAGCTCCCTATGCCTATATATTAGCCTCCCCACGTCCATTTTCAGGTAGAAACCCTAGCAACTCCTCCACCGCAGCCGCCAGACACATCCCCGCCGGCCGGACGTGTCCGACTCGCGCCCCGCCGCCGCCCGCTCGGCCCGCGGCGGGCCTGCTCCCAGGCCGCGTTGGGCCCGTGCCCTTCGTCCTGCACCTCCGAAGCGCCGCCGCCCGCGCCTCGATCTTCCCTGCCGCTGGTGCCGCTTCCCTTCTGCCACCTCGCCCCGCCGTCCGGCAGCTCCCTCACCGCCCGCGTCGAGGGCCGCCGCCCCAAGCATCAGATCTACCCGGATCCGCCCGATCCGCCAACGGCTCAAACCCTAGCGGGTCCGGGTCCCGTCAATCCGATCCAATCCGCTCGTCCAGACGCGATCTGTCACCGTCCAGATCCGCACGGGATCGTTCCGATCCGCGGGATCCCCCGATCCAAACGGCTTCGTCTCGCTGCACCGCTCCGTCCCGGAACCACCTCGTCCAGTTTCCCTTGAGGTTGTTTTTTCACTAAGTCCCTGAAACTTATTGTTTGATGGCATCTTTGCATGGCTGTATCTGTTATTGTGCTTGTCCAAATTGTGCATATGATATGTCAAAATGATCGTGGTGATGTGCTCTACGTTTTGTTCCATTGTGCCATGCTTGTTTGACTTCATCTAGATGCCCTAATCTCTGTTGCAAGAGTGCTACTTGTTATAAACTGCTGCAACTTGTTATTTTCATGCCATGTTTGAGATGTGATAACTTGGTGCACGTTTATCCAAATGAAGCAAATGATATGTCAAAATGTTCATTGTGAGATGCTCTACATGATGGTTGCTGTAGCATTCATGTTAGGTTTCATATTTCCATGTTAAAATTGGTTGCAAATGTGCATGTGGCTGTTAAGTTATGAAACATGGTATGAGATGCTGATTTGAAGTGCTCGTTGCTATTGATGTGTCTGTCCCCATGTCACATGCCAATATGTTTTAGAATCTCCATCATGTGGTCTTTGCTGTGGTGCAAACCATTTTCCATGACATGCCTTGAGGTGACTTAAACATGCTTGTAAACATTCCATGCCAACATAACTGTTTTATACTTAGTGAAATTTCTGCTAAGTCTGGAATCTGTCTTAACCTGATGCCATGTTTGCATGATGTCCTAGTCAAATTCATGAATGTTTTGGAGTGGCCAATGATCATTACTTGTTGTCCATGTTATTTTCTATCCATACATGCCCTCATTTGCTCATATGGTTGATGTAGCTTATTTAATTCTTGCTCCCAAGTTGCTATAAATTATAACTGTCGGGTTTTAACGTCATGATCAAAATGGTGTAGCTTGTTGCTATTGATCCATGCCTCCTATGGAGTTGCTCCAATGGAGTTGTTTGCTTTAGGATATGTCTACTTCATGTCCATGCTTCTTGTCACCATGTTTGAGTGTTGTAGAGTATATATTTCTTGCTCCAAAGTTGCTATGTGGCTGTTAATTTCAGCTTTGCATTGAATCTTGTTTCGTGTGTATGTGTTGAACCGTTGCTCTGTTTTGAGCGTGCCCTATATGAAACTTGTGTGATTTTGCATGAAGAATCATAATATCATGTTGTTAACATGCTTGGAGTGTGTTTGCTTGATGTTTGAGTGCATCTTGCACCGTTGCCATGCTTGTCTTGTTTTGCTCATATCTTCTAGACCGTAGCTCCGAATTAAACGAACTTTATATGAAACTTGACTAGAATTTTGCGTAGATCATCATGGTGAATGTTAAATTTCTGTTTAACAACTTTAACTTATGGTTTGTTCAGATCTGGACCAATTTCATTAGATGCATATGAGGACTTACCGGATTTGCTTTATGTGGATTCCGGCCTCATTTAAACTTGTTGTCTTGTGTTGTTCTTGTGTGCTTCATCCCTTGACATGTATTGCATCATATATGGATCATACTTGCATCATGTTGATTGTGCATTGCACCTTGTTTTATTTTGTGCCTCGTTGTGTTCTTGTGTTGAGTAGAGCCGGGAGCCGAGACCGAGAACGAGAACGAGGTTACTACCGAGGTTGAGTACGAGGGGCCATCTTACGATCCCATCGACGACTCGACAGGCAAGATGACCTGACCCAGATATCATTACTATGTTTGCCTATTGCTAGATGTCTCGCTCTTTAGCTTATTGCCTCGATGCCCATGTTTGTTTGTCAGCCTCCTATTGTAACCATGAATCTGTCTAACCACCCAACCTAGCAAACCTTTGTTTGGCTACGTAAGCTTCGCTCAGCCCCTCTTATAGCATTGCTAGTTGCGGGAGAAGAATTGAAGATTCTTGCTTCATGTTGAAGTTATTGTTGGGATATCACAGTATATATACTCTTAATCTAAATCATCTATATATTGGTAATGGGTGGCAGGCTAAGCCTCTTGCTTGGTCATTTGTTCCACTCATGCCGCCCTAGGAACCATTTAAACCGGTGTTATGTTCCTTGATTATGCGTTCCTAACACGGTTGGGGTTATGGGACCCCCTCGATAACCCGCTTAGCGCTAAGCCTTTTCCAACAAGGCCCAACATTGGTAGGCCATTTGCCTAATAACTAAAAACTTGCATAGGGACTAGCTATCCCGTGATCTTAATTAACAACCCCCGGGCCAATGCTCCACATGAGTGTTGGTCCGAACTGCGCGGACTGCAGGGCCGCCTTGGGGAAACCCGAGGTATCTGGTATTACCTGTAGGATGTCCCTTCCGGTTGTGGCCTGAGACTAGATATGCGCGGCTACTGTCAGGGTGTCAGCACGCCGGGAGGTCTTGCTGGATTAGTTTTACCTTAGTAGGAATATCTTGAGCACGGGATTCCGAGAATACTCGGGCCTTCCCACCTTGGAGTTGCGACTCTGCAGATCGTGAGCTTGTAATGGGCTAAGTTGGGACACCCTTACAGGGTTTTGAACTTTCGAAAGCCGTGCCCGCGATTATGTGGCAGATGGGAATTTCTTAATATCCGGTTGTAGAAAACTTGACACCATGTTCAGAGCACCCTACCAGCGTGAGTAACCATGACGGTCATTTTCTGAAAGGGGTTCATGAAGTGAACACGGTGGGGTTATGATTGACGTGCTTAGATAGGATCACTTCGTGATCACTTTGACGCTTGTGGCACTTCTCTTCTCGCTCTAAACACGTAAGATAGTGCTAGTGCAGCTGCAACCTTTATTTTTCTTCAGCCTTGTTCCACACCCAAGGCTTAGATAGTTTTGCTACCCGGGAACGGGATTGCTGAGTCCTCTGTGGCTCACAGATTCTACACCACACCAGATGCAGGTACTTTGGTGGACTACACAGGTGACGACACCGAGCTGTACTGGGAGTTCGATGAAGAACGTAGTCGATACTATGTGCACTATCCCGATGATCAGTAGTGGCTTCTACTAGGGGCGATTCGGACCTTGTGGCTTTATGTATTTGGTATCTTTCATTTGGATCTTCGTCCGTAGTCGGACTGTGATGTTATTTGGATGATGATTTGCTTATGTAACGTATTGTGTGACGTGGCGAGTGTAAGCCAACTATCCTTTTGCGATTTCATCCCTATTTTTACATGAGTCGTGCAAAAATACCAAACTTGAGATCATTCTAGTATGGGCTTATACCTTTAAGTCGTGCCTCGACACTTAGGAGGTATAATCCCATACTGGGCATTACAAGTTGGTATTCAGAGCCTTCTCCGACCTAGAAGCCCCCACTGATTGATCGAATCGTTGAAGGTTGAGTCTAGGCACACACTTGAAACTGTTTTGAGTCCTATATAAATATCGGAGAGTAGGATTTCTTTTGATCCTCATCCCTTTTCACTCTGGTGAGGACTCCTGACGATTACTTGTCTCTTCTACTCCATAAAATTCACCAAATTTTTATTAGGATCACGCGAGTATTGTTTGGATTGTTCCGATGTCTTTGTGACGAGAACATTGTTCTCGATGCCTCCTGTCATTTATGGGTTGTGGCAGTGTCCCGGGGAGTTGAGCTCCGAGGTGTTATCGTCACAAATATATCGCAGCAGTTCTGGAATACTTAAGACGGCCGACATCGAAAACTCTCCTATGCGGTTAGTGGCAAGATAACCCCGACATCACCCAGTACGGGGGAGGTAGTTCGGGAGTATTGCCATAACTTGTATAGTAGATGCGTTTCGAAGGTCCGAGGTAAACGGTTTCCGGAAATAACTGGTTATGTGTTGAAGGATGGATATAGCTGGATGTAGGATTAGAGTTGAGTGCGTGATGCTTCCCATGTTTCCCCAACACCTGATTGCATAACTGGAAACTTTCGGAAATTAATAGGTGGGTTCATCTAGTAGTTCGTAGGCATTCTTCCAACGAATGCATGATATGGAGTTCGGGGTTCTACATTGAGTGAAGTAGTTTTATGGGCATTGTTCCGATCGGGAGTTGCATCTTAAAGGTTCCTTGGCTATGCTGATCCGGGGATTGCAAAACCCTTTTGTAACACATTCCATAAGCTTTCAGCACGAATATGTCGAACAAAGCTTCTATCTTGTATTTGTTCTATCTGCTCCTTGTTGTTTTTTATTTACCTTATGTTCTCCCAAGTGGCTTCTCGTGAAGATTGTTGTTACTATTAAACTTTGGATTACATTCGTTCATATTGTTCGAATGTTCTTGTGAAGACTTATGTTGCAATTTCTAGCCGTTGATTCAGCTTATATATTTTCTCAATCAATGGCTAATAGTTGTCATCTCATTCAGGATGGCTCCTAAAAGGGTTCCCAACGCTAACCCAGAGGGTGAAGAAGTTCCTGATCGTCCTCCTTCCCCTCCTCCTCCGTCTGAGGCCTGGAGAGCAGTTATGCAAGCGACGAACCAAAACACCCAGATGCTTATGCAAATGATGCAGAACATTCGAGCAAATCAAGCAAATCAGGGTGGTCATGGGAACCAAGGCCAAGGAAATTTGTTCCATCAACCTCACATTGCTACACTCAACCAGTTCCTGGAAAATCAACCAAAGGCATTCAGTTACTATGTGGACCCTCTAGATGCTGAAGACTGGATAACAGATATCAAGAAGCATTTCGAGTGCAGTAACGTGAGACCTGAGGACTATATGAAGTTTGCCGCCTTCCAACTCAAGGACCAAGCCGCTGATTGGTGGCAGCAGTACAAAGACTCCAGAGAAGGGCGTGAAATCTCGTGGGCTGACCTCTGCAAGGATTTTCGCTCTCACCACATTCCAACAAGTGTCATCGAAGGTATGCGTGAGCAATTCCGTAACCTGAAGCAAGGATCAATGACTGTTTATCAATATAATATGAAGTTCCAGAACCTTGCCCGCTATGCCAAGAAAGACATCCCAGATGCCAAGAGCAAGATTTATCAGTTCCGTGGTGGTATGAAGGATGAACTCCAACTAGCTCTCACCTTGTTCGAGCCTGATGAATTTGATCAATTCTATAACATGGCACTTAAGCAAGAGGCAGCCCAGCTCAAGATGGAAGCTTCCAAAAAGAGGATCAGAGACGCTGTTCACTCCTCCTCTTCTTCCCAAGTGGTCGCAAAGCAACATAAGTTTTGGCTTCCACCTCCTCCAGTGATCCGACCTCCCAACAACAACAACAAGCATTCTGGTGGCTGTGCTTTCACCCACCCACCCAACCCAAGCAATCAGTCAAAGAATCACTTTCAAGCTTCGAAGTCAAGTGCTCCTTATCACCTTCCTCTCTCAGAAGTGGTGTGCAATAAGTGTGGCCAGAAGGGTCACTCTGCTAACAAGTGCCCCAACCCAAGGCGCCTTCCGACTCCTCCACCTGTCAGTACTGCTATTGTCAAGCACAACCCCAAGGTAGCAAGAGTTAATATGATGAATACAGCTCAAGCAGAGAATTCTTCAGATGTGATACTTGGTAACCTTCCAGTCAACCTTAAACCTGCTAAAGTGTTGTTTGATTCTGGTGCATCACATTCCTTCATGTCATTTCCATTTGCATCCAAGCACAATGTGGGCACAGTGGCCTTGCCAAGGGAGTTAGAAATTATTTCTCCGGGAAAATGCATGACTTCTAGATTGTATGCTCCGAATGTATCTATTCGTATGGGTGATTATCGCTTTCTGGCTTCTCCGGTTGTTCTCGGCAACTCCGACATTGATGTTATTCTTGGGATTGATTGGCTTTCATAGCATGATGCTCACATTGATTGTGCAAATAAGGAAGTCAAGCTTACTCATCCTGACGAAGACGTGATTATCTTTGCCTCTCGAGATAACACAATCAGGCTATTCTCTCTCAATGACAAGGGCGAGATTAATGCCATCTATCAAATTCCGGTGGTCAATGAGTATGAAGATGTTTTCCCTGAAGAACTTCCAGGCATGCCTCCGCATCGTCAAGTTGAATTCGTCATTGAACTCGAGCCCGGTACCGAGCCAGCATGCCGGCGTCCGTACAAGCTTTCCCCTGAAGAGTTGAAGGAGCTGAAGAGACAACTCGATGAGCAAGAGCGTATGGGTCTATTCAGGCCTAGCACTTCTCCTTGGGGTTGTGGTGTCTTATTTGTCAAGAAGAAGGATGGCACGGAGTGCCTTTGCGTTGATTACCGAACATTGAACAAGAAGACAATAAAGAACATGTCAGGCCCAAGATGCGATTCTATCCCGATCACGTGACACTTACGTGATTGGGGCACAACCGCATTTCTGGCGCTTAGCAAGATGGATATCATTACATCATACCATTACATACATACATAGGGGATACAAAATTATATACAAATTACATGGATACAACATCATCAAAACAAGTATCCGACTACGGATACAAACAATAAAAGCTCAAAGACATCCATCTGCTATCCCAGGCTGCCGACCCGGAACCTAACCCAAGACTGAAGAAGAAGAACTCCAAACAACGAACAACGCTCTCACGTCAAGACATCGGAAACCTGCACCTGCAACTGTTGTTGTAGTATCTGTGAGCCACGAGGACTCAGCAATCCCATAACCATGGGTAACAAGACTATCAAAGCTTAATAGGTAGGAAGAGGTAAGGTGGTGAGGTTGCAGCAGCGGCTAAGCAAAAGTATGGTGGCTAACTTACGAGTACAAGAATAAGATGAGCATCTACGCAAACGGTCGCAACTAGTAGTGATCGCTAAAGATCCTGAATTACTTACAAGTCAAACATAACCCCACCGTGTTCTCTTCTCAAAGTGAAAAGAGACAGTCACGGTTACTCACACAGTTGTGTGTTTTACTTCGGATCCTCTGTCAAGTTTTCTACAACCGGTCATTAACAATTTCCAAACTGCCACATAACCGCGGGCACGGCTTTCGAAAGATTATAACCCTGCAGGGGTGTCCCAACTTAGCCCATCATAAGCTCTCACGATTAGCTGAAGTGATAAATATAATATCATCACCCCTTATCTTAGGGAAATCCGATCAGGCTCGGCATCCCGGTGCACAAGACATTTCGACAATGGTAAAACAAGTCCAGCAAGACCTCCCGGCGTGCCGACACCCTGATGGTAGCCACGCGCATCTCATCTCAGGCCACGTCCGGATGAGCGCTACGTACAATAACCGAAGACCCCAGATAACTGGGTGGCACCGCAAGTGGCTCTAGTTTGGGACCAACACCATCAGCACTGGCCCCCCTGTTATGTAGAATTAAGAAGCCGGGGACATGACCCCCTATGCAATTAATTAATTAATTAAGTTGTTATTATGAGCAAATTAAAACCAAAGTTGGGCCTTGCTGGAGGAGTTTTATTCAAAGACGAAATGTCAAGGGGTCCCCATCCACCCATCGTGTAAGGAACGCAAAATCAAGGAACATAATGCCGGTTTATCGGCGCCTAAGGAGGAATGAGTGGAACAAAACACCGAGCAAAAGGCCAAGCCTTCCACCCATGCCCAATATATAGGTGTGTTAATAGTAATTATAGATATTGTGATATACCAACAGCAAGTTTCCTCCTGGAACGAACTTCATCTTCACCTGCAACTAACAACGCTATAAGAGGGGCTGAGCAAGTGGGTAACATAGCCAAACAGTGGTTTTTTCTAGGAAGGTTTCAAAGGTTAGAGGTTTCATGGCAACAAGGAGAGGCTGACAAATAATGATGGGTAGCGCGGCATGTAACGATAGCATCGAGACACTAAGCATGGCAATGATAGTAAAGGTATCCCAGGGTATGGTCATCTTGCCTGAGATCCCGCAAGGAAGAAGAACGGTTCCATGAAGAAGACAAAGAAGAAGCCTTGAAGAAGGACCACGGGTAGACGATCGAATCCTCAGGAACGCACGGAACAAGCACTAACGAGAAGAAGCAAGCAACACGGTAAACAAACCACTCAAGAACATTACAATATGCACTACCAAGTATGATGCAAAACAAGTCTACTTATGATGCAAAGAAAGTCTAGACAGGAAGCAAAACATGGCAAGGTAGGAAGCACATAAAACAACACAAGTTTATATATGATGCAATACATGGCAAGGTATGATGCATGACAAGACTAAACAGGAAGCATAATATGGCAAGGTAGGAAGCACAAAAAACATCACATGAAACATGGCAATGTAGGAAGCATAGAAAAACAACACAGGTTTATATGATGCAATACATGGCAAGATATGAAGCATGACAAATCTAAACAGGAAGCACAGAAAGTCTATACAGGAAGCATAACATGGCAATGTACGAAGCACAGAAAAACAACACAGGAAACATGACAATGTGCTTAAGCAAGTATGATGCAAACAAGTCTATATAGGAAGAACAACAAGTCTATGAAGCATAACATGGCAAGGTATGATGCAAGGCAAAACTATACAGGAAACATGGCTGATGCACTAAGGAAGCACTGCAAATGCACTAAGGATGCACAGAAAGACAACATAGGAAGCACAGAGTTACAGCACAAGGAGCATGACAATATGCAACAAGCAATGTACTTCAAAACATGTTAACATGAGGATATTATGAATCTACATGCAAAAACACACAATTTACATATAGGACTTGCTCAAAACGGAGCAACGGGCTAAAAGATACACTCAAAACAATAAACATGCACAAGCTGAAATTAACAGCCACATAGCAACATCGGAGCAAGAGATAAATAGTCTACAACACTCAAACCTCATGGCAATGAGCATGGACATAAAGTAGACATCTCCTACAGGAAACAATTCCATTGGAGCATCTCCAAAGGAGGCATGGATCAATAACAACAAGCTATGACATTTTGAACTTGACAACAAAATCCTGACAACAGTATTTTATAGCAACTTGGGAGCAAGAGTTAAATATGCTACAGCCACCCAAATAAGCATGTGAGAGCATGAAAGGATAGCCAACAACATATACAACAAGGAATCATCAAGAGTCACCCCAAAACTATCATGGATTTGCCTAGAACAACAAGCAAACATGGCATCTGGAAATTACATATTCCAGACTTAGTGAAATTTCACCAAGTGTTAAATCATGGCATCTTTGTGAGCAAGTTTAAGTCACCTCAAGGAAAGACATGGCAAGTGGTAAGCACCACAACAAAGTACACATGATGGTGAATCCAAAACATCTAAGCATGCATCAAGGGGACAAACACATCAATAGCAACGAGCTCCTCAACTAGGCATCTCGTAACAAGTTTAACAACATAACAGCCACTAGCACTTTTGCAAAGGAGATAAACATGGCAAGATGAAAACTATCATGCAAGCTAAAGCAATCAACATGTAGAGCATCTCATGATGAACATGTGGACATCTCATTTGCATCATTTGGATAAACATGCAACAAGTTATCACATTGCAAACATGGCATGAAAACAACTAATAGCAGCAGTTTATAACAAGTAGCACTCTTCCCATGAAGATTAAGAAATCTAGATGACCTCAAACATGCATGGCACAATGTAACAAAACATAGTACAAGTCACCACGATCATTTTGACATATCATTTGCTCAAATTGGACATGCACAGCAAAAGTTATCCACCTCACAAATATGCATCAGACAACAGAAAAAACTAGGGACTTAGTGAAATTAGAAGCAACCTTAGGGTCAAAGTCAACGGGCGCGGTCAATAGATCCGGCACGGGTCGGGCCGAAGCGGGTGGCGAATCCCCGCGGGCTAACGGGCTACCGGGTCCCGGCCCGCTAGGGTTTCGGCCCGGAGAGGCAGATCTGGATCGGGCTCCTCCCGATCCTTTTTGAACGGCGGCGGCGGCTCGGAAGAACGGCGCGGCAGCTTCGGAAGCACGGCATGGCGACTTCGGAAGCACGGCTTGGCGGCGAGGTCGGAAGCATGGCGGCGAAGAGTCGGAAGCACGGCGGCGACGAGTCGGAAGCACAGGTGCAGCGAGGTTGAAGACGTGGTCGGAAGCACGGCGGCGAAGAGTCGGAAGCACGGCGGCGAAGAGTCGGAAGCACGACGGCGATGAGTCGGAAGCACAGGTGCAGCGA